>CM054114.1:20967868-21567868 GCA_028673005.1 Tanypteryx hageni
TTTCCTTTCACCTCCACTCGCTTCCTTTCACTTCCCCTCACTTCTTTTCACCTCCACTCACTTCGTTACACCTTCCCGCATATTCTATCACCTCCCCCAACTTCCTTTCACCTCCCTTCACTTTGTTTCACCTCTCCTCTATTCCATTCACCTCCCCTAACATCCTTTCAACTCCCATCACTTCCTTTAACCTCCACTCATTTCCTTACACCTCTTCTTACTTCCTTTCAACTCCCCTCACTTCCATTCACCTACTTCACTTCCAGTAACCTCCCCTCACTTTCTTTCACCTCCCCTCACTTTCTTTCAGCTCCCCTCACTTCCTTTCACCTCATCTCACTTCCTTACAACTCTTCTCATTTTCTTTCACCTCCCCTCACTTTTTTTCACTTTCTTTCAACTCTACTCACTTCCTTACATCTCCCTTCACATCCTTTCACCTCCCCTCACATCCTTTCACCTCCAATCATGTTCTTTCATTTCCCTTCAGATCCTTTAACCTCCATCACTTCATTTCACCTCCCATCCCTTTCTTTATCTCCCCTCAATTCCTTTCACCTCCCCTTACTTCCTTTAACATCCCCTCACTATCCTTCACCTCCCTTCACTTCCTTTCACCTTCCCTCACTTCCATTCACCTTCACTCAATTCCTATCACCTTACCTCACTTCCTTTCAACTTCCTTCACTTCCATTTACATTCCCTCACTTCCTTTCACCTACCCTCACTTCCTTTCACCTTCCCTCTCTTCCTTTCACTTCCCCTCACTTCTTATCACCTCCCCTCACTTCCTTTCACCTCCCCTCACTTTCTTTCACCTCCCCTCTCTTTCTTTCACCTCCCCTCACTTCCTATCACCTCCCCTCACTTCATTTTACCTCTACTCACTTCCTTTCACCTACCCTCACTTCCTTTCACCTCCCCTTACTTCCTTTAACATCCCCTCATTTCCTTTCGCCTCCCCTCACTTTCTTTCACCTCCCCTCACTTTCTTTCACTTCCCCTCTCTTTCTTTCACCTCCCCTCAGTTCCTTTCACCTCTCCTCACTTCATTTCACCTCTTCTCACTGCCTTTCACCTCCCCTCACTTCCTTTCACCACCCCTTACTTTCTATCATCTCCCCTCGTTTCCTTTCAACTCCCCTAACTTCCTTTCACCTCCCCTCACTTTCTTTCTCCTCCCCTCACTTCCTTTCACATTCTCTCACTTCATTTAACCTCCCCTTACTTCCTTTCACCTCTACATAAATCGTTTCACCTGCCCTAACTTCCTTTCACCTCCACTCGCTTCCTTACACCTCCCCTCACTTCCTTTCACCTCCTCTCTCTTCCTTTCACCTCCCCTCAATTCCTTTCCCCTCCCCTCACTACCTTTAACCACCCTTCACTTCCATTCACCTTCCCTCACTTCAATTCACCTTCCCTCACTTCCTTTCACCTTCCCTCACTTTCTATCACCTCCCCTCAATTCCTTTCACATTCTCTCACTTCCTTTCACCTCCCCTTACTTCCTTTAACATCCCCTCACTTCCTTTCACTTCCCCTCATTTCCTTTCACCTCCCCTTACTTTCTTTCACCTCCCCTCTCTTTCTTTCACCTCCACTCACTTCCTTTCATCTCCCCTTGCTTCCTTTCACGTCCCTACATTTCCTTTCACCTACCCTCAAATTCTTTTACCTCCCCTCATTTCCTTTCACATTCTCTCACTTCCTTTTACCTCCCCTTACTTCCATTCATCTTCCCTGAAATCCATTCACCACCCATCACATCCTTTCGCCTCCCCTCAATTCCTTTCACCTCCCCTTAAATCCTTTCACCTCCCCTTATATCCTTTCATCTCCCCTCACTTCCTTTTACCATCCCTCAATTCCTTTCACCTCCACTCGCTTCCTTACACCTTCCCTAACTTCCTTTCACCTCCTCTCACTTCCTTACACCTCCCCTCATTTCCTTTCACCTCCCCTCACTATCTTTCACCTCCCTTCACTTCCTTTCACATTCCCTCACTTCCATTCACATACCCTCACTTCCTTTCACCTCTCCTCACTTTCTTTCACCACCTCCTACTTGCTTTCACCTCCCCTCACTTCCTTTCACCTCCCCTTTATTCCTCTCACCTTTCCTCACATCATTTCATCTCCCTATATTTCCTTTCACCTACCCTCACTTTCTTTTACCTCCCCTCACTTCCTTTCACATTCTCTCACTTTTTTTACCTCCCCTTACTTCCTTTCACCTCCCCTTAAATCTTTTCACCTCACCTCACTTCTTTACACCTCCCCTCACTTCCTTTCACCTCCTCTCACTTCCATTCACCTTCCCTCACTTTCTTTCATCTTCCCTCAGTTCCTTTCCACTTCCCTCACTTCCATTCGCCTTCCCTCACTTCCTTTCACCTTCCCTCACTTCCATTCACCTTCCTTCACTACCTTTCAACTTCCCTCACTTCCATTGACCTTCCCTTACTTCCTTTCACCTTCCCTCACTTTTTTTCACCTCCCCTAACTTCCTTTCACATTCTCTCAATTCCTTTTACCTCCCCTTACTTCCTTTCGCCTCCCCTAAATCCTTTCACCTCCCCTCACTTCCTATCACCTCCACTCGCTTCCTTACACCTCCCCTCACTTCCTTTCACCTCCCCTTACTATCTTTCATCTCCCTTCATTTCCTTTCACCTTCCCTCACTTCCATTCACAATCCCACACATCCTTTCATCTCCCCTCACTTCCTTTCACCTCCCCTAATATTCTTTCACCTCCCCACACTTCCTTTCACATTTTCTCACTTCCTTTTACCTCCCCTTACTTCCTTTCACCTCCCCATAAATCCTCTCACCTCCCCTCCTTTCCTTTCACCCCCACTCGCTTCCTTTCACTTCCCCTCACTTCTTTTCACCTCCACTCACTTCGTTACACCTTCCCGCATATTCTATCACCTCCCCCCCACTTCCTTTCACCTCCCTTCACTTTGTTTCAACTCTCCTCTATTCCATTCACCTCCCCTAACATCCTTTCAACTCCCATCACTTCCTTTAACCTCCACTCATTTCCTTACACCTCTTCTTACTTCCTTTCAACTCCCCTCACTTCCATTCACCTACTTCACTTCCAGTAACCTCCCCTCATTTTCTTTCACCTCCCCTCACTTTCTTTCAGCTCCCCTCACTTCCGTTCACCTCATCTAACTTCCTTACAACTCTTCTCTTTTCCTTTCACCTCCCCTCACTTTTTTTCACTTTCTTTCAACTCTACTCACTTCCTTACATCTCCCATCACATCCTTTCACCTCCCCTCACATCCTTTCACCTCCAATCATGTTCTTTCATCTCCCTTCAGTTCCTTTCACCTCCCCTCAGTTCATTTCACCTCCCATCCATTTCTTTATCTCCCCTCACTCCCTTTCACCTCCCCTTACTTCCTTTAACATCCCCTCATTTCCTTTCACCTCCCATCACTTCCTTTCGCCTCCCCTCATTTCCTTTCACCTCCCCTTAAATCCTTTCACCTCCCCATATATCCTTTCATCTCTTCTCACTTCCTTTTACCTTCCCTAACTTCCTTTCACCTCCTCTCACTTCCTTACACCTCCCCTCACTTCCTTTCAACACCCCTCACTATCTTTCACCTCCCTTCACTTCCTTTTACGTTCCCTCACTTCCATTCACCTTCCCTCACTTCCTTTCACCTCTCCTCACTTTCTTTCACCACCTTCTACTTGCTTTCACCTCCCCTCACTTCCTTTCACCTCCCCTTAATTCCTCTCACCTTTCCTCACTTCATTTCATCTCCCCTCATTTTCTTTCATCTCCTCTCACTTCCTTTCAACTCCCCTTACCTCTTTTCACCTCCCCTCTCTTTCTTTCACCTCCCGTCAGTTCCTTTAATCTCCCCTCACTTCCTTTCACCTCCCTACATTACCTTTCACCTACCCTCACTTTCTTTTACCTCCCCTCACTTCCATTCACATTCTCTCAATTTTTTTACCTCCCCTTACTTCCTTTCACCTCCCCTTAAATCTTTTCACCTCACGTCACTTCCTTACACCTCCCCTCACTTCTATTCACCTCCTCTCACTTCCATTCACCTTCCCTCACTTTCTTTCACCTTCCCTCAGTTCCTTTCCACTTCCCTCACTTCCATTCGCCTACCCTCACTTCCTTTCACCTTCCCTCGCTTCCATTCAACTTCCTTCACTTCCTTTCAACTTCCCTCACTTCCTTTCATCTTCCCTCACTTCCTTTCACCTTCACTCGCTACCTTACACCTCCCTTCATTTTCTTTCACTTTCCCTCACTTCCATTCACCTTCCCTGACTTCCTTTCACCTTCCCTCACTTCCTTTCACCTTTCCTCGCCTCCTTTCATCTTCCCTCACTTCCTTTCACCTCCACATTTTTCCTTACACCTCCCCTTACTTCCTTTAACATCCCCTCACTTCCTTTCACCTCCCCTCATTTCCTTTCGCCTCCCCTCACTTCCTTTTACCTTCCCTCAATTGCTTTCACCTCCAATCGTTTCCTTAAACCTCCCCTCATTTCTTTTTACCTCCCTTCACTTTCCTTCAGCTTCCCTTATTTCCATTCTCCTTCCCTAACTTCCTTTCACCTCCTCTCACTTCCATTCACCTCCCCTCACTATCATACACCTCCCTTCACTTCTTTTCACCTTCCATCAATTCCATTCACATTCCTTCAATTCCTATCACCTTCCCTCACTTCCTTTCACCTTCCTTCACTTCCATTTACCTTCCCTCACTTCCTTTCACCTACCCTCACTTCCTTTCACCTCCTCTTTCTTCCTTTCCCCTCCCCTCACTTCATTTCACCACCACTCAATTCCTTTCACCTCCCCTCAGTTCCTTTCACCTCCCCTTACTTCCTTTCACATCCCCTTACTTCCTTTAACATCCTCTCACTTCCATTCACCTCCACACACTTTCTTTCGCCTCCCCTCACTTTCTTTCACCTCCCCTCACTTCCTTTCACCTCCCCTCTCTTTCTTTTACCTCCTCACAGTTCCTTTCACCTCTCCTCACTTCATTTCCCCTCTTCCACTTTCTTTCACCTCCCCTGACTTCCTTTCACCTCTCCTTTCTTTCCTTTACCTCCCCTGAGTTCCTTTCACCTACCCTCCTTTGACTTCACCTCTACTCATTTTCTTTCATCTCCCCTCGTTTCCTTTCACCTCCCCTCACTTCCTTTTACATTCTCTCACTTCCTTTTACCTCCCCTTACTTCCTTTCACCTCCCCTTAAATCCTTTCACCTCCTTTCACTTCCTTTCACCTCCACTCGCTTCCTTACACCTCTCCTCACTTCCTTTCACCTCCTCTCATTTCCATTCCCCTCCCCTCACTTCCTTTCACATCCCTTCACTATCATTCACCTCCCTTCACTTCCTTTACCAACCCTCACTTCCATTCACCTTCCCTCACTTCCTTTCACCTTCCCTCACTTTCTTTCACCTCCCCTAACTTCCTTTCACATTCTCTCACTTCCTTTTACCTCCCCTTACTTCCTTTCACCTCCCCTAAATCCTTTCACCTCCCCTCACTTCCTATCACCTCCACTCGCTTCCTTACACCTCCCCTCACTTCTTTTCACCTCCTCTCACTTCCTTTCACCTCCACTCACTTCCTTTCACCTCCCCTTACTATCTTTCACCTCCCTTCATTTCCTTTCACCTTCCCTCACTTCCATTCACATTCCCACACATCCTTTCTTCTCCCCTCACTTCCTTTCACCTCCCCTAATATTCATTCACCTCCCCACACTTCCTTTCACATTCTCTCACTTCCTTTTACCTCCTCTTACTTCCTTTCACATCCCCATAAACCCTGTCACCTCCCCTCCTTTCCTTTCACCTCCACTCGCTTCCTTTCACTTCCCCTCACTTCTTTTCACCTCCACTCACTTCGTTACACCTTCCCGCATATTCTATCACCTCCCCCCACTTCCTTTCACCTCCCTTCACTTTGTTTCACCTCTCCTCTATTACATTCACCTCCCCTAACATCCTTTCAACTCCCATCACTTCCTTTAACCTCCACTCATTTCCTTACACCTCTTCTTACTTCCTTTCAACTCCCCTCACTTCCATTCACCTACTTCACTTCCAGTAACCTCCCCTCACTTTCTTTCACCTCCCCTCACTTTCTTTCAGCTCCCCTCACTTCCTTTCACCTCATCTCACTTCCTTACAACTCTTCTCATTTTCTTTCACCTCCCCTCACTTTTTTTCACTTTCTTTCAACTCTACTCACTTCCTTACATCTCCCATCACATCCTTTCACCTCCCCTCACATCCTTTCACCTCCAATCATGTTCTTTCATCTCCCTTCAGTTCCTTTCACCTCCCCTCACTTCATTTCACCTCCCATCCATTTCTTTATCTCCCCTCACTCCCTTTCACCTCCCCTTACTTCCTTTAACATCCCCTCATTTCCTTTCACCTCCCATCACTTCCTTTCGCCTCCCCTCATTTCCTTTCACCTCCCCTTAAATCCTTTCACCTCCCCATATATCCTTTCATCTCTTCTCACTTCCTTTTACCTTCATAACTTCCTTTCACCTCCTCTCACTTCCTTACACCTCCCCTCACTTCCTTTCAACACCCCTCACTATCTT
Source organism: Tanypteryx hageni (assembly GCA_028673005.1). NCBI lineage: Eukaryota > Metazoa > Arthropoda > Insecta > Odonata > Petaluridae > Tanypteryx > Tanypteryx hageni. The sequence continues at coordinate 20,974,493 of CM054114.1, forward strand.
TCACCTCCCTTCACTTCCTTTTACGTTCCCTCACTTCCATTCACCTTCCCTCACTTCCTTTCACCTCTCCTCACTTTCTTTCACCACCTTCTACTTGCTTTCACCTATCCTCACTTCCTTTCACCTCCCCTTAATTCCTCTCACCTTTCCTCACTTCATTTCATCTCCCCTCATTTTCTTTCATCTCCTCTCATTTCCTTTCAACTCCCCTTACCTCTTTTCACCTCCCTTCACTTTCTTTCACATCCTCTCACTTCTTTTCACCTCCTCTCTCTTTCTTTCACCTCCCGTCAGTTCCTTTAATCTCCTCTCACTTCCTTTCACCTCCCTACATTACCTTTCACCTACCCTCACTTTCTTTTACCTCCCCTCACTTCCATTCACATTCTCTCAATTTTTTACCTCCCCTTACTTCCTTTCACCTGCCCTTAAAACTTTTCACCTCACCTCACTTCCTTACACCTCCCCTCACTTCTATTCACCTCCTCTCACTTCCATTCACCTTCCCTCACTTTCTTTCACCTTCCCTCAGTTCCTTTCCACTTCCCTCACTTCCATTCGCATACCCTCACTTCCTTTCACCTTCCCTCGCTTCCATTCACCTTCCTTCACTTCCTTTCAACTTCCCTCACTTCCTTTCATCTTCCCTCACTTCCTTTCACCTCCACTCGCTACCTTACACCTCCCTTCATTTTCTTTCACTTTCCCTCACTTCCATTCACCTTCCCTCACTTCCTATCACCTTCCCTCACTTCCTTTCACCTTTCCTCGCCTCCTTTCATCTTCCCTCACTTCCTTTCACCTCCACATTTTTCCTTACACCTCCCCTTAATTCCTTTAACATCCCCTCACTTCCTTTCACCTCCCCTCATTTCCTTTCGCCTCCCCTCACTTCCTTTTACCTTCCCTCAATTGCTTCCACCTCCAATCGTTTCCTTAAACCTCCCCTCATTTCTTTTTACCTCCCTTCACTTTCCTTCAGCTTCCCTTATTTCCATTCTCCTTCCCTCACTTCCTTTCACCAACCCTCACTTCCTATCACCTACCCTCACTTCCTTTCATCTCCCCTCACTATCTTTCACCTCCCTCCACTTCCTTTCACATTCCCTCACTTCCATTCACCTTCCCACACTTCCTTTCACCTCTCCTAACTTTCTTTCACTTCCCCTAACATTCTTTTACCTCCCCACACTTCCTTTCACATTCTCTCACTTCCTTTTACCTCCCCTTATTTCCTTTTACCTCCCCATTAATCCTCTTACCTCCCCTCCCTGCCTTTCACCTCCACTCACTTCCTTTCACCTCCCCTCACTTCTTTTCACCTCCACTCACTTCGTTACACCACCCCGCATATTCTATCATCTCCTCCCACTTCCTTTCACCTCCCCTCACTTTGTTTCACCTCTCCCCAATTCCATTCACCTCCCCTAACTTCCTTTCAACTCCCATCACTTCCTTTCACCTCCACTCATTTCTTTTCACCTCTTCTTACTTCCTTTCATCTCCACTCACTTCCATTCACCTCCTTCACTTCCAGTAACCTCCGCTCACTTTCTTTGACCTCCCCTCACTTTCTTTCACCTCCCCTCACTTCCTTTCAACTCATCTAATTTTCTTTCACCTCCCCTCATTTTTTTCACTTTCTTTCAACTCTACTCACTTCCTTACATCTCCCTTCACATCCTTTCACCTCCCCTCACATCCTTTCACCTCCAATCATGTTCTTTCATTTCCCTTCAGATCTTTTAACCTCCATCACTTCATTTCACCTCCCATCCCTTTCTTTATCTCCCCTCAATTCCTTTCACCTCCCCTTACTTCCTTTAACATCCCCTCACTATCCTTCACCTCCCTTCACTTCCTTTCACCTTCCCTCACTTCCATTCACCTTCACTCAATTCCTATCACCTTACCTCACTTCCTTTCAACTTCCTTCACTTCCATTTACATTCCCTCACTTTCTTTCACCTCCCCTGACTTCCTTTCACCTCTCCTTTCTTTCCTTTACCTCCCCTGAGTTCCTTTCACCTACCCTCCTTTGACTTCACCTCTACTCATTTTCTTTCATCTCCCCTCGTTTCCTTTCACCTCCCCTCACTTCCTTTTCCATTCTCTCACTTCCTTTTACCTCCTTTTACTTCCTTTCACCTCCCCTTAAATCCTTTCACCTCCTTTTACTTCCTTTCACCTCCACTCGCTTCCTTACACCTCTCCTCACTTCCTTTCACCTCCTCTCATTTCCATTCCCCTCCCCTCACTTCCTTTCACATCCCTTCACTATCATTCACCTCCCTTCACTTCCTTTACCAACCCTCACTTCCATTCACCTTCCCTCACTTCCTTTCACCTTCCCTCACTTTCTTTCACCTCCCCTAACTTCCTTTCACATTCTCTCACTTCCTTTTACCTCCCCTTACTTCCTTTCACCTCCCCTAAATCCTTTCACCTCCCCTCACTTCCTATCACCTCCACTCGCTTCCTTACACCTCCCCTCACTTCTTTTCACCTCCTCTCACTTCCTTTCACCTCCCCTCATTTCCTTTCACCTCCCCTTACTATCTTTCACCTCCCTTCATTTCCTTTCACCTTCCCTCACTTCCATTCACATTCCCACACATCCTTTCATCTCCCCTCACTTCCTTTCACCTCCCCTAATATTCTTTCACCTCCCCACACTTCCTTTCACATTCTCTCACTTCCTTTTACCTCCCCTTACTTCCTTTCACCTCCCCATAAATCCTCTCACCTCCCCTCACTTCTTTTCACCTCCACTCACTTCGTTACACCTTCCCGCATATTCTATCACCTCCCCCCACTTCCTTTCACCTCCCTTCACTTTGTTTCACCTCTCCTCTATTCCATTCACCTCCCCTAACATCCTTTCAACTCCCATCACTTCCTTTAACTTCCACTCATTTCCTTACACCTCTTCTTACTTCCTTTCAACTCCCCTCACTTCCATTCACCTACTTCACTTCCAGTAACCTCCCCTCACTTTCTTTCACCTCCCCTCACTTTCTTTCAGCTCCCCTCACTTCCTTTCACCTCATCTCACTTCCTTACAACTCTTCTCATTTTCTTTCACCTCCCCTCACTTTTTTTCACTTTCTTTCAACTCTACTCACTTCCTTACATCTCCCATCACATCCTTTCACCTCCCCTCACATCCTTTCACCTCCAATCATGTTCTTTCATCTCCCTTCAGTTCCTTTCACCTCCCCTCACTTCATTTCACCTCCCATCCATTTCTTTATCTCCCCTCATTCCCTTTCACCTCCCCTTACTTCCTTTAACATCCCCTCATTTCCTTTCACCTCCCATCACTTCCTTTCGCCTCCCCTCATTTCCTTTCACCTCCCCTTAAATCCTTTCACCTCCCCATATATCCTTTCATCTCTTCTCACTTCCTTTTACCTTCATAACTTCCTTTCACCTCCTCTCACTTCCTTACACCTCCCCTCACTTCCTTTCAACACCCCTCACTATCTTTCACCTCCCTTCACTTCCTTTTACGTTCCCTCACTTCCATTCACCTTCCCTCACTTCCTTTCACCTCTCCTCACTTTCTTTCACCACCTTCTACTTGCTTTCACCTCCCCTCACTTCCTTTCACCTCCCCTTAATTCCTCTCACCTTTCCTCACTTCATTTCATCTCCCCTCATTTTCTTTCACCTCCTCTCATTTCCTTTCAACTCCCCTTACCTCTTTTCACCTCCCTTCACTTTCTTTCTCATCCTCTCACTTCTTTTCACCTCCCCTCTCTTTCTTTCACCTCCCGTCAGTTCCTTTAATCTCCTCTCACTTCCTTTCACCTCCCTACATTACCTTTCACCTACCCTCACTTTCTTTTACCTCCCCTCACTTCCTTTCAAATTCTCTCAATTTTTTTACCTCCCCTTACTTCCTTTCTCCTCCCCTCACTTCTATTCACCTCCTCTCACTTCCATTCACCTTCCCTCACTTTCTTTCACCTTCCCTCAGTTCCTTTCCACTTCCCTCACTTCCATTCGCATACCCTCACTTCCTTTCACCTTCCCTCGCTTCCATTCACCTTCCTTCACTTCCTTTCAACTTCCCTCACTTCCTTTCATCTTCCCTCACTTCCTTTCACCTCCACTCGCTACCTTACACCTCCCTTCATTTTCTTTCACTTTCCCTCACTTCCATTCACCTTCCCTCACTTCCTATCACCTTCCCTCACTTCCTTTCACCTTTCCTCGCCTCCTTTCATCTTCCCTTACTTCCTTTCACCTCCACATTTTTCCTTACACCTCCCCTGAATTCCTTTAACATCCCCTCACTTCCTTTCACCTCCCCTCATTTCCTTTCGCCTCCCCTCACTTCCTTTTACCTTCCCTCAATTGCTTCCACCTCCAATCGTTTCCTTAAACCTCCCCTCATTTCTTTTTACCACCCTTCACTTTCCTTCAGCTTCCCTTATTTCCATTCTCCTTCCCTCACTTCCTTTCACCAACCCTCACTTCCTATCACCTACCCTCACTTCCTTTCATCTCCCCTCACTATCTTTCACCTCCCTCCACTTCCTTTCACATTCCCTCACTTCCATTCACCTTCCCACACTTCCTTTCACCTCTCCTCACTTTCTTTCACTTCCCCTAACATTCTTTTACCTCCCCACACTTCCTTTCACATTCTCTCACTTCCTTTTACCTCCCCATTAATCCTCTTACCTCCCCTCCCTGCCTTTCACCCCCACTCACTTCCTTTCACCTCCCCTCACTTCTTTTCACCTCCACTCACTTCGTTACACCTCCCCGCATATTCTATCATCTCCTCCCACTTCCTTTCACCTCCCCTCACTTTGTTTCACCTCTCCCCAATTCCATTCACCTCCCCTAACTTCCTTTCAACTCCCATCACTTCCTTTCACCTCCACTCATTTCTTTTCACCTCTTCTTACTTCCTTTCATCTCCACTCACTTCCATTTACCTCCTTCACTTCCAGTAACCTCCCCTCACTTTCTTTGACCTCCCCTCACTTTCTTTCACCTCCCCTCACTTCCTTTCAACTCATCTAATTTTCTTTCACCTCCCCTCATTTTTTTCACTTTCTTTCAACTCTACTCACTTCCTTACATCTCCCTTCACATCCTTTCACCTCCCCTCACATCCTTTCACCTCCAATCATGTTCTTTCATTTCCCTTCAGATCCTTTAACCTCCATCACTTCATTTCACCTCCCATCCCTTTCTGTATCTCCCCTCAATTCCTTTCACCTCCCCTTACTTCCTTTAACATCCCCTCACTATCCTTCACCTCTCTTCACTTCCTTTCACCTTCCCTCACTTCCATTCACCTTCACTCAATTCCTATCACCTTACCTCACTTCCTTTCAACTTCCTTCACTTCCATTTACATTCCCTCACTTCCTTTCACCTACCCTCACTTCCTTTCACCTTCCCTCTTTTCCTTTCACTTCCCCTCACTTCTTTTCACCTCCCCTCACTTCCTTTCACCTCCCCTCACTTTCTTTCACCTCCCCTCTCTTTCTTTCACCTCCCCTCACTTCCTATCACCTCCCCTCACTTCATTTTACCTCTACTCACTTCCTTTCACCTACCCTCACTTCCTTTCACCTCCCCTTACTTCCTTTAACATCCCCTCATTTCCTTTCGCCTCCCCTCACTTTCTTTCACCTCCCCTCACTTTCTTTCACTTCCCCTCTCTTTCTTTCACCTCCCCCTCAGTTCCTTTCACCTCTCCTCACTTCATTTCACCTCTTCTCACTGCCTTTCACCTCCCTCACTTCCTTTCACCACCCCTTACTTTCTATCATCTCCCCTCGTTTCCTTTCAACTCCCCCAACTTCCTTTCACCTCCCCTCACTTTCTTTCTCCTCCCCTCACTTCCTTTCACATTCTCTCACTTTATTTAACCTCCCCTTACTTCCTTTCACCTCTACTTAAATCGTTTCACCTGCCCTAACTTCCTTTCACCTCCACTCGCTTCCTTACACCTTCCCTCACTTCCTTTCACCTCCTCTCTCTTCCTTTCACCTCCCCTCAATTCCTTTCCCCTCCCCTCACTATCTTTCACCACCCTTCACTTCCATTTACCTTCCCTCACTTCAATTCACCTTCCCTCACTTCCTTTCACCTTCCCTCACTTTCTATCACCTCCCCTCAATTCCTTTCACTTCCCCTCATTTCCTTTCACCTCCCCTTACTTTCTTTCACCTCCCCTCTCTTTCTTTCACCTCCACTCACTTCCTTTCATCTCCCCTTGCTTCCTTTCACCTCCCTACATTTCGTTTCACCTACCCTCAATTTCTTTTACCTCCCCTCATTTCCTTTCACATTCTCTCACTTCCTTTTACCTCCCCTTAAATCCTTTCACATTCTCTCACTTCCATTCATCTCCCCTGAAATCCATTCACCACCCATCACATCCTTTCGCCTCCCCTCAATTCCTTTCACCTCCCCTTAAATCCTTTTACCTCCCCTTATATCCTTTCATCTCCCCTCACTTCCTTTTACCATCCCTCAATTCCTTTCACCTCCACTCGCTTCCTTACACCTTCCCTAACTTCCTTTCACCTCCTCTCACTTCCTTACACCTCCCCTCATTTCCTTTCACCTCCCCTCACTATCTTTCACCTCCCTTCACTTCCTTTCACGTTCCCTCACTTCCATTCACATACCCTCACTTCCTTTCACCTCTCCTCACTTTCTTTCACCACCTCCTACTTGCTTTCACCTCCCCTCACTTCCTTTCACCTCCCCTTTATTCCTCTCACCTTTCCTCACTTAATTTCATCTCCCTACATTTCCTTTCACCTACCCTCACTTTCTTTTACCTCCCCTCACTTCTTTTCACATTCTCTCACTTTTTTTACCTCCCCTTACTTCCTTTCACCTCCCCTTAAATCTTTTCACCTCACCTCACTTCTTTACACCTACCCTCACTTCCTTTCACCTCCTCTCACTTCCATTCACCTTCCCTCACTTTCTTTCATCTTCCCTCAGTTCCTTTCCACTTCCCTCACTTCCATTCGCCTTCCCTCACTTCCTTTCACCTTCCCTCACTTCCATTCACCTTCCTTCACTACCTTTCAACTTCCCTCACTTCCATTGACATTCCCGTACTTCGTTTCACCTTCCCTCACTTTTTTTCACCTCCCCTAACTTCCTTTCACATTCTCTCAATTCCTTTTACCTCCCCTTACTTCCTTTCGCCTCCCCTAAATCCTTTCACCTCCCCTCACTTCCTATCACCTCCACTCGCTTCCTTACACCTCCCCTCACTTCTTTTCACCTCCTCTCACTTCCTTTCACCTCCCCTCACTTCCTTTCACCTCCCCTTACTATCTTTCACCTCCCTTCATTTCCTTTCACCTTCCCTCACTTCCATTCACATTCCCACAATTCCTTTCACCTCTCCTAACATTCTTTCACCTCCCCACACTTCCTTTCACATTCTCTCACTTCCTTTTACCTCCCCTTACTTCCTTTCACCTCCCCATAAATCCTTTCACCTCCCCTCCTTTCCTTTCACCTACACTCACTTCCTTTCACTTCCCCTCACTTCTTTTCACCTCCACTCACTTCGTTACACCTCCCCGCATATTCTATCACCTCCCCCCACTTCCTTTCACCTCCCTTCACTTTGTTTCACCTCTCCTCAATTCCATTCACCTCCCCTCACTATCTTTCACCTCCCTTCACTTCCTTTCACCTTCCCTCACTTCCATTCAATTTCCCACACTTCCTTTCACCTCCCCTCACTTCCATCAACTCCCCTAACATTCTTTCAACTCCCCAAATTTCCTTTCACATTCTCTCACTTCCTTTTACCTCCCCTTACTTCCATCACCTCCCCATAAATCCTCTCACCTCCCCTTCCTTCCTTTCACCTCCACTCGCTTCCTTTCACCTCCCCTAACTTCTTTTCACCCCCACTCACTTCGTTACACCTCCCCGCATACTCAATCAACGCCCCCCCACTTACTTTCACCTCCCCTCACTTTGTTTCACCTCTTCTCAATTCCATTCACCTCCCCTAACTTCCTTTCAACTCCCATCACTTCCTTTCACCCCCACTCATTTCCTTTCACCTCTTCTTACTTCCTTTCAACTCCTCTCACTTCCATTCACCTCCTTCACTTCCAGTAACCTCCCCTCACTTTCTTTCACCTCCCCTCACTATCTTTCACCTCCCTTCACTTCCTTTCACCTCCTCTCACTTCCATTCTCCTTCCCTCACTTCCTTTCAACTTCCCTAACTTCCTCTTATCTTCCCTCACTTCCTTTCACCTCCACTCGCTTGCTTACACCTCCCTTCATTTTCTTTCACTTTCCCTAACTTCCATTCACCTTCCCTCACTTCCTTTCACCTTCCCTAACTTCCTTTCACATTCCCTCACTTCCAATCACATACACTCACTTCCTTTCACCTCCCCTCACTTCTTTCACCTCCCCTCTCTTTCTTTTACCTCCCCTCAGTTCCTTTCATCTCCCCTCACTTGCTTTCACCTCCCCTCAGTTCCTTTCACCTCCCCTCACTTCATTTCACCTCCCCTCACTTCCTTTCACCTCCCCTCACTTCCTTTTACCTCCCATTACTTCCTTTAACATACCCTCAATTCTTTTTACCTCCCCTTACTTCCTTTAACATCCCCTCATTTCCTTTCACCTCCCCTCACTTCTTTTCACCTCCTCTCACTTTCTTTCATCTCCCCTAACTTCCTTTCACCTCCCCTCACTATCTTTCACCTCCCTTCACTTCCTTTCACCTTCCCTCACTTCCATTCAACTTCCCTCACTTCCTTTCACCTTCCCTCAGATCCGTTCACCTTCACTCACTTCCATTCACCTCTCACTTCCTTTCACCTTCCCTCACTTCCATTCACCTTCCCTCACTTCCTTTCACCTTCCCTCACTTCCTTTCATCTTCCCTCACTTCCTTTCACCTCCACATTTTTCCTTACACCTCCCCTTACTTCCTTTAACATCCCCTCACTTCCTTTCACCTCCCCTCATTTCCTTTCGCCTCCCCTCACTTCCTTTCACCTCCCCTTCTTTCTTTCACCTCCCCTCAGTTCCTTTCATCTCCCCTCGCTTCCTCTCTCCTCCCTACATTTTCTTTCACCTCCCCTCACTTCTTTTCACATTCTCTCACTTCCTTTTACCTCCCCTTACTTCCTTTCAACTCCCCTTAAATCCTTACACCTCCCCTCACTACTTTTCACCTCCTCTGACTTCCTTTCTTCTTCCCTCACTTCCATTCACATTCCCTCACTTCCTTTCACCCTCCCTCACTTCCATTCAACTTCCCTCAGTTCCTTTCACCTTCCCTCACTTCCATTCACCTTCCCTCACTTCCATTCACATTCCCTCACCTCCTTTCACCTTCCCTCAGTTCCTTTCACCTTCCTTCACTTTCATTCACCTTCACTTCCTTTAACCTTCCCTCACTTCCATTCACCTTCCCTCAATTCCTTTCTCCTTCCCTCATTTCCATTCACCTTCCCTCAATTCCTTTTAACTTCCATTACTTCCTTTTACCTTCCCTCAATTCCTTTCACCTCCAGTCGTTTCCTTAAACCTCCCCTCATTTCTTTTTACCTCCTCTAACATCCTATCATCTTCCCTGACCTCCTTTCACCTCCCCTCACTATCTTTTACCTCCCTTCACTTTTCTTCAGCTTCCCTTATTTCCATTCACCTTCCCTCACTTCCTTTCACCATCCCTCACTTCCTATCACCTACCCTCACTTCCTTTCAACTCCCCTCACTATCTTTCACCTCCCTTCACATCCTTTCAACTTCCCTCACTTCCATTCAATTTCCCACACTTCCATCACCTCCCCATAAATCCTCTCACCTCCCCTTCCTTCCTTTCACCTCCACTCGCTTCCTTTCACCTCCCCTCACTTCTTTTCACCCCCACTCACTTCGTTACACCTCCCCGCATACTCTATCAACGCCCCCCACTTACTTTCACCTCCCCTCACTTTGTTTCACCTCTCCTCAATTCCATTCACCTCCCCTAACTTCCTTTCAACTCCCATCACTTCCTTTCACCTCCACTCATTTCCTTTCACCTCTTCTTATTTCCTTTCAACTCCTCTCACTTCCATTCACCTCCTTCACTTCCAGTAACCTCCCCTCACTTTCTTTCACCTCCCCTCACTATCTTTCACCTCCCTTCACTTCCTTTCACCTCCTCTCACTTCCATTCTCCTTCCCTCACTTCCTTTCAACTTCCCTCACTTCCTTTTATCTTCCCTCACTTCCTTTCACCTCCACTCGCTTGCTTACACCTCCCTTCATTTTCTTTCACTTTCCCTCACTTCCATTCACCTTCCCTCACTTCCTTTCACCTTCCCTAACTTCCTTTCACATTCCCTCACTTCCAGTCACATACACTCACTTCCTTTCACCTCCCCTCACTTCCTTTCACCTCCCCCCTCTTTCTTTTACCTCCCCTCAGTTCCTTTCATCTCCCCTCACTTGCTTTCATCTCCCTTCACTTCCTTTCACCTGCCCTCACTTTCTTTCACCTCCCCTAACTTCCTTTCACATTCTGTCACTTCCTTTTACCTCCCCTTATTTCCTTTCACATCCACTTAAATCCTTTCACCTCCCCTAACTTCCTTTCACCTTCACTCGCTTCCTTACACATCCCCTCACTTCTTTTCACCTTCTCTCACTTCCTTTCACCTCCCCTCACTTCCTTTCATCCCCCAAACTATCTTTCACCTCCCTTCATTTCCTTTCACCATCCCTCACTTCCATTCACCTTCCCTCACAACCTTTCACCTTCCCTCACTTACTTTCACGTTTCCATACTTCCTTTCACCACCCCTTACTTCCATTCACCTACCCTCACTTCTGTTCACCTCCCCTCATTTCCTTTTACCTCCCCTCACTTCCTTTCACCTCCCTTCTCTTTCTTTCACCTCCCCTTACTTCCTTTCACCTCCCCTTACTTCCTTTCACCTTTAATCACTTTCTATCACCTCCCCTTACTTATATTACCACCCCTCAGATCCTTTCACTTCCTCTCACTTTCTTTCACCTCCCCTCACTTTCTTTCAACTCCCCACATTTCCTTTCACATTCTCTCACTTCCTTTCACTCCCTTTCACTTCCTTTCACCTCCTCTCACTTCCTTTCACCTCCCCTTACTTCCTTTCACCTCCCCTTATATCCTTTCGCCACCCCTCGCTTCCTTTCATCTCCCCTTAAATCCTTTCACCTCCTCTCACTTCCTTTCACATCCACTCGCTTCCTTACACCTCCCCTCACTTCTTTTCACCTTCTCTCACTTCCTTTCACCTCCCCTCACTTCTTTTCACCTCCTTAAACTATCTTTCACCTCCCTTCCTTTCCTTTCACGTTCCCTGACTTTCATTCACCTTCCCTCAATTCCTACCACCTTATCACTTCCTTTCACCTTCTTTCACTTCCATTCACTTTCCCTCACTTCCTTTCACCTACCCTCCCTTCTTTTCACCTCCCCTCAGTTCCTTTCACCTCCCCTCACTTCATTTCACCTCCCCTCACTTCCTTTCACCTCCCCTCACTTCCTTTTACCTCCCATTACTTCCTTTAACATACCCTCAATTCTTTTTACCTCCCCTTACTTCCTTTAACATCCCCTCATTTCCTTTCACCTCCCCTCACTTCCTTTCACCTCCCCTCACTTCCTTTCGCCACCCCTCACTTCCATTCACCTCCCCTCACTTCCTTTCACCTCCCCTCACATCCTTTCCCCACCCCTCACTTTCTTTCATCTCCCCTCACTTCCTTTCGCCTCCTCTCACTTCCTTTCACCTCCCCTCACTTCCTTTCATCTCCCCTCTATTTCTTTCACCTTCCCTCACTTCCTGTCACATTCTCTCACTTCCTTTCACCTCCTCTTACTTCCTCTCACCTCCCCTCACTTCCTTTAAACTCCCCTCACTTCCTTTCACCACCCCTCTCTTCCTTTCACCACCCCTCTCTTCCTTTTGACTCCCCTCACTTCATTTCACCTCCTTTCACTTTCTTTCATCTCCCCTCGCTTCCATTCACCTCCCTTCAATTCCTTTCACCAACAGTCACTTCCTTTCATCTCCCCTCACTTACTTTCACCTCCCCATGCTTCCTTTAACATGCCCTCACTTCCATTCACCTTCCCTCATGTCCTTTTGCCTCCCCTCACATCCTTTCAACTCCCCTCACTTCCTTTCGCCTTCCCTCATTATGTTTCACCTCCCTTCACTTTCTTTCACCTTCTCTCACTTCCATTCAACTTCCCTCACTTTTTTTCACCTTCCCTCACTTCCTTTCACTTCCCCTCATTTCCTTTCACCTCCCCTCTCTTTCTTTCAACTCCTTTCAGTTCCTTTCAACTCCCCTACCTTCATTTAAACTCCCCTCACTTTCTTTCACCTCCTCTCACTTCCTTTCACATCCCCTTACTTCCTTTAAAATCCCCTCATTTTTATTCACCTCCCCTCAGTTTCTTTCGCCTCCCCTCACTTCCTTTCACCTCTCCTCACTTTCTTTCACCTCCCCTCAGTTCCTTTCATCTTCCCTCGCTTCCTTTCATCTCTCTTCACTTCCTTTCAACTCCCCTCACTTTCTTTCACCTCCCCTTAAATCATTCACCTCCCCTCACTTCCTTTCAACTACAGTCGCTTCCTTACACCTCCCCTCACTTTCATTCACATACCCACACTATCTTTTACCTCCTTTCACTTCCTTTCACCATCCCTCACTTCCATGCACTCTCCCTCACTTCCTTTCACCTTCCCTCACTTCCTTTCAACTCCCATCACTTCCTTTCACGTCCTCCTACTTTCTTTCACCTCCCCTCACTTCCTTTCACCTCTTCTCACTTTGTTTCACCTCTTATCAGTTCCTTTCACCTCCTCTCATTTCCATTCACCTCCCCTCATTTCCTTTCACCTCCCCTCTCTTTCTTTAACCTTCCCTCAGTTCCTTCACCTCCCCTCACTTTATTTTTTCTCCCCTCACTTTCTTTCATCTCCCGTCGCTTCCTTTTACCTCCCCTCAATTCCTTTCACCTCCTTTCTCTTTCTTTCACCTCCCCTTACTTCCTTTCACCTCCACTCACTACCTTTCACCTCCACTCACATCCTTTCACCTCCTCTTACTTTCTTTCACCTCCCCTCACTTCCTTTCACATTCTCTCACCTCCTTTTATCTCCCCTTACTTCCTTTCACCTCCCCTCATTTCTTTTCACCTCCCCTCACTTCCTTTCACCTCCCCTCTCTTTCTTTCACCTCCCCTTACTTCCTTTCACCACCCCTTACTTTCTTTCACCTCCCCTAACTTCCTTTCACATTCTCTCACTTCCTTTTATCTCCTTTTACTTCCTTTCACCTCCACTCACTTCTTTTCACCTCCCCTCACTTCCTTTCATCTCCGCTCACTTCCTTTCACCTCCCCACTCTTTCTTTCACCTCCCCTCACTTCATTTCACCACCCCTCACTACCTTTCACCTCCACTCACTTCCTTTCACCTCCCCTTACTTCCTTTAACATCCCCTCAATTCCTTTCACCTCCCCTTACTTTCTTTATCATCCCCTCATTTCCTTTCACCTTCCCTCACTTCCTGTCACATTCTCTCACTTCCTTTCACCTCCTCTTACTTCCTCTCACCTCCCCTCACTTCCTTTAAACTCCCCTCACTTCCTTTCACCTCCCCTCTTTTCCTTTCACCTCCCCTCTCTTCCTTTCACCTCCCATCTCTTCATTTCACCTCCTCTCACTTTCTTTCATCTCCCCTCGCTTCCTTTCACCTCCCTTCACTTCCTTTCGCCACCCCTCACTTCCTTTTACCTCCCCTCACTTCCTTTCACCTCCCCTCACTTCCTTTCACGTTCTCTCACTTCCATTCACCTCCCCTCACTTCCTTTCACCTCCGCTCACTTTCTTTCACCTTCCCTCACTTTCTTTCGCATTCTCTCACTTCCTTTTACCTCCACTTATCTCCTTTCACCTCCCCTCATTTCCTTTCATCTCATCTCACTATCTTTAACCTCCTCACACTTCCTTTCACCTCCCCTCACTTCCATACACTTCCGCTCACTTCCTTTCACCTCTGCTCACTTTCTTTCACCTTCCCTCACTTCCTTTCACCTTCCCTCACTTCCTTTCACATCTCCTCACTTCCTTTTACCAACTCGTACTACCTTTCACCTCCCCTCACTTCCTTTCAACTCCCCTCACTTCCTCTCACGTTTCCTCACTTCCTTTTACCTCCCCTCACTTTCTTTCACCTCTTCTCAATTCTATTTACATTCCCTCACTTTTCCTCACTTCCTTTCAACTGCACTCACTTTTTTCACCTCCCTACACTTCCTTTCACCTCTCCTCACTTCCTTTCACCTCTCCTCACTTCCTTTCACCTCCATTCACTTCCTTTCATCTCCCATCAGTTCTTTCACCTCCCCTCACTTCATTTCACCACCCCTCACTTTCATTCACCTCCTCTCACTTCCTTTCACCTCCCCTCACTATCTTTCACCTACCTTCACTTCCTTTCAACTTTCCTCACTTCCATTCACCTCCCCTCACTTCATTTCACCCCCCTCACTACCTTTCACCTCCCCTCACTTCCTTTCACCTCCCCTTACTTCCTTTATCATCCCCTCATTTCCTTTCACCTCCCCTCACTTCCTTTCACCTCCCCTCACTTCCTTTCGCCACCCCTCATTTCCATTCACCTCCCCTCACTTCCTTTCACCACCCCTGACATCCTTTCTCCTCCCCTCAGTTCCTTTAACCTCCCCTCACTTCATTTCACTTTCTCTCATTTCTTTTCACCTTCTTTCATTTCCTTTCACCACCCCTCTATTTCTTTCACATTCCCTCAGTTCCTTCACTTCCCCTCACTTTATTTCCCCACCCCTCATTTTCTTTCATCTGTCCTCGCTTCAATTCAACTCCCCTCACTTCTTTTCACCTCCTTTCTCTTTCTTTCACCTCCACTTACTTCCTTTCACCTCCACTCACTTCCTTTGACCTCCACTCACTTCCTTTCACCTCTCCTTACTTTCTTTCACCTCCCCTCATTTCGTTTCACATTCTCTCACTTCCTTTTATCTCCCCTTACTTCCTTTCACATTCCCTCACTTCTTTTCACCTCCCCTCACTTCCTTTAACATCCCCTCACTTCCTTTCACCCATCTCTTTTCCTTTCACCTCCCCTTACTTCATTTTATCACCCCTCACTTCCTTTCAACTCCCCTCACTTCCTTTCAACTCCCCTCACTTCCTTTCACGTTCTCTCACTTCCATTCACCTCCCCTAACTTCTTTTCACCTCCCCTCTCTTTCTTTCACCTTCCCTCACTTCCTGTCATATTCTCTCACTTCCTTTTACCTCCCCTTACTTCCTTTCACCTCCCCTCACTTCCTTTCACCTCCCCTCACTATCTATAACCTCCTGACACTTCCTTTCAACTCCATTCACTTCCTTTCACCTCCCCTCACTTTTTTTCACCTCCACTCACTTCCTTTCACATTCTCTCACTTCCTTTTACCTCCCCCTACTTCCATTCACCTCCCCTCACTTCCTTTCACCTCCGCTCACTTTCTTTCACATTCCCTCACTTCCTTTCGCATTCTCTCTTCTTTTTTTTACCTCCCCTTACTTCCTTTCACCTCCCCTCATTATCTTTCACCTCCCTTCACTTCCTTTCAACTTTCCTCACTTCCATTCACCTTCCCTCACTTCCTTTCACCTTCCCTCACTTCCTTTCACCTCTCCTCACTTCCTTTTACCATTTCCTACTTCCTTTCACCTCCCCTTACTTCCTTTCACCTGCCCTCACTTCCTCTCACGTTTCCTCACTTTATTTCACCTCCATACACTTCCTTTCACCTCTCCTCACTTCCTTTCACCTCCCTTCACTTCCTTTCATCTCCCATCAGTACTTTTCACCTCCCCTCACTTCATTTCACCTCCCCTCACTTTCATTTACCTCCTCTCACTTCCTTTCACCTCCCCTCACTTCCTTTCACCTCCCCTCACTATCTTTCACCTCCCGTCTCTTTCTTTCACCTTTCCTCACTTCCATTCAATTCCCCTCACTTCATTTCACCTCCCCTCACTACCTTTCACTTCCCCTCACTTCCTATCACCTCCCCTTACTTCCTTTAACATCCCCTCAATTCCTTTCGCCTCCCCTTACTTCCTTTAACATCCCCTCATTTCCTTTCACCTCCCCTTACTTCCTTTCTTCTCCCCTCACTTCCTTTCGCCACCCCTCATTTCCATTCACCTCCCCTCACTTCATTTCACCACCCCTCACATCCTTTCTCCTCCCCTCATTTCCTTTCACCTCCCCTCACTTCATTTCACCTTCTCTCATTTCTTTTCACCACCCCTCATTTCCTTTCACCTCCCCTCTCTTTCTTTCACCTTCCCTCAGTTCCTTTACCTCCCCTCAATTTATTTCCCCACCCCTCACTTTCTTTCATCTCCCCTCGCTTCCTTTCACCTCCCCTCACTTCCTTTCACCTCCTTTCTCTTTCTTTCACCTCCCCTTACTTCCTTTCACCTCCACTCATTTCCTTTCACCTCCACTCACTTCCTTTCACCTCCCCTTACTTTCTTTCACCTCCCCTCACTTCCTTTCACATTCTCTCGCTTCCTTTTATCTCCCCTTACTTCCTTTCATATTCCCTCACTTCTTTTCACCTCCCCTCACTTCCTTTCACCTCCGCTCACTTCCTTTGATCTCCCCTCTCTTTCTTTCACCTCCCCTTACTTCCTTTCACCTCCTTTCACTTCCTTTCACCTCCCCTCACTTCCTTTAACATCCCCTCACTTCCTTTCACCCACCTCATTTCCTTTCACCTCCCCTCTCTTTCTTTCACCTACCCTCACTTCCTTTAACATTCTCTCCCTTCCATTCACCTCCCCTCACTTCCTTTCGCCTCCCCTCACTTCCTTTCATATTCCCTCACTTCTTTTCACCTCCCCTCACTTCCTTTCACCTCCGCTCACTTCCTTTGATCTCCCCTCTCCTTCTATCACGTCCCCTTACTTCCTTTCACCTCCTTTCACTTCCTTTCACCTCCCCTCACTTCCTTTCACCTCCCCTCTCTTTCTTTCACCTTCCCTCTCTTCCTGTCACATTCTCTCAATTCTTTTTACCTCCCCTTAATTCCTTTCACCTCCCCTCAATTCCTTTCACCTCCCCTCACTATCTTTAACCTCCTCACACTTCCTTTCACCTCCCCTCACTTCCATACACTTCCGCTCACTTCCTTTCACCTCTGCTCACTTTCTTTCACCTTCCCTCACTTCCTTTCGCATTCTCTCACTTTTTTTTACCTCCCCTTACTTCCTTTCACCTCCCCTGAATTCATTTCACCTCCCCTCATTTCCTTTAACCTCCCCTCACTTCTTTTCACCTCCCCTCACTTCCTTTCAACTCCAATCACTTCCTTTTACCTCCCCTCTCTTCCTTTCACCTCCCCTCTCTTCCTTTCACCTCCCCTCTCTTCATTTCACCTCCTCTCACTTTCTTTCATCTCCCCTCGCTTCCTTTCACCTCCCTTCACTTCCTTTCACCTCCCCTCACTTCCTTTCACCTCCCCTCACTTACTTTCACCTCCCCTTACTTCCTTTAACATCCCCTCACTTCCATTCACCTCCCCTCACGTCCTTTCGCCTCCCCTCACTTCCTTTTACGTCCCCTCACTTCCTTTTACCTCCCCTCACTTCCTTTCACGTTCTCTCACTTCCATTCACCTCCCCTCATTTCCTTTCACCTCCCCTCATTTCCTTTCACCTCATCTCACTTCCTTTCACCTCCCCTCACTTCCTTTCACCTCCCCTCACTATCTTTCAACTCCCTTCATTTCCTTTCACCTTTCCTCACTTCCATTCACCTCCCCTCACTTCATTTCACCACCCCTCATTACCTTTCACCTCCCCTCACTTCCTTTCAACTCCCCTTACTTCCTTTAACATCCCCTCAATTCCATTCACCTCCCCTTACTTCCTTTATCATCCCCTCATTTCCTTTCACCTCCCCTCACTTCCTTTCACCACCCCTCACTTCCTTTCGCCACCCTCATTTCCATTCACCTCCCCTCACTTCCTTTCACCACCCCTTGACATCCTTTCTCCTCCCCTCAGTTCCTTTCACCTCCCCACACTTCATTTCACCTTCTCTCATTTCTTTTCACCTCCTTTCATTTCCTTTCACCTCCCCTCTCTTTCTTTCACATCCCCTCAGTTCCTTCACCTCCCCTCACTTTATTTCCCCACCCCTCACTTTCTTTTATCTCCCCTCGCTTCCTTTCACTTCCCCTCACTTCCTTTCACCTCCTTTCTCTTTCTTTCACCTCCCCTTACTTCCTTTCACCTCCACTCAATTCCTTTCACCTCCACTCACTTCCTTTCACCTCTCCTTACTTTCTTTCACCTCCCCTCACTTCGTTTCACATTCTCTCACTTCCTTTTATCTCGCCTTACTTCCTTTCACATTCCCTCACTTCTTTTCACCTCCCCTCACTTCCTTTCACCTCCGCTCACTTCCTTTGATCTCCCCTCTCTTTCTTTCACCTTCCCTCACTTCCTTTCACATTCTCTCGCTTCCATTCACCTCCCCTCATTTCCTTTCGCCTCCCCTCACATCCTTTCACCTCCTCTCACTTCCTTTCGCCTCCCCTCTCTTTCTTTCACCTTCCCTCACTTCCTGTCACATTCTCTCACTTCCTTTCACCTCCCCTTACTTCATTTTATCACCCCTCACTTCCTTTCAACTCCCCTCACTTCCTTTCACCTCCCCTCACTTCCTTTCACGTTCTCTCACTTCCATTCACCTCCCCTCACTTCCTTTCACCTCCCTTCACTACCTTTCACCTCCCCTCACTTCCTTTCACCTCCGCTCACTTTCTTTCACATTCCCTCACTTCCTTTCGCATTCTCTCTTCTTTTTTTTACCTCCCCTTACTTCCTTTCACCTCCCCTCATTATCTTTCACCTCCCTTCACTTCCTTTCAACTTTCCTCACTTCCATTCACCTTCCCTCACTTCCTTTCACCTTCCCTCACTTCCTTTCACCTCTCCTCACTTCCTTTTACCATTTCCTACTTCCTTTCACCTCCCCTTACTTCCTTTCACCTGCCCTCACTTCCTCTCACGTTTCCTCACTTTATTTCACCTCCATACACTTCCTTTCACCTCTCCTCACTTCCTTTCACCTCCCTTCACTTCCTTTCATCTCCCATCAGTACTTTTCACCTCCCCTCACTTCATTTCACCTCCCCTCACTTTCATTTACCTCCTCTCACTTCCTTTCACCTCCCCTCACTTCCTTTCACCTCCCCTCACTATCTTTCACCTCCCGTCTCTTTCTTTCACCTTCACCTTTCCTCACTTCCATTCAATTCCCCTCACTTCATTTCACCTCCCCTCACTACCTTTCACCTCCCCTCACTTCCTATCACCTCCCCTTACTTCCTTTAACATCCCCTCAATTCCTTTCGCCTCCCCTTACTTTCCTTTAACATCCCCTCATTTCCTTTCACCTCCCCTTACTTCCTTTCTTCTCCCCTCACTTCCTTTCGCCACCCCTCATTTCCATTCACCTCCCCTCACTTCATTTCACCACCCCTCACATCCTTTCTCCTCCCCTCATTTCCTTTCACCTCCCCTCACTTCATTTCACCTTCTCTCATTTCTTTTCACCACCCCTCATTTCCTTTCACCTCCCCTCTCTTTCTTTCACCTTCCCTCAGTTCCTTTACCTCCCCTCAATTTATTTCCCCACACCTCACTTTCTTTCATCTCCCCTCGCTTCCTTTCACCTCCCCTCACTTCCTTTCACCTCCTTTCTCTTTCTTTCACCTCCCCTTACTTCCTTTCACCTCCACTCATTTCCTTTCACCTCCACTCACTTCCTTTCACCTCCCCTTACTTTCTTTAACCTCCCCTCACTTCCTTTCACATTCTCTCGCTTCCTTTTATCTCCCCTTACTTCCTTTCATATTCCCTCACTTCTTTTCACCTCCCCTCACTTCCTTTCACCTCCGCTCACTTCCTTTGATCTCCCCTCTCTTTCTTTCACCTCCCCTTACTTCCTTTCACCTCCTTTCACTTCCTTTCACCTCCCCTCACTTCCTTTAACATCCCCTCACTTCCTTTCACCCACCTCATTTCCTTTCACCTCCCCCTCTCTTTCTTTCACCTACCCTCACTTCCTTTAACATTCTCTCCCTCCATTCACCTCCCCTCACTTCCTTTCGCCTCCCCTCACTTCCTTTCATATTCCCTCACTTCTTTTCACCTCCCCTCACTTCCTTTCACCTCCGCTCACTTCCTTTGATCTCCCCTCTCCTTCTATCACGTCCCCTTACTTCCTTTCACCTCCTTTCACTTCCTTTCACCTCCCCTCACTTCCTTTCACCTCCCCTCTCTTTCTTTCACCTTCCCTCTCTTCCTGTCACATTCTCTCAATTCTTTTTTACCTCCCCTTACTTCCTTTCACCTCCCCTCAATTCCTTTCACCTCCCCTCACTATCTTTAACCTCCTCACACTTCCTTTCACCTCCCCTCACTTCCATACACTTCCGCTCACTTCCTTTCACCTCTGCTCACTTTCTTTCACCTTCCCTCACTTCCTTTCGCATTCTCTCACTTTTTTTACCTCCCCTTACTTCCTTTCACCTCCCCTGAATTCATTTCACCTTCCCCTCATTTCCTTTAACCTCCCCTCACTTCTTTTCACCTCCCCTCACTCCTTTCAACTCCAATCACTTCCTTTTACCTCCCCTCTCTTCCTTTCACCTCCCCTCTCTTCCTTTCACCTCCCCTCTCTTCATTTCACCTCCTCTCACTTTCTTTCATCTCCCCTCGCTTCCTTTCACCTCCCTTCACTTCCTTTCACCTCCCCTCACTTCCTTTCACCTCCCCTCACTTACTTTCACCTCCCCTTACTTCCTTTAACATCCCCTCACTTCCATTCACCTCCCCTCACGTCCTATCGCCTCCCCTCACTTCCTTTTACGTCCCCTCACTTCCTTTTACCTCCCCTCACTTCCTTTCACGTTCTCTCACTTCCATTCACCTCCCCTCATTTCCTTTCACCTCCCCTCAATTTCCTTTCACCTCATCTCACTTCCTTTCACCTCCCCTCACTTCCTTTCACCTCCCCTCACTATTTTTCACCTCCCTTCACTTCCTTTCACCTTTCCTCACTTCCATTCACCTTCCTCACTTCCTTTCACCTTCCCCCTCACTTCCTTTCACCTCTCCTCACTTCCTTTTACCAACTCCTACTACCTTTCACGTCCCCTCACTTCCTTTCAACTCCCCTCACTTCCTCTCACGTTTCCTCACTTCCTTTTACCTCCCCTCACTTTCTTTCACCTCTTCTCAATTCTATTTACATTCCCTCACTTCTCCTCACCTTCCATTGCTCCCCCTCACCACCCATCACCTCTCCTCACTTCCTTTCATCTCCCATCAGTTCTTTTCACCTCCCCTCACTTCATTTCACCACCCCTCACTTTCATTCACCACCCCTCATTACCTTTCACCTCCCCTCACTTCCTTTCAACTCCCCTTACTTCCTTTAACATCCCCTCAATTCCATTCACCTCCCATTACTTCCTTTATCATCCCCCTCATTTCCTTTCACCTCCCCTCACTTCCTTTCACCACCCCTCACTTCCTTTCGCCACCCTCATTTCCATTCACCTCCCCTCACTTCCTTTCACCACCCCTTGACATCCTTTCTCCTCCCCTCAGTTCCTTTCACCTCCCCACACTTCATTTCACCTTCTCTCATTTCTTTTCACCTCCTTTCATTTCCTTTCACCTCCCCTCTCTTTCTTTCACATCCCCTCAGTTCCTTCACCTCCCCCTCACTTTATTTCCCCACCCCTCACTTTCTTTTATCTCCCCTCGCTTCCTTTCACTTCCCCTCACTTCCTTTCACCTACTTTCTCTTTCTTTCACCTCCCCTTACTTCCTTTCACCTCCACTCAATTCCTTTCACCTCCACTCACTTCCTTTCACCTCTCCTTACTTTCTTTCACCTCCCCTCACTTCGTTTCACATTCTCTCACTTCCTTTTATCTCGCCTTACTTCCTTTCACATTCCCTCACTTCTTTTCACCTCCCCTCACTTCCTTTCACCTCCGCTCACTTCCTTTGATTTTCACCTTCCCTCACTTCCTTTCACATTCTCTCGCTTCCATTCACCTCCCCTCATTTCCTTTCGCCTCCCCTCACATCCTTTCACCTCCTCTCACTTCCTTTCGCCTCCCCTCTCTTTCTTTCACCTTCCCTCACTTCCTGTCACATTCTCTCACTTCCTTTCACCTCCCCTTACTTCATTTTATCACCCCTCACTTCCTTTCAACTCCCCTCACTTCCTTTCACCTCCCCTCACTTCCTTTCACGTTCTCTCACTTCCATTCACCTCCCCTCACTTCCTTTCACCTCCCTTCACTACCTTTCACCTCCCCTCACTTCCTTTCAACTCCCCTTACTTCCTTTAACATCCCCTCAATTCCTTTCACCTCCCCTTACTTCCTTTATCATCCCCTCATTTCCTTTCACCTCCCGTCACTTCCTTTCACATTCCCTCACTTCCTTTCGCCACCCTCATTTCCATTCACCTCCCCTCACTTCCTTTCACCACCCCTGACATCCTTTCTCCTCCCCTCACTTCCTTTCACCCCCCCTCACTTTTTTTCACCTCCTCTCATTTCTTTTCACCTCCTTTCATTTCCTTTCACCTCCCCTCTCTTTCTTTCACATTCCCTCAGTTTCTTCACCTACCCTCACTTTATTTCCCCACCCCTCACTTTCTTTCATCTCCCCTCGCTTCCTTTCACCTCCCCTCACTTCCTTTCACCTCCTTTCTCTTTCTTTCACCTCCCCTTTTTTCCTTTCACCTCCACTCACTTCCTTTCACCTCCACTCACTTCCTTTCACCTCTCCTTACTTTCTTTCACCTCCCCTCACTTCGTTTCACATTCTCTCACTTCCTTTTATCTCCCCTTACTTCCTTTCACATTCCCTCACTTCTTTTCACCTCCCCTCACTTCCTTTCACCTCCGCTCACTTCCTTTGATCTCCCCTCTCTTTCTTTCACCTTCCCTCACTTCTTTTCACATTCTCTCGCTTCCATTCACCTCCCCTTATTTCCTTTCGCCTCCCCTCACATCCTTTCACCTCCTCTCACTTCCTTTCACCTCCCTCTCTTTCTTTCACCTTCCCTCACTTCCTGTCACATTCTCTCACATCCTTTCACCTCCCCTTACTTCATTTTATCACCCCTCACTTCCTTTCAACTCCCCTCACTTCCTTTCACCTCCCCTCACTTCCTTTCACGTTCTCTCACTTCCATTCACCTCCCCTCACTTCCTTTCACCTCCCTTCACTATCTTTCACCTCCCCTCACTTTTTTTCACCTCCTCTCACTACCTTTCACCTCCCCTCACTTCCTTTCACCTCCCCTTACTTCCATTCACCTCCCCTCACTTCCTTTCACCTCCCCTCACTTTTTTTCACCTCCTCTCACTTCCTTTCGCATTCTCTCTTTTTTTTTACCTCCCCTTACTTCCTTTCACCTCCCTTCACAATCTTTCACCTCCCCTCACTTCCTTTCAACTTTCCTCACTTCCATTCACCTTCCCTCACTTCCTTTCACATCTCCTCACTTCCTTTTACCAACTCGTACTACCTTTCACCTCCCCTCACTTCCTTTCAACTCCCCTCACTTCCTCTCACGTTTCCTCACTTCCTTTTACCTCCCCTCACTTTCTTTCACCTCTTCTCAATTCTATTTACATTCCCTCACTTTTCCTCACTTCCTTTCAACACCACTCACTTTTTTCACCTCCCTACACTTCCTTTTACCTCTACTCACTTCCTTTCACCTCTCCTCACTTCCTTTCACCTCCCTTCACTTCCTTTCATCTCCCATCAGTTCTTTCACCTCCCCTCACTTCATTTCACCACCCCTCACTTTCATTCACCTCCTCTCACTTCCTTTCACCTCCCCTCACTATCTTTCACCTACCTTCACTTCCTTTCAACTTTCCTCACTTCCATTCACCTCCCCCTCACTTCATTTCACCACCCCTCACTACCTTTCACCTCCCCTCACTTCCTTTCACCTCCCCTTACTTCCTTTATCATCCCCTCATTTCCTTTCACCTCCCCTCACTTCCTTTCACCTCCCCTCACTTCCTTTCGCCACCCTCATTTCCATTCACCTCCCCTCACTTCCTTTCACCACCCCTGACATCCTTTCTCCTCCCCTCACTTCCTTTCACCCCCCCTCACTTTTTTTCACCTCCTCTCATTTCTTTTCACCTCCTTTCATTTCCTTTCACCTCCCCTCTCTTTCTTTCACATTCCCTCAGTTTCTTCACCTCCCCTCACTTTATTTCCCCACCCCTCACTTTCTTTCATCTCCCCTCGCTTCCTTTCACCTCCCCCTCACTTCCTTTCACCTCCTTTCTCTTTCTTTCACCTCCCCTTTTTTCCTTTCACCTCCACTCACTTCCTTTCACCTCCACTCACTTCCTTTCACCTCTCCTTACTTTCTTTCACCTCCCCTCACTTCGTTTCACATTCTCTCACTTCCTTTTATCTCCCCTTACTTCCTTTCACATTCCCTCACTTCTTTTCACCTCCCCTCACTTCCTTTCACCTCCGCTCACTTCCTTTGATCTCCCCTCTCTTTCTTTCACCTTCCCTCACTTCTTTTCACATTCTCTCGCTTCCATTCACCTCCCCTTATTTCCTTTCGCCTCCCCTCACATCCTTTCACCTCCTCTCACTTCCTTTCACCTCCCCTCTCTTTCTTTCACCTTCCCTCACTTCCTGTCACATTCTCTCACATCCTTTCACCTCCCCTTACTTCATTTTATCACCCCTCACTTCCTTTCAACTCCCCTCACTTCCTTTCACCTCCCCTCACTTCCTTTCACGTTCTCTCACTTCCATTCACCTCCCCTCACTTCCTTTCACCTCCCTTCACTATCTTTCACCTCCCCTCACTTTTTTTCACCTCCTCTCACTACCTTTCACCTCCCCTCACTTGCTTTCACCTCCCCTTACTTCCATTCACCTCCCCTCACTTCCTTTCACCTCCCCTCACTTTTTTTCACCTCCTCTCACTTCCTTTCGCATTCTCTCTTTTTTTTTTACCTCCCCTTACTTCCTTTCACCTCCCTTCACAATCTTTCACCTCCCTTCACTTCCTTTCAACTTTCCTCACTTCCATTCACCTTCCCTCACTTCCTTTCACATCTCCTCACTTCCTTTTACCAACTCGTACTACCTTTCACCTCCCCTCACTTCCTTTCAACTCCCCTCACTTCCTCTCACGTTTCCTCACTTCCTTTTACCTCCCCTCACTTTCTTTCACCTCTTCTCAATTCTATTTACATTCCCTCACTTTTCCTCACTTCCTTTCAACACCACTCACTTTTTTTCACCTCC
Source organism: Tanypteryx hageni (assembly GCA_028673005.1). Classification (NCBI taxonomy): domain Eukaryota; kingdom Metazoa; phylum Arthropoda; class Insecta; order Odonata; family Petaluridae; genus Tanypteryx; species Tanypteryx hageni. Next base: position 20,999,956 of record CM054114.1, read on the forward strand.
CTACACTTCCTTTTACCTCTACTCACTTCCTTTCACCTCTCCTCACTTCCTTTCACCTCCCTTCACTTCCTTTCATCTCCCATCAGTTCTTTCACCTCCCCTCACTTCATTTCACCACCCCTCACTTTCATTCACCTCCTCTCACTTCCTTTCACCTCCCCTCACTATCTTTCACCTACCTTCACTTCCTTTCAACTTTCCTCACTTCCATTCACCTCCCCTCACTTCATTTCACCACCCCCTCACTACCTTTCACCTCCCCTCACTTCCTTTCACCTCCCCTTACTTCCTTTATCATCCCCTCATTTCCTTTCACCTCCCCTCACTTCCTTTCACCTCCCCTCACTTCCTTTCGCCACCCCTCATTTCCATTCACCTCCCCTCACTTCCTTTCACCACTCCTGACATCCTTTCTCCTCCCCTCAGTTCCTTTCACCTCCCCTCACTTCATTTCACTTTCTCTCATTTCTTTTCTCCTTCTTTCATTTCCTTTCACCTCCCCTCTCTTTCCTTCACATTCCCTCAGTTCCTTCACCTCCCCTCACTTTATTTCCCCACCCCTCATTTTCTTTCATCTCTCCTCGCTTCATTTCACCTCCCCTCACTTCTTTTCACCTCCTTTCTCTTTTTTTCACCTCCCCTTACTTCCTTTCACCTCCACTCACTTCCTTTCAACTCCACTCACTTCCATTCACCTCCCCTTACTTTCTTTCACCTCCCCTCACTTCGTTTTACATTCTCTCACTTCCTTTTATCTCCCCTTGCTTCCTTTCACATTCCCTCACTTCTTTTCACCTCCCCTCACTTCCTTTCACCTCCGCTCACTTCCCTTGATCTCCCCTCTCTTTCTTTCACCTCCCCTCACTTCCTTTAACATCCCCTCACTTCCTTTCACCCACCTCATTTCCTTTCAACTCCCCTCTCTTTCTTTCACCTTCCCTCACTTCCTTTCACATTCTCTCGCTTCCATTCACCTCCCCTCACTTCCTTTCACCTCCCCTCACATCCTTTCACCTCCTCTCACTTCCTTTCACTTCCCCTCTCTTTCTTTCACCTTCCCTCACTTCCTGTCACGTTCTCTCCCTTCCATTCACCTCCCCTCACTTCCTTTCGCCTCCCCTCACTTCCTTTCATCTCCCCTCGCTTCCTTTCACCTCCCCCACTTCCTTTCACCTCCTTTCTCTTTCTTTCACCTCCCCTTACTACATTTCACCTCCACTCACTTCCTTTCACCTCCACTCACTTCCTTTCACCTCCCCTTACTTTCTTTCACCTCCCCTCACTTCCTTTCACATTCTCTCACTTCCTTTTATCTCCCCTTACTTCCTTTCATATTCCCTCACTTCTTTTCACCTCCCCTCACTTCCTTTCACCTCCGCTCACTTCCTTTGATCTCCCCTCTCCTTCTATCACGTCCCCTTACTTCCTTTCACCTCCTTTCACTTCCTTTCACCTCCCCTCACTTCCTTTAACATCCCCTCACTTCCTTTCACCCACCTCATTTCCTTTCACCTCCCCTCTCTTTCTTTCACCTCCCCTCACTTCCTTTCACGTTCTCTCACTTCCGTTCACCTCCCCTCACTTCCTTTCACCTCCCCTCTCTTTCTTTCACCTTCCCTCTCTTCCTGTCACATTCTCTCAATTCTTTTTACCTCCCCTTACTTCCTTTCACCTCTTCTCACTTCCTTTCACCTCCCCTCACTATCTTTAACCTCCTCACACTTCCTTTCTGCTCCCCTCACTTCCATACACCTCCGCTCACTTCCTTTCACCTCCGCTCACTTTCTTTCACCTTCCCTCACTTCCTTTCGCATTCTCTCACTTTTTTTTTACCTCCCCTTACTTCCTTTCACCTCCCCTGAATTCATTTCACCTCCCCTCATTTCCTTTCACCTCCCCTCACTTCTTTTCACCTCCCCTCACTTCCTTCCAACTCCAATCACTTCCTTTCACCTCCCCTCTCTTCCTTTCACCTCCCCTCTCTTCCTTTCACCTCCCCTCTCTTAATTTCACCTCCTCTCACTTTCTTTCATCTCCCCTCGCTTCCTTTCACCTCCCTTCACTTCCTTTCACCTCCCCTCACTTCCTTTCTCCTCCCCTCACTTACTTTCACCTCCCCTTACTTCCTTTAACATCCCCTCACTTACATTCACCTCCCCTCACGTCCTTTCGCCTCCCCTCACTTCCTTTTACCTCCCCTCACTTCCTTTTACCTCCCCTCACTTCCTTTCACGTTCTCTCACTTCCATTCACCTCCCCTCATTTCCTTTCACCTCCCCTCATTTCCTTTCATCTCATCTCACTTCCTTTCACCTCCCCTCACTTCCTTTCACCTCCCCTCACTATTTTTCACCTCCCTTCACTTCCTTTCACCTTTCCTCACTTCCATTCACCTTCCTCACTTCCTTTCACCTTCCCTCACTTCTTTTCACCTCCCCTCACTTCATTTCACCACCCCTCACTTTCATTCACCTCCTCTCACTTCCTTTCACCTCCCCTCACTATCTTTCAACTCCCTTCACTTCCTTTCACCTTTCCTCACTTCCATTCACCTCCCCACACTTCATTTCACCACCCCTCACTACCTTTCACCTCCCCTCACTTCCTTTCAACTCCCCTTACTTCCTTTAACATCCCCTCAATTCCTTTCACCTCCCCTTACTTCCTTTATCATCCCCTCATTTCCTTTCACCTCCCCTCACTTCCTTTCACCTCCCCTCACTTCCTTTCGCCACCCTCATTTCCATTCACCTCCCCTCACTTCCTTTTACCACCCCTGACATCCTTTCTCCTCCCCTCAGTTCCTTTCACCTCCCCACACTTCATTTCACCTTCTCTCATTTCTTTTCACCTCCTTTCATTTCCTTTCACCTCCCCTCTCTTTCTTTCACATTCCCTCAGTTCCTTCACCTCCCCTCACTTTATTTCCCCACCCCTCACTTTCTTTCATCTCCCCTCGCTTCCTTTCATCTCCCCTCACTTCCTTTCACCTCCTTTCTCTTTCTTTCACCTCCCCTTACTTCCTTTCACACCCACTCACTTCCTTTCACCTCCACTCACTTCCTTTCACCTCCCCTTACTTTCTTTCACCTCCCCTCACTTCATTTCACATTCTCTCACTTCCTTTTATCTCCCCTTACTTCCTTTCACATTCCCTCACTTCTTTTCACCTCCCCTCACTTACTTTCACCTCCGCTCACTTCCTTTGATCTCCCCTCTCTTTCTTTCACCTTCCCTCACTTCCTTTCACATTCTCTCGCTTCCATTCACCTCCCCTCATTTCCTTTCGCCTCCCCTAACATCCTTTCACCTCCTCTCACTTCCTTTCACCTCCCCTCTCTTTCATTCACCTTCCCTCACTTCCTGTCACATTCTCTCACTTCCTTTCACCTCCCCTTACTTCATTTTATCACCCCTCACTTCCTTTCAACTCCCCTCACTTCCTTTCACCTCCCCTCACTTCCTTTCACGTTCTCTCACTTCCATTCACCTCCCCTCACTTCCTTTCACCTCCCTTCACTATCTTTCACCTCCCCTCACTTTTTTTCACCTCCTCTCACTTCCTTTCGCATTCTCTCTTTTTTTTACCTCCCCTTACTTCCTTTCACCTCCCTTTACTTCCTTTCAAATTTCCTCACTTCCATTCACCTTCCCTCACTTCCTTTCACCTTCCCTCACTTCCTATCACGTTCTCTCACTTCCATTTACCTCCCCTCACTTCTTTTCACCTCCCCTTACTTCCTTTCACCTCCCCTCACTTCCTTTCACCTCCCCTCACTATCTTTAACCTCTTCACATTCCTTTCACATTCTCTCACTTCCTTTTACCTCCCCCTACTTCCATTCACCTCCCCTCACTTCCTTTCACCTCCGCTCACTTTCTTTCACATTCCCTCACTTCCTTTCGCATTCTCTCTTCTTTTTTTTACCTCCCCTTACTTCCTTTCACCTCCCCTCATTATCTTTCACCTCCCTTCACTTCCTTTCAACTTTCCTCACTTCCATTCACCTTCCCTCCCACCCACTCACTTCCTTTCACCTCCACTCACTTCCTTTCACCTCCCCTTACTTTCTTTCACCTCCCCTCACTTCATTTCACATTCTCTCACTTCCTTTTATCTCCCCTTACTTCCTTTCACATTCCCTCACTTCTTTTCACCTCCCCTCACTTACTTTCACCTCCGCTCACTTCCTTTGATCTCCCCTCTCTTTCTTTCACCTTCCCTCACTTCCTTTCACATTCTCTCGCTTCCATTCACCTCCCCTCATTTCCTTTCGCCTCCCCTCACATCCTTTCTCCTCCCCTCAGTTCCTTTCATCTCCCCACACTTAATTTCACCTTCTCTCATTTCTTTTCACCTCCTTTCATTTCCTTTCACCTCCCCTCTCTTTCTTTCACATTCCCTCAGTTCCTTCACCTCCCCTCACTTTATTTCCCCACCCCTCAATTTCTTTCATCTCCCCTCGCTTCCTTTCACCTCCCCTCACTTCCTTTCACCTCCTTTCTCTTTCTTTCACCTCCCCTTACTACCTTTCACCTCCACTCACTTCCTTTCACCTCCACTCACTTCCTTTCACCTTCCCTCACTTCCTTTCACCTCTCCTCACTTCCTTTACCAACTCCTACTTCCTTTCACCTCCCCTCACTTCCTTTCCCCTCTCCTCACTTCCTCTCACGTTTCCTCACTTTATTTCACCTCCATACACTTCCTTTCACCTCTCCTCACTTCCTTTCACCTCCCTTCACTTCCTTTCATCTCCCATCAGTTCTTTTCACCTCCCCTCACTTCATTTCACCTCCCCTCACTTTCATTTACCTCCTCTCACTTCCTTTCACCTCCCCTCACTTCCTTTCACCTCCCCTCACTATCTTTCACCTCCCGTCACTTTCTTTCACCTTTCCTCACTTCCATTCACTTCCCCTCACTTCATTTCACCTCCCCTCACTACCTTTCACCTCCCCTCACTTCCTTTCACCTACCCTTACTTCCTTTAACATCCCCTCAATTCCTTTCGCCTCCCCTTACTTCCTTTAACATCCCCTCATTTCCTTTCACCTCCCCTTACTTCCTTTCACCTCCCCTCACTTCCTTTCGCCACCCCTCATTTCCATTCACCTCCCCTCACTTCATTTCACCAACCCTCACATCCTTTCTCCTCCCCTCATTTCCTTTCACCTCCCCTCACTTCATTTCACCTTCTCTCATTTCTTTTCACCACCCCTCATTTCCTTTCACCTCCCCTCTCTTTCTTTCACCTTCCCTCAGTTCCTTTACCTCCCCTCACTTTATTTCCCCACCCCTCACTTTCTTTCATCTCCCCTCACTTCCTTTCACCTCCTTTCTCTTTCTTTCACCTCCCCTTACTTCCTTTCACCTCCACTCACTTCCTTTCACCTCCACTCACTTCCTTTCACCTCCCCTTACTTTCTTTCACCTCCCCTCACTTCCTTTCACATTCTCTCGCTTCCTTTTATCTCCCCTTACTTCCTTTCATATTCCCTCACTTCTTTTCACCTCCCCTCACTTCCTTTCACCTCCGCTCACTTCCTTTGATCTCCCCTCTCTTTCTTTCACCTCCCCTTACTTCCTTTCACCTCCTTTCACTTCCTTTCACCTCCCCTCACTTCCTTTAACATCCCCTCACTTCCTTTCACCCACCTCATTTCCTTTCACCTCCCCTCTCTTTCTTTCACCTACCCTCACTTCCTTTAACATTCTCTCCCTTCCATTCACCTCCCCTCACTTCCTTTCGCCTCCCCTCACTTCCTTTCATTTCCCCTCGCTTCCTTTCACCTCCCCTCACTTCCTTTCACCTCCTTTCTCTTTCTTTCACCTCCCCTTACTACCTTTCACCTCCACTCACTTCCTTTCACCTCCACTCACTTCCTTTCACCTCCCCTTACTTTCTTTCACCTCCCCTCACTTCCTTTCACATTCTCTCACTTCCTTTTATCTCCCCTTACTTCCTTTCATATTCCCTCACTTCTTTTCACCTCCCCTCACTTCCTTTCACCTCCGCTCACTTCCTTTGATCTCCCCTCTCCTTCTATCACCTCCCCTTACTTCCTTTCACCTCCTTTCACTTCCTTTCACCTCCCCTCACTTCCTTTAACATCCCCTCACTTCCTTTCACCCACCTCATTTCCTTTCACCTCCCCTCTCTTTCTTTCACCTCCCCTCACTTCCTTTCACGTTCTCTCACTTCCGTTCACCTCCCCTCACTTCCTTTCACCGCCCCTCTCTTTCTTTCACCTTCCCTCTCATCCTGTCACATTCTCTCAATTCTTTTTACCTCCCCTTACTTCCTTTCACCTCCCCTCACTTCCTTTCACCTCCCCTCACTATCTTTAACCTCCTCACACTTCCTTTCACGTTCTCTCACTTCCATTCACCTCCCCTCACTTCCTTTCACCTCCCTTCACTATCTTTCACCTCCCCTCACTTTTTTTCACCTCCTCTCACTTCCTTTCGCATTCTCTCTTTTTTTTACCTCCCCTTACTTCCTTTCACCTCCCTTTACTTCCTTTCAAATTTCCTCACTTCCATTCACCTTCCCTCACTTCCTTTCACCTTCCCTCACTTCCTATCACGTTCTCTCACTTCCATTTACCTCCCCTCACTTCTTTTCACCTCCCCTTACTTCCTTTCACCTCCCCTCACTTCCTTTCACCTCCCCTCACTATCTTTAACCTCTTCACATTCCTTTCACATTCTCTCACTTCCTTTTACCTCCCCCTACTTCCATTCACCTCCCCTCACTTCCTTTCACCTCCGCTCACTTTCTTTCACATTCCCTCACTTCCTTTCGCATTCTCTCTTCTTTTTTTTACCTCCCCTTACTTCCTTTCACCTCCCCTCATTATCTTTCACCTCCCTTCACTTCCTTTCAACTTTCCTCACTTCCATTCACCTTCCCTCCCACCCACTCACTTCCTTTCACCTCCACTCACTTCCTTTCACCTCCCCTTACTTTCTTTCACCTCCCCTCACTTCATTTCACATTCTCTCACTTCCTTTTATCTCCCCTTACTTCCTTTCACATTCCCTCACTTCTTTTCACCTCCCCTCACTTACTTTCACCTCCGCTCACTTCCTTTGATCTCCCCTCTCTTTCTTTCACCTTCCCTCACTTCCTTTCACATTCTCTCGCTTCCATTCACCTCCCCTCATTTCCTTTCGCCTCCCCTCACATCCTTTCTCCTCCCCTCAGTTCCTTTCATCTCCCCACACTTAATTTCACCTTCTCTCATTTCTTTTCACCTCCTTTCATTTCCTTTCACCTCCCCTCTCTTTCTTTCACATTCCCTCAGTTCCTTCACCTCCCCTCACTTTATTTCCCCACCCCTCAATTTCTTTCATCTCCCCTCGCTTCCTTTCACCTCCCCTCACTTCCTTTCACCTCCTTTCTCTTTCTTTCACCTCCCCTTACTACCTTTCACCTCCACTCACTTCCTTTCACCTCCACTCACTTCCTTTCACCTTCCCTCACTTCCTTTCACCTCTCCTCACTTCCTTTTACCAACTCCTACTTCCTTTCACCTCCCCTCACTTCCTTTCCCCTCTCCTCACTTCCTCTCACGTTTCCTCACTTTATTTCACCTCCATACACTTCCTTTCACCTCTCCTCACTTCCTTTCACCTCCCTTCACTTCCTTTCATCTCCCATCAGTTCTTTTCACCTCCCCTCACTTCATTTCACCTCCCCTCACTTTCATTTACCTCCTCTCACTTCCTTTCACCTCCCCTCACTTCCTTTCACCTCCCCTCACTATCTTTCACCTCCCGTCACTTTCTTTCACCTTTCCTCACTTCCATTCACTTCCCCTCACTTCATTTCACCTCCCCTCACTACCTTTCACCTCCCCTCACTTCCTTTCACCTACCCTTACTTCCTTTAACATCCCCTCAATTCCTTTCGCCTCCCCTTACTTCCTTTAACATCCCCTCATTTCCTTTCACCTCCCCTTACTTCCTTTCACCTCCCCTCACTTCCTTTCGCCACCCCTCATTTCCATTCACCTCCCCTCACTTCATTTCACCAACCCTCACATCCTTTCTCCTCCCCTCATTTCCTTTCACCTCCCCTCACTTCATTTCACCTTCTCTCATTTCTTTTCACCACCCCTCATTTCCTTTCACCTCCCCTCTCTTTCTTTCACCTTCCCTCAGTTCCTTTACCTCCCCTCACTTTATTTCCCCACCCCTCACTTTCTTTCATCTCCCCTCACTTCCTTTCACCTCCTTTCTCTTTCTTTCACCTCCCCTTACTTCCTTTCACCTCCACTCACTTCCTTTCACCTCCACTCACTTCCTTTCACCTCCCCTTACTTTCTTTCACCTCCCCTCACTTCCTTTCACATTCTCTCGCTTCCTTTTATCTCCCCTTACTTCCTTTCATATTCCCTCACTTCTTTTCACCTCCCCTCACTTCCTTTCACCTCCGCTCACTTCCTTTGATCTCCCCTCTCTTTCTTTCACCTCCCCTTACTTCCTTTCACCTCCTTTCACTTCCTTTCACCTCCCCTCACTTCCTTTAACATCCCCTCACTTCCTTTCACCCACCTCATTTCCTTTCACCTCCCCTCTCTTTCTTTCACCTACCCTCACTTCCTTTAACATTCTCTCCCTTCCATTCACCTCCCCTCACTTCCTTTCGCCTCCCCTCACTTCCTTTCATTTCCCCTCGCTTCCTTTCACCTCCCCTCACTTCCTTTCACCTCCTTTCTCTTTCTTTCACCTCCCCTTACTACCTTTCACCTCCACTCACTTCCTTTCACCTCCACTCACTTCCTTTCACCTCCCCTTACTTTCTTTCACCTCCCCTCACTTCCTTTCACATTCTCTCACTTCCTTTTATCTCCCCTTACTTCCTTTCATATTCCCTCACTTCTTTTCACCTCCCCTCACTTCCTTTCACCTCCGCTCACTTCCTTTGATCTCCCCTCTCCTTCTATCACCTCCCCTTACTTCCTTTCACCTCCTTTCACTTCCTTTCACCTCCCCTCACTTCCTTTAACATCCCCTCACTTCCTTTCACCCACCTCATTTCCTTTCACCTCCCCTCTCTTTCTTTCACCTCCCCTCACTTCCTTTCACGTTCTCTCACTTCCGTTCACCTCCCCTCACTTCCTTTCACCGCCCCTCTCTTTCTTTCACCTTCCCTCTCATCCTGTCACATTCTCTCAATTCTTTTTACCTCCCCTTACTTCCTTTCACCTCCCCTCACTTCCTTTCACCTCCCCTCACTATCTTTAACCTCCTCACACTTCCTTTCACCTCCCTTCACTTCCATACACTTCCGCTCACTTCCTTTCACCTCCGCTCACTTTCTTTCACCTTCCCTCACTTCCTTTCGCATTCTCTCACTTTTTTTTACCTCCCCTTACTTCCTTTCACCTCCCCTGAATTCATTTCACCTCCCCTCATTTCCTTTCACCTCCCCTCACTTCTTTTCACCTCCCCTCACTTCCTTTCAACTCCAATCACTTCCTTTCACCTCCCCTCTCTTCATTTCACCTCCCCTCTCTTCCTTTCACCTCCCCTCTCTTCATTTCACCTCCTCTCACTTTCTTTCATCTCCCCTCGCTTCCTTTCACCTCCCTTCACTTCCTTTCACCTCCCCTCACTTCCTTTCACCTCCCCTCACTTACTTTCACCTCCCCTTACTTCCTTTAACATCCCCTCACTTCCATTCACCTCCCCTCACGTCCTTTCGCCTCCCCTCACTTCCTTTTACCTCCCCTCACTTCCTTTTACCTCCCCTCACTTCCTTTCACGTTCTCTCACTTCCATTCACCTCCCCTCATTTGCTTTCACCTCCCCTCATTTCCATTCATCTCATCTCACTTCCTTTCACCTCCCCTCACTTCCTCTCACCTCCCCTCACTATTGTTCACCTCCCTTCACTTCCTTTCACCTTTCCTCACTTCCATTCACCTTCCTCACTTCCTTTCACCTTCCCTCACTTCCTTTCACCTCTCCTCACTTCCTTTTACCAACTCCTACTACCTTTCACCTCCCCTCACTTCCTTTCAACTCCTCTCACTTCCTCTCACGTTTCCTCACTTCCTTTTACCTCCCCTCACTTTCTTTCACCTCTTCTCAATTCTATTTACATTCCCTCACTTCTCCTCACCTTCCATTGCTCCCCCTCACCACCCATCACCTCTCCTCACTTCCTTTCATCTCCCATCAGTTCTTTTCACCTCCCCTCACTTCATTTCACCACCCCTCACTTTCATTCACCTCCTCTCACTTCCTTTCACCTCCCCTCACTATCTTTCAACTCCCTTCACTTCCTTTCACCTTTCCTCACTTCCATTCACCTCCCCTCACTTTATTTCACCACCCCTCACTACCTTTCACCTCCCCTCACTTCCTTTCAACTCCCCTTACTTTCTTTAACATCCCCTCAATTCCTTTCACCTCCCCTTACTTCCTTTATCATCCCCTCATTTCCTTTCACCTCCCCTCACTTCCTTTCACGTCCCCTCACTTCCTTTCGCCACCCTCATTTCCATTCACCTCCCCTCACTTCCTTTCACCACCCCTGACATCCTTTCTCCTCCCCTCAGTTCCTTTCATCTCCCCACACTTAATTTCACCTTCTCTCATTTCTTTTCACCTCCTTTCATTTCCTTTCACCTCCCCTCTCTTTCTTTCACATTCCCTCAGTTCCTTCACCTCCCCTCACTTTATTTCCCCACCCCTCACTTTCTTTCATCTCCCCTCGCTTCCTTTCACCTCCCCTCACTTCCTTTCACCTCCTTTCTCTTTCTTTCACCTCCCCTTACTACCTTTCACCTCCACTCACTTCCTTTCACCTCCACTCACTTCCTTTCACCTCCCCTTACTTTCTTTCACCTCCCCTTACTTCATTTCACATTCTCTCACTTCCTTTTATCTCTCCTTACTTCCTTTCACATTCCCTCACTTCTTTTCACCTCCCCTCACTTCCTTTCACCTCCGCTCACTTCCTTTGATCTCCCCTCTCTTTCTTTCACCTTCCCTCACTTCCTTTCACATTCTCTCGCTTCCATTCACCTCCCCTCATTTCCTTTCGCCTCCCCTCACATCCTTTCTCCTCCCCTCAGTTCCTTTCATCTCCCCACACTTAATTTCACCTTCTCTCATTTCTTTTCACCTCCTTTCATTTCCTTTCACCTCCCCTCTCTTTCTTTCACATTCCCTCAGTTCCTTCACCTCCCCTCACTTTATTTCCCCACCCCTCACTTTCTTTCATCTCCCCTCGCTTCCTTTCACCTCCCCTCACTTCCTTTCACCTCCTTTCTCTTTCTTTCACATCCCCTTACTACCTTTCACCTCCACTCACTTCCTTTCACCTCCACTCACTTCCTTTCACCTCCCCTTACTTTCTTTCACCTCCCCTTACTTCATTTCACATTCTCTCACTTCCTTTTATCTCTCCTTACTTCCTTTCACATTCCCTCACTTCTTTTCACCTCCCCTCACTTCCTTTCACCTCCGCTCACTTCCTTTGATCTCCCCTCTCTTTCTTTCACCTTCCCTCACTTCCTTTCACATTCTCTCGCTTCCATTCACCTCCCCTCATTTCCTTTCGCCTCCCCTCACATCCTTTCACCTCCTCTCACTTCCTTTCACCTCCCCTCTCTTTCTTTCACCTTCCCTCACTTCCTGTCACATTCTCTCACTTCCTTTCACCTCCCCTTACTTCAATTTATCACCCCTCACTTCCTTTTAACTCCCCTCACTTCCTTTCACCTCCCCTCACTTCCTTTCACGTTCTCTCACTTCCATTCACCTCCCCTCACTTCCTTTCACCTCCCTTCACTATCTTTCACCTCCCCTCACTTTTTTTCACCTCCTCTCACTTCCTTTCGCATTCTCTCTTTTTTTTTACCTCCCCTTACTTCCTTTCACCTCCCTTCACTTCCTTTCAAATTTCCTCACTTCCATTCACCTTCCCTCACTTCCTTTCACCTTCCCTCACTTCCTTTCACATTCTCTCACTTCCTTTTACCTCCCCCTACTTCCATTCACCTCCCCTCACTTCCTTTCACCCCCCCTCACTTTTTTTCACCTCCTCTCACTTCCTTTCACATTCTCTCACTTCCTTTTACCTCCCCCTACTTCCATTCACCTCCCCTCACTTCCTTTCACCTCCCCTCACTTTTTTTCGCCTCCTCTCACTTCCTTTCGCATTCTCTCTTTTTTTTACCTCCCCTTACTTCCTTTCACCTCCCTTCACTATCTTTCACCTCCCTTCACTTCCTTTCAACTTTCCTCACTTCCATTCACCTTCCCTCACTTCCTTTCACCTTCCCTCACTTCCTTTCACCTCTCCTCTCTTCCTTTTACCAACTCCTACTTCCTTTCACCTCCCCTCACTTCCTTTCACCTCCCCTCACTTCCTCTCACGTTTCCTCACTTCCTTTTACCTCCCCTCACTTTCTTTCACATCTTCTCACCTCTATTTACATTCCCTCACTTCTCCTCACCTCCCATCGCTCCCCCTCTCCACCCATCACTTTTCCTCACTTCCTTTCACCTCTCCTCACTTCCTTTCACCTCCCTTCACTTCCTTTCATCTCCCATCATTTCTTTTCTCCTCCCCTCACTTCATTTCACCTCTCCTTACTTTCATTCACCTCCTCTCACTTCCTTTCACCTCCCCTCACTTCCTTTCACCTCCCCTCACTATCTTTCACCTCCTTTCACTTCCTTTCACCTTTCCTCACTTCCATTCACCTCCCCTCACTTTCTTTCACCTTCCCTCACTTCCTTTCACATTCTCTCACTTCCTTTTACCTCCCCTTACTTCCTTTTACCCCCCTCACTTCCTTTCACCTCCTCTCACTTCCTTTTACCTCCCTTCACTTCCTTTCACCTCCCCTCACTTCCTCTCACCTTTCCTCACTTCTTTTACCTCCCCTCACTTTCTTTCACCTCTTCTCACTTCTATTTACTTTCCCTCACTTCCCCTCACCTCCCATCGCTCCCCCTCACCTCCCATCACTTTTCCTCACTTCCTTTCACCTCCACTCACTTCCTTTCACCTCCCTACTCTTCCTTTCACCTCCCCTCACTTCTTTTCATCTCCTCTCATTTCTTTTCACCTCCCCTCACTTCATTACACCTCTGCTCACTTCCTTTCACCTCCCTTCACTTCTTTTCACCTCCCTTCACTTCCTTTCATCTCCCATCACTTCTTTTCACCTCCCCTCACTTCATTTCTCCTCCCCTCACTTTCATTCACCTCCTCACTCTTCCTTTCTCCTCCCTTCACTTTCTTTCACCTTCCTTCACTTCCTTTCGCTTCCCCTCACTTTTTTTGCCTCCCCGCACTTTTTTCACCTCCCCTTACTTCCTTTCATATCCCCTCACTTCATATCACCTCCCCGCATTTTCTTTTACCTCATCTCACTTTCTTTTACCTCCCCTCACTTCCTTTTACCTCTTCTCACTTCCTTTCACCTCCCCTCACTTCCCTTCACTTCCTTTAACTTCCCTTTACTTCTCTGACTTCCTTTCACTAACCTTCACTACACTACTATTCACTTCTTCTCACCTACTTGCACTTCCCCTCACTTACTTCACATAAGCGCCAACAGTATGCCTTACTTGATAAAAGTTACTATGCTTTTTAACTTTTTCTTAACAATTGCTTACTATTCTTTTAATCAATCTTAATTTATTTTTCAGAATAATGCGTTGCGGCTGTCCTTAAATTACATAGTATTTTTTGGAGGAGCGAGTCTCTGGTAGTTGTAGAGTTAGTTATACAAGGTGCATCGACAGCAAGGTCATTGCACACCATACTCAAACCAGTATTACTATTAAACTTATTATATGTATTTCCTTTCTAATTGTGTTAAGAAATATATTAAAATATATATATTACATTGCTGAAATTGTACACAAATATGTGTATAGAAAAAGACAGAATTAAAAATTAGTTAAATGTATGGAATCAATTTAGCTTCCCCGATGAACTTGAAAACCACGTCTATCCTAACTGTGTCATCGCCTAGAACATTGTGATGCTGGCCTTTCATCGAAAGGCTATTTCGCATACCTTGGTAGTGGGTACTATTGGTCAGGATATGTCTTATAGTGAGACGGGAGTCACAGTGATCACTAGACCGCGGATCTTTAGGTAAAAACCTATTTTTTTCCTGAGTAGATATCTGAATATAAAATTGTATATATACGTTTCATGAATAATTAACCCCGAAAATGTATATTTTATAGTGCCTAAAAATGCCTATTTTGACATTAATGTCTAAAAATGCCTATTTCGACGTTAATGCTTATTTTTCCATTTACATGCAAAAAAATGCCTAAAAAGGGCTAATTTTGTAGAAAAAATCGACAATAAAAGCAGATTCTGGTACTAGTCGTATTTTTTAAACTGACTGTACAATGTTCAGTTGATGGTTGGGACATGGTGATGGTGCGACACGGGAAAACGAGAATAACCCTGCAGTCTATCTGCAAACCGCAGAGGGTGAAGGTGAGAAGTGTGAAAATTGTGAAAGTGCAATGCATAAAGTAGCAAGTTCGAAAGCTTATTTAATACGTCAGTGGCTACAAGAGTTCCCGTACTTCACAAAGGATAGAAAAATTATCTTCTTTCAAGCATGCAACAAGGAGATAAGTACATTATAATGCTGGCTTGCAATGAATTATTGGCCGTGAATTGCTTGTCATCTACATTTTTTGTTTATACGAGCCATTTTATGGTAGCTATAGACGTGGTTATTCAAAATGTCCAGCAATCCAGCTGCGGACCTTCGTAGCTCTAAAGTAAATTTTATATTTTTGTCCCATTTCTATATTTATTAGATTATTTCCGTATTTTTAAGGTTAATTATTTCTTCATAATTTTTCTTTATAGGTATTGAGTTATAAAAAACCACCTAACTCAGCATATCTTATATGCTCTTCTTCGTCTTTTAGGGACTCGGGATCGGAAATCGATATTCTAGTAAGCTTTGACGTGACCTCACTCTTCACTAAGGTTCCCATAAAGGACTCCATCGAGATCTTGAAGGAGCTTATACATCATGGACTTCCGGCAGACTATCCGGATTTAACAGAATTCTGCCTCACCAACAACTACTTCCTGTGGAACGGACAGTTTTACGAGCAGAAGGAAGGAGCAGCTATGGGCTGCCCTCTCTCCCCCGTCATAGCCAATCTGTACGATTTCCGATCCCGAGTCCCTAAAAGACGAAGAAGAGCATATAAGAAGGGCACTCATGAATAATGGCTACAGTCACCCATTCATCCGGCGGAATATAAAACCGAAACAAAAACCTTCGGTGGAACGACCAAAACCCACAGCCTACGCAAAAATTCCCTTCATCGCCGGGACATCAGAACGCATAGCCAGGATTCTACAAAAAGAAAATATCGTCGTCCGTTTCAACACGCTAAGGAAAATAAAAGAAGAACTTCCGTCTGCGAAAGATGCACTCGACCCGCTAACATCTGAAGGAGTCTACAGGATTCCGTGCAGCTGCGGACACGTATACGTCGGACAAACAGGACGATCCATTCGCTGTCGCTTAGCCGAACATAAACGGGCCATGATGAACAAAAAATGGAGGGAGTCGGCCATAGCGGAGCACTTCACCTCCGGCCCGGGACATAAAATAACGCTCGAAGAAACGAAATTGCTCGCGAAAGAAGATCGATATTTTCCGAGGTTAATTCGCGAAGCTATTGAGATCGAAAAGCATCCGGTCAATTTCAACCGGGACGACGGTTTGCGCATCAGCGCAACATGGAAGCGACTCTTCCAACGGAAAAGTGAAAGGGAGGAAAAATACGTTGGAGCAACCTCCAAAGAGAAAGGGACAGCAACTCGAACGAGCCAATCAGCGATGGACAACGGTTAAACTAGGAAGGCACGAGTGAATATAAAAGTCAGATCCCTACCATCGGATCTCACTTCATCTCCTGAAGATGCAGACTGCAACGTCTGCGAAACGTCGAGAGCCAGAAATGCCGCCAACGCAGCGAAACCCGAAAACCTCCACCAGCATTCAGCAACGCTGCGAAAGCCTTCAACTCAAATTGACATAGGAGATTCACATATTTGGATATCAGTCAACGAAACCACTGACGCTCTCAGCAGATACATGGCCAACATGGTTGTTGGGAAATTGACCCAGATATGCCATCCAGAGCCTACCTTATCTGCACGAAGCAACTTGCCAAAACAAATCAGGAAACAATAGCACACTCTGTGAACAATGTACTGAAAGTGCTGTATCCCAACAATCTAGAAGAAGACAAATTGCTGCTCCTATACACAGATGTTGCGTCGTACATGGTTGCTGCCATGCAGTTGCTCAAGGTGTTCTATCCCTCCCTTGTGCATGTGACATGCCTTGCCCGTGGTTTGAACAGCGTAACAGAGCAAATAAGACAGGAAATCCCTAAGGTTATCAAATTGATCTCCACCGTGAAGAAGGTCTTCGTCAAGGCACCAACAAGAAAACAGGCTTTTTGAGAAAAACTGCCCGATGTCTCTCTGCCACCTGAGCCTGTGCTCACCCGCTGGGGCACATGGCTGAAAGCAGCTAAATATTACAGTGAGCATATCCTTCATGTCAAGGAAGTTGTGACAAATCTAGCCGAGGATACTGCCAGTGTCACTTCGGCGAAAATGTTGCTGGATGATCCCTTCATTCCCAAGGATTTGGTGTATATTAGATCCCACTATACATCCCTTGTGTGGATTATTGCTGAATTGGAGGGCTCAGGAAAACCCATCTAGGAAAATACTGCTTTGCTGAATGAAGTGAAACAAAAAATCAAGGAAGCGCCAGGTGAAGTGGGAGAAAAAGTAAGAGCAAAACTATAAAAAGTGCTACAAAAGAACTCAGGTCTGCAGAGCCTATGTACAGCAGCAGATATACTGGCAGGAAAATCCAGTGAAGTTGAGTGAAAAATTCCATTTCAACGTGTACCTAAGTTGAAGTTTGCCCACGTCACATCAGTTGATGTCGAACGTTCTGTTTCTGCTTACAGGATGATATTAACTGACAAATGCCATAGTTTTGTGGCAGAAAACTTAGAAAAAGTGCTTATCATTTACTGGGAGGCCAACTACGGGAAATTTGTTGAATAAACACAAGGAGGTGACAAATTCATTATGGGAATTTCGAATGAAACAGTTTGTCAAACATTCTGCATAGTACTTAAATATATACTTGAATAGTGTTTTCAGTCAGTATTACTATATGTAATGTAGATAGTATTTTCTCTGTAACGCATGGTAATTTAACCATAAGAATAAGTTTCAATGCATAGTAGTAAAATATTTTTATAATCTTCGAAAACACAAATCAATAATGTTTCATTGACTGGTAATTTTTTGCGTGCGTGCATGTTTCAGTCCTTTTTCGTGAATTAAAGTTGACAGTTGACAGAAATGATGTTGTTTTTTACTGAACACAGTTTTTGGAAGTAATTTTTAGAGCCTATTTTACCTTTTATAAAGCCTAATTAAGCTACTTAAAGAGCCTATTTTAGTCACCTAAAACTTAATTTTTTGAACCTAAAAATCCGCGGTCTAGTGATCACAGTACGGTACTTCTCATGCATGGACAGATAACAGTGAGTAAGGGCACAGTGCCCTAGCCTCAAACAGGTCAGCACTACTTCCTCCCACCTACTATTCCTGACAGAGAAGGACCAAGAATTTGTAACAATCTTTATGTCCCGTAATTTGTTGTTTTGTAAACCCAGCCATGAGTCCTGCCATTTTTTCACTACAATAACCTATAATAATTTTTAGGTCTGCTGCTGTCGTGGACCGTGAGTCTAATTCTTGCTTGCCGAGGCCTTCCTTGGCAGCAGAGTTGGCCTTCTCATTCCCCTTGATGCCCACATGCCCTGGTACCCAAACAAAGAGTATGTTATTCCCCATGGCCTCTAAAAGGGCAAGACAGTAATGAATAAGCTGGACCAACGAGTCTCTGGAATCTCTTACATTCCCTTACTGTGAGAAGAGGGCACAGGGGCATCAGGATGCATCTTACGTAATGATTTTTCAACACGTATTTAATTCTGAAAGCAGTTTTTAATTCTGCTAATATGTTTCTATTTCAGTCCGATATATGTAGTACATACTCGAAAATCACGAATAAAAGAAAATGTATTTCCATTGTAGTATAAATATGCAGCGCAATGATGTTGTGACCCACCTTTTTCTATAAGGCATTCCCGCCTTTTTCCCATAAGGCATTTCTGCCTTTTTCCCATAAGGCATTCCTGCCTTTTTCCCATAAGGCATCCCTGCCTTTTTCCCATAAGGCATTCCTGCCTTTTTCCCAGACTGTTTGCAATGACTCCTCTTCACGTGTCTTTTGCGGTTTCTGTGCAATTCCAGATGCGTGCAATTTAGCAATTTCGTTTCAGCTGCGTGTTTTCTGGTTCACCCTGAAGTGCACTCATTTGCCGAAGTACTCGCGTATGCCGAAGTGCATGCGTATGCAGGGGTGCGTCGTTTGCTGGAGTTCGTCATTTGATAGAGTTTGAACACAAAAACTTCTGGCAAACTGATGGGTAACTTGATGAATTGTCAAAAAGGAAAACTGCTGCAATATGTCCGAGGAGGGCTTTAGCGTATTACTATATGCAGTGGTGAGCTATGAATAGGCCTTTCATGGTTTTATATTGGGAAAAACTCCTTTCCACATCACAGGAAGTAATTGGTGCATATTTGTAAAATGTGAAATCATTGCTACTAAGTTCTTCCTCGAATGTTCCCTGCTTATCACTAAGAATGTCACTAATCTGGCAGATTGTTGAATATTCTTCAGTTCGATGGAGTACACTTTGTAATTTTGCAAACACATTGTCACCTACCCTGCCATGGGCTACATTTAACTCACTCTCAACATTTTTCGCAAGTTCAAGACCCCAACAGAGTTCTACACCCATTGTTTCAACTTGAGTGATTGTTGTTGCTAGTTTACTGAAGTTGAACTTGATATAGGCGAGGTTTATAGACAAAGTTTTGCTTGAAAACAGCGACTTATCAACTTAGATCGAGGAAGCTTCATCGTCGTTGAAACTACTAACAACTTTCTCATATTCACTGTAGTTGATGCAGTAATAAACTGCTGCTTGGAGCCAGGTTCCCCAACGTGTGAGGACAGGTTCTGGAGGCAGATGCACTGAAGGGGCGATTTCTTTGAATTTCTGTACTCGTAGTGAGGCTTTGATACATATTTTTTTCGCATTAGAAATTAGCTTGTCCACATCAGGATAGGTCCCACAAATTTCTTCAGCTACCCTATGCAATGCATGTGCAGTGCAAGTTAGGTGAACCATTTTTGGATACAGCATCTTCAGACCTTTGGCCACCTTCACCATGTATGGAGCTGCATCTGTTACTAGCAGAAGAACATTTTCTCTCTTCACCCCATCTGGCCGCAGGAGGTTCATAGCACTGTCGAAGAGCACAGCAATGGTTGAGTGGTTAGCCCTCTCCAACGCTTCACAAGAAAGGAGAATTGTTTCTCCTGGTCGGTCTTATTTTAAAATACTAACAACAACATTAGCTATGTACCTCCATTCAACGTCGGTGGTTTCATCAATGGAAATCCATATCTTGTTGTCAGCAATGCAAGATCTTATGTTATTTAAAATGCCTTGGTAACAAGCAGTTTTTCCGTAGTGTTGTTTCACTGGAGATGTGCTGATTGGTGTACCTCTCTAGAAACTTCCTTAAATGCTGGTTATTGAGTTTATGCAAAGGGATATCAGAAGACATCATCATCTTGGAAAACTCTGATGCTTTGCTTGCCATGGACGATGTTGATTTATCCTGGAACAGTAGTGGTTGCCGCCTCTCTAATGCAGAATTTCGAGCCATACTGCTCTTGTGTTTTGAGGTGCTGCAGTGTTGTTGCATATTAAACCGCTTCTCAGCGGCAACTTTTACTTCACACACTTTACAAAATAATATCTCGCCATCTGCACTAAAATGTTGCTCTCTAAACCCCCATACAAATTCTCTTAACTTAGTATTTTTTAAAGGCTTTGCTTTAGGCATCTTTAGCTGAGACTGATGTGACACACAATGTAAAACTGAGGCGACACAATGAAATCTTCCAAGTCTCTTAGGGAGGGAAAAACCAACTCATTATTTATTTATTTGTCCCAAAAACCACAATGGCCCAATTAAATTGGAAACAGTAAACAAATATAATAGAATAATATACAATATAATATAGTAAGTAATAAAATAACAACATCAATATAATACATAGCTTGACATTAAGAGAATAAAAGTTCTGCTAACTGTTTTTTGAAAATATGTCAACACCTGTGTTATGATGCAGCAGGTTATTGTATGCTGTTGGAATCCGGCTGAAAAGAGAGCGCTTTGAACTAGATAGACGAAAATTGGGAATATGAAACAAGTCATTCAGACGGGTTGTGCGCGAGGGAATACGGAGGGCAGAGTATGCTAAGATTTCAGGTGAGCGGTAGAAACCGTTAATAATTGAATGCAGGAAGGTAAGTTTGGAGAACTTTCGTCTACTAGGAAGTGAAGGAAGGCTTAAGTTATAGTTAGGAATCTGTGAGTGGTGTCGGATTATGGCTAGGAAAAACCTCTCTATTGAATCTAAACGCTTTAGATTTGTGGGGGCAGCAGTACACCAAATTGGAGAGCAGTAGCTTACCACTGGTAAAACACAACCGTTATAAAATGAAATCATGGCAGAAGGATCTTTGATTTCTGGGAGTCTATATAATATTCCCAGAAGCGACATGGATTTAGAGACAATTTTTTCAATTTGCTTATTAAAGGTGAGTTTACTGTCAAAGATGACTCCTAGATCATTAATTTCGTGAACAATTGGAATGGTATCACCCCTTATTATGTATTAAAAAGGAATAATGGTGGATTTTAAACTGAACGGAAGAAGCTTACATTTTGTAGGATTAATATTGAGTTTCCAAGTTGCGCACCACTCGGCAAAAGAAGTGAGTGCAGCCTGGAGTACCAAGTTGTCCTGGGGAGAATTTATCGTTTTGAAGATTTTGCAGTCGTCTGCATAGAGTAAAATTTTGCAGGAGTGTAGTGTGACTATGTTAACAACGTCATCAATAAATAAAGCAAAAAGTAAGGGACCTAAGACGCTGCCTTGGGGTACACCAGAGAGAACTGGAATAGCTGAAGAGGAAACTCCATCAATTACAACTCTTTGAAGACGTGATTGCAGATAATCTTGAATTAATCTCAAAAGCGGACCATGAATATTGAATCTGTTGGCAAGTTTGTGTATGAGTAGCCTGTGGTCAGCAGAATCGAATGCTTTATTCAGGTCAATATAACACACGTCAAGTTGTGATCTATCCTCAAAGGCCATTGTTACTTCATTGTGTAGTATAGTTAGGTTCGTGAAACATGAACCTCCCGGTAGAAAACCATGTTGTTGGTGGGAAATACATGGGAGAGGATAATGAAGAATATTTCTATGTATTATTCTTTCAAAGACAATTGAAATTATTGGGAGAATAGAGATGGGTCGGTAATTTGAAACGTTTGAGCTGGTACCGGATTTTAGGATCGGCGTGATATTTGATAATTTCCATTTAGTCGGAAACACACCACTTGCGAGACATCTATTAAATATATTAGCTAAGGGGAAACGAAGAGTTTCCGCTGTGTTTTTGAGGTATATTGCGCTTACTCCGTCAGATCCGGATGATTTCTTCGTATCCAATGCTAGGAAAAGATTTCTAACTTCGGAGGGCGATGTGCTCAAACAAGAAAGTGACTCTGATGTAACAGAATTGACTTTAGGCAAATTACTAATTGCTGAGGGAATAGTGAAGTTCGTTGAGAAATAATTGTTGAAAACGGAAGGACGTTCATTACCAAGACCGCTAATATCTCCGTGTTTGATTAGATTTGGTATACGCGGTTTTCGGCGTCTCGAATTAATAATGGACCAGAAACGTTTGCAATTTGATTTTAAGTCGTCAGTGACACTATCCACATATAGCTTATAATCTCTCCTAAAAAGATATTTACAGTGTCGTCTCATGTTACTGAAGACGTTTTTTGTTTCGGAATTTGGGTTCTTTTTAAAAAGGCGCCAACATGCAAGTTTATTTTTCAAACATAAATACGTTTCACCAGAAATCCACGCCGGCTTCCTCGTCGTGAGTTTCCGGGAAGGAACCCAATCTGCGATGGTTGCTCCGATGATGTCGTAAAAATTGTCAAGCACCTCTTCGTTGGAACCGGAACAAAGAAACTCCCAAGGCAAAAGAGAAAGTACACGGTTAATAGCTGCCCACTCTGCCTTCTTCCAGACCCTAACTTCACGGGGGGGTAGGGGGCAGGACTTCACCGTAGGGAGAAATAGAAGTGAGGTTTCAACGGACATGTGGTCAGAATCAAAAATATTTCGGCCGGGGAAACGGTTTCAATGTGAATGGAGGACACTATATAGTCCAGGGTGGCCAACTGTCTAGTTTTGTGCAAATTAAATTGACCGAGTTGAAGTCCACTGATGAAATGCTGGAAGAAAAACTCGTCATTGCTATTATGACACAAACCATCGTAGGGTGTATACCATTCGATAGCCAGATTGAAGTCACCTAAAAGAATGACGTCGTCACCTAAGGAACGAACACGTAAAACAGATTCAAGACACGCATCGAGAACTGATATATCACTTGCTGGAGGGCGATAAAACACTCCTACAAAAACTTTAGTTTTACAGGTTCTGCTCTCATTTAAATAAACACAGAGTTCACACCATAACAGCTCAGGGCATGTTTCGAGATCAGTCCTCCTTTGAGCAGACAAGGATGGGTGGATCGCTAGTAGCACACCACCGCCTCTGCGACCTTCGCGAACTCTTCTAAACACCTGATGGCTTTTAACAAGCAAAAGTTCACTGTCATTTATTATAGAGTTAAGCCATGTCTCGGTGAGGGCGATTATATTGAAAGATGACAATTCTAGAAATTGAGTGTCAATAGTATTTAATTTGTTTTTTAAGCTCCTCACGTTCTGTAAATAAACACTTAAATGAGCACTTTTAGTGGGACCGGGATTCACTTGCACATCACCGGCGAGTAAGACCAAGCTGAGAAGAAGACCAAGAGATCGGCACGCGGAGGGTCTAACCGGTGAACGCCCCAAGGAGCGTCCCCTCTCCGAGGAATAGGAGAAACATCCGCAGGCAGAGGAACACGGGAACGAAAAAGTTCTTTCACTATAACAATTTAAGTTGTATCCGGTATTCCACTCACAAGGCGACACAGTAACACATTCGGAGTGTAGGAAAATCTCCCCCCTACCCTAATTGCATCATTCTGGCTGTCATTCCTAAAGCGGATGAGTCATCTGAGATGACCTTCACAGCAAGTCTGCTGTAGTTGCGGACAAG
Source organism: Tanypteryx hageni (assembly GCA_028673005.1). Taxonomy (NCBI): domain Eukaryota; kingdom Metazoa; phylum Arthropoda; class Insecta; order Odonata; family Petaluridae; genus Tanypteryx; species Tanypteryx hageni. Next base: position 21,023,374 of record CM054114.1, read on the forward strand.
TAAAGTTAAGGCAGAGAGCAGGTAGATGACCCTTCCTTCTTCAAATAATCCTTTTCTTCGCGCCGTTCCCTTCATGCCCAAATGAGCCTCATGGTGGTTGCCTGGTGAGTCATGCTCGATGATTCACAAGTGGACTATTAATTACTAAAATTATAATATTTCTATCTTCAACACAGTAGTTCAAAACAAATATAAACATAAACATTGTCCTTGCGATTTGCTGATTGATTTAACACCAAATAGCATGCAATTCCGTTAATTTTCAGTTGCAGAATTGTCGATAATTTCAGTCACATAATCAGCCGATGATTTGCTGTTACGAAAAATGGAAATCTCCACCCCTTCTACATTTTCTTATGGGGTATCCTGTTATTAATATTTTAATTGGACGAAACCTTGGCGATCCGCCGTGGAGTGGTTCAGGAGGCTCTCCTGGAGATCCTTGAGAATCCCGGCGCTCTTCCTCGTGTCCGTGGCGCTCCTCACTTTGATGTACCGACTCCGGTCCGATCGAATCTACAAGGAAGAAGCGGAGATGGCGTCGAAAATTAACAGCATCTTGCTGATGGCCTCCATCACTGGTCCCAAGACAGAAAAGTGAGTTTAGAGCCGAGATAAGATTTTCAATTATTCCTCTTTGTACTTTGAAATTGAAAAATTTCGGTCGACCGTCGATGTCCTCGGAAGGCCGATTGCAAAATTCTAGTCATTTCCAATCAAGTAGGGCCATGGGCCCTAACTTTTTTGAGCCCCCCCCCCCCCTCCATTTGCAGAGGACGTCTTATTTTTTAAAAATTGCATTGATTGTAAAATGTTGCGACTGTTACAACCTATCTGATTAAATAGAGAATAACACTATATAATATTAAGTTATTTAGAGGGTGGGTGGCTGGGGGTTATAAAGAAATACTGGAAAAATTAAAATGTTAAACAAAAAAGGTATAAAATAAACTCACGATTTCATATTTTTTATTTATTAAAAATTCAATGTATAAAAATCAAATAGAATATTTTTTCTGTTTCTTTTCTCATGTCTAATTGTTCATAAGTTTTTCTGATTTTTGAGTCTCTGTTTTACTTCTCTCCAAATTTCGAGGTCCCCCTCTAAAGTGAGGTCACATGGGTCAAGGCCTCCTTCTTAAGACGGCTATGCAAACTAGCACTGAGAGCGGCAGGCGTATTAACCACAAACAGTTCAAGGACGTCATAATTGCATACGATGCGTTTAGGAAGGGTAGGGTAGGGTGTAGGCGTAATAGGAGATTTCATAGGGGCATCGAATGTAATACAGTTTCTGGTCGCGAAGTGAGAGAGTCCACCTGCAAAAGCCGTAATAGAGCAGTTAATGCTTCGGGCGATAACGAGAAATTAAATATTATAGTTTTAAACAGCCGCAGCATTCGTAGGAAGTCTGCCGAACTCGAACACGTAATTCGCACGTTGCATGCGGATGTAGTTATAGGTACGGAAAGTTGGCTCACTGAAGATATCGCTAGCCAAGAAATTTTTCCGAAAAGCTATAGAGTATACAGAAAAGACCGTGCCAATAGAATATGTGGCGGAGTATTTTTGGCAATAAGTGAAAAGTACGATAGTTGTCAGATCCCTATTATCGATGAAACGACCGAGAGCGTGTGGCGCCGCCTAGGTAAGGATAATTCGAAAAAGATATATTTATGCTCATTTTACGGACCACCTAATGCCAAAGTTGATTATATTTTAAGTTTAGAGAGGCAATTAGCCGAGCTTAGATCTATTATAAACGACGGTTACGTGATAATTGGAGGCGATTTTAACTTACCGTCAATCGATTGGGAAAACCTATGTTTCGTTACAGGAGGTAAAGAACGCGAATCGTGTGAAACCTTAATTGACACGTTTCATGAATATTCCCTAACCCAGATGGTACGAAAAGCCACGCGTTCGGGCAATGTTCTCGACTTGCTTGCTTCTAACATCCCGCATAGGATAACTAAGGTATCCACAGAGGAGGGACTTAGCGACCATCGAGCTGTGTATGCGGAGTGCGAATTAAAGCTCAAAAGACATCCAAAGCCCCTTCGGAATGTATACGCATTCGCCAAGGCCGACTTTAAAAGTTTCAGCTTACATCTCAGAAGTACCTTTGTCAGTTATCGTGAAAAGACAGAAGGATTAGGTATGGAGCCGTCATGGTTATTATTTAAGGATATACTAGGAAGAGGTATCAATAGATTTATCCCCAGTAAGTTAAAATCTGATAAGAAAGAACCTCGTTGGTTTAATAAGGAAGTCAGGATTGCCTTAAGACGACAGAGGCGTAGCCACGCAAAATTGAAAAACATACCTACCACCGCTTCCGATGAGTATCGCACAGCTATAGTCCATGAGTATAACAGTGCCCGCGTACTAGCGAGAAAAACCATGCGTAACGCATTTAACACCTTCCGGAATGAGGTATTAAATACAAAATTGAAGGAGGATCCAAAAGCGTTCTGGTCCTATGTAAGAGAAGTCAAGGGAGGAGGTCCTTCAATACCCTCCCTGCGATGTGATTCCGGAGACATCCTTCACGATGGGGAGGATAAAGCTAATCTACTAAACGTTTACTTCGCGAAGGCGTTCACGGCAGGTGGAGATAGACTTGATGATAATCTTATTCCCGATGGATGTACTCGGATGGATAATATTAAAATCTCTGAGGCAGGAATAGCGAAGCAACTGGGTGCGATAAAGCCCAACAAAAACCCAGGATCAGAAGAAATTCCGGCGCGTGTATTAAAAGAACTAGCAGAAGAAATAGCTCCCTTCCTTCGGATAGTTTTCGAGAAATCTCTTACCCTCTGTGAGGTTCCTGATGATTGGAGACTAGCACACGTCACACCCATTCATAAGGGAGGTGACAAAGAAAACCCCGAAAATTATAGGCCGATTTCTCTAACATCATTATCATGTAAGATTTTGGAGCACATTATTGTTAGCAACACAATGCGTTATCTCGAGAGTAGATCGCTCTTAGTCAGCTGTCAACATGGCTTCAGAAAAGGTAGATCCTGTGACACCCAACTCGGTCTGTTTGTGAATGATGTTTTATCATGCGGCGAAAATAATAAGCAGGTCGATGCAGTGTTCCTTGATTTCAAGAAAAGCTTTTGACAAGGTTCCCCACCGTAAGTTGTTATTAAAATTGGGAAATCTTGGCGTTAACGTTAAAGTCATTAACTGGGTTCGCGCTTTCCTTTGGAATAGAAAACAAAAAGTAGTCATCGATGGTAAGTCCTCGAGTGTGGCAGATGTAGTCTCTGGAGTGCCGCAGGGTAGTGTGATCGGACCTATGCTTTTCTTGCTTTATATAAACGACATCAGCTCAGTTGTGAAAAGTAATATCAGGCTTTTTGCGTATGACACCGTAGTCTATAGAGAAATTAGTGGTCCTAGCCACCATCGTCAGCTTCAGGATGATCTGGATGCGTTATCTGTTTGGTGCAAGGAATGGCAGCTAGAAATCAATCAGAAAAAGAGTAACGTTCTAAACTTTTGGAAATCTAGAAGCCCATCGTCCGTGTTTACCTACTCGATAGATGGTGAGAGCATTCCTGTTTCGGAATCCGTGAAATACCTCGGGGTAACCTTGAATCGTGACCTGTCTTGGGACACCCACATAAGACGAGTGATAGGTGCGGCAAATAAGAAGTTGGCTTTTGTGCGTAGGTTAGTCAGGAAAAGCTCGGAAAAGGTGAGAGAATCCTGTTATTTATCCTTGGTTAGACCTCAAATGGAATACGCAGCAGCTGTTTGGGATCCATATCAGAGGAGACTCATAAAGGATTTAGAAAAAATACAGCGGCGAGCAGCTAGATTCGTGAAAAAGAATTACGATAAAAAACAGAGCGTTACGTTACTCATTGATGAGTTGAGTTGGCCATCGTTGAAAGATCGTAGATTACAGGCGAGACTTAAACTTCTAGATAAATATAGGTCGGAGATATTCGTAAGTGAAATGAAGGATATTATTCGACAACCAACGTATATCGGACGGAGGGATAATGAGGACAAGATTCGCGAAATAGATAGTAGGACGGATAGGTATAAGGAGTCATTTTTCCCTGGGACAATACGTGACCACAATAGATAAGTGAATAATAATTAGTTAGGAACTTGGTGCGCGGCACCCCCTGCCATCCACCGTCAAGGTGATTTGCAGGGTAATATGTAGATGTTGATGTAGGAACAGCAAAGATTTAAAAAATTTACAACCACAATTATACTCATTTAATTCTCATGATCCCGGCGACCATTAATGTGACCGATCGATTTAAAGTAAATAACTATGTATTTTTTTCTTAAAGACTTCATTAGGTTGAAAAACAATCCCGCGCATGCGTCATATATCGCTGAGGATATTTTCGCAGCGATGAGAAGTAAAATATTTTCCCTAATCTATAAGAAATATGAATTTCGATGAAATTATCATCTTTATGCATGCGCACTATGTGCTTTTTTCGGCAGATAGATAATATCTACTCAGTCGGGAAAACGAGATATTTTTGGTTGTTGGTTGGAAGATTTTGTGTTGTGACATTTCTGTATAATTTATTTCTTTAATTCGATTTCTGTTGCCTGGAAATTTGAACTTCTTAAGTACGTTCGCAGTTGTTTTGGCGTATTCTTCCGGCCGCCATCTTGGATTCGGACCTTTATGGTACACAAAATATTTTGGAATTTTGCAATATAAATACAGTAAAACCCTGTATTTATGTTATTGGAATAAATGTTTTCCCGCTGTTTACAACATTTCTTTTAGGTCCCGTCAATTTTCCTATGATTCCAATATAAGTAAAACCCTGTATTTACACTATTTCATTTTAAGTTTTCCCGTTATTCGTGCCATTTTACATTAGAATTTCCGATTTTTTTAAAGTTAGCATGCGATTCCAAACAGTTTTTAACATTTTTTGGCTTAACTTTGCAAAAAAATCAGTTGTCCTTTGGATTAAGATTTTTAAAATGGCAGCAGAGTAGAAAAAGCGCCCCTAGAGGCAGAAATATGAACTCTTTCTTTTCAAAACAGCACTCGCCGCACCACGCCGCAATTGCTTTTGTAGATGCTATGATCCTACTCATGAACAGCATACTAAGAGACGGAAATACGTATTAACCCTTTTGGGTGAAAACTTCAAAACCTCATATGTAAATCACACTAGCAGAGCATAAATAGCGCACCTAGATACGGAAATACTATTTACGCTATTTACTCTTTGAATCAAGTATGAATGCTATTGAAAAGATGTTCAAGTTTGGTGCTATGATCTTTTTACCCTTTCCACTCAAATTGTGCCCCTTGGTTCCCACAGTTTGTAAATAAATTTAAGTTAATTTGTAATTTGTTGTAATTTAAATTACTGTATTGTCCCGAATATAACGCGGTGTTTGTTTTTCCAAAAAATGAAGTTTTTCAAGTAGTCCCCGTGTTATATTCGAGCAATAGTAATTTTAAAAGATAGTAAAATCATGTTTCGATAAATCACCGTACATTCCGCATGTCCGTTAAGTGATACAAGATACTTGTTACATTGTAAACACATCAGGCATTCATATTACAATGTACTTGAAAAGCATCTGAGGCGAAAATAGATCGAGTTCAGTCGGCGGCTAAACTCCTCATCAGTCATTGAATTGAAGCTATCCGTGCGTCGGCGTATTCTTTGTACTTACCTTAGCGAGTTTTTACCCATCTGTTATTTTAAAAATGGGTGTCAAAAAGTATGTTGAGCAAGAGATTTCCACCATGTTTAATGAAAATTGGTATATTAGTTCAAAAGTTAATAGGGGGAACAGACAGACACACCGACAAAACTATAAGCTTATTTCCATTCTGGAAAGTAGGCTAAAAATAAGGAGGCGGCGGAAAGTGGAGGAGGGAAAAGTGGGAAGGCATAATAAATGCTAAGGAAACACAGTCGACATTGGTATCAGTCAACTAAGAATTTTATAACAATTACGAATATGCAGCGAAATAATTCAAATGGAGGGGGGATAGGAGGGAAAGGGAAAAGGGGGGGCATAAGAAATGCTAAGGAAACACAGTCGACATTGATATCAGTCAACTAAGAATTTTATAACAATTACGAATATGCAGCGAAATAATTCAAATGGAGGGGGGATAGGAGGGAAAGGGAAAAGGGGGGGCATAAGAAATGCTAAGGAAACACAGTCGACATTGATATCAGTCAACTAAGAATTTTATAACAATTACGAATATGCAGCGAAATAATTCAAATGGAGGGGGGATAGGAGGGAAAGGGAAAAGGGGGGGCATAAGAAATGCTAAGGAAACACAGTCGACATTGATATCAGTCAACTAAGAATTTTATAACAATTACGAATATGCAGCGAAATAATTCAAATGGAGGGGGGATAGGAGGGAAAGGGAAAAGGGGGGGCATAAGAAATGCTAACGAAACACAGTCGACATTGATATCAGTCAACTAAGAATTTTATAACAATTACGAATATGCAGCGAAATAATTCAAATGGAGGGGGGATAGGAGGGAAAGGGAAAAGGGGGGGCATAAGAAATGCTAAGGAAACAGTCGACAATGGTCTATTATAATCCAAGAGGTTGATTAGCCAAAAATACACACACACACAGTTCTACTAAGAATTTTATAACAATTACAAATATGCAGTGAAATAATTAAAATGGAGGAGGGAATAGAAGGAGGGGGAAGGAATAGGCGTATACTATACTTGGTTAAAATCCATGCCGTCAGGTCTCTAGAAATATGTGTAAAAGAAATATTATTTTACTTTTTACTGTGGTAACCCTGCTCTTTAGCTCCACTTCAAACATCTTGATTTCATTATGGTATTTTGTACAAGTCTTAAATACAAAATTTCGAGTTGAAATCCGTTATGCCAATTCCTTCCGATTCTATAATTACTGAAAGCATATATTTTGTGATTGGTTTGGTTGAAACGGTCCAAGTATGGTAGTGTGTTTTTGTATATATGTGTACATTATCTAAATAATATTAAGAGCAATCCGTTTGTTTGTGCTTGTGCACACGTTACGCCCATCCATAAGGGTGGCGACAAAGAGAACCCCGAAAATTATAGGTCGATAACCTTAACTTCATTATCGTGCAAGATACTTGAGCACATAGTCTTTAGCTCTGTAATGCGCTATTTAGATAGTCATTCATTGCTTAGCGGATGGCAACATGGATTCCGGAGAGGTAGATCATGCGAAACGCAGCTCGGCCTGTTTGTGGACGATTTGTTGCGATGCGGAGAGAAAAATACTCAGGTCGATGCCATATTCATTGATTTCAGGAAGGCGTTCGATAAAGTATCTCATAGGAAATTAATTGCGAAGTTAGGACAATGTGATATAAATCCGAAAGTTGTCGGTTGGGTGAGAGACTTCCTCTCGAATAGGGAACAGATAGTTGTCATCGATGGGAAATACTCATCCCCCGTTAAAGTTATTTCGGGTGTTCCTCAGGGAAGTGTATTGGGCCCTCTGCTCTTCTTAATCTATGTAAATGATATCTGCTCGGTTGTTCGTAGTAAAATTAGACTTTTCGCCGATGACACCGTTCTATATAAAGAAATAAAAAACCAGGAGGATCATCAGTCACTGCGTGAAGACTTAAGGGCCATTTCAGGCAGTGGCGGCTCGTGTATAGGCACTGCGGAACTGCAGCACCCCCTATTTCCACTTGATATTATCGATAACATTTAATATAACGAGTCCTTTTTTCTTTAATTCTTTCTTTATTTTTGTAGTACAATATATATTCCTTAAGCTTAATGTCAGTACTTCAGTAGCCATCCCCCAGTTTATGAAAAAGATACAAAAATCTTTGTATGGAACTGTGCGCTTCACAGTGCCAGCGACGTGGTGTTTGACTGTTGTGCGCATGCGCACATAGGAGGGAGGGTGGGGAGGAAGGCGGGACTGCCAGCCTGCCAGGTAGAGAGAGCACTGTTGCTCTCGCAGTGCCGGCTCTGGCGTGATGGTGGAAGGAAGTTTTTTTTTACTCAGAGTGTGTTGTGCTTAAAAACCGTGTACCATATTCTTGAATGTGATAAAGTGTAGAAGAGTGTAGAATTAGATTATTATTCTGCTTCCAGCTATTCTATTTGATTCATTTTTTCGGTTCTTTTATGGATTTCATTTTTAAATGAATAGATCAAGCTTGAACTGTAACAATTTAAGTTAAAGTAAGTAAAAAATGTTTGGTTTTTTTGTTAAGATTTTATCAAGTTCCTGAATAAATTTTCTTTTTATACGTGTTTTTTCCTTTTACACAATTTTATAAAAATTTTCTGGAGCAGCACCCCCACTAATTTTAGCTACGAGCCGCCACTGCATTTCAGCGTGGTGCAAAGAATGGCAAATTGAAATTAATTATACTAAATGTGCCGCAGTTACGTTTTGGAAAAGTAAGATTTAGATTTCGAATATAAAATAGATGAAATGAGCATTCGACAAGCTGAATATGTAAAATATTTAGGAGTAATCATTTAGAAGAAATTAAACATCATTCAGATTAGCTGGAGATTCGAAATTTTTTTCATGGGTAGGATTTTGTGCAAAGCCGACTAGAAAAAACAAAAATCTTAAAAAAGTGCAACAATGCGGCCGCTAAAAATTTGCAATTGTTTAAACAATTTTTCAAGGTTTATGTATTTCCGAATGTGCTACGAAGCTGAAATTTTTTTAGAGTTAGGATTTGTAAAAAAAACAAAATAGGGATTATAGAAATTTTTATATTTTAATTTGTTTGGCAGTTAAAAATTCTTAAAATTTAAACAATTAGATAAGTGTTTAAACACTACGGGATGAGCTATGAAGCTGAAATTTTCAAGTTATTTACAAAGTAGTGCATTTGCACAAATAAACATTTGAATCTCTCCAAAAATATATTGCGGCGTGCGTTAAATATGTTTAAATTTTAAACAATTAGAAAAATATTATTTCACTTCTAGAAGTGCTTCAACTTTAAAATTTGGCAGAAATGTGTATAATTAGTACCCCATTATGGAGAAAGTATAAAATTCTTAAAATTGCAAAGTTTTAATCTATTATTTTTACATAAGGGAAAAACGAAAATCGCTGAGGAGATGAAATCCTTAGAATTTAAAGAATATCTATAATGATGAAATATCGGTCTTAAAAATTAATGTTGTTTCAAGGTGAGATGTAATTCTTGCAGAATGCAAGCACCTTCTACTGGTATGTTATCATTATATATCGACGTTTCTTACAGAGGATGATATAACATAGATATATATATAACATATGGGAGGATACTAATGTTCAGCCCAAACTACAAGAGCTAGAGAGCTGAAAGTTTCAGTTTTTGTAGATATGATAGAGAAACCTACAGATAAAATAAGACTTCTCACCTAAGTGACATGAGTTCGACTCCAGAAATTCCGAAAGTTGCGTTTTTTCCCATAAAAAAAGCATTGCGCCATTTTTGTAAATTAATTTTGGGCACTTGCCCGTAAGCTAGAAAAATGAAATTTGCAGTGTTGCTAGACGGCCGCAATATCTATTGAGAATTATTGTTACTTTTGCTTACAGTGTCCTGGGTTCGACTCCAGATACCCCGAAATATCTCCCATAAGTTAGCAAGGGAAAAAGTTGTCCCAGTGTGTAGACCAATCTAATAGGTTTAGGAAGCTGAAATTTTGCAGGTCTATAGACTTTTTCTCATAACCAACTACTAAAATCGAAAATTTCAAAATTATTAATATTTACGGGTTGTTTTAACCCCATTTGTACTTTAAAGTTTAATAATTTTTATCTTGGAAACTATAGGCTGTAGGTTCGAGTTATTGAAATCATTTTGTAGAAAATTATACATAGAAAAAAATTAAATTTTGAAAAAGTTAAAAAATTCGACCACTAATAATTCGCAATTGTTTAAACATATTTTTGAGGTTTATGTATTACCGAATGTGCTACGGAGCTGGAATCTTTTTTAGAGGTAGTTTTTGTAAAAAAACGAAATAGGGATTGTAGAAATTTTGATATTTTAATTTGCTTGGCAGTTAAAAATTCTTAAAATTTAAACAAATAGGTATATGTTTATATACTGCGGGGTGAGTTAGAAAGCTGAATGTTTTAAGTTATTTAGAGTTTAATCTATAAAAACGAATAAACATTTCAATGTATTCCTGAAATTTTATTGCGGCCGTTAAAAGTTATTTAAATTTTAACAATTAGATAAATGTTATTTCACTTCTAGAAGTGCTACAACATTAAAATTTGGTAAAGATGAAGATTGGAGAATTTGCAAAGTTTGGAGATTGTATTAATCTATTATTTTTACATAAGGGAAAAACTAAAATCGCTGCGGAGGTAAAATCTTTAGAGATAAGAAAATATTTGTAATAATGAAATATCTGTCTGAAAAATGAATGCTCTTTCAAGGTGAGATGATATGCTTGCAGAATGCAAGCACCAACTACTAGTATCATTATATATATACGTTTCTTACAGAGGAGGAGGAGGATATAACATACATATAGGAGGATACTAATGTTTAGGCACTTCCAGGAGAGCTGGAGATTCGAAATTTTTTTCTTAGTTAGGATTTTGTGGAAAACCGACTAGAAAAAACGAAAATCTTAAAAAAGTGCAACAATTTGGCCGCTAAAAATTCGCTATTGTTTAAACAAATTTTCGAGGTTTATGTATTTCCGAATGTGCCACGGAGTTGAAATTTTTTTTATAAGTAGAATTCTTAAAAAAACGAAATAGGGATTATACAAATTTTGATATTTTAATTTGTTTGGCAGTTAAAAATTCTTAAAGTTTAAAAAATAGATAACTGTTTAGGTACTACGAGATGAGCTAGGAAGCTGAAATTTTTAAATTATTTACAGAGTAGTGAATTTGCACAAATAAACATATCAATTTTACCATATATGAATTGCGGCGGCCGTTAAAAATTATTTAAATTTAAACAATTAGAAAAATATTATTTTACTTATAGAAGTGCTACAACTTTAAAATTTGGCTAAAATGTGTAGCATTAGTACCTTATAATGAAGTAAGTGTAAAAATTTTAAATTGCAACATTTGGGGATTGTTTTAAACTATTATTTTTACATGTGGGAAAAACAGAAATCGCTGCGGAGGTGAAATCTTTAGAATTAAAAGAATATTTGTAATGACGAAATGTCTGTCTGAAAAATGAATGTTTTTTCAAGGTGATATGAAATGCTTGCAGTATGCAAGCACCAATTACTAGTATGTTATATCCTCCTCCTCCTCTGTAAGAAACGTCTATATATAATGATGTTACATTATTAACCCTCCAGTACTCACGCTTGGGGTGCTGTGGACACCCCAGGCATACGTTTTATGACGGTTTCTTCCTTTGGACTTTTATGACACCGACCCTTCAGTAGCTCGAATGACGTGTTTGGAACCTATTCGGCTTAAAAAATTCAATTTTCTCTGATAATCTTTTGAGTTTGGACGTTTTTTCTAAGAGATTGCTGCGCTGTACGTTACGAAAATATGCGATCTTTCAATGTGCGGATGTTGTTATTTTATTCTGAAATTATTGTTATTATCTATAGAACTTTTGTTACTTCACATAATTTGAGATTGTCTCTCAACAGTTTCTTCACTGATCGTCATCATATAATGTGTTATTTCGCCTAATTGGAGACCGCGTTTCAACAGTTTCTTCACTGACTCTGTTCCTACAAGGTATATGTGCATTATTTGTGCCACACAAATACGTGTGATCAATTTAATATTCCGTTTGAATATATTTGTAATATTTTATAATGCTAAATTATGAAATTTGGGAACACAAAGAGCAACATATCTGTGATGCTTTTAAAGCTATTAAAGTCAATATATGTATTTCCGAATGTGCTACGGAGCTGAAATTTTTTTAGTGGTAGGATTAGTAAAAAACGAAATAGGGATTATAGAAATTTTGATATTTTATTTTTTTGGCAGTTAAAAATCCTTAAAGTTTAAACAAATTGGTAGATGCTTAGACACTACGCCGCAAGTTAGGGAGCTGAAATTTTTAAATTATTTAGAGGTTTGCCTAGGTAAACGAATAAACATTTCAATTTATACATAAAATCCTTATTTTGGCCGTTAAAAATTATTTAAATTTAAACAATTAGATAAATGTTATTTCACTTCTAAATTTACTATAAATTTAAAATTTGGCAGAAATGTGTGGCATTATTAACTCAATTTGGGAAAAGTATAATATTCCTAAAATTGCAAAAATTTGCGATAGTATTACTCCATTATTGTTCCATAATGAAAAAACCCAGAGGAGAAATCTGTAGAATTAAAGAAATATTTCTCATGACGAAATATCTGTCTGAAAAATGAAAGATTTTTCAAGGTGAGATGAAATGCTTGCAGTATGCAAGCACCTTCTACTAGTAATCTATAAAAACATCAACTGGAAGTTTAAGTTACGTAAATATTAATTTCATTTTGCTAAGAATATGAAACAATTACTGTTCAAGTATCTATATATCTCTTTAAAATGAAAGAGATTCGTGAAAACACTGAATCGCTCGTATTTTAAAGAGGACTTAATTAAAGTTCGATAAAGAATAACTATCATGTCATCGACAAGTAGGGTTACCAACTGTAAGACCTTCTTGACCCGAAGATTTTAGTCTGCAACCCGGAGAATTTGAAGGAATGCGCTTTTTTTCTTTTTTACGAGTTTTCAGTTGCTCACTAGTTGTTAATTAATTAGTATGATAAATTGCATCAATACATTTTAAAATATCAAAGAAATATTATTTATTTAGTTATGCATAAATATAATAAATGATTAATTAATTATTTTGGCATCTTTTTGAGACTAAAGGATACGAGTGTACTACAATATGTACTTACAAACTTCAGTCCTTTCTGGGCAGGAAGAAAATGTTTAGGCCCTAAATAAGATTTTTGAAGGGGTTGGAGGTGGGTTCGTTATAAAAATTATGAACTAAAATAACTTCAATTTTAAATTTTATACACAATACAATACACAAATTTTATAATATTCTTATTGATCACAATAAACGAACTTTTTAAATTTCTGCAAGTAAAATAAAATTAAGAAACATTTATTTCTTAAAATTATACTTATTTTGGCTATGGGCTTTTTCCACTAAACCCTTTTGTGCTGGCGCTTTTAAATACGAATAAAATTGTTCACAGCTCATGTCAAAATTAATTCTAATCGCCAGCTCAACTTTAACCAGAGGAACACGCATTTTATTACGATCATTCCTCCATAATAGAAAAAAACACGTTCTATAAATGCATTACTGACAGGAACACTCATTACTTTCGAGACAATTTCTTTTAATTCCGAGACATTTTTCTCATTTTTAAAAATTTCAACCCAAATTTTCTCATTTGCGCCATTTTCAACTTTTCTTAATTCTGGTAAATATTTTGTAGCTATGTTTATTTCGTCATATAACCGATCTTCATTGATCTTTATATTTAACATTTTTGCAACTTTCAATACACCGTCATATTTGAGATCATATTTCCTAATATTTAACGCAGCCAAATACTTAAAACAACTATTTTCAAAGTCATAATATTTTTTAAGTAATTTACAGTACGAATATAAACCTCTCTAGCTTCCGCTGCAAACTTATCTTGTTGCAGTTTATTAAAATGCCTTAAAGAAGCTCGAACTTTACTTCCAAAAAACTATCCCTTAATCGGGATTCTAATTTTTCTTTTAGAGATGTCATTATGTCATGTAATTCTGTTGAAGAAAAATCATTTTCTTCTAATATTAAAATTGACCGCTCATAAAATTAAGAAAATGTGAGACAAAATACAAAAATAATTAAGGAATAGAAGGCACTGTCATGTCATCTTCCATTTCATTTTATTGCGAATTACAAATTTACAAATAAGGGCATCACAATTGTCTTCCCCGTTTTAGAAAGTACTGCATTGTTGCAGGCCAAGATGACAATATTCGGTCTACTGCCTTGGATAAACTCAACCATTTTGTAGGTACATTTCTTAACATTTGGGCATAATCTATGTTAAAAAATTCAAAACAATATTGTAGTTCCCTTTTGCACACTGTACTACTTGAAAACTCGGAATAAATTTTATTGACTAACGTTTCTATATCATAAGTTAATTTTTTACACGCATGTTTTGCTGCATTGTGTATGACATGACAATTACCCTTTAATATGTACGCACTTGAACTACACAATTTTCTATAGACAGAATTGAATTGTCCATAATTTATGGCCGCATTGCCTCCTGAATAAGCAGCAACATTGTCAATTAATAATTCATGTTCGTTGAGAAATGTTAGAATTTTATTTGTTATTGCATCAGAAGATTCAAAATCATCAGTATAAAAATCCAAAATTCTATTTTTGATGCCCTGTTCTGGTACAAAGTAGCCGACAATTAACGGATATAATTTCATGTTTCCTTTACTGGACGCGTTAGATGAAATAGAGAAGGCTTTTCAATATCTTTTTGAAGGCCACACAAAACTAATTCAATTGCTTTTGGTCCTAGAATATTTTCCGTTAGACTTGATGCTTTTGTTCGTCCACAGTGTAATTGTTTTGACAACGAAGAATCATGAAAAACAGTACAGCTTAACTTCATACCACAGTCAGTGCTATTGTAACTATGCTGGTGCTTCACTGCATGGTACACCAATGTTAGCTCGGAAATTGCAGTTCTTAAATGAGCTGGGCTATTTTCTTGAACGAGAAACTTGGTTAATAATTGATTACTTTTCTGTGCACTTATAGTTTGTTGGTGACGAACACTATTTTCATGAGTTTTAATAGCCTTTTCTCCGTCATGTCTCACAACAAAAGTAACACCACATAATTTACATTTACCAGTGTGCTCATTTTCTTTCACTAACTAATTTTTATACTCCGGTCGTTTAAGCCATTCATTATTAAATATGGCAAAATAATATTTTTTCTTTTTCATCGGTGTTTGATCTTCAGAAGCGGACATTTTCACGGTGCTGTAAATCAAATAATATATATAAATTAAAATATTTAAATATAATGAATATAAAAAGTAATTTTACTTACGAAATAAAGCTCAATATCAATAAACAAATCACATAAATACTCCCTACACAGAAGCAAAGAACAGCTGCCTATCTTTTATGTAGAACCTGCATTCATGCAAACTGAACAGATATGCAAATCAATTATCGGTAGGTTCTGAAATAGGACATTTAACGCCACGCTATGTCAGGCCAGAACTAATAGCAAATTTTAGAATTAATGGCAGATTTTAGAACCAGCTGCACAGAAGTACCTAACCCGAGAACGGTGCATAAATAAACAAACATTATTTCTTCGAACTCAAAAACAATTTGTAGAATTTGTAGCTGTAGACCCGAAGAAATTTATTACAAACCCGAAGCCCGAAGAAATTTCGCTAAACCCGAAGTCTTCGGGTCAAAATGACACTGTTGGCAACCCTATCGACAAGCCGTGTTTAACACATATCGATTCATGTTACCGTTAGGCCGTAATAAAGATAACTGACATACGTTATGAGAAATAAACGTACACTACGTAGTTCTATTTCTGGCCACTCAAGACGCCATGTTCACGCCCGATAAATACAAGATAACCAGGGATAACCTATGATAATATGAATGTAAGTGCTAAAGTGATGCATCATTTAGGATCATCAAATGATTGGATGTCACTAGTAATGGCTCATGCTTACGTACATCAATGAGCAATTAAATATGTTGGTGCAATTTATCGATATATCGAATCGAGCCTTGATGCGCTTTAAATACTAAATTTGTCGCCGGCTGCACGTGAGGTTAATAAAATGTATTCCGTCGCTCGAAAGACCGATAACCTTAGTAGATTCATTGAATCCACCGCTAAAATTTTGAGAGTGAGTATAATACAACGTTATGAAGTTTCTCGTTCTACGATCTCTCAATTTGAATTTAATTTTACATCATACGCATTAATTCTATGTCTTTATTGTTTATACCAGATATCTTCGCCATGTATGTCTTCATTTGCCAAATTTGTTGAACATAAAGACCTAGAGCACATACGAAATATTGGAATATCAGCGCACATTGATTCAGGAAAAACAACGTTGACTGAAAGAATACTATACTACACTGGAAGGATATCTGAAATGCATGAGGTTATGAATCATGATATTATTACTTAAGTATAAATAATGCATCTATATAAAATATTAATGGCGTATTTACCTATTACAGGTGAAAGGCAAAGATAATGTTGGCGCCACCATGGACTCGATGGAACTTGAAAGGCAGCGTGGAATTACCATACAGTCTGCAGCAACTTACACATTGTGGAAAGATCATAATATTAATATAATTGACACTCCTGGTAATTTAAATATATGTGAAAAATTATAGCAATGGTAGATTAATTGGATTCATTTTTACCAAATTGCCATTGACTATATTTGTAAATGTCGTCTGTTATATTTGACTTTAAAAACTACTTTGTAACATAGCGATTAAATATAAGAAATGCTTACCAAATTTCTTAACCAGAAGTACTTAACGGAGCAACTGAAATTTAGAAGATTGAATGATAAAATTTCCCTAATAATTGTGCAGCCGTGTGCTCTTGAAATACTTGTTTCTGTGTAATTAATTGTTGTTATGTATGTATTTTTGTTAATGTAATTAAAGATTATTTTCTGTTTTCTATAGGACATGTGGACTTCACAGTGGAAGTGGAACGTGCCCTGAGAGTACTAGATGGTGCTATACTTGTGCTGTGTGCTGTTGGAGGTGTTCAAAGTCAAACTTTGACAGTGAACAGACAAATGAAACGCTATTCTGTTCCATGCCTTGCTTTCATTAATAAATTGGACAGAATGGGTGCTAATCCTTACAGAGTGTTGTCTCACATGAGGTAAGTGCTATGAAGTTTTATCTTCATTAAGATGACCTAATTTACTTTTGTGAATAAAAGAGTCGACTTTGACTGTTTTCAGGAAAAAAGTCTTTATGATTGTTTTAATTTTTGTGAATTTGTGGAGGCTGTGATGTTTCATTTTTGACTTTTCTGTCAGGTTTTGTTTTATTTACTTGCCGTAGTCTCCTCTTCTATTTATTATAATTTGCTTTTGATATGTATTTTTTGGATGTCAATGTGCACTGCATTTCTCTGATAAATTGTTTTCTATTATGGAGATTCATCAAAAACAATTTCATTCATTCACAGTGGGCTATTAGTAATTTTTCATGATAAGTTTATCCCTCAAACATGTATGATGATCAGTGCTTGGAAATTTTCATGCTGGCTCACCAGTCAGGCAAATATTTCACTCGTCAGCTGAAAATCACCAGCACCCCAGAGACCCCAAGGCTGGAGATCAAAAAAACACCCTCAGTGCCAAAAATGAAATTTTAATTATTTATACTTTTGTTAACCTATATCTTTATTTTCATTTTTGTCAAATATAACTATCAATATTCAACCAAGTACATTACACAAAATATATTTGTATGTACATCAGTCTACATGACAATTAATGTAAAAAACTCGCACATTTTATCAGAGACACAACATCATGAGCAAGCAAATAGTTCAATGAAACTTACTATTCATATCTTCTTAGGTGTCAGCATATCACATCCCGAGGTTCGGCACTTATGACCTTGAATATGTCTTACAGTTTTTGCACTAAAATACCACTTGTCTATGGCCTTATCAGGTTTAAAGGCATGCACAGCATAGGGAAATCCCCTGGATGTGCTTGTGGAAGTGGCTGTAGTTAACTACCTCCTAGCGGCCGTAACATTCACTAAATTAAGTAGCTTGGCAATTTTTCCAAATATTTCAATTCAACAATAACATATAAATAATTGCCGATTGAACTGAAACTGCTCTATTTAATTTTTTTACTCATCAACTAAACATTTTCACTCATTGTGGATGAGCAGTCAAGTGCATTTTTCAAGCTCTGATGATGACATATGAGGCTGTCCTAACAAGAACTGGACAAGCAACATAGTGGCCTAAAATATGCATATTAAATTTTGTATTCTGCTGTAATAATATGCATTTTTTACCAAAATAATATTTGTTTAATTTTTTCTTTGTCATAATTTAGAGATCAAAAGATAGGTTTGAAAAAAGTGAATAAGTACCTTTATTAGTTCAAATTTGCTTATTTCAGTTTTTACTCCTGCCACTTTTCTACTTCTTCTCTATAGTGTCTCATATGTCATCCTGTGCCGCATCCACTTTAACAGTTCCTCACTGAGTGGTTAAATGGTTTAGAATCTGTTTGAAAAAATATTATTAACTTATACTTTGCATCTTACATGCATGGATTTTGATTTCCTGTTGATATCTTTGACAACCCCAGGAAAAATAGTTTTAATGGATTGAAAATACATTATATTATTGGAATAATTGCTAAACCATTTTAAATTCATTATTTATTGCATTGAAACATTATGTATATTTAAGGAAGATTCCCCATTATGTTTACATTAACTTTTTTTTACTGTTTAGATTTTAGTGTTGCAACTCAAGTGCACAATTTTTCATCAATAATTCAATTTCCTTTTCATTTTATCATGTATATGTAGAAACAAAGATTTTTGTCATTGTGGCAGGTCTAAACTGGGTCATAATGCAGCCTTTCTTCAGCTTCCCATTGGACTGGAAAGCAAAACAGAAGGAATTGTTGATCTCATTGGACAGAAAGCTTTATACTTTGATGGACAGTTTGGGTAATCTTTATTAGTGTGGCCATTTTATGCATTACTATTTTATAATAATTTCAGTAGAAGAATGTTTACAAATGAGTCTTGAGGATAAATTATTTTGACAGGAAATGTTTATTGTCTGCATGAATATCTTTTTATTTAATTATTTGAATTAATTAAGTTTTGAAAAAATAAATATTATAGCCCTAATGACAAATGGATAATTTCCTTTCCTCCCATTATTGCTCTGGTATAAAGGGTTTTTATTTTGTTGTAATTGTTAAATATATTTTTCAAATTTTATTTCCCTAAGAATATTCAAACATATTGTGTACTTCTGTAATATATGACCTTGAAGTAAAATTAGTTTTCTATTTGTATGATATTTGCCGAATTATATTTCAAACCTTGAATTACTGTTAATATTATGCGAAAAAAGTTCTTTTGCATGGATGCAATAATGTGATATATCTCATTACACTAGAATATGAAGACCAACTGTATATTTCTTGTTTTAAAACTTTTTAACTTTTCACAAGATATGCCTAATTTTAAACATTTTTCTAGTGAGGTTTTGAGAGAGGATGAAGTTCCATCTGATATGAGGACTGAAGCACAGGAACGAAGACAAGAACTTATAGAACATGTTTCAAATGTTGATGATACACTTGGAGAAATGTTTTTAGGTAATGATTGTGTTGATTGCATTAATCTCGTATAATTTATCATTTTCATGTTTATAGTGAGGATGCTTTTAAAAATAACCATGATAACTTCTTCATTGATGATGCTTTTTATACTAAAATTAACGAGAGTTGGGATCTGGGCGTTTTGCCCTCCGGGTGGAGGGGATGTGCCGACAGCAAATCAGGTAGTCTCTCTCAGGCGGGTCCTAGGTTGCCAAACCTCATGGAGCCTCACTGCCTGGAGCTCAGTGTGCTGTTAGCCTTTCCCTCTTACGTTACCATTTGCCTTTTCGCCATTTGAGTTTTCATGTCTTTCGAGTTTTCTGGTGCTTTGAGTTTTCTCACCTTTTGAGTTTTCATGTCTTTCGAGGTTTCTGGTATGTATTTTGAGTTTTCTCGACTTTAGAATTTTCTCGTATTTTGAGTTTTTTCACTTAGTGGACATGTCTTGTCCATCACGCTCGAGAGGAAGACCGAGGAGCCGATCTGATGATACATGTAGATCTGGAAGGTCACCATTTGGGCATGGAGTAACCATCAGAAGTAGAGCTCGGGAGATGGTTTGGTCTGCGAGGGACTTCAATAAGGTTATCAAAAGGACATCAGCTGCACTTAATGTTAGCTCAAATGCTATGTGGAGAGTGTCGAAAGAAAAGAAAATGTCATCCAACGAACCAGGGCCATCTACTCGATCAACCCCGGGCAAGAAAAGGCCCCGAAATTCAAAGATCACCAACTTGGACTCGTTCAAGGAAGATGTGTTTCATAGACACATCTATGGATACTACCAGAGGAAAGAGCATCCAACATTGCTCAAAGTATATCGAACGCTTAGGGAAGAAAATTTGTACGAAGGAAGTATAAGCTCGTTGAGGACAATATTTTTGAACTTGGGTTTTGAGTACAAAAAGATTAATGGCCGAAGCTTACTTCTGGAGAGAGGAGATGTTATTACAAAAAGAAGTTTATTCCTGCACCAATTAGTCAGAAAAATCTTCGACAATAACGTTTGGCTGGATGATACATGGGTGAATGCGGGACACACCGTTAAGAAGTGATGGACCGAACATACCAAAGAAGGAATGTCGAAGGGACCATCTTGGAAGGGAGGGAGGCTCATCGTCTGCCATGCTGGGTCCTCAAATGGCTTTGTTCCCAACGCCAACCTTGTATTTTGCTCCAAGAAAACCGGCAACTACCACGAGGAAATGGATCATAAAAAAATTTTGTATGGTTCAAAACATCGCTACTACCGAATATTTAAGAGCACAGTGTGATAATAATGGACAATGCACTAAATCATTCTGTGCAAATCAATAAGCCTCCCACAGTTGCTAGCAGAAAAGCCATGATAATGGTGTGGTTGGCGGAAAACAACATCCCTTTTGATGAGGGAATGACGAAGGGAATATTACTTAACAATTTCTTCACCGACTGATCCTACAAGGTTTGTAGATTTTTATTATTTCAGTGTTCGGTTTTTGTTTTGAAATTCCCAGTCAACTGTTTCCAATTAATATTTGACAGAACTATTATAAATATTATAGAGAATTACAGTAATATTCAAATTGAAAAGTAAAGAATACAGTTTTCAAGGTCATGATGCGAAAAACAGGGTTTCCTCTCGTGTACAGTTACTATTTCTGTTCTATTGTGGTATTTCCAATTTATTGAATTAAAGATATTATAAGTATATTCCTAAAAACTGCCAACTGACTCATAGATTGACCTCCGAAAATATTTATGAAAGTGTACCTTAATACTTTTTCTTTTCGAAATAGATTAATAATTACAAAATCAATTTAAACTTATCAAAATTAACTTATAAATGATTATGAATAGAACAAAATAAAGAATCAACTGAATAATAGCGATATTGTTTTTATAACAAAAAAATTGTGGGATGTCAAGAGAACCCCACACGAGTACTGGTGGTTGAAAAATTAACGCGAGTACCGGAGGATGAAATTTTAATGTTGTTTCTGAATGTGTGGTTACGATTCCCTGAAAATATAAGATTTCTTGCATTGCCAGTTTCCGAACAATTTGACAATAGAATACGAGCCGTTCAGACTATCTGAGAACGACTGCATGGTGGGAAAAATACAGTGAAGGGGATAGAGTGGAAATGCAGTGGAGGAGGAATCGGCAGAGGTCTAGGCAGCTACGCATTCTAAGCTCCACCTCCACAAATCCAAACTCTTTAATTGAAGTATAGCATGGCAATTTATGGAAACTGGTGGATGGATTATACATTGAATTTTTCTGGTTGTATCTTAAGTTCCCTCCAATGATTTATTTTTTCTGAGTCTATCCTAAGTACTAAACCATAATTGATAATTATGTAGCAGTTATATTATGGTATTCATCCAAAGGAAGGTAATCCTGAATAAAAGAACACTAGACAGGCTAAGATCAGCATTAATGAAGCTAAGAATTATGCACAATTGTGATGTCTAATTTACTAGTAAGCTTTTAATAGTTGATATCATTTATAGGGCCTCGTGAATGCTATTTTCTGTGCATCTCTTATGGGGAGATTGTGTCACTTCATTGTAATCATGTATAAAGCCCATATGACACGATCGTATATTTGCTAGCATAAATGCTATACAGGAAATGTGGTCATTTCAAACAAAAATGCCATGGCCTTTTGACATCGTGGCATCTTCTGTCGCATTTTTGATCGCATGAAAGGCAATTAGAAAAGGTCCAATTTTTGCTAGCATATTTCTTTGCATCACCAATCAGGAGCGACCTCTAATTCCAATATGGCGTATCATCTGCTTTTCGATATCTTCGCTTCAGTTGGAAATATTAAGAATATTGTTCAATGGTCTCTATATAATTATTAAAAAACAAAAAATGTAATAGAAACTAATTAAAGTTAATGTTGGAGACAAAATTGCATATTCAATTCAACACGTGTACATCCTCCAGTTGCGCTACAAGTCATTTGTTGTTTGATGATTGTATGGTGTTTGGATAGATTCTGGCGTTATATTGTATACTGTAAAGTATTTTACATAAAAGATATATGTTTTATAAATAACATAGAATATATCTATTATATATAGACACTTTTTACTTAGGATATATACATATCAGGAGGATACAAATGTTTAGGCACTTCCAGATGACCTGGAGACTCAATTTTTTACATGGATAGGACTGTGTGTAAAACTGACTAGAAAAATTGAAAATCGCAAGAAAGTTTAACAATGCGGCTGCTCAAATTTACAATTGTTTAAACAACTTTTCAATGTTTTTGTATTTCCGAATGAGCTACGAAGTTAAATTTTTTTAGAGGTAGAATTTGTAAAAAAAACGAAGTATGGATTATAGAAATGTTGATATTTTAATTTGTTTGCCTGTTAAAAATTCTTAAAGATTAAACAAATAGATAAATGTTTAGGTACCTAGAGACAAGCTAGGGAGCTGAAATTTTAAAGTTATTTAGAGCTTAGTACAAATGCACAAATAAACATTTGAAAGTTAAATAGAATTAAATCCTTGACCGTAAAAGAATTTTACGGTCAAGGATTTAATTCTATTTAACATCATTTTTGCCGTAGTCTCTATCTTTACTTATTTATAAACATTTGAAAATCTGCATGAAGTTGTTATTGTGGCCATTAACAATTTTCAAAATTTAAGCAATTAGACAAATATTATTTCACTTCTAGATGTGCTATAACTTTAAATTGTGTCTCTGTCTTTCTCTCTCTCGCATTCATGCTAACAGAAATTTGATTGTTTAAAATAGTGGATTCAACAGAAAATTCAATGGTAGATGCGACAAACCGTAAATGAGATATGCATGAGAATATGCTAGCAAATATGTGACTGTGTCATATGGGCATAATACTTTTGTCCTTAATTTTATTTCATTATCTTGTCTTCAGGAATCAACCATAAATCTTTTTACTCTCATTACATACCATTTGCTGTTTCGTAGTTTAAGGTGATTAAACATAATGTATTATCTACTAACAGCTAAGGTTCACTGTAGTAATTTCAAAATATTTGGCAGGATGTCAATAAAGCTGTCAAATTAATGACATAAGTATTGATTTTTACGTGGTATATGTTGAAGGGGGGCTTAGTTTCTGAATGCAAAAGGTAATGGAAAAGTCTCATCTTTAGGGTTGCCAAAAGGGAAATATGTGACAACCGCACCTTTTAAACAGAGATATACCATATTTAGTCACATATAGGCTGCCACTGCATATAAGATGCACCCTTGTTTTTTGATACTGAATCAAGGCGGAAAAAGTTTCCGAGAATAAGCTGTGCTTCAAAAATCGTGATTAGGCATAAAACATTCTGAGTAATTACTAATATGTATCATTAACTGTACACAAATATCAGTGAATATTAATATTGTTTGTAATAATAACATATTTCAGTGAATTATTTGTAACCGATCAGCAATATATTCATTTTGCAGGATAAAAAGTAAAATATTACCGAAAATCGAATGCGTATTTTACCCAAACATGCGATGAATAATCATGACTTTTGAACCAAATGAAACTCCACCAAAAATTTTTCTTACAATAGAATTATTGGAATATGTGATTAAACTGGGACGATGCCTTGATATCCATCCATCTCTTCTTTATTAGAGGAAAAGACGCCTACTGACAATGATCTCAAAGCTGCCATTCGACGTTCCTGCTTAAAGCGTAGTTTCACCCCAGTTTTAGTAGGCAGTGCCCTGAAGAACAAAGGAGTACAGCCATTGTTGGATGCAGTACTAGAATATCTCCCCTGCCCAGGGGATGTTAATAATTATGCTTACCACCAAGACCATGCTAAAGGGTGAGATTTCATATCATAACTGAAATGTAATCTTATTTGTCAAAAATAGTAACTTTTCTTGAATGGAATACTTTGTAATTAATGAACAGTCATTCATAAATGATTGCATTAAAAGTGTTCCAAGACTTCAGAGTTATTTATTCTCAATGTAACTAAATCGTCAGCTTCTTAACAGACATCCTTTCATTTTAATGGTATTTATTTAAATGGGGAATTGTTTTAGTTTTGTTATCTGTTTGCATTATGTTTATCCCCCTTATTACCTTGATTGCTGACAACAAGTGACATCATATGGGTTAGTGTTGCCTTGCTCAACAATTTCTATTTTGTAGAAATGTGTCACCTAATGTTTAATTTGGTACTGCAGGGAGAAACGTCAGTTTGGCGATGGCTCTGAGGAAGAACGCATTTTACTCAGTCCTGCTCGCAATAACCAATCACCATTCCTCGCATTAGCTTTCAAGCTTGAGGCAGGGCGTTTTGGCCAACTCACTTATTTGCGCTGCTACCAAGGGGCTCTTCGGAAAGGAGAAAACTTATTCAACATCAGAACTGGAAAAAAGGTTTGTCTATGTTGTAAAATCTCAAACGAAATTGGGGGATGGCTATGGTGGAGTGGTTAGTGCGTTGGCTTTCCACGCAGCAGTCCCAGGTTCAAATCCAGCATAGGTCGGATTTTTCAACCTGGGATCATCCCATCCCCTACTTGTGTGCTTTGAGGAGACCACACAAGTCAGTGCTCAATCCTTCGGAAAATATGTTAAGCAGTTAGCCTCCTTGGTGCTCTTCGTAAATACCGCATTGACTCATGTACCCTGTGCACCCCAATTTTTCGGTCGGCCCAAAGGGAAAAAATTAATTTAAGCAGGAATAAGATTTTTAAAAAAATAAAATCGGGCTCTTCAATGGTTCCCACTCCCTGAAACAAGTTTCGCTCAAATTATCTTGACTACAAAATTCAATTCAAAAAGAAAATTCACCGATCCGCAATAGATTCCAAGTTGGAATGCCTGGTATCTTGAACGTGAGTTATGGAATCAATAGGCCTATGTAGTCAATAAGTTGCGAAAAATTCTTAAAAGCCGTTTCTGAAACGTTGAATAGCAGTTATTGGTTCCATAACTTATCAATACATAAGCTTACGGTTTAAAGATTATGAGTTCCACAAAAATCTAAGATGGCAGATGTTTTATGAAATGATAGGCCTTCCTAGTGTTTTGTTACTTGTAATATTGTTTATACAGTGTTCATAATAACGGAAAGTGTAATTACAAGATTACAATCAATAGTAGGATTTGTTTAGGTAACAATCATACAATTTGAGATATACTATGCTGAAATAGCAGGCATGTGATTATTTACATTAGTGTGTTATTTCCTTTATTATCAGTTATGTTTGTTTTAGTTAATTGGTTAGGTTATTTTAATGTCGACGTTATAAATTATTGTTATTTATTTATTTTGCCATTTGTCTCATATAATTTCTATATAGGTTACGTTTTGTTCAGTATTCTATTTCTTGCAAAGTTATTGCTTTTGGGTTATTGGTATATAAATTTTTGCGCTATTGTGTTTATTGCATAATGTTGTATCTAGTACCCACTAGTACCTGGCTAACAAAACTATGAGTCTCAATTACTTGAACAATATAATGCACTGATATTATACTTTACAAATGCTGCATTGAATTATAGACTTGTAGCACCTGAAATAATACTGCAAAGACTGAATTCTCCTGTAACAAAGCTTTATCTTATGTTCCCTGATTTCATCTTACCAGTGTTCAATAACTTAAATAAGCAAATGCAGTCTCAGTCAACTCACGGCCATACCTTACATACTTCAATTATAATGATGCTGAAAACAATTTTGGAGTGCTGCATAAAGATGATGACCTCAAAGTAACACCATTAAAAAGTGATTAAACATGGGATCAAAATAATTTTAAATCAATGGAGGAAATGTATCATGGAATAAAAGTGCAAATGGAATTATTAAATGCTAACGCTATTGAAGGTGAAGAGACTTCTGAAAAAATTGTTTGGAGTTTTTCATTGAAAGTGTTTCACAAATTTATAAAAGATAATCCTATGGATTAGAAGCTTTAAAATCTTTAGAAATGTTTAATCCTATAGTTGTTTTTGCAAAAGAAATCCTTTAGTTAATTTCATTTCATCTTTTGAACATTTGGCACTTTCAGAAATTAAAAAAATTGATAGTGAATGGAGGCTATTAAAAAACTCTTTAGAGAGCCTAGAAGTCCATTCTGGTATGAGCCAAGAAGAAGCTCATTCTAAGGCTGCAGTGAGGAATTGCTTATCTTCAAGTTATATAACGGCTTGCATATTTCCATTTAATGCAATATGTGATTAGATGTTTTCCTTTATATTTCGTCCCAAGATTTTGTATATGTTCGATTTAGAAACGTCACTTTGTATGCACATTGTTTATAACATTTCCCTATTATGATTTATTCAAATTAAATTTTATGAAAGAAAATGAAATGATTACTTAAACTTTATTAAACATCGTGTTCATATGAAGGCACCACTGATTAAATATCAGAATTTTTTCTGTTTCAAAGTTATTCCCAAATTACAGCTTATGCCATTCTGCATATTTTCATATTATTCCACCAATTTCTAGACATTATTTGTTATTTGATTTTTAATTTATTTAATTATAGCTCCTTTTTATGAAGCTTATTGCTTGATGACATTAAGTTATCTTCTTTGCTGCTCATGCAATACCCCCTTGTTTGTTAAATGCCCACATCTCCTATTTTTAAACTAAATATTTTTTTAAAATTAAAATCAGTGTAATGCCCACTCGACAACTTTTCTGCATATTTCATAATACATATTTACCTTGAAAGCCACTGCGTATCTTTTGTACTTTGCCCATACTAGTATTTTTTTGGCAAAAGTGAAATAAAAACACCTGTATAGTGCTGACCGTTAATTGCGTTGATGCTGAAACTGTGAAAATCGACAACTGGAAAACAAAATATGATGGGAAATCAGTGATCATACAATACTAAATAAATGAACTTAGAATGATTGTGTTGGGACTGGTTGTCAGCCATATTATGTTTCCGCCTGGCAATGTTGAGACCTGTAAAAGTATTTCAGCAGTTGCATATATATATGTATGTTATGGGATGTTTGGAAGGTTTATTGTGTTCAAAATATGTAGCAAACATCGATTGAATCCAGCAATGGCAAAATTTGTGTGATGTCCACACACCATATTTAAAGGAGATTTTTGGGAAGAAAGGTATTATATGAGCAAAGATGGTATTATAATTTTTAATTAGAATAGTAAAAAAATTTTGAAAGGTTTGAAATTTGAAAAAGCATATTATAAATAAATTTTAAATGTAAACTTTGTGGAAGAACTCCAATAAGTAGAGTATCTTTTAATTTCTAAGACTTGATTCCCATATTTTTACACGTATTTTGTTAGTATATAATTTAGGAGTAATATTTTAAAGGAAAAAAATGCATATTATTACAGGTTAGGGTTGCTCGTCTGGTTCGTCTGCATGCAAATGAAATGGAGGATATCAATGATGTCTACGCTGGAGATATTTTTGCTCTATTTGGAGTGGATTGCGCTAGTGGTGACACATTTGTAACTGATCTAAAGCTCAACCTTGCAATGGTGAGTCATGATTAATGAATTTTTTTGGAATGTGAATGTCTGGCTAACATAAAATTGAAAAAGGGAACGGAATTCTCCCTGATACATAGCTAAATTTTGTTTATAGGGACTATTGACTTTCTCCATACACAGTAAAAAGAAAGTATTGTTTTTGTGAAAAAATCTGTTCAAGATTTCAATGGTAATACATGTTTTATATCCCTCTGAATAGGCTTTCACTGCTTGCCCAATGATGTCTGTGGGCGATAGGAATTTTGTGCATGCTTTCAACTCATAAACTACCTATCAAATCAGTACAAAGCATTGTATTTAAGATTTTTATTAACAATCAAGAATGATTAGATTTTGGCTAAAATTGGTAAACTGGGTGTGGAGTTTTATTCTTGCCATTTTCTGTTTCTACCAAATATCTATTTTATGGCTTAATTAACCTTTAAATGCCAAATGTGCCCGTATGGGCATGCTAAATGCTTTCGCTCACCAAAGTATATTTTGCATGATATTTTTTCAATGTGTTTCTTTCCACTAAAAAGCAGGCATGCAATGGTTTGTTATTTTTATTATAAAATGCTTTTTATTTAAACATTTTATTACCAATAGTTCATGAGATTTTTCCTTAAAACAAACAAAAATATCTCTAAATAAATCCAGCGTTTAAAGGTTAATGTAAATATTTGCCATCCTCAAAATTATAGACAATATACAGTAAAATTCGGTTAGAAGCGTGCCTCATTTAACAGAGGTTTCGGATATACTGCAGGTTGCGCCATGTCCCCCAAAATGATTCCATTTATTTTCTTCGTTAGTAGTTACATAGTAACTTCGTAGCGAATTTTAACTCGACGTGCCTACCGACGGCGCTACTGCAAGCGATCGTATTTACACGGTCGTTGGTGACTCATTATTACACACGTAATTGGATACGGAAGAGGCAACCACGTGAATCTACATTGTCTCAGAACTGTAACCCAACAAATCCATTTATGGACAGTATTTCGTGTGAACTCGAGCTGAGTGTACGAGTGAATTGTATACAGAAGAAACCCGCACAAGTAAATTTCCACGTTCGCACCACAGTGCCCAGCCAAGGTATCTGATTACATTTCTACAGGTTTCGAGCATTTTTGTGTTGAATGTGCTATTTCAGTTCTTTCTCAGGTTTAATTTGTACTAATATTTAAATTATTTTTCTTCGATTTTAGGGCTATAACGATGTCTACCAAAAGGAAAACTTAC
Organism: Tanypteryx hageni; assembly: GCA_028673005.1. NCBI lineage: Eukaryota > Metazoa > Arthropoda > Insecta > Odonata > Petaluridae > Tanypteryx > Tanypteryx hageni. Next base: position 21,052,526 of record CM054114.1, read on the forward strand.
ACACTTAAAGAAAAGTTGAGCATAATTGACAGGGTGAAACGCGGTGATTCAAAAGCAAGCTTATTCTGGGAGTTTGGTGTTCCTGAAGGGACAATTTGTGGTTGGATGAAAAAAGAAGTCAAATTACGATCATTCATTGATCAAGTGGATGACAAAATAGGTCTCGATAAAAAAAGGCCAGATTAAGTGATGCAAGTATTGTGGATGAATGTTTGTTTATGTGGTTTGCTCAGAAGTGCAGTGAAGGTGTTCCATTATCTGGGCCACTTTTACAAGCACAGGCAGTTAAATTTAATAAGCAAATTGGCAGAACAGATGATTTTGTTGCTTCTATTGGCTGGTTATCAAGGTGGAAAATTCGTCACCGGATAGCGCAAGTCAGCATAGAAGGAGAATCTCGTTCCAATGACAGTGAAGCAGCAAGAGAGCTCTGTGGAACTTTATGCAAGATGATCGATGAGGGTGAGTACACTGAAGAGCAATTGTATAATTGTGATGAAACTGCACTCTACTACAGAATGCTTCCAACAAAGTCGCTCAATATTAAGAAGTCGGCAAATAAATCCGGTATGAAAATGAGCAAAGAAAGGGTGACTTTATTACTCTGCACTAGCAAATCAGGAAGTCACAAATTAAAACCATTCTGTATTGGTAAAAACCGAAGTCCTCGGTGTTTCAAGCATGTTAATTTGACATCTCTACCAGTCGTCTATAAAAACTAAGAATGCCTGGATGACTCGCGATATTTTCATATTGTGGTTCAATGAAGATTTTGTACCATCAGTAAAGAGTCACTTACTGTCAAAAAAATTGAAAGAAAAAGCATTGCTTCTGCTGGATAACTGTCCTGCACATACTTCTTCCGAGTTTTTGAAATCGAGAGATGGTAAAATTGTAGCTATGTTTATACCAAAAAATACCACTGCCCTTATCCAGCCCTTGGATCAAGGGATTATCTGAACTTTTAAAGCCGGGAATTGGTCACTGCTGTCATAAACGCAAAACTGCAAGTACAACAATTCCTGAAAACAGCCACTCTGAAGAATATGGCCTACAATGTTGGATTGGCATGGAAGAACATACGTTCTTCTACAATTCAAAATTGCTCGTCGAAGTGCATAGCTGCTGCGGATGATAGCATAGAAGATGAAGACGAGTTTTTGGGTTTTACGGAAGAAGACATGCGTGAAGCTTCAAATGTTTTTGCTGATTGTACTCTACAAGTAAATGATCTCGATGCCTGGGTGGGTGAAGATGATGAAACTCCTGTAGCTGCCCATAAGAGTGATGAATAAATTGTGGCTGCAGTCCAGAGCCGCGGAAGAACAATTTTTTTATAAGAAGATGAGAGCGATAGTGAAGAAGTAGAAGATGAATGCGAGCTTGAAACTCCTAAAATAGGAAAATTATTGGAGAACATCAGCGCGGTGATGGATTGGTTCGAGAGACAGAGCGATTGTGATAATCCATCTTTTACATTTGCATAACATTAAGATGTATGTGACAAAGAAATGCCATCAGCTGTTCTGCCAAAAGAAAATATCCGAGTATTTTAATAACTCCCGTTAAAGTAGGGCATGCACGTGGATCATTAAACATCACTTACTTTTGTATTTTGCATATAAATTTGTTATAAAATTTCGTTTTACAGGTTATTATTCCCCACAAAGCTTCCGTAATAACGCGGGTGTAAACTTCATCTCCCGAGACCCGCGTTATAACCGAATTTTACTGTAATTTTCTATAAGTTTTGTATGAAAATTTTTTTTCATAGAGTGGATGGCTTCAGAGATATTTGGATTATCCGTCTGTATTTATTTTCAGTACATTGAATGTCGCTAGGTGACAGCTTTGTTTCTGTTACTATGATTAAAATTTTCAAATCACTCAGCGACACCAATGCTGCCAACGATAATAAAAATTTTGTTATCCATGTCAACAATTTTGTTTACTTATTCTTTTTAGCCTTCTTTCCAGAATGGAAATAGGCTTATAGTTTTGTCGTTGTGTCTGTCTGTCCCCGCCTATTAACTTTTCAACCAATAGACCGATTTTCATGAAACTTGATGGAAATTTCTTGCTACATGGGCCGAGCACCCGAGAATATTTTATGTTGCAAAGATCGAAGTTCCGGGTTCGATTCCAGGAACTATCCTTCCCATTTGATTTACATGGGAAATCTGAAATCCATCGTGCAGGGTAATTTTCTCTTGCACATTCAAATATCTTAGAATTGTAATATCAGAGCAAGTTTTGTACTGTTCTCTGAGGAAAGGAATGAAGATGCTAATTTTTATCGTATAATTTTGCTTATCGATTGTATTTCTTAGAATTTTGCATAAATACTGCTGTTTTTGCAGTTTTTATCACTCATTACGAGAGTTTTGCCATAGCAACATCTATTGTTGGACTCAGATTTGGTATAGTCTAATAGATAGTACATGTGTTATTTTTCCACACAAATGCGCGTGGTCAGTTTAATATTCCATTTGAATGTATTTGTAATATTTTATGACACTAAATTATGAAATTTGGAAACAAAAAGCAATAACCTCGGTGATTTTAAAGCTATTAAAGGCAATATAAGTATTGAATAAATGATTAAATTGAAAGTAGGCATCATATGTTCCGTTTGGATCATCTTGTTAAACTATACCTTACAGATCATATAAGAGATAGGGAGAGAAAAATAGGGTGTTTAATTGTTGCTTGACAGATGTCATTTAACGAGATACAAGTGTAAGTTTACGTGTTTAGTGTTTACGTAAAGTGGAAGTTCTAATTGACAGACATAACTGAAAATCACAATTGGCCAATAAATTCTAATAAGGATCACTCCTACTTAATTAAATTAAAATCTGCCCAGCGGTTTAAGAGATGAAAGTTACGGCAGATGGACGAGGCATGCCCGTAAGGTGTTCTGCTACTACCGCTTCGCTGGTAAAGAATGCCTAAAAAAATCAGCGTTTGGCAAAAGAAAGTTTAATCCTTTAGGCGGCCTTTCATTTAAGTTCCAACTAATGAAACACTTGTTTTCGAACCCAGTCCATTTCTGTAGACGGTAATTAACTAAAAGCCTCTTTAGGCTCTGATCTCTAAAGCTGAAATAATGGTTCAAATAAATTACACCGTTCTCTAGTTTATCAACTTTCTTTGGGAGTTGATACATTTATCAATCAACAAAATTTTCATCTGAATGTTATCTGTACATTTTAAGGAGTGTTAAAAATATTAAGATTCGCGTTGTCAACTAGGTGCCTGTTAGCGATGGAAAATACAGTATTTGCTGGCATTTTTTTCTTTTGAAACCTTATAGTATTCTTGTCATTTTGCAAGAAGTCGTTAGGTTTCTTAGATCTGTTTTAATTATGAAAGAATGTTCCCTTAAAATGTGGTATATTCTTCTTCATCAACAGCCATAATTTCTGTAATTGTATGAAATTTGTTATCTTTCTTTACAGGAGTCTATATTTGTACCTGATCCTGTTGTGTCCATGTCAATTCGACCCAAGGACAATAATGACAGGGACAACTTTGGAAAAGCTGTGGCTCGCTTTACCAAAGAGGACCCAACATTTCAGCTTTATTATGACACAGATAATAAAGAGACCATAGTGTCAGGAATGGGAGAGCTTCATCTAGAAATTTATGCTCAGGTATGTTTGACCTTTTTTAGGTCAAAGTAGTATAATCAATACAATGCGTAGTATGTTCAGATTTTCTTTATTTTTTATTTAAAGTATGACTATGCATTTCAGTTTGAATTTAAAATGTTTCCGCCATTATCGAAATAATATTTCTGCAGATGATATTCCCAGAAAATGTATCAAGATATTGTAACTGTTTGTGAGTGATAGGTGTATATAGTTACACACATGCTATGTGCCACAAACATGTAGCTAATTTTGGCATTAATATATCAACTTTTACTTATTTGTGGGCTCAAAGTTAAGCCACAAATAAGTGGCTGATTCTGCAATTCGTCTATCATTTTATACATTGATTCAAAATTACATAAAATACCATTTGTGTTTATTGAAAATGAGGAAAAGCAAAGCCTCACAGTCAACCTGGTCTGGATAGATTTACTAACTGTATGAGATATGTTTAGGAACATTGGATATAATCCAAACCTGCTTTAACGGTCTTTAAAGTAAGCCGTTAAAAGAGAATGAGTTGCTTAATACTGTGAAGAAAAAATATGACAATCACAGATCAACAATATAGAGGCCGAGAATGAGACATAAGTGTCTGTGTTATTTAGTCACGAGCTAATTACCTGGAGTTTAACCCAGGTTTACAGTTTCGAATTTTTCATGCTCATTTCACTCAATAATATTTTCATTCAAACTCAAGTTTCTCTAAAAAAAATTCCCTTTAATTGATAAGAACAAATTAAATATGGATTTGATATTTTGCTAAGAATATTCAAAATAACTTGTGTAATTTTACAAAAAATTGACATGGGCCTCTAATCAGAGTATGATGTGTGTGGCACTCCCCACACCCTCTCCCCTCCCCCAAAAATAAAAATTCTGGTTCCGAGGTGCACAACCTCATGGTCTCATCAGTAAGTGTACCAAAGTCTCTTAAGTTTCTTGGTTTTCGAGAAATGTTGTCCACAGATACACTTTGCCTTTTATCAATATAGATTACAATCCAGAGGTTTATCTTGCTTGTTGCATCCCCAGTCCATGCCTTCACTCCTCACTCCCAGAGCAGTAAATTTATTATATTTAATTTCCAGTAGTTTTACTTTGCAATTATTTTATTTTTTAAATTTTAGTTTGGTCTTGTGGCTACAAAACTTAATGTCACCCTTACTCCTATGACAGGATAATGTTTTGGCAGTTCATGGTTATTTTCTGAGTCATTTCTTCACTGAATTGTGAGGGTTTACACTAATAGGCAGCTGCCTAGCAATTAGCATAGCCATAAGAAAATGGCAGCCTGTTAAGTGGCCTGTTTTTCGAAGCTTATCTTGCTTACAGTGGCCAATTTTTTTGTGTCCCCACCATGTGGCACATTCTTCCACGATTTTCACAACAATTTACAAGGAATATGCTCAAGAGACATCCTAATGCCATGTGACAGAGTAAAAAGAAAAGCCTCGGATAGAGATGAGTGAGATACGGAACTGAAAGGTAAACAGAAGTGAGAGGTATGCATCTAATCGCAATCAGGCCTCTGGTTAGTCACCCTTTCAAGTGGAAAACACTCTCTCTCTCTCTCTAAGAGCATTGGACTAGAGAGCCTGTTACATGCTTCGCATGTACAACAGTTTTCATTTGGTCATTTTTAACAAAAAATATTATTGTTCGTCATTTGCTTTCCAATGTTATAATACTTAGTAATACCAGCAAAACCTTTGAAATCGTAAATTACGATAAGGATTTCCTGCTAAACAACATGTCACTATCTTATCATTAGCTGTCTTTCCTGTAGAGAAGTAGTTTTGATTTGAATTTTTAAACACTTGAATTTTAAAGAAGACAAAACTGTGTAATTAAAAATCAGCTAAACAATTTATAATGTTTTAAGGAAAGTATTAATTACTTACCATTAAATAATTTAAAGAGGAACTCGTCTTAACTTAGTCCATAATTTTTCTTCAACAAACCTAAAATATTGGTGTTTAAAACATATTTTTGAACTATATGGAGAGGCTGTGGAATTTTTTAAATTCCGAGTTCATTCTATTCTAGATATCTCTATTCTAATGAATTTTTAAATGCAAATATGAAAAGTCATACACCAATCCCAAATGGTTGTCATCTACTCTAAAGAGATACTGTTTATTTGCCATTTTGATGAGCACTCATTTCCATCGGGAAATGCTAGAAGAGTTAAATTACCAACAAATGGATATTACGAAAATGAAACAGTAAGGAAGATACAAAGAATAATTAAGAGAAAATACGTACGTGATATAGTCATTCTTACGAATAGTAATGTAGATAATCGTTTGTATTAATGGAAATGCTTTCAGTGCGTATGTGCCCAAACTAAATAAAATGTACTTTGTTTATACCCGTTGCTACAAACAACAATAATAGTTTGTTTATAGTAGTTGCTACAATAAAAGTTCTGGAAAGGTATTATGATTAACATATTATCCCGAAGGCACTGTTGATTAGCAGGGTTTCTCATTCTAATTTCACTAGAAACATCTGGGTCATGCATATATAGTTCTGCATAAGACAGATATTGATTAGGATATTCAAATGTAGCTGGGTTTTGAAATGTGTCAATTTTAATTGCCTCAGACGTATGATGATACACTTTGCCGGATATTTTAAAACAGTAGGGCTCATTTCCTGGAATGTCTTCAATTTTTACTCCCCTGGATGCAAAAGCATTGGCGTTGTTGTATTGACGAATGAACTCATGAACATTTTTACTTTTTACATTGATTCCTATAAAAAGATTCTTCAATTCAATAGGAAACGTTTCTTCTTCAGAAGGTAAAGAACTTTTTCCTTTATTGCAGCATGTGTGTACCAATTCACCTTTGAAGTGACAAGCTTTACAGTGTGGGCATTCTATATTTAAAGGACCAAGGCAATGAGCAATAGGACAAATATTGCTTGGAGATCCTTTTACAGCAGATTTCTAATGAGAGTCACTCACTTGTGTTCGGCGATAATTTTCTCTTCTTACTTGAGTAACTAGACCTCGATTTTCATAGTAACAAATCTTTTATTTTCTTTCATCGTCCATTCTTTCTGGAACAAATTATCAATAGGTTTTCCGTTTTTATTATTATGAACTGGATGGGGATTTAGGATAAGTTGAATTTAATTTTTCTTTAATTTAATTTTTTAAATTTTCCAAGTAATCTGATAAATAAAATTAACTCACCTTGCTAAGTTCCTTTAAATTCTAATATTAATATTGTTTTATTAATCTTTTAAATAAGAACACGTACCATTAATCATTCTTAGATAATCGTTCGTATTAATGGAAATGCTTCCGGTACGTATGTGCCCAAACTAAACAATGTACTTGGTTTATATCTGTTACTACAAACAACAATAATTGTTTGTTTATAGTTGTTGCTACAATAAAAGTTCTTGAAAGCTGCATTACAGTAATAAAATGTATTTAGGTAAATATATCATGTAACCAAGGTATATAAACAATAACGTCCCGATCTCTGATTGGCTGGCCAGTCAACCAATAAAAACCTGCCAAAAAGTTCACCGATGATTACAGTAATACAAGTTATTTACATTGTTTAATTATGCACCTGGAGGGATGTTTATCACGTTCCATAAAGATCGCGTAATTCCACAAAGTCTAGTTGATATCATGGGCCACGAATTCATATAAGCGGACTCAGTGTTTACACAGCACCATCAGCGCCTATATTTGGTGTACATGGTGACCTATAGTCTGGTATAAAAGACGTAAACGATGCAGAAATGTACTAGGAATCTAATCTCTTCAGTCTAGGTTTCTATGCATAATAGGTCCTCAAATTGCCATGGCATTATATTAAGTCATGGCCACTTAACAGGTTTAGCAACTGTTACTGATGTATTTAAGATAAATCTTGTTTTCTGATTCGTAAAAGTGAGGATAGAAAACCTCATGAATAAATACAGTATTTCTGCTGTCTTGTTAATTTCTTAATTCTGACATTTCAGAGCGTTACTTTAAATGTTTTCATTAGATTAAAAGCAGACTTCAAGAATTAATCAATTTCTTGCTTATCTAGAGAATGGAACGAGAGTACAATTGCCCTGTGATTCTAGGGAAGCCTAAGGTTGCCTTCCGAGAAACGCTTGTGTCCCCTTGTTCTTTCGACTACCTTCATAAGAAGCAATCAGGAGGTGCTGGGCAGTATGCAAGAGTTACAGGAATAATGGAGGTAATTCTTTGCGATGTAATTTTTGTTTCCAAAAGATAACATTCCATCAGCAATTGAAATGAAAATGGAATTCCTCAAATCACTCGAAATATTATTTTTGTGTTCTTGTACTAATGCTGACTTATGTTCCTTTTTGGTATTTAATTTTAATAGGTCTAAAATTCTTTTTCTTTCAACCTGTAGCCATTGCCTTTACATGAAAACACAATGATTGAATTTGTTGACGAAACGACAGGAACAAACGTTCCAAAGCAGTTTGTCCCCGGGGTTGAAAGAGGATTCAGGCTAATGGCTGAGAAAGGTAGGCAGAGAGAATAACTTATTATGAACTAATTAGTTTAACAAAAATATTTTTATAAAAGTCTTACCTGCATTATAGAGTTGTTTTTAAAGTCAATTGTTCTTTAAATTGGAGCTAAATGTCAACATCAAGTGAGTAAACATTGACGAAACACGGTTTTAGTTAAGATTCTAAAAATTGCTTTGACTCGTTTGTGTTGATAAATGGAAGTGGCCTTCTTAGTTAACCCTAGAACTACCAAGCGATTTTCACTACCATGGACTACCAAGGGGCTCACCATCTAAAATACAATAAAAAGTCATAGTAACATTTCGAACCTATTGTTATATATTTAAAAACATCATAGGAATACAGCTATACAATTTTAGCAATTTATTTGAAATTGTATGTACATAAAGATAAGTATTTACATTAGAACAATTCTTTTACAATCTTCCTCATTATGTTTTCAATATCATATTAATATTGCAGTAAGATTGTATTTACAGAAATAATAACAAATTGATTAGAAAAATGATTTAATCTGATTCATCTGTCACAACAATTTAAACAAATAGTGCTCTTCACACTCTGCTTTACACATATTAGTTAGGCTACCTGCATGTCAAGGCATGCAGCCAATGACTAAATAATTTGCAGAAAATTGAAATATGCATGCATTGATGGTAAACTTTGGGTAATCATTTTACATAAGTCTCTGCACAATGTAATAAAATATCCAGACTTTTCCTTTGTTTATAAAAGAGAAACATATGAAAAAACAAGTTGTGTGCCTCAAGAGTTCTATGGTTAATTGCTGAGTTGGATCATGCGACATACACTTGAACTTTCTATTTTCAGGTTTATTAACTGGACACAGATTGTCGGGGATTAAATTTCGTCTCCAAGACGGAGCCCATCATATTGTGGATTCTAGTGAATTGGCTTTCATGTTGGCAGCACAGGGTGCCGTTAAACAAGGTAAGTGACAAAAAGTTAATGGCTAACCTAACATTAAAGCAAATTTAGTTTGGCAAATAAAATAAAAAATATGCTTAAATTTTAATTTATTATGCGTTCTTAATTTAAGGTATTAGTCATCACTTCAGTAATAATAATTCACTTTGTTTTTTTTCTTGCCTACTGCTGCCCTCATGATAATATTTTATGTAAAGCTAAACATTTTCTAATGAACATCAGCTCTTATCTTTCTGTGTGATGATAACAAACTGTGTTAAAGTGAAGTCACAGCATCTCAGATGCCTGTTGTAAGAGTTTTTGTGAATAAGTGGCAGATGTATTCTGTGGTAATGTATTTCAAGTTACTCAATATAAGACATAGTTATGTTGTCGATAAAATTTAAAAAAAAATGAAAGTAAAAAAAAAAAGTTCCTTTACCCCTCTAACCAGTATTTAAATGCAGTGAAGGTGGCTTCAGGATTAGGCTTGCCATATTTTTTAAATCACAAATCGGAACATGTACACATTTTTAAATATATTAAGTCGGGACATTTCAAATTCAAGACAAAATTATATCAAAACCATTTGATTTTAATCTAATTAATAGGACCAGTTTATTCAAACTGGTCCCTTTAAGGTACATGACCTTGCATAGTATCAGCGTGCCACACTATTACATAAAGTAAAACCAGTTTCAAGTGGCGGGTGAGATGTGCACAAGATAGAAAGGAATTGCATTACGAGCAAAGGAGATAGACCACCAGGCCAAGCACATGTAGTTAACTCTGAGCAGAAAGCATTATTTATGCAATGAAGTCATTACAAACCTAGCCGTTGCTGGTTGGTAGCATCCATTGATCCAAATAAAATTTTGAGTGTTGAACACCTTATCAAGTCAGGACAATCCCGCAAAAATCAGGACACCTGACAACCGTATTCAGGATAGGTATTCAAATTTGCCTCGAGTATGAAAATTAAACTTTTATTTAAGTTATTGTTTTTCAAAAACTACTACCCCGATCAATTTCAAGTTTTCTCGAATTATTTCTTGAATATGCTTAAAACTGTGCGAATTGGCATACTCATGGTAATCAGGGGAGTGGTTAATACTGAACAACTTTTTAGTGTAATATATATTATTCCCCTCCCTAAGGACTGCATAACCTTACAGAGGTGGGAGGGTTTGTGTACTCTTACGAACCAAAGAGCTATGCCGGCGGGAGATAATTCTCCTGGTAGGACCATCCAAGCCGGAAAGGTCTGAGGGGAAGAGTCAGACTAAGAAGCAGTCTTGGGGATTTTACATCCCCCTGTGCAAGGGCAGCAGCTTGCACAGTACCTCTGTAGGTGGTGATCATGTGGATCTGAACAGCTACAGATGGGTAATCACTGCAAAAAATGGAAGAGCGGAGAAAGTGGAAGAACATAAACACTGAAGAAGGCCAAAGAAAGTACAAGGAGTTAAATAATGCTTTAAGAAGGGAAACAGATAAAGCCAGAGAACAGTGGATAAATGAGAAATGCGAGGAGATTGTCGAATGTGAAAGAATTTGTAGAACAGACCTCATGTATAGCAAAGCAAGGGAACTATTCAAGAAAAAAGCAAGAAAGATAGGACGTAAAGGAATCATGAACAAAAGTTGTAAAATAGTATCGGAGCCAGACAAGGTAAAGAATGTCTGGAAAGAATACATTGAAGTTCTGTATGACAAAGATGGAAAGCCAAGAAATATTGAATTAAATGAAGAAGAGGATGTAGAAGAAGATCAGCTAGGACCAAGTATTCTCGAGTCTGAAGTTAAAAGAGCAATTGATGACATGAAAAGAAGAAAGGCAGTTGGGAGTGATGATATACCCGTGGACGTTCTTAAGGTTTTGGGGTCTAAAGCAGTTAAGCAACTCACAAAATTTTTTAACCAAGTATATGATACTGGCGTATGGCCTGAAGATTTTTTAGATGTTGTGATGGTACCACTGGAGAAAAAGAACAATGCAAAATGTTGTAAGGATTACAGAACTATTAGTTTAATTTCTCATACAGCTAAAGTTCTAACCAGAATAATAACCAAAAGAATTGAATGTAAAATAGAAAAGGAGCTGCAAGATAATCAGTTTGGTTTTAGAAGAGGAAGGGGGACTAGAGATGCTATAGGATGTATGAGGATGATGATAGAAAGAGCGCTAGAAGTCAATAAAGATATGTATTTTTGTTTTGTAGATTGGGAGAAAGCTTTTGACCGAGTGAAATGGGATAAGATGCTGGGTATTTTAAGCAAAATAGGAATAGATTGGAAAGATAAAAGACTGCTTAAAAACCTTTACTTTGATCAAAAGATTAGAGTCAGGGTTGAAGGAGAAGAAACAGAAAGTACTTCAATAGGGAGGGGAGTGAGGCAGGGTTGTCCTATTTCACCAGCAATATTTAATATGTATGCAGAAACAATAACAGAAGAAGCGTTGATGGAAGAGAAAGGATTTAAGATAGGAGGTGAAAGTATTACCACCATTAAATACGCAGATGATCAGGGCTTAATAGCAGAAGGCGAGAAAGAGCTTCAGAGGATGACAGACAGACTAGTGGAGGTTGGCCAACAATATGGAATGAAGATCAATGCTGAAAAAACGAAAGTCATGGTGGTTTCAAAGGAACATAAAGAATTAAATATAATGGTAAATGGCCAAAAATTGGAACAAGTAAGTAGTTTCAAATATCTCGGCAGTATTTTAGCACAGGATGGAAGTAGTACACTGGACATCAGAAGTAGGATTGCAATGGCAAAAGCAGCATTTAACGAGAAGAAGGAGCTTCTCACAAGCAAGAAAATAAATTTAGAAACAAGGAAGAAATTAGCAAAATGCTACATATGGAGCATAGCTCTTTATGGTGCAGAGACGTGGACGGTAAGGAGAAAGGAGGAAAAATATTTAGAAAGTTTTGAGATGTGGGTATGGAGAAGAATGATGAAAGTGAAATGGACAGAGAGGAAGAGAAACGAAGAAGTATTAGAAATGGTGGGAGAAGATAGGATGCTAATAAAAACAATCAGGAAAAGAAAAGCAAATTGGATAGGGCACATATTGAGAAGACAGTGTTTACAAAGGACGATCTTAGAAGGAAAAATTAGTGGAAAAAGAGGAAGAGGGAGAAAAAGAATAGGAATATTAGATAATATAAAGCAGGGATATACTACTTATAGAGGTATAAAAGAGGCTTCTAGGGAGAGAGAGAAATGGAGGCAGCGATTCAGTTAAAACCTGTCTTCGGACAGAAGCATGATGATGATGATGATATATTATTCCAATTTCTAGGAATCAATCATTTAAGGTTATATTTGTATGCAATGAGAATTCCCTTCTTTCAACTTTGTAATGAATTTTTTTAAATTTTTATATTTAGTGTAGTTGATCCATGCAAAGGGGAGCGTAACTTGAGGAGTTTCTTTTTAATTGAAACATTATCTTCCCTTCTTCATAGCGTATCTTGGACCTGAGACAGTGCAGTGAACAATAATGTATTATAGCTGTGAGATATACATATAAGCGCATAAGCAAAATTTTCCTATTTAATTTGAACTCCTATACTGATTTGCTTATCATTTATAAGAGCTGATTGTTAATAACTGCATTGAAAATATATTATTAGCTGTGAAACTGAAAACAAAGTGTGACCGGTACTGAAGTTTGTTATGTTACGAAACTTTGTATGAACTAATAATGAAACGAATACTTTGTGGTTTCCACAACTTTAATATAACACGACCGGTTTCACTACAATCGTAGCATCATCAGGTGAAAATATATAAATTGTTCCATATATATATAGGGTAAAATGAGGGGGGAGAGGGAGGCGGTAGGGGTTGCAAAGAAACGAATGGGAGGTGATAGGATGAGCGGTTGGGAAAAGAAGGGGGGAAGCAAACTGTTACAAAATTACAAAAACTTGGTAAACGTGCCAAGGCAACCATGTAGATACAAAGTAATTACAAAATTTTTTGTAAGTTGAATAGAGGAGAATGATTGTCGAAAAGGTATTCGTTTAATAATTTTCTAACTTACTTGAAGCGTAATCTGAGCAAAACTATTTCCTTTTTGGCAATAAATTTTATAAACAAACGGATGGTCTTGCGATGGGGTCTCCCCTCTCCTTGCCGACATCTTCAGTCAATAATTTAGAAGTTAACCTTTTTAATTCTGGCCATCCTTGATTAACTTTTTCCAAATTTTGGGGTAGGTATGTGGATGACATTTTGTGTGTCTGGAGTGGTACGGATGACCAACTTTCTGAATTTTTAACCCTTTTAAATTCCCTCCATCCTTCCATTTCCTTTACGGCTGAATCTGAATCCAATGGTTTGCTCAACTTTTTAGATCTCACTTTGTCTCTGCTGAACCACACACCTACCTTTGCGATTTTCCGTAAACCCACTTACACATCAGGTTATTCCCAATCACTCTTCCCATCATTTTTCTCACAAACACACTTCTTTTCATTCTATGCTTCACCGCTTTCTTAGTATACCCCTTTCCAAACCCAATTTCCTTATAGAACAGATCGCCATCAATAATGGCTACCAAATTGGTTTAATCGATAAAATTATCTCCAAAAAAAGTTTTCTCATTGCCTCCCAAAAAATCATTTCCTTACCGCCTAATCTCAACCCCAAACCTCTTAGTTGGCACAGACTCCCATTTTTAGGAAACATTTCTTATAAATTGTCCAATCTTTTTCCTAAACTCAAAATCAAACCTGCTTCCTACTCCCCAGTTACTTTTTCCAAATTATTCCTTAATGCTAAAGACCTGATAAAGTCGTCCTCAAGAAGTGGTGTATACAAATTGGTGTGTGATGATTGCGGAGCGGTCTACATCGGCCAAGCGGGGAGGAGTTTTGACATGAGGATTAAGGAACATAAACGATACTTTCGTTTAAATAACTTGAATTCCCAATTTGCGAAACATCTGTTAAACCTCAACCATCATAGTTCCTTCAACCGTAAATTCCTCCATTTTGAAAGTAAAGGTCGTAAATTGGATGCCCTCGAGCAGTTAGAAATAATTATTTGTAAAGACTCGCCCCTCTTAAACGAATACCTTTTCGACAATCATTCTCCTCTAATCAACTTTTAAAAAAATTTTTAATTACTTTGTATCTACATGGTTACCAAGTTTTTGTAATTTTGTAACGGTTTGTTTTCCCCCCCTTCTTTTCCCAACCGCTCGTCCTATTACCTCCCATTCATTTTCTTTGTAACCCCTACTGTCTCCCTCTCCCCCCTCATTTTATCCTATATATATGGAACAATTTATATATTTTCACCTGATGATGCTACGATCGTAGTGAAACCGGTCGTGTTATATTAAAAGTTGTGGAAACCACAAAGTATTCGTTTCATTATGAGTAAATTCCACAAAGTTGAGCCTGACCTCATTAATTATATTTGTATGAACTGTTCAAAATGTATTCTTAAACAAATGAAGATGAATTTTTACCTCTTAAAGTGAGCATATGTGACATCAAATACTTGGAAAGCTTTGAAATGTGGACTTGGAGGAGAATGCTGAAGATAAAATGGACAGAGAGGATGAAAAACGATGAAGTGCTACGAAGAATAGGAGAGAAGCGAATGATTATACAGACTATCAGAAAGAGGAAGGCTAACTGGGTTGGACATTACCTGAGGAGAGAGAGTATGATTAAAGACATGTTAGAAGGAAAACTAGATGGGAAAAGGGAAAGAGGTAGGAAAAGGTTTCAGCTGATAGACGATTTGAAAGGGAAAGAGAGTTATCAAGATATAAAGAGGACAGTGGAAAATAGGAGTATATGGAGAACCAGGTTTAACCAAGAATAATCACGGACCTGTCTACGGACAGACTACCTATGATGATGATGTGACTTGTACGACTACAATTCCAGCATTATTTTTGGGATTGGTTTTTGTGTGTTGCAACCAAGCCTTCTTTCACACAGACATCTTAGTTTACCTCTCAGATCCCCTCGATCTTATATCATAAGCTCTAACAGCAGATAATTTGGTACATATCAGACCCCTCAAATCCAGCACCCTTGGGACCAGACCGGAGCCGGGCCAGAGAATTTTCCAAACCATGGGTGGCTAATATATCCCAGTACCAAAACACCTAAATATGCCGTTGTAACATAATGTGTTAGTGTTGTTACACAATTTTAAGGTATTGATACAAGGAAATATGTAGAGGAAACTTAAAAAGATGACATGACAAGAAATACAGGGTAGTTTATTTTAAGTACAAGTACAGTACTGTAATATGTGACTGTCTGGCAAACTAAACTCGTGCCAAACCACGTGGCGCCGGACCATGGAATGCCAGATTTGAGAGCTCTGACCTGTATTGTTAAATTATCCTGTAAAATTTTATACCATTTCTTGATTGATTTATACTGTTGCAATCCTTTTACAGTGTTTGAAGATGGTGCTTGGCAGGTATTGGAACCCATTATGTCTGTAGAAGTGACTGCACCAGAAGAGTTTCAGGGGGCAGTGATGGGACAGCTTAGCAAGAGGCATGCCATCATCACTGGCTCTGATGCAAATGAAGGGTGGTTCATCCTTGGTGCAGAGGTGAGTAGTTGAAGAATCTCAGGATAAATGTAGGCTTCAAGGATTTTTAGCTAATCAGCTGTGGTCATTGCTAGAGGAAATAGTCGGACCATAAGATTGTATTAAAAGTTCTACCAAATATCTTTTAGAACAAATTACAAAAACTATTTAATTTTTTGACATGACATTACTTTGTTTTTGGCATGCTTACTTAAAAGAAAAAAAACTTAATTAGTATCCGTGAATTGGAGAAACATTTCAGACAATTTCAACCGCTTGGACTGTGGCTCTCGTTCCGTACTCATAGATGGGTTCTGCACATTCCATTTTCTTTGTTTCTTCCGTCTCTAATCTAATTTGGTTTATACAGGTATCCCTCGTTATAGTGCGCTTCACTTAGTGCGGTTTCGTTATAGTGCTCTTGCTAAGTACTGAATCATTGACACATAACTTGCTCATAATATTTGTTATGCCTAATTAGTATTTGTAGGTAAATTATGATTAAATTAAGC
Source organism: Tanypteryx hageni (assembly GCA_028673005.1). NCBI lineage: Eukaryota > Metazoa > Arthropoda > Insecta > Odonata > Petaluridae > Tanypteryx > Tanypteryx hageni. Next base: position 21,068,733 of record CM054114.1, read on the forward strand.
ATCATTACGCTATCCAATCTACAAAAAATGCAATCTCTTCTATAGTTTTTGATACTATTTCAATGGCACCTAATCTATATCAGATTTTGTCGATATCAGCATTAATAGATCTTATTTATCTGATTTCGCTACAACTAATCATCTTCATTTATTCTCTTATCCATGTAGTCTACATGTAGCGATTATTAGCTTCTCCATTAAGTACCATGCAGAAGGAAAAATATAGGTGATAAAATTTGTTCACTCATGACCCTGAGTAAATGGCATTTAATTCCTTGTTTTAGGTACCTCTGAATGAGATGTTTGGCTATGCATCTGAGCTACGATCAGCAACTCAAGGGAAAGGTGAATTCAGCATGGAGTACAGTAGATACTCTCCATCTTTGCTAGAAGTACAAGACAAGCTCATTCAGGCATACCAAGAAAGCCTAGGAATGACCCAAGCCCAGCAGAAGAGGAAGAAGAATTGATGTCACTTATGTATAGAATACCAATTGTAGATGCAAGTATTGCTCATCTGTAAAAAGGCAAGATTGAGTAGAAACCCTCAATGATATGTAGAAGTGAATGATTTAATGTGAAGAATTTTTAATTTTTTACTTTGGAAATTGCAGCAAAAAGTCTCATAAAAATATTTGAATCTACTTACCATCTTTCTTAATTACTATTCAGAAGTGTTGTTGAAATATTTGGTCATAAATCTTCGGTAATACTCGTTCAAGCCTTTTGAGTAATTCATATGAACCTAGGATTTGCCAAAAGTCTAAGTGAAATAATGTTCTGCTCGCACTTCAATAATTTATTTATCGCATAAAGAAGTGAAGTAGTTTTCTGTGAAAACAAATTTTTAATCGGTGTATGTAATCAGTAGATGCTGGTGAGGTTTGTCGTTAGTCATGTATAGAACACAATAAGTTTCCACTCATAGTGTTTACTAGCAGCAGTATTTATTCAGAAAGTGTTTGGCTCTGAATGCAAAGAACTGAATTCCATTTTATTCCAAATAACGTAGTGTTAGGGAAAGAATGATGTGTATGTTTTATATTTGAGAAAATTTTGTATTGTTATTATGTAAATAATACATATGATGAAAGTTGTTTTTGTTGACAAATGTATGTTTTAAATTATAAAATAAAATATATTTGTAAATTTTAATGGAAAACATTAGGTGATGATGAGCTGAAGTTGGAAGATGCTTTTATGCATTCTTCTACTAATATGTGATTGCCGTATGGTATGGAGAAGCATTTTCAAACTTTTTGTCCCGAAACCCAGTGGAAGGTAAGGCAACGTGAGGAAACAATAAGTCCAGGCTAGGAGCATTAAAGGCTGGTTTTCCAACATTGAGATCACCTGTTCATGGCTGAAGTGCAGTCAAGAGCAGGGACAGATATATGGCCAGGACAAGTGGTCATTTATCCTAAAAGATGAAGGTAACGTAAACAATATTTGACAAAGACCGGTATCAACTCACAGGTATCATTTAAAATATAATTATTTCTAAGCGTTCCGCTCGAAGACATTTGAGCTGCATTTGAAATTGACCTCAGAAGTTGACCCACTAAATTTGAAATATATATGGGAAGAAATGATTAAAAAAAATTCCCTCCATAAAATTTAACCAGGTTTTCAGAATTTTTGAGTCGCAGACCCCGCGAACTACTATTACCTAGGAGCCTCGCAAAATGTTATTGCCTGGGGCCTTGCAAACCACTCACCTTGGGGCCTCGTGCCCCATACATCTATGTCTGGTCAAGTGGAAAATAATCCATTTGTTCAGTAATAATTATCTCCATGACATCACTTCCATAAAATTGTTTTAAAATACCAAAAATCATATTGTTTACTAGAAATTCAAGGAAATGTGTAATTGTTTAGCAAAATTCCATGTTAAGAATTATACCTAATCTACATTCTTTTTCCCTTAGAACAGTACAAACCCTCTCCAATACCTCAATTCTATCTGCATGTTGGATTTCAGACTTTGTTTGTAAATAGAATAGGGAAAGATCATTCCTTGAATAGAACTCGGAACTTCAATCTTCGTCAAGAAAAATGACTCGGAGTTCAGGCCTGGTTGCATGAGCCTCATACAGAGTTTCATGACATGATTCATTGATGCAAAAGCTGTTAGTGAGGGGCGGACACACACAAAAACAGCCATTTCATAAGGCTATGTTTCCTTTATAAAGTAGCCAGAAAAATGTCGCATTGTCTCATAATAAAATGAAATGCATACTAAAAGATTGGCTTTATAAGAGGAGCATTTCATTATACAGTAACAGTATTTTATGGTCCATAAAATTCATGAAGACTCGAAGTTGATATTTGGTAATATTAACCAACTTTCCAGTCAAGGAAAAAGTTGATGCCCTGAAATATAGGAATATGTAGAATCATTTTAACTGAATAGGGACAATTAAATGGCAGAAAATGGCCCAATTTATTACATTTTTGGGAACACTACATTTGGAAAAAAACTTTAAATTTGATCCTTTCTAAAATTTTCCTGTATTACAATAAAGATCCACAGTAAATATTTAAAAACTTATTAGGCTTCTGGTTTGTTCATTGCCGGAGGTTCGTGATGTATTCTCTGAAGTAAGGGTCAATGCACAACCTTTTCTGCAAATGGAACACACAAAACTTGTCCTCCGTATTCTTTTTCCACATTCTTTTTGCATTACTGTTTTTTTCTTATTTATTTTCACTTGATCAGGATAATGGCACTTGCTACAATTATGCACAATAGAAACATTTGCCCAGTGTCCTCACGCTTTCCTGCTACTGGAGTCATCCACGAGGTCTCTGATTGCATCCAAATATAATTTTTTAGAGGCAAATCTGACTTATTAGTAGCTTGTTTGTAGTAAATATAACAATTCAATATCATCCAAAGATCATTCTATGCTGCCACTTTTTTGAAGAAATATCTATCCTGTAGTAGCAACTTAGCTGATCGTTTCTATCCAATCTTCCCATGAATTTGTTGTATGCCCTTACAATCTCTGGACAACACACTTCCACCTTCGACCCATCCTTCTGCATCATTTTACACACTGCATTGGTATATAGGTGAGTCATAGCCCACTGACAAAAAGAAATACATAAGTGGGTCGGAGGTGAGCCAATCGCAGTCCCCTTCGTTGCTTTCTTTCCAGCCCTTTGTGCTTGTTGCCAATTCTTTAGGATGATCTGTGCGGTTAGTGTTTGCAGTCCCAATGGCTCTCAGTCTTTTCTTGTAGAGTTTGGCAAATAGACTTGGCGATGTAAAAAAAAGAGAGGATTTGCAAGAAACATCATGACATTTCCTCTCAAACCCATATTATTATTTTTAATTGTCCCCTTCTCTGTATATAATTCTAAGTGAAAAACATCCAGATGTTCCATCTGCTCTTCCGCACCACTTGAATCCCCTTGTGAAGTAATAAATTTTAACCGACATCCTCACCGTTTTCTTTTGGTCGCCATTGTCAAATATAAAAAGAGTCAAGTTCAAAAAAATGTAGAAAACTGCTTACGAAAAAAACATGTAACTGAACAGAACTTCAAACTGTCTGCTGCTGGCAAAAAAAGGTAGAAGAAGCAAATACTATGCCATCACACTAGAGGGCAATACCCTAGCACCGATATATTGGTGCTCCATCCCTAATCAGTTAAGAGAAAAGTGAATTTTATAGTCCAGAAATGCTGCCAGATCATCTCAAACGTAGGGTGGGACTTCAATTTAAATGCTCATTGTGTATGGACGTGCCTGAATCATCGCTCTTTTGCTCCCACTCTCACCCCTTGCCATGAGCAGGAAGTCTGACCTTCAGGCACAAAACAGCACACATAAAACTCAAAATAAGGATCTTCGGCTAAAAAATAAACTAAAAAATCATGGCTGGATTTTAAGATCATTTAGAAGAGGTTAAACAACTCAAGGGCACATGGCAACGGGACACCCTTGCATCTCACAAACACAGTTTTCATAAATTCCCTAGGGTTCCGCGAAAGATGGGTTTCTGTGTGGATGCGCAAAAATAGGGAAAAAGGCAAGATTTCCCTACCGCTAAGTTATCCTAAATCTTGAATTTCTCCCTCACACTCATTGTCAGTGGCGGATTTAAGGGGGTTCGGTCTTGACGTGTGACGGGCTCCTTGAAGTAAGGGGCCCGAAAAAATGTTTGTGTATATAATCTCAGAAACATTAAATGTCTTTATTTTAAAACCAGTGGAACCTCTCGATGAATCCATAGAAAAACGATTGATAAGAGATGTCACAAAAGAGGGTAGTCGTTTGGAGCGTTTTCATTATATGTTTAGATTGCGGAGCCCCCGACTGCTTAGCGCCAGGGGCCCCCAAATATTTAGCACCAGGGGTCCCCAAATATTTAGTGCCAGGGGCCCCAGGAGGCATAAATCTGCCACTGCATTGGACATTTTTCTTTCACTTTTTTAAAGACTTCTGGTAGACAGATGGTGCTGTACCAATTGGCTGTTACCTGTTGGACTATATTTTAGACAATCTGTGGTGATGTGGTTGCTTGCAGAAATAAAAGTGCAAATAATTTTCATGCCAACACTTTACTCTCGTTGGACTTTCAATGCAGCATGTTCTATTGGAAAGACCCAAACTGTTGATTGCCATTTAATATCTGGACAAAACTGGTAGATCCAACTTTTGTCCCCAGTTATGATGTCAAAAACAAATTTTTAATTGGCTTCATATTTTTTAATTATTTTATGGCACCATTTCCCTTGACTTTCCTTTTGCTCATTGGTAAGCAAATGAGACACCTTACTTACTTATGCGTAAGTATTTATGCAACATTTTTTAAACTGCTGCTCATCCTAACCCAAAGCCAACCATGATTATTCAATAGCATGGTGTCCACTTTGGTTATGTTTTTATTTATTTTTATTTGTTTATTTAATAGATCCAAGAACAGAACAGTGGCCTCTTAAATCGGAGATATAACAATATAGAAATAACAACAAAGACAAACAAACAATCAGGGGGGACTCGACCCTGCAATCCTTGCATTGGGAGCCAGGCATGCTAGACACCCCTCTGCCGAGGCCATTCCAGACTACACTAACATACTCTAACAAGGGCCTCACAATAGCACAGTATGACTTTATTGTTGTTGCTAGGGAAAAGTTTTTAAACAAATAAACTTTTGGAAACCTAGCATTCTGTGAGCCTTTAGATTTGTGTTGGATATTCTCGTTAAACTCCAACTTTTGATCAAAGATAATCAAATCAATCATTTTTCTTACCCTATTGATTGTGACTCCTTCACTGGTGTATGGATGAAAGATTGATGTTACCTAGATCTAAAGGTTTGACAAAATAACTGGATCCATGCTTAATAAATTAATTCACCTTATCACCCTGGTAATTATGCATATAATCAATAGCTATTTCTCTTATTTTCTGCAAGCTTGGAAATATGCACTACTGGGCCCCAAACAAAAGAAGGCAAATCCTTCACCACCACAAGTTTTTTGCACCATCAGCATACTTCTAAGATAATTGAGAAAATAGACCACAGCCTGATATAAAATTATATTAGCAATAAAATCCTACTAAATGTATATCAGTCTGGATTTCGTATTGGTCACAGCACTGCTACCGCCCTGATAAAAGTTGCAGATGATATTTGGTTGAATGTCAACCAAAAGAAAGCCACAATTCTGATACTCCTAGACTTCTCTAAGGATATCGAAAAATCAAATTTTTAACTTTGGTGAACTTTTTGTTATAGCTTTAATCCTATTTTGATCTATAATTTAAAAACTGATTTTGATAATAGTGAAATTTTCCATGGGTAAACATTTAGCAGGGACTCTTGCCATAACATCAATTGATGTCCGTAAAAACACAGTAAAACTATATGAAGATATAGTAATAAATAATAGTGGAGACTTTGGTGAAGATTATAATGTGGTATAATATCACTCCTAAGCAGAATGTGTATAGAAACACTAAGAAAGATGGTGCAGAAGAGTTTCTCCCAACCCAATTTTTTTAATTTTCCATCTTTAGGATTTAATTTAGTGATTGAGTACATGCATGAGTGTGAGTGACAACAGCTCCCTAGCAAGGAATAAGATTGCGTGAACCTGCAAGTACACAACATATTTATTTTATTGTTAATATTGTTTTAGTGTTAAAAATGACTATGTTAAACATATATACACTAGCAGAAGTACCCAGCCTTGCTCGGGTTTAAGGTTAAGAACAAATAATCAATGCTGAGTATAAAGAAAAAGTTGCAAGTTATTTGACTCAATTTAACATTGTTCAGGTTTCTGATTCAATATTGATAAGAAAATTATATTTGAACATTAATCATTCAACCTTCTATTACATAACAGTTCTGTATTAATACAATATATGAAATTTAGCAAAGATTCTTTAATCAAAAATCTTCAAATTATGACAGTGAAGAGGGAAGCTATGAAAAACAGGAATTTCTCCATGAAGGCCCAGGTGGGCATTATTTGGATCATACATCACATTTTCTTGCAAATTTAAGTAAAGTTGTCTTCACTGGCACAATGCGATTAAATAATTAAGGGTATATGTTTGGGCTGGGGGAATATCCCATTGAAGAATTTCAGCTCGCGATTTCAACACCAGCGAAGACCCATCACAGACAAAATACTGCATTTTTAGCAAAACATATATATACCAGGAGTGTGTTGGGCTCACTGTCAAAGATAATGAACTTTTTGAGAGCCAATCTTGCAAATTTGACGTGACTTCTTTAATAGACGCTAATTTTTGAAACTATACAAAATTTTTTTAATTACTGAGTAACTTTCAGAATTTTTTTATGCTTTGTTAATAAGGTTACACCCAACTTAATAAAATATTAATTACAAGCTGAAATTGTCCAGTTTTGCTTGGCTTTTTAAGTCAAAACAAAAAATATTGAGGACGATTTGAGAATAAAACCAAGAAATGAAACCAGGTAAATTTTTATTGTAGTACTTAATGGTGTATAATATTTCTTGTCTTCTCATATTTTGCCCAAATAAATAATTTTTTCCTGCATCCTTTATCGATAAATTTTGCTACTGTATTTTTTATCAAATAATCATAATAAACAATCAATGGAATCACTTTTAATATACAGTCATTCACTCAAATTAAATTCCAGTGGAAGAAACTGCATGATATTATGTGGTCATGAATCTCAAAACATTAAAAACTTGGGTATTATATCGTCAGCAAACAAACAAAAATATTATACAATAATTACAATACATTCCAGTGGCAATTCAGAAATTCTTCTGATGAATAAAAAGAATGCTCAATTAGAAACTTTTTTACATGGAATTTGAAGCTTGTAAGAGGAAGAGACCTGATATTCACTGTGACAGTATTAAAATGTTTTACTGCCCAGTAGTTTGGGCCCATTCCTAGCTTTAGTAAGCCTCGAATATTTAATTTTCATGTTGTCCTTACGTCTCGTGTCATAGGAACGGATAGAGTTTACAATACACTACTTATTCAGATTCTTGTGAATGTACAGTAAACATTCAAATATAAAAAGACAAGGAAACGTCAGAATACCCAGCTCTATGAAAGAATTTCGGCAGTCATCCCTCCCAGTATTCTAATGGCTTTTCTTTGCAGATGGAAAATATTTTTACTGATGGCAGAGTGACTCCATGCTAAGATTTAATACAATAGTTTACAATGGAATGTTGCAAAATATGTAGCTCTCAAAACAGTTTTTGAGACACAGGAATCCAGATATCTTAATAAGTATAGTCTTTTATTGAGTTCCACTAAGAGAACTTTTCTGTGATGCTCCCATGTCAATGTGGGGTCCAGGTATACACCTAAAAATTTGACAAATGGTGGATTGTAAAAATTTTCCAGATCTCTGAAGGAAAAAGTCATAGTGAAAGTCTTGTCAACATTAGCAACCAATTTATTGGATGAAAACCAATCTGTCACTTCCTTCTACATAGCCTGATTTAAACTTATTACTTCAGTTTGATCTTTACTTGAAACATTACTAGTGGTATCATCTGCAAAAATGGTGAATTTAAAATCAGGAAAAGATAATGGCAAGTCATTAATATAAATAATAAAGAGATAAGGGGCCAAGTACAGAGCCCTGAGGGACCTCTACATTAACGTTTAAAAAGTCAGAAAGTTTTCCTTTGAATACACCCTGTTTCCTATTATCTAAAAAGGAGGTAAGTAGGGCACAAGCTAATTCGGAGAAATTATAAATTCTTAACTTACAGATTGACAGGCTATGAGGCATACAATCAAAAGCCTTAGTCAAGTCAAAAAAAGTTGCAGATGAGTCGAGTCTCTCTGTATAACATTCTAAAATATGATTTACGAAAGTTCTAATTGCATCAGCAGTATTGCTTTTATTCCTGAAAACAAATTGGCTGTCATTGAAAAGGTTAAATTTTGTAAAAAAAATCCAGAATTTGGTCCTTCAAAACATTCTCCAATATCTTGGAGAAAATAGGGAGCAAGGAAATGGGTCTAAAACTGCTAGGCATTTTATTATCACCACCTTATATAAAGGGATAACAATTGCAGTTTTCAAACAATCAGGGTAAAAAGGAAATTTTATACTCAAATTAATAAGGCTAGTAAGTGGATTGATGATATTATTCTTAACAACTTTAACAATTTTCGTAGTTACACCAAAAATATCTTTACAGTTACTGCTTCTAATATTATCAATGATTTTACTAAATTTCTCAGTGGAAACCTCATTAAACTTAAATTCAACACTCGGAGTTTGGATACATATGTGAAAATCCAGTGGATCTTAAGCTATAGGAGGAAGAAGCTGAGTTATTTGATATGCCGCTTTTGTAAAGTAACTATTGAACTCCGCAGCAGAGATATCAGTCTCAGAAGTACCAGTGGAGTTAACATTTCTTTTAGAATTTATTATGTGCCACATTATCTTTTGCGGGTTATATTAAAGTCACCCACGATAATGACTTTGTTTTTATTTTTTTAAATTAGGAACTGAAGGATTTTTTCAAATGTATCCATGAATATATCCAGGTCAGCTTTGGGGCAGCGATAAACCACGATAATGACAAGTTCAGTATTTTCTAACCCAACAGCCACTAATTTACAATGTTCTTCTACTGCTAAACTATTCACAAATCCAATAGGGATAAATTTGCATTTGATGAAGTTGTTTTTTACTAGAGTAGCTACTCCGCCATGACTCCGGTTGTTTCTACAAAAGGCAGAGCTTAAGTGATAACCCTCAATATGAAAATAATCGAGGTCATCTAACTGTAGCCAATGCTCACTTAATACAATAATATTTAAGTCACGCTGCATGGATTTAATTAGGACTTCCAACTGGCTCGATTTGTGTTTTGCAGATTGGATATTCAAATGAAAGACACAAAGAGATGGATGAGTTCTGGAGTTCCCTAGTCATAACTGCTTTGATTTAGTGATATCTGACTGGAGTCTCGTATTCATTCTGCTTGTATTACCAGCACGATCAATACTTGCTTTTTTAACACTATCAGCAAAGGAAATGGCAGTAACGACAGGTGTAGACACTCCACTATGGTTGTCTACTATGGGAGTGGGGGAAGTAGACATTGTGTTATTACACTGAACTAAGCCCAACTGATTGGTACTATTCAGAATTACTGCTGGTGCATCATCTAAGTAGGAAACCTGGGGTTGATGGCAACTCTCAGTGAGTCTAATTTAGTATGTGAATATTTTAAAGTCAAACAAGATGAGTTTACCGGACTTTGAAACTGAATTTGGCAATAAAAAGTGTTGGTATGACATGGAAAGAGATATTATAATTTAATAAGCATAATTGGCTTAATTGATGCATACAAATGTTCAGTTGAAGGGAAAGCAAAATGTACATATAGATGTTCGAGGGAGGAAGAGTTAATGATTATAAATGTTGGTCTAAATTAAAGAATTATCATAGAAGTTTTCTTATTTTACCCACTTTATTCATTTTCATTGTTAATGAAAAACATATTTCGCTGTCTACTAAGTATAGAGAATATGCAGAATACATAAAAGTTTTTAGAGAATGAAAGCACTTAAATTTGCACATTAAAACTGCCTTCCACTTACCTTTTGAAATAATTAGCCAGATTTATAGTTTTTTTTGCTGATTGCCCTTCTTTGAATAACCTTGGTGTTTCTTTCTTCCCTACCTTAGTTTATATTATTTATATATTATTTCTTTTAGGTATTGTTTATAATGGTTATCAAGCAGATTGTTAATCCAACAATATGCTCATTCCCATTTTATTTAAATGGGTAAAGTTAAAAGAGAAAAACAATTTTAAAATGAAAAATTTAGTTCAAATCGCTTTAAAAACCCTCCCATTTTGCTTAACTTTTTATTGCAGTTAAAATGGAACCTTCATCTTGATTCCATGATTTGTAGTTATTGCGTTATAAATGCACAAACAAACAAACAAACAAACTACTTCTTCAAAATATTTATGGCAGAGATTTTGATGTAAGCAAATGTTTCAAGTTTTAAACTGTATAGTTTTGACATTTCTTATGAAGTTTTTTTTAATTTAAAATTTTTAACTTTTCCTCTACTTTATCCGCAATTTTTGCACTATACACTTTCAATATATGCCTCTTGCATTTACGAAGTCGCTTTCACATATACATAGTTTGTGCTAATCTTTATCTCATAGTACCAACAATGCTATTGACAGAAGTTTGTTTATTTACTTTACCAAGGTAAAAATAACAAACTTGCATACCCAGTTTTCCTAGTTCAAGAAGTCAGCAACAGTTGGATATACATGACAAACATAAGTTTTCGACTAAAAAATGCACAAATTTTGCTGTTAAAAGTGTAATTTAGGAAATCTTTGGTCCGTATTTGAAATTCGACGGTAGGGAAACAAAACTTCATTCATTTCTGCATTCCTGGCTTCAAGTCTGAAACTTGTACTCGGGTTATTAGTAATTTAAAGTCCAAATTAAAATTTGTCAACACTCATTCCCATGTTATTCAAATGGGAAAAATTAGAAGAGAAAATATTTGGTTTAAAAACCCACTACACCACCTTTCTCTGCACTACAATTAAAATGATACCTTTCTCTTGCTTCTATGTTCTGTAGTTCTTGAGTTATAGAATCACACACAAACATGCATACAATCACTTACTTTTATAGATATATAAGATAGTTGTCAACCTGTAAACAATGTAGAAACATTTTGTAATAGCTTGAAATTTTACTAAAATCTTTTGTTAAGGTCACATTTATTTATCAGTTTTTAATTTATTCAGAATTGACAATTACAACTATCAAATTTCCTTAGGGAATTAATTATAAAATAACTAAAATGTTCATGCCAATGGCAATATTGGAACACATCCAAGAAACATAAATAGGGCTTCTACTGTACATTTTTTAGGTTATGGGCAGATACAATAACATTAAATTTTTCTCTAGTGTTATAATTATGTCTTTTTTTAGTTTAATTTTTAATGAGGCAGTGTTTTCTTTATCAAATAGGATGGTATAAAAAATATGTATGCAGGATAGAGGAAGAATATGGAGGTTTTTAATATATTTACTTTACTTTGTTATTATTTTCTGGTTAATAAAATGGAGATTATTATGTATAGCGAATCCTGAGCTCAATTAAGATAAAGGTAATGACGTAAAATCTATGGAATCATGTGATCAGCTTTTGACTGTCAGTTAAAATATTCTCGAGTCACTTAAGGGCAATAAAGCTCGCTATCTGCTTTATGTAAACGCCCTATAAAGACAAAGTTTCCTAGTTACCAAAAATTTCAAATTTGATTAGACCGCCACTGATAATATGGTTGTCATAATCGACACTATGTATCGTGGCGCGCAAATCTATTACGTCATGGGTGCTCAGAGCATGTGAAACTACGGAATAGTGTTGTGACGTATTTTTTTCCCACAATCCTTTGCGTCACTTCTACGTGCACCCGGCTCGGCAGTGAGCAGTGATGATGAGTACGGTGAAATGGCCACAAGTGTGTTGAATACGAGTGGGCATTTGCAAGCCCAGCTGACGAGGTCTTTAGAACGGATTTTGGAAGAAGCCAGTTTAAGTGGAGAGTTAAAGTTAAGTGGAAGGAAGCTGAAGGAATTTCCCAATACTGGTGGAAAGTACAACTTAAACGACACAGTAGTTGCAGGTATGTGTCATTCCATTGTTTGGCTTTGGATTGTTATTGTATTTACGCGCCAGCGTATCACATGCGCCCCTGTACCAGCTCGGAAACTTTTGGGAAAATCAGCGCACAGAATCGACGAATTTCTTTTTAAAAAGTAAAAATTCGACTATAAATATAGGGGGAAAATTCATCGTGAGTGCGTGTTTTTGTAGTCTTAATATTAAATACTGGTAAAATTATTTTTTGAAGATGCTGTTTTTATCCGATAAAAGATTTAATTGATTTTTTTAAGCCTGCAAGTGTTAAAAATTGAAGTTCTGATTAGTGATAACCAATCCGCCCCAAAGAGAGTAGCAGACCAACAATTGTTAATCTCATTTGTGACTCATAATTTCTCGGACCATTCCCAAGTTTTGAATTAAAAAAGACTTTTTATTCTCAGATGAACCTTTTGTTTGTAGGTAATAAGTATGTATAAGGGCTTGCCCCTTTGGGTTAAATATCAAAACAAGCAATGGAGCCAAAATATCTCGAAGGTACGTTGCTACCGCCGTGTTGTTATTAACGCATTCCCATGGTTTCTTACTGTCGAATTAACGAACGGTTATACTATCCTAGTCGTCCCCTTTTCTTCTCCATCAAAAACAGTCAACTTTCGTCCATTCTTTCGGTGATATAATTACTATAATATCTATTTGTTTCACACTTTTCTTCTCTCTTATTTTCCATTCGTTTGTTTGCTGCTCCTTGAACCATTTTCTTTTGAAACTTTTCCGGTGGTAATATTTGTCTTGGCTAATCTGTGGTTTTCGGGTTGATAAGCGTCGCAGCAGGAAGTGATAAGGTGTACATAACCGTCTGCTGCTGGAGAGATTTATTTTCGTGTTTCTTGAGATTCTTGGCATCAGTAATTGGGAAGTCTAGCGTATTCATGTGATGTTCGTGGACGTCAAACGTACCGAAAACAATGCTTGATTTCTAGGACTTAAATCCTCATTTAATTGAATGCGTTAATTACTTAATAATTATAAAACTAGACTTGAGAGGGCGTCAGAAATGAAAGCTAAGTTCGCCCACAAAAAGGATTCGCGAACCGCAGCGTAAGTATTGTTTAGTCAGGTACTCCACCACTACTATTAGGCTATTACATTACTTGATCCAACGAATGCATGTTTTTATTTGGTAGGCGTGGTAGTATATCTATTGCCTATATTTTTACAGTAATGTGCTGGATGCGGAATAGGAATTTGTTTGCGAGCCTTTTCTGCTCGCCTTTGTTTTTCTTTTATGCACCTTTTTTTGAAATGCGAAACTCGAAAAAAAATCCGACAAATAGAATTTTTTTAACATTTTAAAAATAATTTTAATTTTGCGCGGAATATTGTAAAATGAATCAATTTTCGCGTTTTTTTAAAACCTTTTAGGTTTCTTCTTTTCCCCCTCCCAAAAATAATGCAAATCAGTGCAAAGTTTTATAAAATTGCTTTTTTAAATTATCAATTCAAGTTGATGTACGAACTCGATACGCAAACATTTCTGTAGCTAAAAGAACGCGAAGTTCATTTTTTAAGAGAAAATCATAATCCTTGCCGAATTAGCGTGGAAATTTGCTTTTAGTGAGGAAAGCGGGATGTTTTCCGTTTTTAGCCTATTTTCTAGAATGGAAATAGGCTTCTAGTTTCGTCGTTGTGTCTGTCTGCCCCCCCCCTCCCCTGTTAACTTTGAACCAATAGACCCATTTTCATGACACTGATGGAAATCTCTTGCTACTGAGGCCGAACTCCCGAGGATGGTTTTTGTTGCTATGATTGTAAGTCCCGTGTTCGATTCCAGGTACTATCCTTCCCATTTGATTTACATGAGAAGTCTGGAATCCATAGTGCAGGGTAATTTTCTCTTTCACATTGAAATATGTTATAACTATAATATCGGAGCGGGGTTTGCGCTGTTCTCTGAGGAAAGGAATGGAGATTCATTGGTTTAGTGCAGTTAATGGCAATCAGTATGCTTTGCTATATTATCGTTATTTTCGACCAGTGACTTAAACCTATGCTGACATCGTAATCCTAACACGCGAAATGTCCTCTTTATTAAGAAAAACACATCACTCCTTGTATTTGTTGGCATAAATCAGGCAAAGAAAATGTATTTCATGTTCAAAATATTTGTTAAATTCATGTTAGATTAGCTTGAAAATAATAGGGGAGCAAAGTGGGCACTCTGAGGGGGTTTACCCCCATATGGGAACAGTGGAAGATAGCCAACATGGGTTATCGAAGACCTATTAAATTAAATTATGTCAAGAAATGAAAAACAACACTCCCAAGCAACTATTTTCTAGGATCGATGTAACGTGACAAGGCAAAAGAAAACTTAGTAACGAAAATCTTTGCCACACCTATAGACCGCTGTTTATGTTTACATTTTGTCTTTACGTCGATTATCCTTTACGACGTTGTATTTGTCAGGCGCCAGTCTGCAACCAAATCTTGATAGACTGTTAGGTACAATTTATTCGCCGTGTTCGGTCGTCCATTCTAGAATCACCGTGGTAAAAGAATGGGTACGCGGGGATAGAGAAGGACATCGGATATTCTCTGCTCTTAAGCAGTTTAAATTTGGCGAAAAAACAGTGAATCGAGGCAGGTTTGGTTTACAAATTTATAAGTCCAGATATGTGATAATAACTTTTACGAGACGATAAAATTTGAAAGGAAACGAATAATACTTCTGCGGGCTGCTTATTCGTTTTAAAAGGGAGAATTATAAAATAGATTTATATTTGAAACACCAAAGGAAAACCAAGGTCTAAGCTGGAATTTTTATTCTCCATACGTAGTATAGGGGAAAGTGTTGTTGCTTTGAATTTTTGCGATAGCAACTTTGATACCTATATGAGAGATTGTAAATGTCGGTGTTTCAAAGTTCCTTACAAAGCAAGTAATTGTCTAGAATTAAATATGATTGACAGAAGACCGGCCAAGCACTCACTGGATGAGAATATCCATGAGGGCTCTGTGATATGTGACATCTGAATAATGAATTTTTATTGCCGTTTCTTTTTACAAATAAATATTTGATAAAACATTTTTTAACTCAAAGCATGCAAAAAACATTACAGTAAACAGTAGATTGGTAGTGATTTAACGCGATAAAAGAAATGGCATTTAAATAATTTTCTTTTAAATAAATTTCTCTATTTCCACTCCGGATCCCCGCTCGTTCTACTCGCTTGAATGAGCTTTTTCACTGCCCTACCCCTCGCCTCCCAATCACTAAACGCTCCTTTCTCTATCGCCTTCCTAATCTTTGTAATAGTTTGCTGAAGCGCTTCCCTGACTATGACCCCTTCACTAAGTCTCCTAACTTCCAATTTAAACCTAATATTTGATTTGTTTTGTTGCCTATTTTCCTTCCCCTTTCTCCCGATTTATTCTATTCTCTCCTTACCCTGATTTCGTGTGATTGATGTACTATGTGTCTTCTGTGCATTCATTGCTAGAGTTTTAGTTATTTTGTTTGATAGTTTTATTTTCGTTTTATTCTTGTTACTCCGTTGTTGTGTGTCCAATGTAATTGGCCTTGTGCTTTTTTTGGGCTTTTTTAAATAAATAAATAATTAGTGTAGACGAGGAAGTGAAGCGAGGAGGAACAAGGAATCTCGCCTAGCAAATTCCCCGAGTGGTGCGTGCGTCATTAGGAGCGAATCGTGTCGAACACGTGCCGGCTAAACAGCTTGTGGGCAAAAGAAGCAACGGATTCGACCACGTATCCGTGAAATAATGACTATTAGTCAAGAAGCCGCATTCAATTAAAATACGTGTGAGGAAGGAATAATGAGCGTTGGGATGAAGACGAATTAATTTCAGGTAAGAGATACATTTTGTGATGTGTCAAATATTGAAGAATGCTTTCTTCAACTTCATACTTGATCCTTACAAAGCAATGAAATGCTGTAGCACTATCGATGAAGTAAGTAATTATTTCTGAAACGTTTTGCTATCTCGCGAGGACTAGCTTATCCTTCTTTCCCTTGGCGTTTCGTGAGACTAACTCTGGTCTTTGCTAGCATTTATAAGTCCGAGTCTATTATTTATTTGAGAAGAATCTAAACATGAAGCAAGCTACGTTGTGACGATTCCGAGTTATAAGAACCCGTATTAAGGGACGGCCAGTTTTAACGTTTTGTTTTCGAATATTTATTAAGTTCGTTATAAATTAGCTTATAAATAATAGGTGAGCTAGGTTAGCCATCAAACGGGGTTGGGCTCCGTAAGGGACGAGCGATAGAGCCTCTATATATGCATTTATATAAAGGAAGGTCGGCGCCCGGGGCAACACTGAAAAACCCCGCCCCCAAATTTTAGTAAACCTAATATAATTTCATGCAACTGTGTTCCCTGTGATAAAAATGTTGTTATATATACTTAAATTGCAATTGAAAACTTTTAAAAATATATTTTGTAAAATATTAATAGGCGAAACTTCTGTTGGCGCTCCTTTGCTTCTGCGCCAGGGGCGGTCGCCCCGCTCGCCCCTCCCTCGCTACGGCACTAAATACATACTAGCAGTAAATTCAATAATTTCATGTATGACAAGCTCCCTAGTTCTTACATGTTCTGTGAAGCACCGATTAGAAAAGTTGTTCGGAGAATGTGCGACATTTGCCACAATAAAGTCAGCGAGAGCACATTGCTGCAACATATGTTTTCGGACATATAAATTTGAGAAAATGCCAAACGTGCCATTGGTATTTGGTCCAAATCTGTTGACGCGAAGATTTATTTGTTGAAAACAACTAGAAAGCCATATTTTCCTCTCCATGGATCGTATATGATCTGTCAGGTACCAGTTAAAAATGTATTCTGAGATAAAAATTCGAGAATGTCCCACACGCAAATCACATAGCAAACGAAGGAAAAATTACACCTGGAATCGAACCCTCGTACTTAAGTGAAAAAGATTGTCTCGTTTCCCTTCAGTTTAAAACTAACAAACGCTACCAAATTTTCGCGTATTTGGTAGTTAGGCTGTTAGCTTTGTTCAATATTTTATTTTCGTAGGATTTCGAGGGATAAATTAAATTTCTTTTTTTTTCCAAGGCAGCATTAAGACGTCCTTATGCGACTCCGACATCCCTTATTCCTATCTCAGTTCTCCCTAAGGAACGAATTATGTTGGGCTAAAAGTATTCATCGATCAGTTTTTTCGCTTTTCTGATGTTCGCATTCTTCGGCCTACTGTGGCTCCATCCCTCGACCGTCGTTCGAAATCAGCGAGTCATCGCCAACTTTTCGCTGTCCTCTCTGTATCGGCTCGCCTGCACAAGGGAACGCATTTAGAGAAGCCGATCGGTGTCTGCGCTGTCCTTGGCTCTTTCCTGCTCGTTGCGGTTTTTGACTCTGCCCTCAAAGAAGTTTGATCCCCTCCCACGCCTAACCCAGCATCCAGCCTCCAGCCCCTCCATTCACCCTTTGCTCCAGCCCCGCCCATATCCTCTCCCTTGCCCCGCCACCTTCTCACCTGTACCTCCTGCCCTCTCCCCTCACTACCTTTTCGCAACGCAGTGTTCTCTCCCTCCCTATCCATTTGGCGTCACAGAGATGCGGCATCTCTCATAACGCATTGGTTTCCTAGGTGATCGAGCCGGAATCATCGCTTGGTATCCGTTCGATTGTCGTCGCTCACCGCGGTTAAGGTCAAGGGCTTGGCGAATCACGGTATCCGCGGTGACGAGGATTGTCGCGGAATTTTTTTTACCTATTTAATTCCAAATGTGCTTACTTTATTTTTGTTTATTTCTTTTTTAAATTCTTTCCCATTTTGAGTCCGTTTTTATTGTCAAGTCACAATTGCAGGCCAACTACGTATGATTTTTTGAGTCTATCGAATTTTAATATCTATTTGAATCATTTCTGCCATGTTCTCATTGTCTTTGGCCTTAAGTCCTTAATACCAAGTTTCATGAAAATCCGTTCAAAAAAAGCGGGGAACGGACATGCGTACGGACGGACGGACAGAACGAAGCTAATGGGCGCTTACGCTGGAAACGAAACGAAACAGCTTCGATTTCCTCTTTGTGGTTTAAAAGCATTGGTCCGTAAAGATTTCAGCGCATTTGGAGATTTCTTTTCGTATTATTATTGACGACTTCTTTCCCTTTTCAGATCTTCTTAGTTGTGTCTCTTTCGTAGCTTAATTTCACATTTTCGCCAAGCTTTTCAAACGACGTGCATACTCGGCATAGTTAGGCGGGTTCTTTGCCGTTTCACTATGCCGATAAAATAGTCCATGCTTGCGTGTCATCTTAAAATGTACAGTAAATGCTCTGATGGAAATTAAATTTTGTTTCTCTTCTCATGCAATTGTCAATATCATCTGTAGCTGTCCAAAAATAAAATATCTTGATATTAAACTTTTATTGCTAGAATAAAATAATACAAGATAGTATTTTTTATTAGAAATCTTTTGCTTATTTCCGTAGATAAATGCGAACACGACCAGTTTCGCCGAATATGCAGCATCATTGGGTATCAAGCATTCATATATTGAAGTGTTAGCATTTATCAACGGAAATAAGCAAAAGATTTCTAATAAAAAAATACTATCTTTTATTATTAATATAATTAATGAGGTCAGGCTCAACTTTGTGGAATTTACTCATAATGAAAGGATAAAAGTTGTGGAAACTACAAAGTTATCCTTTCATTACTATCTTTTATTGTTTATTTTATTCGATTATGGAATTGCACGAAGTCTCGACCTCGCCCATTAACTTTTTTAGCCCACTTTCCAGAAAGGAAATAGGCTTATAGTTGTGTCGTTGTGTCTGTCTGTCTGTCCGTCCCCCCTATTAACTTTTGAACCAATAGACCGATTTTCATGAAACTTGGTGAAAATCTCTTGCTACTGGGGCCGAGCTCCCGAGGGTAGTTTTTGTTGCGATGATTGAAATCCAAGGTTTGATTCCAGGAACTATTCTTTCCATTTGAGTTATATAGGAAATCTGAAATCCATCGTGCAGGGTAATTTTCTCTTGCACATTAAAATATCTTAGAATTGTAATATAGGAACGGGTTTTGTACAATTCTCTGAGGAAAGGAATGAAGATTTTTATCGTATAATTTTGCTTATCGATTGTATTCTTAGAATTTTGCATAAATACTGCTGTTTTTTGCAGTTTTTATCACTCATTACGAGAGTGTTGCCATAGCAACATCTATTGTTGGACTCGGATTTGGTATAGTCTAATAGATAGTACATGCGTTATTTTTCCACACAAATGCGCGTGGTCAGTTTAATATTCCGTTTGAATGCATTTGTAATATTTTATGACACCAAATTATGAAATTTGGGAACAAAAGAGTTACATATCCGCGACGACTTTAAAGCTATTGAAGCCAATATATTTAAGTATTAAATAAATGATTAAATGGAAAGTGGGCATCATAAGTTCTGTTTGGATCACCTTGTTTTTTATTGCTAGCTTCATTTTACAATGGCCCTATTAACTGTTGCTGTTTGCAATCAGTATTTAAGCATTTTAAAAGCACTGACATGGCTAAATTCACCTCACGACTCTGTTATGTGCGGCTGATATAGGCTTCTGACGTAATGGAGCACAACTCTTTACGGCGAAGAGACGTGGACGATAAGGAGAAGGGACGAAAAATATTTAGAAAATAATGAGATGTGGGTATGGAGGAGGATGATGGAAGTGAAACGAAGAAGTATTAGAAATGGATGTAGAAGAAAGTATGCTAATAAAAACAATCAGGAAAAGAAAAGCAAATTGGATAGAGCACATATTGAGAAGGCATTGTTTACGAAGGACGATCTTAGAAAGCAAAATTAGCGGAAGAAGAGGGAGAAAAAGAAAAGGAATATTAGAGAATATAAAGCAGAAATATAGTACTTATAGAGGTATAAAAGAGGCTTCTAGGGAGAGAGAGAGAAATGGAGGCAGCGATTCAGCTGAAAACTGTCTTGGGACAGCAGCATGACGATTATGTATTCACGTATGTCACGCCTGGTTGTCGTGGAACTCGTTAAACGGAAAACGCGCAACATTTGGGATTACCCAGTCGAGTATTTTCGGTGGTTGGTCAGCACGATCGACCTCATCTCGATAGGTGAGGTCTTCGCGGCGTTCGGTGGCGTTGCTTGGGAATCGGGCGTTTATTATCGCTCGTCACGGCAACCGAATCGACGCCATCGCTTGGCGGTCTTTTTCGAATCCCCTTTTCGCACGGCGGAACGCCTGAGGTCGTGTGACGTCACGACCGCGTCAGGAGTATGGCATGAATTATGCATGCGGTGTTGCGTTTCCTGGGCCACGTGCCGGGAATCTGCGTATTCCTTTGGAGATCTCCTCTGAAAAAAAAGACAGGAAGAAGTCGATTGAGACGCAATCGCAAGGCTCGAGACGTTTTATGGTCGAATTACTCTTCGATTTTTTCAAGCCCTTGGTTTACCGTGTGACTTATTATATTGCCCGTCAAAAATGACGCGTTCAAATGAATGAAAAACGGGATTTAAAATTTTAACTGTAAATAATTTATTTTAACTATCACTATTTATAATTACGAACGGGAATTTGTAGTGTGATTAAAATATAACTTCTAAGGGGTGTGTGTGTGCTTAAACTATATATATATATATATATATATATATATATATATATATATATATATATATATATATATATATATATATATATATATATATATATATATATATATATACACACACACACACACCTTTTCTTTTCCTTAAGTATATATATATAACAACTTACGGAAAAGAAAAGGTAAAATGAATATATGGATGTCAACAAGGTGTTGGGATGAGGAAACCCAGTGAGCACTCACCAATCAGACGACTTCAGGTTGGCGAGGCCCCGGGGATGTCGAAGCGACACACGTAAAATAACACAGAAACATCACAAACGTAAAGCTTTCGGAACTACTCCTTCTTCAGCTACAGCTACTCTCTGTATTGGCATAACGGATTTCAATAAAATTTTGTATATAAAATTTGTACAGCATACCATAAAGAAATCAATATGTTTAAAGCGGAGATTAAGAGCTGGGCTACCACAGTACAAAGTTAAATAATATTTCTTTTACTCGTGCTATTTCTAGAGAACTGACCCAATGGATTTTAACCAAATATTGTATATTTAATCTTCATATAAATAAATAACAAAAATATCATATTTCAACGGGGTTGACTAAACAGGGCTACCACAATATCAAGGTTAGAATTTTTCTGTGACTACGAGTTTGGTTTGGCTGAACGGGTTTCAAAGAAATTTCGTTTGTAGGGCGGGTATAGAATGGGAAAACGATATGGCCATGTTTAGAACGGATCAGAAATGCAGGGCTACCACAATATGAGGAAAAATAATTTTCTGATTTCAAAGCAAATGCATTAGTATACGATTATGCTACGGCGAGTTTGACGAAAAGCTCTTCTGTGCCACGGTAAACCTGTGAACACTAGGGTGACCAGACGTCCCGGAAATTCCGGGACTGTCCCGGATTTTGACTTAACGCCCCGTTGTCCCGATAAAGTTCTTCGGGACACCCGTTATTGTCCCGGATTTTTTGTTTCTGCCTTACAAAACCTCCTCGCCACAAAAATTTCATAAATGTATTTAATCGGAATCACATTATATTGGAAAATACAAAAATTGCTTATTGAATCTTGTTACGATCGGTGGTATTCCTATTTTTCGGCATTGAAATTCAAGAGCAGACCACAGAGGTGAAGAAATTGTGTGGCTTTTGGTTTTTGTTTCAGGCACATAATGCACATGTAGAGAGACTGTTTCGAAAATAAATTTTGTATGGTCCGACGAACGAAACAACCTTGATGTTAAAACAATCGATATCATTATGCTATGCGTGTTTAAAGTAAATACGAGTTTTCAAGAATTTTCCGATGATTAAAAATAATAAAAATTTGAATGAGACAGGCAGGTCTAAAAAATTAATTAAAAATTATATAAATTTAAATAAAATGAAACAAGCCACATAGTGTCATTTTATCTTCTATGCTATTTATATATTTAACTTTATTATTTGTCCTTATAGTAATTGTTACCTTTAAATCGTGATATATTGTATTGTAAGATTTTTTACGTATTCATTAAATTGAAATTGTTTGTTAATACATTGAACAAAATTGTGCTCTGTATTTGCGAATCTTGTTTACTTTTAATATAAGTACATATAATTGAAAAGATACGAAAATTCAGGTTGTCCCGGATTTTTCCTGATTATGTCCCGGATTTTCCTGTTCAGATCGTGTTTTGTCCAGGTTATGCTTCCTAAGAATCTGATCACCCTAGTGTACACCTCTACTTGTTATATATAAAAATTGTATTGAAAGGAAAGTAGTCGGATTAGTTCTTTCCAGAACTACTTGTTATCACTCATTATGAGAGTGTTGCCGTGGCAACGACTATTGTTTGACTAGGATTCGGTATAGTGTAATATATACACCCGATATTTTTGCCGCACTAATACGCTTGATCAATTTAGTTTTTCGTAATATTTTGTAATATTTGATGACGTTAAATTACGAAATTTAGGAACACGATGAGCAACTCATTCGCGGCGATTTTCAAAAAGGCAATATAAATATTAAATAAACGATTAAATGAAAAGTAGGCATCGTAAGTTCCGTTTGGATCATCTTGTTTTTTCTAATTTTAATTTTCAAAAGAATAAAAGCCTACAAGTAGAGAAGTCTATTTTTACCTCTTGTCGCTTTATGAGAAATAGAAATTCTCCCCTGGAGTCGATTTCTTTGTCTCCATCCATCCTTCTTTGTCTTTTTCTCACAGTTGATCCACCTGCCCTCTTACAGAAGGACATTGAATTCGCAGTCGACAGAGTTCCAACCAACTAACCAATCAACACTTGTGTATTGTTATAGAGAAAAGCAAATTATATAGGGTTGATGATAGGTCTCGAAGAAGGTGGAGACTTAAGAGGTGTAAAAATATCCATTTTAGGCGGTTTCTCTCGAGAAACCGTTACTCTAAGAATTGGTTAAAATTATTTCTCACGAGAAATGTCATCATTCGTATTAGGAATTGCGGAAAGTGGTAAAAAAACTATACTCTGGAATCAAAGTTAAGAGGCTTCAAAATAAGATGAGTCTTGCTTTTCCTAAATCAGCCCTTCTGTAGTCTCCAGTCGTATTTTATCACGTGCTTTGAATGTCGTGTCAAGTACCGAAGTCTGAACGCTTCCTCAGCTTTGGCTCTTGCATATATTTACCGAATAGGATATGAGCCTCGACTCAACGTCGCATCTCTGCGTAGAATACACGATTGGGTGATGGATAAACATCACTGACTCGTGGAAACTGCATCCTCGGGCGTTTGAGTCCTTTTCTCTCTCGAACGATTGCCTAGCTGTTTGCGAGATTTGTTGGCTGTTTGCCCTCGTCTTCACGCGCAATTATTTCTTTACTATTTAATGATAATAACCTAAGCATTTGCCAAAAAAGAAGAGTTTCAGATTTCTGAAATCGATCTCTATTAAGGTCTTCAGAAGAAATGCTATTATTTTCTACATGTTAGTTTAATCTCGTGTTCATCTTTTGGAATAGGTTTTTTAGCCGACCTATTTTGTGGAGAAATGCTTCTTTGAGTTAACGTGAGGATGAGAACATGTAGGATTCATTTCCGCTTTTCAAAGCGAGTCTTAGTTACGAATAGAAAATGATGGAATGAAATGCTCATATGATCCTAAGCAGACAAGCATTAGCTGTAATATTGGGGATAATTTTAAAACGAGTAAAAATTCTTCTATGGCCGGGAATCGAACCCGGATCTGCCACTTGCCGGGCGGATATTCCAATACTGAACTATCCATCAATTTCTAGCTTGGAAATCTCACCATTAGAGAGGGAGGGGTTTTCTTTGACTTATCTCTTGGAGGACGTCCGTTGGGACTGGTTCTAGCCCGGACCCAACTAAGAAAAACACCCGCATTCAGAAACGAGAGAATTAATCTGAAGCGATAGTTCAGTGGTATAATATCCGCTCGGCAAGTGGAAGGCCCGGGATCGATTCTTGGTCAAAGCAGAATTTTTTCTCGTTTCAGAATTATTAGTTAATAGTAACGTTTATTTTTCCTTTCTTCGAATCGGTAACGGATTAATATCGGAGTTGTATCCCATAAAATTTTATCATATTCCTATGTCATTGGACGTTGATTTAATTCGGTTGTCTTTTCCCCGAGGGCAGAAATGTCGAAGTCGTTTGGAGGAAAAAAAGAGCGGAACACCGTTAAAGGATCATACAATCGAGCGATTAATTTTTTTAGATTTCGTCGTTCAATTCTTTTGGGAGTGGCGTTTTTTTCACGCGGTGCCGTGAAGTTTAGACATTTTAAGAGCCACGGTCGCCATCGGCCGGATGTACGTACTCCTCTTAAGGAAGTAAGAAGGGCAGCAGCTCCTGAATCATTACGCGTATCCCTTAACCGAGAGGCGTGACCGGAAGCTAAACAAAGGAACTCGAGTGGAACCTTGAGTTTCAGCGCCATCTAATATTCTACGCACCTGGCACTTCATGTTCTTTCAATTAAGCCGGATCGAAAAAAAAGACTTTAGTACTTAAGCTTTACTGCTCTGTCAAACGGCATTGGGTGTCTTTCCGCTCTTTCTACCCTCCAAGGTCTAAGGTGACTCTGTCACTGCATTCAGTCAACTCGGGAATAAAAAGACAACGATCGTTTTTCACTTCCGTTGATCATAGTTTTTTTCTCCCTCGCCAGATGACGACAACCTTGCGCTTCATCTCCATGGCAACGTTTGCCAATTATTCCTGCGTTTGTCTCGCGGCGATGCCTTAGCCTGCGTGTTTTCTCAACAGCTCGGACCAGAAGTTGCTTGTAAAGATTCCCACAACCAGTTGTCTTACGTGGAATCGCCGAGAAGGCATTTCCGGCTTCCGTTCGCGAATCTTGAAGATGTTTCTCGCCGGTCCTCACGTTCTTTACGAGAGTAGCTTCTCCTCTGAATTTCATTCTCCCTGAAAAAACGCCACAAATTAAATACAATTTGTGGTATTCTAAATGCTGTTTTTGTCGTGTTTTTTTAAGATGGAATACCACCAGTGCAGGCCCATACAGTCAAGTTTCATTTTCCACCCATACGAATCATTGATCCCTTTTTATAAAAGTTAGGCCGATGAAGTGAAAATGGACGCAGAGTTCGTTGAAATTTGGATGGTTGCCTTTCTCTCTCTATGTCTGCAAGACTTGAGGATATTTCGTCTTACTTTTGCAAACAAATAACGTGAAGAATCACATATTTCCGCTTCGGAATTATCAACTAAGCAATTCTCTCTGGTTGAATGCACGTATTGTTTGATATTTTTGGTGGTAGAGGTGCGGTCCAAAGCCTTTCGAGGACATGGTCATGCGTGTTCGTCTTTGTTATTGCTGCTGCGCCCATTGTAAAAGGCCGTCAAGTGCTGTTTTTGAGCCAACTAAAAAATCTAAATATAATAAAATCCTTGTTCTCTTGGTCGCTTGGTCATTCTGTCTGTAACGCCCAATATCTCAGCCGTTTCTTCAGCCAGTTCAACCAAATTTGGTATGATTGCTATAGGAAATATAATTTTATAATAAAATGGTCTAATTAGTTTTTTATATTGTTTGATTAAAAATCCCGTTTTAAACAGGCTAATTCATCAAGTAAATAAATAAAATCCTCCGCGCCGCTATTAGAAGAAATACAAAATTGGAAATTCGACTTACAGAGGCGTGTTACAACATCGGTGGAAATTTTATTTTCTATCCAATATAATTATAAATGCTATAAAAATAACAAGTTGCGTACTCATAATAGCCTCTGCAGCTGAGAACTAACTCTGCTTTTACAAAAAGGTGAATAATTTCTTACAGACAAGCGATACGTGGCGACCAGGCTGTTACCTCAAAGGTGCTGAGGTTACGCTGCTTGATTTAAACGTTCTTTTTTTCTTCGTATTAGTGTCAATTTATCTTTTTAGTTGTATTTAGCGAAAATTCGGATGGCCGTAGAATTCATTTTTTAATTTTGACGTGCCTGCTAAGCCTGTAATGTAACCGGTTTTCCTGTTTCCCAACGTTGATTTTCTCTTGTCGCCGACAATAAACTGCATGAAATGGACACCTTAGCTGTCGGTCCTGCCGTTAACGTTAATCGTAAAACACCCTGAGTTGACAGTATTGCGCTTATGGCGCGCGCATTTGCCAAATTTCCCGTGAATTAGATCTAGCGCCTATCCCTTTAAACTTCCTGCTTGATCCAGATTCCATCTGATTCAGGTGATTTCACAACAACTGAATTTAAATATTTTCGAACTTCTACCTACAACAAAAAAATAATTTATAAGATACGCTGACTCGAAAACAAAAACAGTTAATTGAGTGTAATAGCTAACTTGGAAAAAATCACGCTATGCCGATATATATATATATATATATATATATATATATATATATATATATATATATATATATATATATATATATATATAACAACTTACGGAAAAGGAAAGGTAAAATAGATATATGGATGTCAACAAGGTGTTGGGATGAGGAAACCCAGTGAGCACTCACCAATCAGACGACTTCAGGTTGGCGAGGCCCCGGGGATGTCGAAGCGACACACGTAAAATAACACAAAAACACAGAAACGTCACAAACGTAGAAGCTTTCGGAACTACTCCTTCTTCAGCTACAGAGAGAGAACACGTTTGTGATGTTTATATATATATATATATCACCAACAATTTGCAAGGCGCACTGAGTCGTATAATAACACATCAAACAACCACTTCCTATAAACTCTGCTGCGAAACTGTTTCATTGTGTCAAACATTGGATTCTTTCTCCCTTGGGAAAATTCTTCGGCACGTGCTCCGTCGGGTTAGTCCCTTCCTTTCATCATAAAACGCACATTTTACAGAGGAACCAAAAACCTGGCACCTATTGACTAAATCCTTAGAAATATCTGGGTGCAAACCTCTCGTCTATTCACTAAAGGGTCATAAACCGTCACTATTGAGACTTTCCGAACGAATTTTCGTCTGTGTTTACTTCTAACGAAGCTTCATAGCTTGAAAGTTTTTTTTTTGCATCTCATTTCTTCGAGATATTTTTTGAACTCAAATTCAAACTCAAAACTGCTTTTGAGAATAAGGTGGAGGAAACCAAAATCCAGAATTGTGAAGCGTTATATTTTTAGCTTCCTATATATACGAAGTTTACATAATTATCCCTTGGTTATAATCATACTTGCATTCTTTAAAACGTGACATTTCGCGAAAATTCGTTAAGCAAGAGAGTTTTCCCACAATAAAAAGCTAAAACAATAAACTATGATTTTATGAACCCTGAACAAGGTCTTACGTAATCTTTTTTAGAAAGATCTTTTGATTTTGTTCCAGATTCGAATACTATTTTTCGTGGAATCTGTTTTTTAATTTAGTTATTGATTTTAAATGAATTCATTAACCAAATTATACCCATGCATTGTAAATGGGCTTTATATTACAATTTTACATTTATACGTTCATTTGCGTAATACTTATTTATTATTACAAATGTCAGTGCATGACCGAAAATATATGGACGGACAGAAACTTTTTATATAAATTTGACGTTATTTTCTAATGAAATTCTTAAAATTACTAAGATTCATCTTTTATTAGTTATATTATAAAGCATGGAAATTTATTCATGATGAATGCTTCTCACGTCAATTTTTATTTACTTTTGGTGGTGGGTATCACGAAATATGTTGATTGGTTTTATACAGTCTTTAAAAAAGTTTGGGAGTTGCAACGTGACAATATCTCGATCTTGCGCAGCGTCTCAGCTGCCGGTCCGTTTATCGGCGCTGTACTGCGCTTTTGTTTAAATGTCCGTATCATAAGAACTACAAATGTTATTGGATTGGAGTCTTTTTCAAAAATAAATTTCAGTATTTTTGCACAATTCTTTCGCTCAATGTATCCTCTAAATGAATTAGGGAAAAAGCTTACCGCAGATCGACATTTTCATGTTGCAAGAAATGATTTTGGAGAAATAACAATTATTAATTTTTTAAAAGACGTTTGATAAATATTATATATTTATCATTTATATAAACGTGATATAAACAATCATTCAAGAGTCATGACAAAAGAAATTGACCTTATTGGATCAGTAGAAGCCGAGATATGACGTTGTATGTTTAAAGATACATAAAGAACTTGCCGTGTTCACATTTTTAATTTTTCTTATTTTTAATAACTTTCTCGAATTTTTATAAAATTAAGATATACATAATCAGGTTCAGCGTAAAATTTACTACGATTGAGCGTCATAATTTTACTTGAACGACAAAATCAGCAAAATCACAACAAAGTTGGCAACTGAGCGGGATTCGAGGACAGAGCGATAGGGAAAAGCAATGGAAAAGAGAGAGAGAGCCCACGAGACACCATACTGTCAACTAACAAAACTGTGGATTGCGCTATAGTAAGATTGTACACAACCAATATCGTAAAATAATACGATATCCATCTAGGAATCTATGATTACGTAGTATTAATAAATATTTTTTGTTCTTATGGCCAGCGAGAAAAAGTTATGAATTTTTTATCAAAGTTGTATAACATGTATATGTTGAAAGTAAGTTGAAATAATGGGTTTGATTAATCTATTTGTGCCTAATAAAGTGCTAATCATTTTAGGAAGAGAGGCATTTCCTAAACCTTGGATTTTAAATCAGGTTTCAGTTTATAAGGTCTTATTTTTCCGATAACAGATACGAGAGTACAATTTTTGGATCTTCGTCTTTTTGGGCAAATGAAGCTCATGACTGCCAAATCGCATCGAAGTCGAATGCGTGCAATTAAGTTCCACAAATTCTCTCGGTTGATTGGGCGTTGATAGTCAGTCGCCTTTTAACCGTTCTTTTAGACGGTTTTTTGTTTCGTTTGGCTACTCTGTCTCATTGAGTGTGCTCGATGCTGTTGGGGCTCCTGTTATTTTGAAAAGGTGCTGCAATTTCGTTCTCTTTACTCGGGATTCTAATCGCAGTTCGCATTGATATTCCTGTATCCTTGACGAAGCTGTTACTCTCCGACGAGCAATAAATTGATTCGATTCGACAGTACGTTATGACGAAGGTGGCATTTGCCTTGTAAAAGGCTCCAAATGTTCCCGCGAAACTGCAAAGAGTTTATTTCCCCATAAGTAAGTATTAATTTAGTACTCAAATGTTAAAATTATTGTTAATAAAAACGCTAATATTCGTTATGAAAACGCAGCAAAAATCATATTTTACATACACAAGATGTTTCCTTAAAATTTTGCCATGTGCGCCATATCTCTAAGTTACGCCTCAGCGATTCGATGTGAACAGAATGTCGCCGAATCCCTCCATTCCAGAGGTCTCTCGTGTTCCTCGCGTGTCGTTAGCGCGAGAGGGAAATTCTCGAAATCTCTTGGACCGTTGAGATAACGACGTCTCCCGGAAATAGAACCGTCGTTTCCTTTCCAACGGAAGCCTTCCTGTTTACACGAAGCCTCGCTCTCACTTAAAACGTTTCACTTTACTCAATTAAAAATGATCGGGTTTTCACGCGATTATTATTTCTCTTGGAAACTTACAACTGTTTTCTCCTTAGATGCGTTGCGTGTTGTCTTTTTTTACCGTAAATAGTCGCTGCGATTAGCTGCTAGAATGCCATAATGGTTTCAAAATTACGTCACTATTTTTTGCGGCATGGTCTTCTAAAAGTATCATCTTTTATACCTGATATCCTTTATTGTAGCTTCGGGTCACAGTTTGGGATTGAATCATATATTCCTTAGGATGCTTTATTCAAACAAAAATCTGTTCGCTGTGTCATAATTTACATTTTTAAGGCGTTATTTACCAGCGAAGCGATAGTGGCGGAACTCCGTATGGGCACATCTCCTCAGTCCGTACGCCCGTCCGCGCGTTTAATCTCCGAAACTACTGGGCAAGACGCTCACGAAATTCGATATTTAAGACTTTAGGGTAAATAATCTAAGAAAATGATATAAATGGTTCACATAGCCTAATCAGGATTGCCACTTTACTGGTAACAAAAAATCAATTTTCAGTCATATCTCGTAGATATCACAAGAAAGTCTTCAAACAAAATTTGTAGAACTAGTCGAATAATATATGTTTTGTCCGATACATTTTTATCGAAGGAGTAGCAGTTTTGCTGCTTTACACTGTACCCGTGGGTAATGCCCAAGCCGGTGCACACTAATTCAGTCCGGCGGTCAAAAAAAACATACTCAGTCCCTGGGTTTTCAGAAGGTCAAGTCCCACCGCGAAACAAAATTTTCTTTCCCATTTTTGACAGATTTAGGACTCTGTACTAAAAGTAACTTTCTCGAAATCCGCGTACACTATACTTGGTGAAAAATTTAACTGGAGTTTAAAGCATTCGGAGACAAAATATTAAAAAAGCTTCTTTATATACTCCAGCACTTTTATTAGGAAGCGAGAAAAATACCAAAGTGCCGTCCATTATGCCGTGGACAGTAAACAGCAGACAAATATTTTGGAAAACTTGTGCCACCAACGAAAATCTTATCCATGCCAACGAAAAGTTCCAAGTTTGCATTGGTCGAAAAACCAACTATGTTTTTGACGCTGTCATCTATAAACATAAATTTATTTTGTCGATTACTTTTTATGTCCATTGAATCTAGTGCCTGTGCGGAGGACTGAGTTAGTGTGGGCCTAAAACAACCGCGGGACTGAGCTATATAGTATGCGACCTTTTCGAATAACAGCACCCCGGGACTTAGTTGGTAGGCAACCGCCCAAGCTCCCGGCTGAAAACAAGGTCTACTATAAATACGTAAATACGTTTAATTTTCTTTCGTGTCTACAGAGAATTCAGTAAGCGAAAAGAAGTGATTAATTAACTACGAAAGAATGATCGCGAAAGTAAGTGCTACCACTGCTCATTTCAAGCGAGTTATGTTTTAAATAATTTTTGATTGCTTTATTTGTTGCTACTGATTATAAAATCTGTAAATCAGAAATTCAGTAGTTCCTTGACATCGCTTCTGATAACTGCATACTCTGAAATGGAGTACACCTTTCCAATCTTGTTAATTCTGCTTCAGATTTTACTGTTATTCAAAAGGGCAAGGCAATCAATGTAACCAGTAAAGTTAAGTACAGCCGAATTACATACACGTTTATTTGGAGTTAATTGGCGCGAGCTTTGAGCGATAAGTTGTCATAAAATCAAAGGTCATTGTCAAGGATCGCGACAACTTGTACTTTTAGTACATACATTCGCTGATAGCACATTTTTTTGAGTTTTCAATGCGTATAGCTACTTACGTTATGAAAAGCGAAAACTGCGTGACACATTACTGTTAAGCGATGTGTGATTGGCACAGCGGAATCCATGTTTTTTAGGAGTTGTTGAAGGCTGTATCTTTATAACTCTGCGGGAGTTCTCTTTTCGTGCGCTTTCGCGCAGATTTTTGCTTCAAGGGGAACTTTCCTCCAAGTAACGTCGCGTTTGTCGACTTTTTAAGCTCCTCATCGCCGTCTCTCATTTGGTGGCTAGAAGACCCTTCGCGTGCCTCGGAAATAAGGACTTTCGCTCCGTTCGAAAGCGGGCATTTCTCGTGGGTGGTAAAGAGGGAGAGGTAAATAAAAAAAGAAGGACGCCTCCCGCCGACATCCGGTCCCTTAGCGACGAACACCTGTTTTGTTTTCCTCCCTCATCCTCGGGAGGAAACGCCCTCCCTCCTTTGTCCCGCTTCCCCTTTTCAGGTGGGAGCTGTTTTTTCTCTTCCATAGTCGTGTTCTCTCCGCTAACCCGCCATTTGCCTCAATCGTTTCTTTTTTCCGCTTTCTTCCTTCTCGTCGTTTTTCGCACCTCGTCTATACTCGATTTGCAGCGTACTTGTCTCTTCAGTAGTAGTGGTAATTTGTTTTTTAAGTGCTTCGACGGATATGGTCATTTTGCACTGTCATCAACTGAACATGCGCACAGAACGGAGGAGGGAAACCCGGTCACGGCATTAGCCTACTCTTAACGAAGAGCACCAACTGCTTAACGTCCCTTCCGAAGGACGGAACGCTGACTTTGGTCGTTCTCCTCAGACTACAAAAACAGAGGGCCGGGCGACCTCAGAAAAAAAAATCCTACTTTCGCAGGATTCGTGCCCGCTGCCTTTTCGAGCAGTAGGCGAGTAGCAGCCAGCGTCCTAACCACTGCACCACCGGCACCCCCTCGTCTCTTCAGCTGTCGACCGTTCGATCTCTTTAACCCAGTGCAGGGGTGGCCATTTGGGCCTGAGCAGGAGTCACAATAATGCAATGGACACCACCGAATAGCCGCAGTAACATTTGATGAGATAATAAAAATATTTAAGAGATAATATAACAATAAAAATTACTCTTTTATGGGTCTTACGGCAATCTTTGACTTCAACGGTTTCTTTACGCATTATAATCGGAAAATTACGGTAGGTATATGTATAGCAGCCGAAGTTTCAAAGAGCCGCATATCAACTCTCATAGAGCCCACATGCGGCTCCGAAGCCGCTGGTTGGCCATCTCTGACATAGTGTTTCCGATGCGTTTTATTGGCGCGGCACCCTTTCAAAGACAAACATAATGTCGCTGCACCCCCACCTTGGAGCAAAGCTTTATATTTATACAAGCGTGCGTTACAACCCTTGGAAGCGTTATTTTATTGGTGCTACAACGCGAGGAATTTATCAGAGGAAATATTATCGCCATGGCGACCATGCAACATTTCAAATTCATTGATTTATTTTCTTAGTAGTTCTTCGCGACATCCCTAACAGTCAACTACGGCAACCAGCTTGGAAAACATTGCTTTAACCCATTAACGTCAATTTTTTTTTCTTCTCCACTCATTTGAAACAGTTCAGCTTTTAAAGATCATAGCTAAGGCGGGATAAGGGCTAGGCGAGCGAGCCACCCGCATAAGCCGCAGCACATGTAGGGACGCGACAAATGACGATTTGAGCTTTAAAATGTGACGTTTTATATTATAAATATATTTTGCACATTTCATTTTGCCTCTGCATTGTAAATAAACCACTGTTTTGAGAGGTGGAATTGTGTACTATATAGTTTCATTAGGAGGGCGTAATTTTCAAACCTTGCCTAGGGAGCTTAAATGTCTAAATGGAGAAAATGGATCCTAGTGTTGTGGTCTCAGACAATTAAAATTTTGTACTGTTGATTAATATCAGGAATGACGTTCTCAAATGATAGTTAAAATAATAATTACTTCGCTTTTGCGGATAAATCCTGTGGTCCCGAAAAAGGAAAATTATTATAATTTTCATAACGTCATAATCGTGGATTACCAAAAAGTAACGGCTCATTCGGTTAAGTATGCATGATTTATTTAAATTGGATGGAACAGACTGTAATTATAAGTACAAAATGGGCGTGATCAGGTGAGCGCTGATGAGAATGGGACAATTCGATAGTTGTTTTCGACGACCGACCGACGCTTTGATGGGTTAACCGAGTTCGATAATCCTTGGATTGTTTTATAGATGGACGCTTTGAAAGTCAAAATTGTATTTATTTATTTTGGCGAGTATTTCGAGATGATCAAACGGAAGACCCTTTTTAGGTTTCCGGTCAAGACTACTAGGTTTATTTTTCCCTCCCTCTCTTTGATTTTGCGATTGGGTGTGAAACCTTATGTGCTTTGTATTTCCTATAAAAATTATTTGGAACGATATGACTATGATGTGTGTCTGTTCAGCAACCCGATCATCGTCGTTCCGAAAAAAATGTGCGTGGGTTGAGTTAAAACATTTTTACACGTTTTAAACTTTTTTACGAATGTTTCAAAACTTTTGACCGTCGCGAATTTCACGCAGGTATTGAGAAAATACATTTTCATAAAAATTTATTACGAGATTTCATACCAGATAGTAATCCTTTGAAGTGCGTAAGAATTCTGTTAGGGGAAACTATATATTTAGGGATGACTTTTCCATTCCTTGTGTAATCTTTAAGATTCGAAAAAAACTCACTTTCATGTATTCAGAAGTTGCATTTTATACGCCGTGTGGCAGTAGGTGGCACCACGTGTCTTAAAGATGGCAAACGGGTTTTACTAGACATGCCATAAAATAAGTAGTAGTAGTACGTATAT
This sequence comes from Tanypteryx hageni, assembly GCA_028673005.1. NCBI lineage: Eukaryota > Metazoa > Arthropoda > Insecta > Odonata > Petaluridae > Tanypteryx > Tanypteryx hageni. The sequence continues at coordinate 21,103,120 of CM054114.1, forward strand.
GTTGCTTCTTCCTTGCTAAGAGGTTAATTTATTCAAAAGTTCATGTCGATATTTGTCACCACCACTATATTAATTTCGTATAAATTTAAGTGCACTGGAGTTAAAGTATGCCAAATGATAATTATCAACCAAACAAAAGGACAAAAGATCGCGCATTATATCGGAATTTGTGGTCCATCTAACTCCAGAACTATTAATCAGATCAATGTGAAATTTTATATTTTATATTTTTATTTGAGGGTGAAGAGTTGATTAGTTTTTGGTTAAAATTGTTCAACCGGAAGTGGATGTTTACTCTTGGCACGTTTCCTTTTAATATTTGCTTTAATAATTGGTCAGTCACTGGAATAAAAGTTGTAGGAATTTTAATTTTCTACAACTTTTGTTCGAAACATTTTCCCATACAATGCATTGTTTAAGAGATATTTTAATAAACCATTTTTTCGCAACCACCATCTCACCACCTCGAGGCGACTTTTGTAAACTTTACGTATTAGTAACGTTTTTTTATGGTTAATTATTGGAGCTTCGTGGCTATAACCATTTTCAGAAGGCTACAGTTTGAGTTTGTGTGTCATTTGTAAGGTCTTTGAATTTTTCTCGCACCTACTTAAAATATTTATTATCCTTTAACCTATTTGAACTTTTTAGAAATATTATAGGTATGGAGAAAGTCACGTTGGTGGTCACATCAGATTTTTATATCCATTTTCAGAAATTACAAAACAGTGTCTGTCATCGCTAATGTTTGGCGCACCAACAAAATTTCAGGGCGTACTTCATGTTTTCTCGTTTCCTCCCCCGCGTATTCTCTTTGGGCGTAAAGTCTGCTGGTTCGGCAGAGCACCCTCGAAAAGTACCGGCGGGAGGAGGGGAAAAGAGGGAGGTGGGGGTGGGGAAGGGGGAGAGAAAGGGGAAGGGGGGGGAGAAAGGCGGAGGGGGGAGAGAAAGGAGGAAGGGGGGAGAAAGGAGGAGGGGGAGAGAAAGGAGGAGGGGGAGAGAAAGGAGGAGGGGAGAGAAAGGAGGATGGGAGAAAGGAGGAGGGGGAGAAAGGAGGGGTGAGAGAAAGGGAGAGGAGAAAGTGGGAGGGAGGAGAGAAAGGAGGGGGGAGAAAGTGGGAGGGGGAAAGAGGAGGAGAGAGAGAAAGGGGAGGGGAGAGAGAAAGGGGAGGAGAGAGAGAAAGGGAAGGAGAGAAAAAGGAGGGTGGAGAGAAAGGAGGAGGGGGGAGAGAAAGGAGGAGGGGGGAGAGAAAGGAGGAGGGAGGATAGATGGGGGGGAGGGGGAGAGAAAGGGGGAAGGAAGGGGGATAAACTCTTGACCTTTTCACATCGCCCTACCCCGCCCCTTTCCTTCTCCATCCGGAGGAGACTTCTCAAAGCGGCCTCGAGGATTGCTTTAGGAAGGGTTTTAGAGTGTGAGAGCGTGCGTGTGTGTGTTCCTTTCCAATTAACTCCGTTCCCTCTTCATTCTCCCTTTTCCGTCTCTACTCGTGTTTTTTTTCGCTTTTTTTAAGTGTGCCTTCGCTGAATTAGGGCGTGTCGTAGGGAGTGGGACACTTAGAGAAAGAGAGAGAGAGAGAAAAGAAACTAAAGACGATTAGGAAAAGAGGAGTGTGATTTTTTTATATTTTTGGGTCTACGCACAAAAAGCGATAAAAATGATGAGATTTTTTGAAACGGCTCTTTATTTCGACGGAAACGCGGTCATCGAAAAGAGACGTGACGAAGCTCGCCGGGAATGGTTCTTTGGTTTAAACGAGGAGGTACGTTTTATCCGACTCTCCGGAATTTTTTTTCGTTCGGCTGTAAATTGTCGTTTTAGTTCGCAATGTCCAAATGGAGATTTGTTTATGCAGCGAAACGATGGCTCCGTCGCTTGGCAGTTTGGCGTTCATTGTTAAAAGAACTCTCTGTACTTTGATTGAAATTGTGGCTGCCCTGTGATTTATTGAACTGTATATGAGTGGCGCCATTAATATTGTGTGTGTGTGTGTGTGTGTGTATATATATATATATATATATATATATATATATATATATATATATATATATATACACTAGTAGTTGGTGCTTGCATACTGCAAGCATTTCATCTCAACATAAAAAAACATTCATTATTCATTATTCATCTTTCATCATTACACATATATTTTTAATTCTAAATATTTCACCTTCGCAGCGATTTTCGTTTTTCCCACATGTGAAAATAATAGTTTAAAACAATCCCCAAATGTTGCAATTTTAAAAATTTTACACTTTCTTCATTATGGGGTACTGATGCTACACATTTTAGCTAATTTTTAAAGTTGTAGCACTTATAGAAGTAAAATAATAATTTTCTAATTGTTTAAATTTAAATAATTTTTAACGGCCGCCGCAATTCATATATGGTAAAATTGAAATGTTTATTTATGCAAATTCACTACTCTGTAAATAATTTGAAAATTTCAGCTTCCTAACTCATCCCGTAGTACCTAAACAGTTATCTATTTGTTTAAACTTTAAGAATTTTTAACTGCCAAACAAATTAAAATATCAAAATTTGTATAATCCCTATTTCGTTTTTTTAAGAATTCTACTTATAAAAAAAATTTCAACTCCGTGGCACATGCGGAAATACATAATCCTCGAAAATTTGTTTAAACAATTGCGAATTTTTAGCGGCCGCATTGTTGCACTTTTTCAAGATTTTCGTTTTTTCTAGTCGGTTTTGCACAAAATCCTATCTATGAAAAAAATTTCGAATCTCTAGCACATCTGGAAGTGCCTAAACATTAGTATCCTCCTATATGTTATATCCTCCTCTGTAAGAGTCGTCGATATATAATTTATTTATTTAATTTAATTAATTTATTTATTTAATTAAAAAAGGTCCATAAACAGCCAAATTTTGGCCTTTTACAATGGATCCGTAATATAACATTATAAAATAACAAATAAAATAAATGAAATTAACAATCGTGGAACAGATATTAAATTGTTCCAAACAGGAAAATGCAAAAACAGAAACATATTCAAAAGCGTTTAGACAATAAGAATTATGGGGGTGACCGGGCAACTAGTGCAGAAAAGGATGAGATGGGGGAAAACATATCAATAACAGGGAACAAACGAACCAGGGAATTAAATGTTTGGGGCAATCGATAGAAGAGAGATCTTTTGGTGATGGAGAGTCGGCATTTGGGTAAGTGTAAGGGGTTGGGATTGCGGGTGGGACGAGGGGGGACGTGAAGAGAGAAGTAGGTAAGAAGTTCATTTGGTCGGTATTTACCATTCATTATTCCATGGAGAAATTTTAGGTCTGATGTTTTCCGATAATGATATATATATATAAAAGGAGATACTTTTTGTCTTATTTCATGATAATAAATTTTAGTACTTTCATCAACTGAATCGCAGCTTGTTATGTAATATGTTTACAATAAATTTGTTGATATGCAATAACAGTCCGTTTTGATTATAACGCAACAATTATTGATTATGATTGGTGAATCATGCGCGTTTTAAAGTAATGTTTCCTTCCTTATGTTAACTATATTGAAAATATTCTTTTTGGAGAAATAATCACGTTTGGTATTTTTTGCCTTTTTTGCGTGTTTCCGAATAGATGCATGCCCATAAATAAATAATGTTGCCGTATAGCAATGAGAGCTTTTCAAAAATCGGATATGAGCAACAAAACTTATTAATATATGATTAATGTATCATATAAAGCTGCTTCGGCCTCACTCGCTGACTAACGTGAAACTCCGAGACCAAACCACGAAAGATATAAACATACCGTTGTCACACGACCAGAAAAATCGAAAATTCCGGAAAAGATTATTAATTTCTCGGAAAATGCGGAAAAATCTCTCGTTTGAAAAGCATGGAAATCTGCGCAGGGCTTCATAAAATTGCAATTTAAAATTATGTAGTTTAAATCGAGATAGAAGATCGGGACGAAAACTTTTCTATTATTTTTGAAGACTAAACTGAAACTCGCGCCTAATTGGGTAGGAATTTCTTTTTAATCGGTAAAAGGAGATTTTCAACAATGAAAAATTTCAGCTACCGTGGCAACGAGTGCAATGTTTTTAAATGGGAATTGGTAGTCCGTGTTGTAATAGCATCAATTTAATGATTTTTAACAGAGAATTGATTTCAACCAACGACGTATGCACATGGTGACGTCATTATTTTGAAACACGATTTACGGCAGTGGTTCCCAAACCTGGAGGGGGAGGACGTGAGGGGGGGGGGGCGTGAGACCTTGAGAAAATCAATTTTTAATGTGAAGTTCGGTTGTAAAATGCCCTTTTAGCCGCGTTTAGTCATTTCTTTCTTTAGAATTGTTAATCTAGATGTTAACAATATTGGAGTAGTTTTCAGTATTTGTCAGAATTATTCATCACCAAAGATAGAAATACTTTCTGTGCAATGCATGATATTTATGCGTCTGATGTATGGGTAAAAATAATTACGACTTAATTGATCATTAACAATAATATAAATCTTACAAAATATATAATAAATGTTACAAATAAATAAAATGCGTATGCGCGCAAACGGTTACATTTATTTCAATTAAATAACTGATTTTTTAAAAGCGCTTGCAGTATGCAATCACCGAAAGCTCACGCGGATGACGTCCCCCATTCTTCGAGATATCCGCGTTATCGCCTCCGTATCCCCGGGATACGGGGGTTTCCGCGGGAACGCGGCCGAAAGCGCGCGCCGCAAATAGAACCGGCGGAAAGCGTCGCGGAGAAAGAGGGATCAATCTGATTCCGACGCAGATTTCCTCGATGCGCCTTGCGCTCTTCCCTCGCAGGACATCTCTAGAGAGAGAGAGAGAGAGAATCCGCACCGGATGGCGTGGGGACGGGCTGATGAGGGGAAGTGGATGAGAAGTAGAGTCGTGTTTAGGACAGCTAGGGCCCTAGGAAAAGCAAATTTTTGGGCCCCCCTCTTCATATTTAAAAGGAAGGTATATAGAATTAATGTAATGGAAAAAACAAGGTTAATGCAAATGTTAAAATCCTCTATTTTAAAGTACATATTTATAGATATTATTTTTCCTTTTTAGCTTTTAGTACAGCAAATTTATCAATCATTTCATCACAGTTAATTTCATTAGCAACGTCTTTTTCAATACAAAGCAGAGCCAGCGCGCTTAATTTGTCTTGTGAAATACTGCCACGTTGGTAGTTTTTCAGACGTTTCAAAGTTGAAATGGTTTATTCACCAGTAGGATTACTAATTGGAATTAGTAATTTCGGTCTCCAGCATTTGCCTAGCTTGCCTTATGCTAAACATGGGCCTGGAGGGGAGGAGGAAGGAAGGAAGGAAGGAGAGGCGGCGCCGTTGTTAAGGGAGCCGTGATCAGGGAAGTGTGGCGAGGGGCAGGGCGAGAAAGGGCTGCTTTGGCTCGTGTTCCTTCCAGCATTCGGTAGAAGCAGAGAGGGGTTCCGTATGTGCAGAGAGAGGGGGGAACCTCGCGCTATCACGCGCGTGCGTGCGTCTGTTGGAGGATGTGTGGCGTGCGTCCCCGTGGCGGTGGAGGCGGCAGCTGCTCGCTCTGCATGGGGAGAACGGAGGAGGGGTTGAGAGAATGAGGGGGTGGGGGTTGAGAGGTGCTAGGAATGGGCGCGTGGGTTGGGGATGTTGCCTGGGCGGGCAGAAACTGGAAAGGGTCCCTGGCAGTGTGTTTGCGTACGCTGCCCCGGACTCCTCCGTCTGGTCTCAATCTCCTGCTGAGCTTCGTGCTGCTCCTCCGTGACGCCTTCCCTACGGCATTACGCCCGTGTCTAGGCGAATCCGTTAAGCGGGAGAGTTTTTTAATGCGATTCTAGAAAGGGCGAAAGGGAAGTTTAATTTCCGTTGAGAGCCGCGAGTTTCGCGTTCGATCGCCTCGATGATAATGTATGGCAAAGCGGTCGAGTGCGCCGCATTTAATTTGGAGACGGTTTGTTTTGGAGCGCTCTTTTTTGAAGGTCTTGTCCCCGCGGGCGTAAAAAAAGTCGCGTCTGGTGGACTTGACGGAGGTGAACGAATCCGTTGATAAACAAATACATGCTCCGGATACAGAGCATTCATCATCAACGGTATTCCACAGATCGTCGATTATACGAAAGAACTCGTTTTTTATAGCAATCAGTAATAATAATAACAATGAAATCAATAAAGACGTGAAAAACGTACTATCTCATGATGAATGAACGATCTGCAGATCACCATTGAGGACGGCTGCTTTACAACCGCTATGCATGTCAGATTTTTCTAACCTTTGAGTGGTTATTGAAACGCTAGCCCCTAAGTTGAGCTCTTTATGTTTCATTTTTGAAACGTCTTCTTCACGATTCGAATGGCTTTTTTTTTAAACTTCGATTGTAATAAACCCACAGTTATGCGTTACGCTGTGCCGCACTTGGGAGATGAATACGACTCTGGAGTTCGTCGAGACGTCTTTAAAGGTTTAAAAGACAAATGTCATCTCCTCCGGGATGTTAAATGGGCGCGGAGACGTCAGCTGCGATGACCACATTCTGCTAAGACTATTTGGGACGCACTATTCCAGCTGTGAGATTCGCTTTATAATTTAATTTTATGTGGTTCGGTTATTGGTCCATTCGTTTAAGGCAGATATGACAAACTCGGAGAGGCATCAAGGCCGCATTATAGCGATAGATGGTATAGAAGGACCGCATTAGGATCAAAGTTATTTAAATGAGGGTCAGAGTTGGGGTAATAGACTTGATCTATTTGACGCCTGTTTTGCAATTATAAACAATTATTTAGAATACGCATCCTTATTGTACCTCAATAACTATGGAAAAATCATGTCTCCTTTTCACAGAAATAGAGTATTTATTTATAATCTCGAGCGATTTAGTTTAGACAAAAATTAGCAATCGGGCCGCAGTAAGGCTCAATTAGGGCCGCATGCCGGACATCAGTTTGAGATGCCTGGTTTAAGGGCACAGTTGGCACAAATAGGGTTTGCGTCTATAACGACTCGAAAGATTGCTGCTATTTTTTCCTTTCTTTTTTCCGTAGATCCTTAGTTTTTCATTTTATTCCGCGCGATGTTGGATTTTTGCCTTTCCTGGGAATAAACGTGTTTGTCATTTATTTTTCTCGCACCGGCGTCGGCCGTATTCTATCTCATGTTTTGACATTTTTTTCGTTATAAAAGTTGTGGCGACGGATGCGTCATTGTAGTTTTTATGCATTTCGGAGTCGAACACGTTGTGGTGTCGTGCATTTCGAGTCCACCATAGGGTTCCAACGTGTTCAGTGCGTGGAGATTTATGGGATGAGTTCGCGTGAGTCGAGCTGTTTTTTTTATGGCCCGCCGTTGACTGGTTTTAGCTTTCGTTTCCTCTGTTCTTCCAACAAGGAGAGGCCTTGTGTGTTCCAGATACGCAGCCGCACCTCGTACAATTATTCCCGGAACTGCTTTTTAGAAGTGGGCTTCCATACGCGCACGCGAGCGTCGATTTCATCTCGCTTCTTGGTTCCTCGATTCCGTGAGGGATAGAGAAATGCGTGAAAGGTGATCGTTTTTGCCGAGTCTGAAAGGTGATCGTTGCAGTCGAGTCGCGCTTTGTGGTAGTTTTCCTGGAAAAGTTCTTTTTGGATGATTAAGCAAATGGTAAGTGGTTAGAGTGCTGGCCCCGCCATGATCTGCTAAAAAGCGACACTCGGTTCGAATCCTTCAAAAGAAGCCCTGCCCCCTATTTGTGCGTGTTGAAACTAAGGATACGAGAATGGGCCAATGAGAAAAAGAGAAATGAGGAGAGCGCTCAAATCAACACTTCGTCCTTCGGAAGGGACGTTAAGTCGTTGGACCCCTTGGCGCTCTTCGTTAAGAGCAGGCTAAAAGCCGCACCAGGTTTCTCTTCTCCCTTGCTATCCGGCTATTCATTGCACTACCTCTTGTTAGATACCCATTGCACATAGGCAAGAGGTGAATCAGCTGGGTGTAAAACAAAAGCGTTTACGAATTAGTTTATTGATTGTCAAAGGTAGAATGGCGACGAGGATCCTTCGATTTGTTTTTGAAGTCGAATTTTTCGAGTTGCTATAGATTGTCGGTAATGATTACGAATGTTCATTACTTGATGACTCGCAGCCTATTTTTTGCACAGATTACCTTAAATTGAGATCACCATCACCCCACAGTTACATCTTACGTTAGAGAAATAAGCAGCTGAAATCTTTAGTAGAAATTTTTTCTCATCCCTCTCAGCATATGTAAATGTATTTTGTTACTGCGGTCATCAATTCACGTAAACGGGAGTATTTTCGTATTTATGTATAATGTAATAATATTTGAAACTATTTAGGAAGAAACCACGTCACTTTCGATATCCCGATTTTGTTTCGGAAGTTATTTCAATAGAGGAATGTCGCCGAACGGTATTTGAAGCTCGTAATGTTGCTGGGCGAATATGAAGCGAGTTCATCAGCCAAAATCTTGTATTTATCTTGTTAACGACTACGACGAAGTAAAACCTCTTGCCATTGTCAAAGGATATTAAAAAAATGAATTTAATTTTTCTTTATTATGGCACGCGTTCATTTCCATTTATCACTGATGTGGTTCAGTCTCCAGTCGTTTCGTGCCGGTGATTCCTCGAGTTCATTTCACCAAAGAAATGGGCATTAAAAACACTAGTGGCGGCCAAAAATGGCTAAATTATAAAAAATATCACGTTTTGGATCGTATTTTAAAAATTTGCTCCCAATATTGGATACATTTATAAGTTTTTTATAAAATAAGTTATCACACATTTATGATTTGATTTTCACCGATTTCACATTGAATATTTTCTTAAACTTTTCATGCGCAGACTATCTTCTTGCAAAACACCTTTTCGATTACTATATTAGTCTAGCTTTGCGGTCGCATATTTCCCCATAACTTAGGAGAGATGCTTCCCTTTCCCTACGCCCGAGCCATGCGTTTTTCTTCTTTCGCCATCGGTAAAACAGCCGGACGCAGAAATCGGAATCGAAGAACGGATGTGTGTGTCGGTTTGCCATTAGTTGTCTTCCGGAATGGAGCGATAAGACTTTGTCACAAAGAAGTTCTTGTTTTATTTCCTTTTTTAAGCTTTTGATCGGCAGTTGTTTCGCCAGATCAAGCCGTAGGACTGGCGAGAAATTAAAAAAAACCCTGGGATAACTCCATTGATATCGGAAGTGTTAAGTGAACCATAATGACAACAAGGTGTATTTCGGTGCAAATCTAATTTCGATATCCGTTTTTCAAATTCTAATGAAAGGACTTTTGAAAAAAGATGTCCTAGTATATATTAAAAAGTATAGATTGTGGTAACCATATTTTATAAAATAATCCAGTAATAGTAGGGTCGCGGCCAATCGTCTAATGTGTAAAATATTTGGAATTCAAGGTCCAAGTTGAGTCATAGTGGATTAAAATTATTCACATGGGATATAATATTTTGACTACCGTTGGGCGATTCTATATTTGCATGATTATGTAATTCCGTTATTGCGTTCAGCCTAGCCGCGAATGCTTTCGTAGACTGGACATTGACCCCATAAAATAATAGTTTGGTATGTACATTCCAGGGTTTTTTTAAAAGTAGTATTTCGTAAAAATCCTACGAGCTCATCAACCCTTCCATCCTCTCCGCTTCTTCGATTTCATCGACCGCGCGAACCCAACTAGCCAAGTCCCCAGGGGCTGTGTTTAGAGAGAGGAGGTCGTCGTTTGATGTATGTATCCCTCTCATCGTAAGGGACCTGCGTGGTGCTGAGTCAAGGGCGCCGCCTTTACAGCACCACAGACGCCACAGATAAACCGAATGTGTCCGACCTCCCTTTTTAGTTCGTTTGTTTTCCTACTCTCGCGTGTGTCTTTGGCAGTCATCCCTCTCTCTCCTTCCAGTTCTCCCTCTCATCCCTCCAATTCCTCCTCCCTCTCTTCTCAAGAAAGATTCCTTCTATTATTAGCTCGCCCGCGAGAGAGAGAGGAGAGAGGACAGCAGAGAGGAACGAGGTGCAAGGTGGGACATAGGCGAGTCGAAGCTAATGTTCGCGCCAAGGGGAAGGGCATATCGCACCCTCTCTCCCATCCCTCCCCCTCAAGAGCCAAACCCATCTCTTGCCGCCTACGTAATAACCCGCCAGGGGAAGCCGGTGGTGTAGTGGTTAAGAGTTTTGGCCCCGCCATGATCTTCTAAAAAGCGACGACCCGGTTCGATTCCTTGTAGGATTTTTTCCGAGGACGCCCGGGCCCCTATTTGTGCGTGTTGGAACTAAGGAGACGAGGACGAACCAATGAGAAAAAGAGAAATGAAGAGCGCGCTCAAATCAACACTCCGTCCTTCGGAAGGGACGTTAAGCCGTTGGCCCCCTTGTTGCTCTTCGTTAAGAGCAGGCTAAAAGCCGGCACCAGGTTTCTCTCCTCCCTTGCAATCAGGGCCGGCCCGAACTACGGGCGATCCGGGCTGCTGCCCGGGCCGCTATCCCGATCATTTTTATACGCATTAGTTGCAAATTAATAAATATTGGATACGAATTTATATCGAGGAACAGGCTAGAATCTTGATGGCATTCCTTTTAATTTTTGATTATCGATAATATTTACAGATCGATGAATAAATTAACATGTACTTTGTAAATATCTCAACAAACATTAACGGAGGGGGCGCTGGAGTGCTATCTCGTCCGTGGCGCCAAAATTCCTCGGGCCGCCCCTGCTTGCAATCCAGCTATTCATTGCACTACCTCTTAGATACCCATTGCGCGTAGGCAAGAGGTGAATCAGCAGTGCGTAAAACATTATAATAATTAACCGGCCTGTCTCGCGTTGCTTGGAGATGGCGGTGGTTGTTGGCTTGGCTCTCGATCCCAAGTATTCCCCCGCTCCTGTGATTTGCGATCCCGAAAAAACTTCGCGATCGTAAAAAGATTCTCTTCTGCTCGCGTTCGCTGAATTGGAGAACTTTTTTATATTCGACATACCGGAACGGGCGAGTTCGAGAGGAATTCGAATCGCGGTGTCCTTACCGAATTAACGCGCTCATTTGTAATTTATTTATAATGTGCATTTGTTTATGTGTCCTTCGCCCAGGGCGGATGGGTATGGCGGAAAATTCCGAGGCTTGGGAATTCGAACGTAGTTCCGTCTGGGAGACATTTCGTTTGGTTTAAACGATCGACCCCGAATATTTTGGGAAAGAGCCAGGTTCCTTCCGGATGTCATAATCATACCGTAATAGTTCTGTGAAATGTTTTCGGAGACAGTCTGTGACAGGGTTTAGGGATATGGAAGAGAAAGGTTTGCTCGGAGGGAGAGAAGGGTGTAGTGAGGGTGTGGGGAAGGTGTTTAGGGGTCGACGGATGGCATTTTTAGGGGTCCCCCTTTCCCTTTTGAGGTGTACATGTTCGTTCCCAAGATCGATTTCCGATAGCCTGCGATATTCGGAAAGTCTTTCAAAGAGAAAGAAAAGGTCTCCTCGCCGCCGAAGGTAAAAAACCTCCTTCTCTCGTGTTTTTTCTTCGTATGCTTTATAATACTCTTTCGATTCGGCCTGAATAAAAAGCGCGCAGTGGAAAATGAAGTGCGTGGGTTGGGCTGCTATTGTGGAACTATATATGTATTTCCGTCGCGGATTTCGAGTGTACTTTCATAAGATATTCGAAATTTGTGTTTCTCGTGCGACCTCGGAAGGAACTTTTGCTATATGTAATTCGCGTTTCGGGAACTAGTACCGAATATTTTTAGACGTATTTTTGTCTTCGGTCGAGACTGTGACGAATTTGATTGGAAAAAGCATGAGGAAGTGCCTGTATGTTTGCAAACGTATCTCTGAATACTATACTGAGTCCTATAATACCAGTATTGGCTTTAAATTTGCGCCCTTGGCTACTCGAAACTTTTTCGTCGCTAATAATTTTCCCTTTTGCGGACATGCGACCTTTCTGGAAAATGAATTGGGTGCATTATAATTTTAGAGCGTTAAAATATAATTGAAAATACAATTTATTCCGTTGTGGATCATCATTTCTCATTCTGTCGTTCTTACTAGTAGTCAATTGCTTTAATGACCTTTTCCTGCGTTGCTACACGTAAATAACGCCATCAGGAACCCTTACAAAGTTTTCTCCTGAATGGCTTCCATTCGCCTTTATCTCCCTGCACATCTCAAGGTGATTCACCCTATTGCACCCCATCTCTTCAGTTCCTCGCCTTCCCTGTTCCTACGCACATTTGTATTTGTTTCCACGTGCGTGCGGCTGACCGTTTCAAGAATATATTGGAGGTCCACACGCATCGTGTGCCACCTCGAGACGATCTTTTCGATAAGCCCTCCTTCCCTCGAGTTTTTATACTCGTTAACAGAATTCCTTTCTCGGGCAGTTTCAACACCAAATGTTTCCACTTCTCACACCGACAGTCACTAAGATAGCGTCTGTGCATATATCACGCAAGGTCCCCCCTTCTTGGTTTTCTTTTGGTCATCCTTCTTCGGCGTCGTTATCACGAATCGTACAGTACAGTAGTTCTTCCGATTGTAGCGGCGTGTTTAATGTAATTATTTATGTTACACGTTGAACGGCTACGTTGCCCCGTCTTTCACCTAGTCGTAAACAATTTCAAACGAGCATTTACAAGAAATGTTGTTTCAAGAGAATTACGTATTTCATTAATGAGTTGATGTGATAAGAAAATAACTTTTTATCTCAACCGCCGATGGCGTAATCTTATGGAATAATTCCACTGAGAAGCGGAGAAAAGAATACGCAGGTCGATGCCATCTTCTTAGATTTTAGGAAAGCCTTTGATAAGGTACCTCACAGGAAGTTAATAACGAAATTAGAAACCTTAGGCGTTAATTCTAAAATCGTTAGTTGGATCCGTGAATTTTTAAATCATAGGAAGCAGAAGGTTGTTATAGATGGGAAATCTTCGAACTTAGTGGAGGTTGTCTCTGGCGTTCCACAGGGTAGTGTAATTGGTCCGTTATTATTTATAATTTATATAAACGATATCAGCTCAGTAGTCAGAAGTAAAATTAGGCTTTTCGCGGACGACACCGTCATCTATAGAGAAATAAGCAATCCGGAAGACCACCAGTATCTCCAAAATGACCTAGAAGCTATTTCTGCATGGTGTAAGGAATGGCAGTTAGAGATCAACCAAAAGAAAAGCTGCGTCATCAACTTCTGGAGAACCAAGAGTATCTCGTTGGATAATAATTATTCGTTGGACGGAGTAGAGATTCCAGTTTCAGTCTCGATTAAATATCTCGGAGTCACGATCCATCGTGATCTCTCGTGGGACACCCACATTCGCCGATTGATAGGTGCCGCTAACAAAAAGCCGGCCTTTGTAGGGAGAATAGTTCGAAATAGCTCCGAAAAAGTGAAAGAATTATGTTATTTATCCTTGGTTCGACCGCAGGTCGAATATGCTTCAGCTGTGTGGGATCCCTACGAAAAGGGACTCACTAACGAGATAGAAAAGGTTCAGCGCAGGGCAGCTAGATTTGTAAAGAGGAATGACGATAGTTAACAAAGCGTAACATCATTAATAAAATATCTGAAATGGACATCGTTAGAGGAACGTAGGCTGCAGGCTAGAATTAAACTACTGGAAAAAATTATCTCGGAGGGACTAGCGAATGAGGTAGTAGGACTTATCAGAAGCCCGACGTATATCGGAAGGCAGGACAATGAGGATAAGATTCGCGAGATCGACTGTAGAACGGAGCGATATAGAGGATCGTTTTTCCCTAGGACGATAAGAGACCATAATAGGAAAAGATAACGTAGGAAAACTATGGACCCTTGGTGCACTGCACCCCCTGCCATCCACCAAAAAGGTGACTTGCAGGGTATAATGTAGATGTAGATGTATAATATGAAATGTCAACCCCCCACTTTTTGATAATAAATTTCTGAATTGTGATAACAAATGCTATAAATCTAAATAATTTTGTTTAACTTTTCCCGTCATTTGTGACTGGCTTTTAAGCTAGACTACGAATAAAAGAGACAAAAAAATTGAAAAAGGAATGTACATGAGCTGGTCTTTGCTTCCAAGACCGTTTCCCCGCTGATGGGACAGGTAGAAGTAGTGCTGAAATTTATAAGAATTGTAGATTAGTGTTAGCAAAATAAACAAAGTAAGGATAGGGATGAGGAGATACTCGTAGATTAAGAGAAGTGAACTAAGTACGTTTGCTACTGGCGACAGTGGCGGATTTAAGGGGGATCGCCCTTGGCGCTCGCCAGGGGCCCCGTGAAGTTAGGAAAGACTTGCTGTTAATTGTTAGATACAGGATTTGGCGAGACAGGAATGCTAAATAGCGCCGTTAACTGCTTTTCTTTCAGAGCTTTACGTCGGATTGCTCCGATTTTGAGAGAATCTTTGAATTTCATAGAATTATAAACACCAACTTGTCATAGATGCGCGAGAAGAGCATTAATTCATTGGAGTACTTAGAAGCGAAAGGGTCCGCGGCAGAATATTATCGATGGCCGCTTTTCCCCTTCTTCTTCATCCAACAGATACATATGTTCAGTTCAAACTGAGACTCATTTTAACACTTACCATGTTGCGCTTATTAACCAATTAACAGCAGTATGCCGAGAAGGTTAGGCTTTTTAAAAAATGATTTTTTCCAAAAATAAAGATTAACTGGAACAGCGGCGCTGCCAGAGATTTGGTTTTGGGGAGGGGGCAAACACTCCAGCGCATTATTATCTGGGCTCTGTTTTATTGATTTATCTGCAAGAACCTTGGTGTATTGATAGAAGCTAATGAATCAAGGTACTGTTTCTAATTTTTACACCTTCGATCCACGTTATTTCCATCTGACGCTCGCATACTCTCGTGCTTTTGTTTAGAATATCTCCTACCTTGGGAAGGGGGAGGGGTGGGAAAAACCCAGTTGCCACCCTCCTGGCCACTGAAGTGGAAAGTCGTTCAGAAATTGGCGTAAAAAGAAAAATGGCTAAAGAAATCTTTATTTTCTGTAAATTCGGAAAAAATCGAGGAAACGAGGAGCCCCCTGGGCCCGTGGCATTTGGCCATCCACGCCACCCTGCTGTTAAGCCACTTATTGGTCTCGTTGAAAAGATGTTGCTTCTAGTGGGTGTGTGCGGGCGCGCGAATACATATATGTAAACATATATAATTTAAGTAAAATAAGCAACCAGATTTTTTAAGTTGATAAAAGCGAATAAACGAAGAAAGCGGACAAGAATGGGCAATATTGAAATGCAAGTAAAATATACATTAATCTGACATTTTTGCTTGAATAAAATGTTCCTAATATTTCCTTTAACTACTAATGTGAAAATACCTTTACGTGATGCATACTTATACCTAATGGCGTATTAAACGTGGTTTTTGCTCAACTCTTAGATGCGCCCTGCGGGCCTTGAATTGGTCGGTAAGGCTTATAGGAAGGCCCTCTATCGGAGCAAGGAGATTGCTACATTCCAATTCGCACAGAGCTACACGCTGAATGAAAAACGAAAAAAATTCGAGATATAAAAGGTTAATCTAAAAGAAAGCGCACATGCCAATGCATTCAAGGACGACATGTATCTTTTTGCCTTTAACCTTGCTTTTGTTATTTCTTTTGCAGCGATGCTTATCAGGCTGTCAGTAGTTGAATACGTTTCGTTTTTCGAATTTATGTTTACGATGAAACACCGAATAAATGGACTGATTATTAATGTGTAAGAATTTAGGGGTATATACCGTATTACCCCAAATATAAACAGCACATTTTTCGAAAATTTTTCAATTTAGTAGAAATAGTGAGGACGTATGTAGTAACAAAATCATGCGAGCAGTTTGCATTGCATAAGGTTCAGGATACGAGATAAATTGTCGGTCGAGCATGTACTCTTTCACAATGGGAGTTTTTTGGCAATCAGATCAGCCGGTGGCGTATAAAAGCTGTTTCACTTGAAAACGAGAAAAAAAAACTATCCCTTATTTTCTTTCCATCTCTCCCACGAACCAGTCATACCCACCTCCAGCTCATTGTTTACCCTGTCGATCCCACCTCCCTATTACTCCCTCCCTTTGTCTCCCTCCCTATGTCTCACTCCCTTTCTCTCAATCCCTATCTCTCACTCCCTTCTCCCTTGTGTCACCGCCGCCGAGCTTCGCCGACTCTCCCAGCAGACGCGCACTTGCCTCCCCCTTCCCCTCCGCTCCCTCCACACCCCTCCTTCCTCACACCCCTCCTTCCTCACACCCCTCCTTCCTCACACCCTTTTCCACGCTTCTTGCGCAAGGAGCACGCTTCCGAAAGAGAGGAAATGAACCGAACGACTGCGGCTATGTGGCTCTTTTGTACGATTTCCCAGCATTTGAAACCTTTTTTTGTTTCCTCGGTGGTCGCTGTTTTCTCCGTCTCACGCATTTGTATAATTTTACCTTGGTCTAAGCGCATTCTTTATTTTCTGAGAGTCATTAAGGAAAACGTGTCTTTTCCCCTGTGGCGCCATCGGTGTGCTTTCGCGGAAGGGCGCGTTCATACCAAAAAAATTATAGAGGTTTTGACGCGTATCGTCAAACAGCACGTCTGCGAGATTGCCTTTGTGAAATATGTAGCGAGGATATTCGTGCAGAAATGGTTTCCCTTGTCCTCGAGTGATTCCCTTGCGCTAATTGTAATTACCGATACTAACCGAAAGAAGGTTTCGCTCATTTGAGAGTCATTTGTTTCCGATAATCGCCATGATTTTGTTGTGAAAAACCGCGAGGTGAGAGGGTTCTCTTTCCTCCCCTTGTCTGCACGGGTCTGAATTTCTAGGTCCGGCCCGGCCCATACAAATTCGGACCCGACCCCGCCCGTACGTTGTCGCTTACACGTCAGGCATGCCAACTTTTGATATGTTAGTTAGGTTGCCCTAACGGACAAATGTGTCAAGTTTCAAAACTTGATGAATTATTTCTCCTAACCGTCCAAAAAGTGTAATTTGACTGGTCTATTGGGTACTTGTTCTTGTCCAAAACCTCATTTTCACCCCTGGTAGGCCCAAAAAATAATCGTCGTAAAAAAAGCTTTAAGAACGGTCGCCACTTTTTTGCTTATTATTTTCTTTAAAGGCGCTGTGAATGAGGGCTGTTTTTTAATTCTTAGCCTCTTAAAAATAAGAAAGCCCTTACTTTGGGCTGACCACAGAGTCGCTAGAGATCCTTCGATTTATTCGGAGCGGTATTTTTACTAGTCCTTTCTATTGAAGTAGAGGAATTTTTTATAGCGAGCGTGTTTCCCCATCCGTCAGGAATGCCGGCTTTCTTCAAGAGCTCAGTGAATCGAATACTATATTCGTATTTAATTTTGGTTTTCGGTCCTTTTTTCGCGTATTATCTGAGGAAGGACTTTTTTAAGGCGAGGTAGTGCATTCGATGCGTTTTAAGCATGTCGAAGTAGCTTTTCAGTTCGTCGTCATATTCATTTTTCAATGTCTCATACCTCTCAGCTAGCTACTGTTTATTTTTGAAGCACGTATTGACGGATGTTGTATTTTCGTTCGCATTAAGTGGGGATTGAATTACACGTCTGCAATAATTTAAAAAGCAAGAGTGCCATTTATCGTCTGCAATGTTGAAGCATAAACGATTCGCTAATATGCGAGTTGAAGCAGTGAAGAAATAAATCAAGTCGGATGGAAGAGTTAAGGGTGCTTTGAAAACTTTTTCTACGAACAGCAGCAAGAATTCCTGCCAACTGGAGCGAGTCTAATATTTATTTTAAAAATCTCTTCTGAGGTGCGGATTTGAAGCGGTGTCCTAGTTATTCAGCGAAGAATTACGAGAAAACGATCCAAAGTATAATTCGTGATGAGATGCCTTGAAACATCCAACACAAACATTTATGTAAATTTAATTCTCGCGGTGACTTTTATCAACATCATAATGTCTTTTTTCTATAAAAGACAATTTCACGGTCCATAACAATTACTACAATTTATTTCGCTTGATTTTTAATGACTAGAATGTTTATAATGCATGAGAAGTTCATTTTTGTTTGATAATTGTAATATTTAGACTTTTAAAATCTGTAAAGCGTATAAAGGTTAATATTTTTCGTCGGTATTTTATACTGTACGAGTTCCAATCTTCCTTACGCTTATCGTAATGTACCGCCCTCTAGGGGGACTCCTTTTCCGCGTCTTTCTTCCTCTCCCCCACCCCCTCACTCCTATTTCCCGATTTATCAACCTCCACCGCTAAGGATTCTGTTTTTTGCACTTTTTTGTATTTGCATGCCTGCTTCTCGCCTTCCTGCATTTAAGATCTTCTCCATTTCGATCTTCTCCAACCGAATAGTTTGATCCATTAGGAATATCGAATTACCTACAATCTCAGACTGAACTTTGTGTGCTTATACTCGTGAAGATAGGAGAAAAACCCGAAGAATTCCTCCACTATAATTTTAATTCAGCACAACTTGGTTTCGCTACACTCGTCGCATCTGCAGATATTTCCTTCTAACGCGTTTTTTGCCGTGTAGTTTACACCTGGATTAGTCTCCTTACTCCTATCTGTTTTACATAAATATCAATTTTAAAATTTTGGTGGCCGTATTACAGGACTCGACCCTATTATGCGACTACCTAGGTATATAGAGAGCTTGGACGTCACCGATCGCTGTTATTATCCGAGTTATGGGTCGATATTTTTGCGAACGTTGGATCAACGTTATATGCGAGTCAATATTCTCTCTCATCTTTGGAATATCCTAGCGTAGCTAATGTAGTCCATCTCTCACGCGACTCCAAAGCTCTTGACTTTTTTGCCGAGAAGTGACAGGTGATTTTCCTTCCTTCATCCTTCGGTTATCGGGTGGGCCGTGGGGGTGGGGTAGAGGGGGGATTACGACGTGGTGCTCCGGGTGACTTAACATGGAGCCTTTCACCGGCCCTTTCTCTTCCCCCTCCCTCCTACCGGTGAGTCTTTCAATCCGTAATGCGACAACCGCGCTCTCGGTCACGTACAGAACGTCTTTTGTCGCTCAGCCCCCGTTTTTAAAGCTTTGCTCGTGGCCAACCATAAATGCACCCCACAAAGTTCTATCTTTCTCGTAGGAGAAAATCCAGGCCGATGCTTCTTTTTTTCTCTTGGCATTCCTTGCCTTTTCCCACGACCGCGGTAAGGTGTTTTTTTTCTGAGAGCATGACAATAGGATTCGAGAGTGTGTGCGCTCGCTGCCGCGTGGAATATCCTTCCTCCTTAATCGAGAGTCTCGGGATAGATTCGCTGGACCGCGAATAATTGCCGCTTGAGTGGCCCGCAGTTGGTCCTCATCCGTGCGGCGGCTCCATTGTCGTTTGACATACAAAGGGCCCCTTTCTTCTTTCAGAGGGTCATTATTTTTTTGCGAGCGAATTAATGAATATTTTCGCGATATTTTAAGGTTAGCGCGCCAATGTCTCCCTCCGCATTGCGTTTGGTGCGGTTTCTTTTCTCCGTGACGTAATTGGCACAAAAAATTATTAATGCTTTTAGTTTATTTTTTTAATAATGCGGCTTGTGTTAATTTTTATATATCGATGGAGGCCATGACGCAGTTGTCCGTTTTGAAACTAAAATTTTCAGTCTGCGAATGAAAACTGCGATTTATTTGGAAATTAGTTGAATTAGCCCGTTTAAAACGGGCTTTGTAACAGTGTAAAAGACAAGTTAAACCATTTTATTATAAAATTACATTATAGCAATCGTACCAAATTTGGTTGAACTGTCTGAAGAAATGGCTGAGATATTGAGCGTTATGAACAGAATGGCCAAGAGAATTAGCGTTTTATAGTTAAGTGATACGTATCTTAAACGTCTATTCTTTTCCGAAATGACCAAATCATTTCATTGCGCATAAAAGCTCAGTCCACGGGATTTACAGAGATGAATTTTACAATTTTATAGTCGATTGATTGCCGATGTTAAATCCAATGTGCGTACTTAAACCAATTCCACGCAAAATTCCTTGATTCAGCGCCACAGATTATGTCCATAGGGCAAGGGATAGGAAGGGACAGGTATTGAAAGAAGGCGTCAGATTCAAGAGGGGCAATCGAGGCGATCGCCCTCCCCTCGGGAAATTTCTGGATCCGCCCCTGGTGACTGCAGACGTCGCGTGTTTCTTTATAGAAAGAGCGTTGTCGGATCTTTTGCTCCAAGTGTTAAAAATTCGTGCAATATTTTATCTTTTGGCCTTGGAATTTTCAAAATAATTTTTTTAGTACCTCTCTATGATTTTTACTTTCTCAAGTATTCTTTTCATGAAAAAAGTCGAATTCAAGATTTCAACGGAAATACACGTTTTGGAGTCCCCTGAACACGTTTTGACCATTTTCTCTGTGATGTGTGTATGATAGGAATTTTGTGGGCGCAGTAACCCAAAAACTATTCATCAAATCTACGCGAAATTTTACATTTTTCATTTTTATTAAAGGGACAAGAATTAATTAGTTTTTGGTTAAAATCAGTCGACCGGAAGTGACACTTTACTCTTAGTCACTTTTTCGTTTTAACCGATTTTCTTCATTAATACTTCATAATTTATAATAACATTAAACTATAAAATTGTAGAAAATGTTATTCTCTACAACTTTTGTTTCAAGCTTTTTTTCTAGAATGCATTTTTTAAGAGATATTTTTAAAACTAAATTTTTTACCTGCCACCAAAACACCTGAAGGCAACTTTTACGCTTAGTTACGTCTTAGTAACCCTCCTTTTTATTTTCTTAATTTTTGGAGCTTTGTGGCTATATCCAATATCTGTTGGCTACTGTTTGAGTTGATTTCTGTTCTTCGTAAAGTCTTTAAATTTTTCTCGCAGTTCCTTAAACTATTTATTATCGTTGAACCTATTCGAAAAATTTCAGAAATATTTCAGGTATGGAGAGAGTCATCTGGTGACCACATCTGATTTTTACATTAGGTTTTATTCCTACACTGATACTTTTAGCGATGACTAATGCTTAAAAAGCTTTACATTCTTTTCCTCGCTGCCCCTGCGTTCTTTCGTTTACCCTTCTGTCTGGCGCGATGGAAAATATTAACGGAAGTGGAAAGGATGTGGCGGAAAAAGCAATTGGGAGCGCGCAGAATAACAAAAGACTAGCGAAAATAAGCTGGTTTCCGCTTTTATTGCCGCCCACGCTTCGGCCTGAAATCGTTAAATTCGTTCGCTGCGGTGTGTTTGTGTGCGTGTGCTGCTCGTTTCATGGTCGTCTATTCTTTCCTAAGGATCCGATAAAAGGCGAATTCGCCGGTGTAAATGAGATGGACGACGCGTACCAATCTATTTCCCTTGCGTGTTCGCCGACTGAAACCGCCAATGTAAAGGAGTTCCCTTTACTTAAGCATCGCATTAAGCATTCCGCTCATAGTGTCTGTTCGCTATTTGGACAGCTTAACGTCTTCTATTCTGGATAGGCCTTCTCTGTATATAGAGAAGTTAAATTTACGCCGGGGAAATCGGGGGAATGAGTATTATAAATTGGTTTCTCATTAACCACAGTTAACCCACCATCATAAATTGATAATTTAGATATGTACAATAGACATTAGAATGCTGGAAAAACCGGAATTAAATTCTACTGGAATCGATCACCACCTAAGAAGGCTGTTTAGTACCCACAATGCGCATCTGGTTCGCCTTTTCATGGCTATTGCGACTGTAAATTGTCAACTGGGTCTCTGGTATAAGGCGAGCTCGATAAATTTATCAGTTCACCATAACAAATGCTTCAGCGAGCTGAGCTGTTGCAAAAAGTTATATAGGGTATTAATTGCGTTGGAGAGGTGTTTTCGTTTCATAGAGACAAAAGTTTAGATGTTTTTGCCTGGCATGATGGTGAAATTCAGATTCGTCAGTTTTAAAAAATAAAATATAACCTATTGAATTAAAAGTGATAATTTTTAATAATCTTCATTATCTATCGCTGTCTTCGTTTGTTCTTTGCAAATGTCTCTGCATATTTTTATAAATCCCGGTTTAGTCATTCCGCGTTGCGACAGCGCTGGATGAAGGGCGATTGATGGCGCATGGCACGAGCAGGGTTTCTGTGCCGCGGTCGTTTGGGAGTCGTTTAATAGCTTGGCCCACCTTCGCTTTGAGAGTTTATCTGAAACCAGGGACGGATGTAGCTTACGGGGTTATTAAGAAAACAAATGTATTTACTGACACCTATTTATGCAAAATGATACCATCTCATCATAATGCATATACAGCGATATTAAACACTGTTTAGATATTTGCAAAATATTTCTAGAATGCCTGTAATATGAAATTAATTAATTAAGATAATAGGTATTTTAATGAAGATTGATAATCTCCCTTGGGAGCAATTAACCTATTACCTCCCCTTTATATCCTGCATTGCCTGGGACCCACCTATTATCTATATACTAATTTATTCAAGCAGTAGATAGTATATAGTGTGGGTGCACAGCGGAGAGCTAAATCGAAAACCGCCGGAGATTCGGAATCCAATTAAGTTTTAGGATAATAAAAACAAATATTATTCAAACAAGTTTATCGAAATAATTAATAAACTACAGTAAAACCTCGATTATCCTACCCTCGTTTATCCGACTTTCGGATTAACAGACCAAAAAATAGACGAGCTAACCATAGTCGGAAAGCATATGTCGGTTGCATCCACCGAAAGTCGGTTCGCGCGGGATATCCTCGGGAGTCGGTTCACGCGAGAGATCGCCCGACAGATGATTCACGCGGGAGATCATTACCGCTAATTATTTAATCTACTAAAATAAAATTACGATTAAATTTATTCATTATATATGCCTTCTAATCAATAAATAAAACGAGTCTCGTAGTTCACATTAGGTTTTTTTTTAATTTAGAAGAAAATCTCTCGGAATTAACTTCTTATGAGGTGGCAACTCTACTGACAGTTGTTTCACGGGGAGACCACTGATAATTTAATTTTAAAATTTTTGTTAATTTTACTATATTATTTTTTATTTTAAATTCCACTGTAAAATGGCCTAAGCTGTATAAATAAATACATAATGCTCCTAAATGAGCATTGTTTCCATTATTTACGGATTAACCGACTTTTCGATTTATCCGACGGTCCTTCCACACATATATAGGCCGGATAATCGAGGGTTTACTGTATTTAGAAGTCTTTCCCCTAACCACCTCAAGTTTCTTTGCGACCCACTGTTGGGTCGCCACCCACCGGTTGAGAAATCCTGATTTAGCTCTCTTTCTCCATCTTCCCCACTCTCTTCTTCATTAGCCCTCTCCTCGCCTTCCATTCATTCTGCTCTCTGCCTGGCGTACGCTGCACCCTCCCCCTCCCTCTCGTCCTCCTTTACCCTCTCTCCATCTTCCTCTCATCCCTTTCTCCCTTTCCATTTTCCCCCTCCCCTCTATCTCCTGTCGGAATACTTCGTTTAATCTATGAATTACAACGCATGTAATGGGTCAGAGCAAAATGTAGATTTCCTTTTGTTGTTTCCATATCATTACATGTTACGAATGCAAAAAACAGACGTTGTTATTCATGTACCCATCCTCCAAGTTGATTGGGTACGTACATAACATTACAAAGGGATGCTTTCTTAGGGTCGTCTATAAGGAATAGACGCAGACAAAAAGCATTTTGATCATTAAACCTAATAAAAATTTACCTGGGATTACATATTTCCAACTTAAACAAGATTTTTTGGTCAGTCGCTAGAAATAGCTAGATTTTTTTATCGATTCGCTAGATTTATATGCAGTCGCTAGGGCATTTTTTTGGAGCTTGTGTAAATATAAAGTAGCTAGAGTGAATATAAAGTAGCTAGATCTAGCTACAAATTCGCTAGATTGGCAACACTGCGCTCAGCTACCCTTCACTCCTTCCCCTCTCCCTCTCTTGATCTTCCATTGCGTGGGCTTCCTCTTAAAAAATAAAGGTCCCATTTCGGATGCTCATTCCGCTCTCCTGCACGCACCATCCCAGCATGCACGCACCATCCCAGCATGCACGCACCATCCCAGCACAGCCGCACAGCCTCTCTCCTCAGGATTCCTCCATTAATAGGCGTCCTCTAAAACATCACGCCCACTCGAAAAATAAAATACGCGATCGGCTTTTTAGGGCGCGGACGTGATCGAGGCGTTGGGTTGGGTCGAACCAGAAGCGTTCGCGCGATGCTCACTAGGGGCTGACACGTTCCCCTCTTACAGCGTTTTTATAAATGGTGGGCTTGTTTTCAAATCTTCTGCTAAAGAGGAGCAGTGTTCGCGTTCATCTTATTTTTTAAAAGGCAGGCTAAATGAGAGAAAGTAAATTTCATCTCTTACATTTATGGAAGTGTTTTATCATTCAGCGAGCAATATTAAAGCGATTTGTTAAATTATTTCATGAAATATTTTGCGTGTGCCTTTGTCGTAAGTTTGTTTTCATTGTTTATTAGTGTTCAAAATTAAATATATATATATACATATATACAGGCATACCTCGCTTTGCGCGATCCCGTTTTAGCGGATTCGTTATAGCGCGAGGAAGGCCCGCGCCTGCCACGTGTTCAAAAAAACGAAGGCTGCCGACTGTTGAGTTGAGCTAAAAATTAATGTATTCGAAATTCCATTTTTACAGGCTTGTGGATGTTATCAAGATCATCTATGGATCCCCACTTGGGGCAGGATGTGGCACTATAAAATAAATACAGAGGACGGCACACCGTTTATATCTCTCGATCGACGCTTATTTTGAAGTTATTATCTCTAAAGAAAGTTGACTTTCCGAATAAAACTTCCTCGCCGATTTATTTAAGATTTCATTCGTGCAGGAAATATTGGCATTTTTACTCGAATTTGATGAAGTTTTCTATTTCAAAATTACTGATGAAGATAAGTTATTGAAAAACATAAAGATTAGCATCTGGCGTTGATGGATGGAAGCCGACAAGAAGCTGTTTCTTCAGCGTAACGACGTACTTTTATTAATATTACACTTTAGTTTTCGCGTCCGTGGAACCTATCCTATTTGACACAACGACCCCGTTTCGCGCGAATTTAGCTTAGCGCGAAATTTTCAGAAACCTATCTCGCGTAAAGCGAGGTATTGCTGTATATATTTATATAAATCGTATCAGGGAGCTTGAAATATTAGGCATTGGATTAATATCTACACTATACTTCGTATTTTAAGCTGAACATGTAAAAAAATGTTCTCGAAATTTAATTGAATGAGTGGGCGCTTTATCGTCTTGAGCATCCCGTCGCGGGCCGTTCTTCGCGCTGTTCAGAATGGGCTCCCTCTTCTTGCCCCTCTTCCCATCTCAACTCTTCCCCTCTGGGTGAGAAGAATTCGGGCTTCACAACCCATTAGGGCGTTGCTAGGAAACCCTCGCGTCGCCGCACCCACCGCGACGAGGTATTTTAGGAATCATGGAAGAAATGGAAGCTAGAGCTTTTTCTCGAGTGGAAGTGAGGGTCTCTTCGCCGTGATTTAGGGCTAAGTATTTGCTTTTGAGAAGGTGTGAGGAAAATGTGAAAGGCATTCACGGACACCCTTTCCATCCGGGCAGATGCACTTGCTAAGCGTTGACGTAGCGGGCTTCTTAAGTAGGACCAATATGGAAAAGGAGTATTTTTTGTATCGCTGGAGTTGGTATTTACATAGTTTACATATTAATATTGTTGGCTCGCTTCTAGGAGTCCTTATTCACTTTTCATGATGTATCTAGGAATAGGTAGCTATCGCTTTGTTTCGAGCAAATGCTATACTTGTGCTATGAGTTCTTATAAAAGGAAAGTGGTGTCATGGAGCGTTAAATGCAAATTTACAGCGTCGAAATTGCATGAGATAACTTTTTCTCGGGTCATCGTGGATCACGACCGTAATTTATACCCAATTTCCTTCATTGATAATCTCTTTGAGTTGGAGACATTTTCCCTGCAATGGCAGTGAAGAGGTCAACATTAGCTTAAACGTCTAATTACGCTATGAAGGCGCGTATATTATTGGCCTATTATATATAGACGTCTCTTACACAGGAGGATATAACATATAGGAGGATACTAATGTTTAGGCAGTTCCAGATAAGCAGGAGACTCGAAATGTTTTATGTCGGTAGGTTTATGTGCAAAACCGACTAGAGAAAACGAAAATCCTGAAAAAGTTGAACAATGCGACCGCTAATAATTCGCAAATGTTTAAACAAGTTTCTAAGGTTTATGTATTTTCAAATGTGTTACGGAGCTGAAATTTATTTTAAAGGTAGAATTTGTAAAATAACGAAATGGGGATTATACAAATTTTGATATTTTAATTTGTTTGGCTGTTAAAAATTCTTAAAGTTTAAACAACTAGATAAATGTTTAGGTACTACGGGGCGAGCTAGGGACCTGAAATCTTAAAGCTATTTAGAGCTTAGTGCATATGCACAAATGAACATTTGACGGTCTCCATGAAGTTGTTATTGCGGCCGTTAAAAATATTTATTTTTTTAAACAATTAGGGTAATATAATTTCACTTCTAGATGGGCTATAACTTAAAAATTTGGCAGAAATGTTTGGCATTAGTAACCCACAATGTAAAAGTAGTTTTTTAAGGTGAAATGAAATGCTTGCGGAATCCAAGCACCAAACTACTTGTATTATGATAATAACGCTATTCCTTCCTTCGGCTTCGTCGCCCCGGCAACCTATTCACATTAATCCGAGATAGTGAAATCTAGATATGCAGATCACGAAAGGTTGGAAGTGGAAGTAAATAACAGTAATATTGTACAATTCTAATATTTTAATCGCATTTAATTTTATCGAATGACATGATACATCAAATTATATACCGAAATTTCATTCATAACCATTTGTTATTTCGTTTCTTTTTCGATTTGTTTAAATAACAACGAAAGCTTTGGTTTGGAGATACAATCAGTTAACATATAAGTTCTAGTGAAATTATGTGCATTTCATTTGAACTCTTAGAAAACGGTAGATGGGAAGGGTTTTAATTTAATTCTTTAGTCATTCCCAGCCGTCATTTTGATGAGCAGTTCCATTAGTACTGATAATAATTACCTAGCTGCTGCATGGTATTTTCGTGAACTGGCTTAAAATACACTTTAAATGTGTTCCCAGCTAAAATATGAAACGAGTCAATTGAAGAAACTGTACGTGACTGTATCCTGTCGTTTTGTGCCGTATTCAATTATTTTAGGCTGTTTCCAAAGGAAACATACCCTTATGAAATGGTCCCGTCTGTGTGTATGTGTCCCCTACTAACAACTTTCCACCAATGGACTGATTTTCATGAAACTTGGTATGAGGCTCCTGCTGTTATGGCCCACCTCCGGGATATATTTTATTTTGCGAAGATTGAGGTCCCGGATTCGATGCCAGGAACGTTTTTTCCCAATTTGTTATAGGAAATCTCAAATCCATCGTGCAGAGATGTTTTCTTTAATACTTTAAAATATCTTAAAGTTGTGATATCGGAGCGAGGTTTGTACTGTTAGAAGGTAAAACGAATGTAGGTTCTAATTCTTATCACCGAATTTTGATTATTGATCGTATTTGCTTGAATTTCTAATAAAACAGCGGTTTAGCTTTTAAAATTGCATTTTATCGGATTGTTGCCATGGAGACGATTATTACCGAACACGGCTTGAGCATAGACGAGTGAACAAATGGTTTATTTTCTTTTCCGCTCGACTACCCTTCAACAATGGACAATTGATCCAGACATATTATCGTATAAACAGTAACATATATTAAATTCGTTTGTTTAAAAAAAATACATGCAAAATATGTCAGAAAGAGATGTTGACATTGTTTTTAGTATTTTAAACCTGATAATGCTCGATTAATTTGTTTTCCAATTTTTCTCTATCATTGATAAACTATAAATTACAAGTGGTATTTATGATATGATAATTCCTTTGAATGACTAACTCATACTGAAACATTTCCTGTCAATATAATTAATCAATTCGGGACGTCAACTTCGGGTAAGCCAGCCTGCATTAGTCCTGATTTGAACTTCCTGTTTGTTTTGTCAATGCAGGCCTGAAAATGTTTTACATCGATTCTCGAGCATCGACTCACATTTGCCGTTTTCCTCCGAATTAATGCATCAAAGGTCAATTATTTACTTTGTTTATGGCTATTGAAAATACTCTTGAGGACAGAATCATCTCAAGGACTATTAAGCATGTATATACCTGATGATTTATATCCGTTTCAAACGCACGCGATTTTTTTCTCGCGGCTCGACGGTTTTACTGCGCCAAAGAAGCCAAAAAAGAATTGTTCATATTCTCTTAGCGAGTTGTACCGAGAGAAGAAGGCGGGAGTTTTGAATACGTCGGTCGAGTGGCCCTTTGATGCCTGTGTATCTGCCAGAAACGGTATTTGTATCGTCATTTCCTCGAAGACTTTCTGTGTTTGGTCAACAGTTCTGCAGTCTCTCTTTGCTGGGTTCGATGGCCGGGGTTCGGAGCGGGACGATTCGGCGACGGGACATTTTGGCGCCAGCAGGACGAATCCAACCCAGCCACTAAATCCAATCCGGGGAGAAGAAATATGACAAATCTAACCCCGAACCAGTCAACCCGGCCCGGAGAGAGAAAATAGAACGAATTTAACCCCCAATCGCTCACACCAATCCGGTAGTAGAGAATAGAACGAATCCAACCCCCAACCACTTTACCCAACCCAGGGGGAGGAAATATAACAAATCTAACCCCGAACCACTCAACCCAAGTAAAAGTTGTTGCTTTTCCTCCAGCCACCGAATCGTCTTGGCGCCGAAACGTCCTGGCGCCGAAATGTCC
This sequence comes from Tanypteryx hageni, assembly GCA_028673005.1. Lineage (NCBI taxonomy): Eukaryota > Metazoa > Arthropoda > Insecta > Odonata > Petaluridae > Tanypteryx > Tanypteryx hageni. The sequence continues at coordinate 21,131,918 of CM054114.1, forward strand.
CGTCGCCGAAACGGTCGCGCAGTATTGTCCCGCGTTGAAGCGCTCGCGCCGAACTGTCCCATTCCGAGGGGCGGAGCACCTAGTTTAGTTATATTGTTCTTTCTTATCAACTCTTGAGACGAGTTGTAACATTTTGTTTTTTAATGCTTGGATATAGTTTTAAAACCGTTCTAAAGCAAAACCGGTGACTGTGTTATTCGAAGGATAACAACCATCTGTGCGCAACAGCGGTCGATTTCCGAGATAGCGAATTCTCGCGATCAAAGTCGATGACTTGACCTTCTAGAGAGAAAAAGCACGCTGCTAGAGGGGTTGAACAGCCAGAAATACCTTTAATGATTAAATCACGAGCGCCGTCGCTTCGTCCAGGTTGCATTTCAAGCGATTTAGTCTCATTTTCACGACTTAAAACTTAACTCTTGTCTTAACTTCGCGTTCCGTACTTTTACTTCTCCCGCGTTTTTTTCACGGTACATACGTGCATAACGCCTCGGCTTCGCCAGAGCGCGCTTTCCTGTTATTTTTTTGTTTACAGAATTCCGTTGCGACTTTGCGTCGCCAAAGCGTGAAACGTGACGTGATCGCATTAACGGACGCGAGACCGAAAAAGCTTTCGAGTCTTGTGTTTTTATTTTTAATCTGAAACCCGTCCGTAAATCTGGTCGTGCGTGTGCAGGTTGTCTTTGAGCTCTCTAGACCTCTTAAAGTCTTTTGTCGTTTCGGTTCTTGCTCGGAAGTGGTCCCTTGTTTGCGGTAGGTTCGTATCTAGCCTGCCTCCGCGCGCCCTCGCTCTCTGCCGCCTGTTCGCGTTGGTTGTGACCTTAATGCGTCTCTGCCGCTAGCATTCGTTTAATAACGAGCCCTGTTTACCTCGCATCCGCCCACTATCCCTCCAGTCCCACCCCCTCCCCCAACATCCCCCTCCACTCCAATCCTTTATCCCCTTCGGCATATCATCATCATCATGCTGCTGTCCGAAGACAGGTTTTAGCTGAATCGCTGCCTCCATCTCTCCCTCTCTCTCTCTCTCCCTCCCTAGAAGCCTCTTTTATACCTCTATAAGTACTTACTATATTCCTGCTTTAAATTCTCTAATATTCCTATCCTTTTTCTCCCTCTTTCTCCGCTAATTTTGCCTTCTAAAATTGTCCTTTGTAAACACTGTCTACTCAATATGTGCCCTATCCAATTTGCTTTTCTTTTCCTGATTGTTTTTATTAGCATACTTTCTTCTCCATCCATTTCTAATACTTCTTCGTTTCTCTTCCTCTCTGTCCATTTCACTTTCATCATCCTCCTCCATACATCTCAACTTTCTAAATATTTTTCTTCCTTTCTACTTACCGTCCACGTCTCTGCACCATAAAGAGCTATGCTGCACATGTAGCATTTTGCTAATTTCTTCCTTGTTTCTAAATTTATTTTCTTGCTTGTTAGAAGCTCCTTATTCTCGTTAAATGCTGCTTTTGCCATTGCAGTCCTACTTCTGATGTCCTGTGTACTACATCCATCCTGCGCTAAAATACTGCCAAGATTTAAACTACTTACTTGTTCCAATTTTTTGCCATTTACCATTATATTTAATTCTTTATGTTCCTTTGAAACCACCATGACTTTCGTTTTTTCGGCATTGATCTTCATTCCATATTGTTGGCCAACCTCCACTAGTCTGTCTGTCATCCTCTGCAGTTCTTTCTCATCTTCTGCTATTAATCCCTGATCATCTGCATATTTAATGGTGGTAACACTTTCACCTCCTATCTTAAATCCTTTCTCTTTCATTAACGCTTCTTCTGTTATTGTTTTTGCATAAGTATTAAATATCGCTGGTGAAATAGGGCATCCCTGCCTCACTCCCCTCCCTATTGAAGTACTTTCTGTTTCTTCTTCTTCAACCCTGACTCTAATCTTTTGATCAAAGTAAAGGTTTTTAAGCAGTCTTTTATCTTTCCAATCTATTCCTATTTTGTTTAAAATACCCAGCATTTTATCCCATTTCACTCGGTCAAAAGCTTTCTCCCAATCTACAAAACAAAAATACATATCTTTATTGACTTCTAGCGCTCTGTCTATCATCATCCTCATACATCCTATAGCATCTCTAGTCCCTCTTCCTCTTTTGAAACCAAACTGATTATCTTGCAGCTCCTTTTCTATTTTACTTTCAATTCTTTTGGTTATTATTCTGGTTAGAACTTTAGCTGTATGAGAAATTAAACTAATAGTTCTGTAATCCTTAACAATTTTTGCATTGTTTTTTTCTCCAGTGGTACCATAACAACATCTAAAAATTCTTCAGGCCATATGCCAGTATCATATACTTGGTTGAAGAATTTTGCGAGTTTCTTAACTGCTTTCGACCCCAAAACCTTAAGAATGCCCACTGGTATATCATCACTCCCAACAACCTTCCTTCTTTTCATGCCATCAAATGCTCTTTTAACTTCCGACTCGAGAATACTTGGTCCTAGCTGGTCTTTTTCTACATCCTCCTTTTAATTTAATTCAATATTTCTTGGGTTTCCTTCTTTGTCATACGGCACTTCAATGTATTCTTTCCAGACATTCTTTACATTCTCTGGCTCCGAGACTATGTTACCACTTTTGTTCATGATTCCTTTATGTCCTATCTTTCTTGCCTTTTTCTTGAATAGTTCCCTTGCTTTGCTATACATGAGGTCTGTTCTACAAATTCTTTCACACTCGACAATCTTGCATTTCTCATTTATCCACTGTTCTCTGGCTTTATCTGTTTCCCTTCTTAAAGCATTAGTTAACTCCTTGTACTTTCTTTGGCCTTCTTCAGTGTTACTGTTCTTACACTTTCTCCTCTCTTTCATTTTTTGCAGCATGGCTGCTGTGACCCAGGGTTTTTTTTGTTTCGTTCACCTGTTATCTTTCCTACCTCCTTTTCCATTACATCTTTAGTGTTATTATGGATGTATCTCCACTCCTCATCTACATTCTTCCTATTTTCTTCAGCTCCCTCCCCCAGCCTTGCCTCCAGCTCAGTCATGATAGCCTCCTTGTTTTTAAGGAGTTTCTCTAAGTTCCATTTCTTCTTAACTCTTATGTTTCTCTTAACTCTCTTCAGTCTACATTGTGTATTTGCCACCAAAAGGTTGTGGTCGGAATCGATATCTGCCCCTGGTAGTGTTTCCACATTTTTAATGCAATTTCTAAATATTTCATTGACTAGTATGTAATCTATCTGGTATCTTCTCTGGTCTCCTGGGCTTCTCCATGTGTAAAGTTTCCGCTCGTGATGCTTAAACCATGTATTAGTTATTATCAATTTCTATGGCAGAATTCCACAAGTTTCTCTCCTCTTTCATTTCTCTTCCATTTCTCTTCCCTAGCCCATATTTCTCCACTATGTTATCTTCCTGTCCCTCTCCGACTACACTGTTCCAGTCTCCCATTACTATGGTGGTGATCCTTCCTTTTGCCTCCTCCTCCAATATCTCCATAATCTGTTCATACGTTTCATCTACTTCGTCGTCACCAGCATTAGTTGTCGGCATGTACTCTTGAATTATAAGCATTTCCACTGGCTCCATCTGAACTTTTACGGCTATTAATCTATCATTAACTGTCACTATCTTGCTAATTCTTTCAGCTATCTCTTTTCTCATTATAATCCCCACTCCCCTTTCCTTTTTTCTCCTCCCGAGTAAATAATCTTAAATTCGTCTGAATTTATCTCGCCTTCTCCTTCCCACCGAACTTCACTAAGACCTACTATACCTACATTATTCCTTCTCATTTCCCTTTTTAAGTTCTCTAGTTTACCCCCTGAATTCATAGTCCTAACATTCCATGTGCCCATTCTTAATTTCTCACTACTTGCTTTCTTCTTATTAATGTTACACTTCCTCATTGCATCCCCTAGAGCAGTGATGGCGAACCTATGGCACGCGAAACAATTTTGGTTGGCACGGCACAAAATGGAATAAGAAATAAAATGTGCCACTCGTTAATACAGCGACGTGACAAAAATTACCCCAGGAATCTAAAACGCGAATAACTCACTCAATGATGAAGATAGAAAATTGAAAATTGGTAGAAATAATCTATTCAAATATAAAAATGCTTTTTCGAAATGGCTCATTTGTTTATCTTGACAACCGATTCCTGTTAGAAACAAAATCAATATAAATAATTATTGTTAAAATCATTTATTAAAATTACAAATGTTAATTCCGTTTTTTTATTAATTTGAACCCGTCATTTTTGACGGGCAATTTCGCTAGTTGAGTAGTATATATTTCTTCATGTGTGGGAAAAGACATACTATATTCTACAAACAGACACAAATAAGATTTTTTTATGATACTGGCACGCCAACAGGCAAATCTTGTTTTAATAGGGTAATTTTGGCACGCGAGCCAGAAAAGGTTCGCCATCACTGCCCTAGAGTAGTCCCCACCCGAAGATCCGATCGGGGAACTATTTTTCCTCCGGAATATTTTACCCCAGAGAGATCCATAGAGGTATTTGCAGCTTTTCAGCCTATCATGGGAAATATAATGAGGTAGTTTCCCCTTGCTTTCCTCATCGCAGTTTCACAGAGTGATTACCCATCTGTAGCTGTTCAGATCCACATGATCACCACCTACAGAAGTACTGTGCAAGCTGCTGCCCTTACACAGGGGGATGTAAAACCCCCAAGACTGCTTCTTAGTCTGACTCTTCCCCTCCGACCTTTCCGGCTTGGATGGTCCTACCAGGAGAATTATCTCCCGCCGGCATAACTCTTTGGTTCATAAGAGTACACTAACCCTCCCACCTCTTTAAGGTTATGCAGTCCTTAGGAAGGGCCTTCGGCACAGGCAACTCACAAAATCGGGCGGTTGGTTTCGAGAGCGGGAGGAGAATTACGACGCAGTAGCGACTTCTTTTTTTTATCTGCGACGCGTCCCGACTCCGAAAGAGAACGTGGGAGAAAGCACGAAATCCGCTTCTTTCGGGGCGAATCGGAACGCCGCGTGTCACTGTGGATAATTGAAAAAAACAGATCGAAATGGATGGGAGACGCCCCGAGGAAAGGAGTTTCAGAAGTGAGATTAAAGATTGGCGACTAAAATAAATTTGTGTTGCTTCGGAGGAAAAGCGCATTTCGCGCAAGTACTGTCGAGGAACTGGAGATGCTTGCTGATAACCACAACCCGTCGAAGTCAGGCATAAGTGCGCTATGAGATATCTTTCGATGCCTTTATGAGCTCATATTTCGAGGTGTAAAATTTTACGGTAAACATTCGTCACTTTTATCCTAATTTCCAGAATGGAAATAGGCTTTTGTCTTCGCTGTCTTTCTGTCTGTGTCTGCCCGTCTGGGTGTCTGTCCCACCCTATTAACTTTTGAACCAATACCCATAGACCGATTTTCATGGCACTTATTAGTGGAAATCTCTTACTACTGAGGCCGAGCTCCCGAGGATAGTTTTTGTTGCGAAGATTGAAATTCCCGGTTCGATTCCAGGAACTATCCTTCCCATTTGATTTACACGAGAAATCTGAAATTCATTGTGCAGGGTAATTGTAATATCGGAGCGGAAATTTTACTATTCTGTTAGGCAGTGTTTCCCAACCAGGGTTCCGCGAGAAATCGAAGAATAAATAAATAAAAATTTGGAAGTACCGCGAAAAATTCCAAATATCCCTCGAAATATCGCGGGAATTTTTGTCCGGCAATTGGCAATACTGGAATAATCTCCGTGCGCTACCAACTGCCTCTTTGTTTTGTTTTGGTCAGTTCGTATTTAAGGTTATATTTATTTGTATTGTGTCTGCTACCAGATTGTTTGAAAAGGTTCTTTTTCTTTATTTAAAGAGTGACGATCGGGCAACCGACTCAGTCTTGGGTAGACAATGCGGTTTCACGGATCTCAGCGATAGTGATACTCGAGTGATTTATTTTCGGGAGTGATTTTATATATATATATATATATATATATATATATATATATATATATATATATATATATATCATCATCATAGGTAGTCGGTCCGTAGACAGGTCCGTGATTATTCTTGGTTAAACTTGGTTCTCCATATACTCCTATTTTCCGCTGTCCTCTTTATATCTTGATAACTCTCTTTCCCTTTCAAATCGTCTATCAGCTGAAACCTTTTCCTACCTCTTTCCCTTTTCCCATCTAGTTTTCCTTCTAACACGTCTTTAATCATACTCTCTCTCCTCAGGTAATGTCCAACCCAGTTAGCCTTCCTCTTTCTGATAGTCTGTATAATCATTCGGTTCTCTCCTATTCTTCGTAGCACTTCATCGTTTTTCATCCTATCTGTCCATTTTATCTTCAGCATTCTCCTCCAAGTCCACATTTCAAAGCTTTCCAAGTATTTGATGTCATTTTTCCTTAGCGTCCATGTTTCTGCCCCATACAATGCTATACTCCATACGTAGCATTTTATCAACTTCTTGCGGATATCTTCCCTTATATTCCCTGTAAGTAGTTGTTTCTTTCTCCTGAAAGCCGCTTTTGCTTTTCCTATTCTAGTTTTGATCTCATCCGTACATTTTGCCTCTCGTGTTATGATACTTCCAAGGTATTTATATTCTGAAACTTGTTCTAATGGCTTTCCCCCAATAGTTATGTTCAGTTTCTCTTCTTTACCCGATATTCGAATGACCTTGGATTTTTCTATATTTATTTCCATACCGTATTTTCTACCTGTTATCACTAGTCTATTTATCATTTTTTGTAGCTCCTCTTCCTTTCTTGCTAGAAGTACTTGATCATCTGCGTATTTCACTGTTCTTATAATCCTTCCTCCAATTTTGAAATCCCCTGTGCCTTCTAAAGCTTCTTGCATTAGACTTTCTCCATATATATTGAATAGGGTTGGCGATAGGCAGCAGCCTTGTCTTACTCCTCTACCGATATTTATTCCGCAGGTGTCCACATTCTCAAACCTGACCTTTACAACTTGATTCTCATATAGATTCCTAATCAGTCTCCTGTCTTTCCAGTCTACACCTATATCCTTTAATATCTTCATCAACTTTACCCAATTTACTCTATCAAAGGCCTTCTGCCAGTCTACGAAACATGCGCAGATATCTTGACTGTATTCTATTGCCCTTTCTGATATGATTCTAACTACTCCTATAGCATCTCTAGTTCCTCGTCCTTTTCTGAAACCGAATTGATCTTCCCCTATTATTTCTTCTGCCTTTTTCTCCAGCCTTTTATTAAGAATCCTCGTGATGATCTTCGATGTGTGTGACAGAAGGCTTATAGTTCTGTAATCTTTACACTGCATTGCCTTTGGCTTCTTCTTTAGAGGGATCATTGTTACTTCTAGGAAATCGTGAGGCCACTCTCCCGTGTCGTAAATCTTATTAATTAATTTAATATATATATATATATATATATATATATATATATATATATATATATATATATATATATATAATTTCTTGACAATAATTTAGCAGTAATTGAATTGCGCTCCCCGCTATCAACTTTTTGTAGCCTGTAAACGTTTTCATAGGTAGGGGTTCCTCCATGGGAAAAAGGTTGGGAATCACTGCTCTGAGGAAAGAAATTGAAATCCTAATTTTTATCGTAGAATATTGACTATCGATCGTATATCTTTGAATGTCGCGTAAGTACTGGCATTTTTTTGCAGTTTTTATCACTCATTACGAGAGTGTTGCCATTGCAACGACTATCCTTGGACTCGGATTCGGTATAGTCTAATGTTATACATACACGCGTTATTTTTGCCACACAAATACGCGTGATCAATTTAGTTTTCCGTTCGAATTTATTTATAATATTTTATAACGCTAAATTATGAAAGTTAGGAACACAAAGAGCAACTCATCCGCGGTGATGTGGAAAGTATGCATCATAAGTTACGTTTGGATCGTCTTGTTAATCTCATAGTAACTTAATAAAATACGTATCGCTCTTAAAGGTTTCTTGATTAGGAGTCGAGAGTGTTTTTTTTAATGTTCCAACTAAGGACCTACGAAATGTAACATTTGAAGCACGTTTTTCTCTCCTCGAGACACCATTAATGTTTAATATGCTTTGGAGCTGATTTCCATCGCGTGATAAATTTATTATAGCAGTGAGAACGCGTGATTAGCGATTTACCTGTCCCGTAGCGGTGAAATTAAACGCCCGGGGCAAGACCGAAAAACACCGCACCCAAGCTTCCAATAATTTTAAAAATTAATGATATAAATATAACTAAACATGTTGATTACCTTATACACACAATATCTACCCAACAAGAATATTTTTCGAAATATTTATAACTAAATTTCTACTCGCTGCTTGCCCGGGCGATCGCCCTGCTTGCCCTACCCTTGCTACGTCACTAATCGCTACAAAAAATCCGGATTTTGCAAATAAATAGGCCAGAGTCTTCATTGTTATTCACCGTAAAATTGTTTGTAGAGAAATGCTAAAAAAAATACAGCCAATGGAATCTGAAACGAAGTGGGAAAGTCCTTTTTCGTGCGCCTTCAAATTTGTTTAGCTTCGTTGGAGAATTTCGTGATTTATGACTGAAGAGGCTGCACTTCATTGTGACGTGTATGAAATCACGTTATGAGAGACGAGTATTTGATTCCCAAAAGGCGATTTTGTTGTTTTTGTGTTTTCATGTGTGAGTGATTGCGCGTATTCCTGGCGACCAAATATTTGCCTAAGAATATTAATGGATGCCGTCTGTCTGCAGATGAAATGAATCTGGTCTGCCAGAACGTCAACTTTATGTTTACGTTACGCGCAATCTAAGTATATATGGAAATCTTTCAGAAAAGTTTTTGAAGGCACCTAAAATTGAAAGATACGAAGTGATTATCAAACAAGCGAGGAGCAAATTACACGAGGCGCTTTTTTTACCGGAGTAGAGAACCGCAGACGTGACGTGTTCTTGGTTGCCTACTTTTGTAGCAGTAGGTAAATAAATGCCTCAGAAAGTAGGTAACATTTGTTTTGGGAATACAAAAGTTGTGTGACTAAGAAATAGTAATGAAGATTTATTTGTAAAACATTACGCTAGACAACTTTCATATTCTCAAAACAATTTTCACTTTCTGTAACATCTAGTTATGTGAATGTTAAATTTATTTTTGTGTTTTAGTGCTTATAACACGTGATTTCATTAAGATAAATTTTTTGTTTTTAGTAAAGAATTAAAAGGGTAGGTACTCTGCTTTCGCAGAAAATTTCGTCAAAAAACTAAAAAATCCAGCAATTTTAATCTCTATATCTGACTTCGTTAACACAACATCAACGAAAAACTGAATATAGGTATGTTTGTTGCCGTTAGCGTCGTATTAATTATCGTTACCAAGTATTGCTTAAACTTCAAAACACCGTCGAAATTTGGTGAATAGATCGATGATTGCGAAGTGGGTTTATAATCCCAGTATATCATATGCAATTTCACTAAACTGGCAACAATGAAAATAATCCTGAGGACGAAAGATTTTCACGTAAAAATACGTCAAATTTTGGCGTTAAAACCTAATTTGTGGACCGATTCGACGCGTATTTGAAAATCGACGGCAGTAAAATGAAATATCATTCTTTCAGGCGTTCGTTGTTTTAAGTCTCCTAAAATGATTCTAAATAATTTTAATGTACAAATGATTATTGTGCTGCACTCATCCCTGTGTTAATCAGAATAAACGCTCCTGGAATCGGACCCATGGCTTTAATGTTCGCGGCAGGCAGCTTTATAATGTAAAAGTAGCGCTGGTAAGTAATTCCTGAAAGATTGAGATCGTAAAATAATGGCAAATTTTCGAGTTATAAGCGATTTTATGAGTTCTTTATTATACCGATAGACGGACGAACTGAATAAGCGATTAAAAAAAAAGCGCGAAAAAGTTAAAATGGAAATTAAACCCTAAGGCACTTTTATGTTTTGCTTCAAATATTTTAAAAGCGCCGAAGCAATCACATTGTATTTCCAATTCATATTTTAGTTTTGGTTTAAATTTTCCTGTTTGTCTTAATTGGCAGATTTATAATAAAACTATTTCCACTTTTGCTTATGATAAACGATGCATCCTTAGCAACTAGCGTCTATTTAACTGTATAATTACGCGAAGACTTTATTTAGCTCGTGGTGTGAACATTTGCAAAAATACCGAGCGTATTTTCGGCATTAGTTCCGTGTAAAACGTCCCGCCGTCAGAACCGCATTGATCGTCTTGGATGATTGAACATTTATGAGCGTCTCACGGGACACATATGGCGCCACTGAAAGACTTCTGTTGTTTGTGCACCGTGAAGGAAACCCCGCTGACCATTACTACTCCAGCGCAGAAAGGTTTTATCGCAGTCATCCGGAGATCCCTTTCGTCAGGCTTTTGTTTTTTCGTTCTCTTTTGTTTGATCACCGATCTCTGCCTTATTTATTTATTTTGAAAAACCACGCGGATCAGTTTGCAGAATGCGGTTTTGCGATGTGTCTCACGGCTAGGTCGAAGACCTTTTCGTTTACGTTGGCATCGCCGAGTTCCACGGGAGGAGGTGCGAGATCGCATCAGAGCCATCTACATTTGCGAAATGAGACTAATGAGAAGAGATTTCAAATAAAGTTGCAGGCGTTATTTTGTGGAATCGCTCAATTTCTTCTTCAGATGACGTTTTTAACACGTCGAAACAACAGTCGTAACAAAATTCTTTTAACTGGAAATATACAACTTTTCTTTACAATTTCAAATGCTGGGTTCAATCATCACAGCCCGTAATTTTTTTATTTTTGTTTTAACGAACTCAACAGCCATTAATGACCTTTTACAATGAACGTAGTAATGACAACAAAGACAAATACATATATTAGCATTAGGAGCGTGACACGCTAATCAATCTATCAATGCCGGCATTCGATGTATTTTTCGTTCCTTGTCGTCCCTCTTGGTCTCTTGGTATTTCGACCATTGCTGTGTGAAAATTGACGTGTTATTGGTCAATCCTCTCTGTCGACAGCAAACGTTTAAGCCATTTAAAAAGGTGTAAATGATTTATATGGTAAATATTAAATAATTATGAATCCAATAGCGACGATAGGTAATTATTTTCGGAGTTTCTAAACAAAATATTGTGAGAGCTTACAGTATGATGCTGACGCTCTCGTAAATCGATCGATCGCGGCCGACGGTGGCTGGGTTTCGATTGAAAACGCCTGTATCTTTCATGTTTTTCGTCGACGCAAAAAGTGCTAGTACTGTTCCACGTGCCGATTTTCATTTGTTCACTTGCAATTCCATTGAAGGAAGCCATCCATCCCCTGCTCACCGCTCGCTTCTTCGAATATTCTTGGAATTTAACTGTGCGGCCTCTCGCTGTTACTGATCTATTTGTATCATCCGAAGGATTATTTTAGTGTCTCTTCTTTTTTACTTTATACTGTTCAGTTTTTTTTTGACGTGGGTCTTTTTTCATTCACTATTTATTCTGAGCATCGCTTAGTTGTTTCTATCTTTATTGACTGGTGGTGCTCAAATCCTCATGGTGGGCATTCTTTTATGCACGTCAATGCTCCGAACACATCGATAGGCTGATGACGCACGAAGTGCTATTCCTCCGATATCTAAAGCATCGCCTGGTTCTTTTTACTGTCTCTCGAGAAAGATAAAATTTTGTCTTGAATATTTTTTATTGTCATCCCAAAAAAGTTATTTTTATTGTCATCCCAAAAAGGTTATTTTTTTATTGTCATCCCAAAAAGGTTATTTTTTTATTGTAACAATTTACCTTTTTCACCTTTGCTGGTTGTGAATGATGGAAACGTTCTTCGAGAATTCCAGAAAATCATTGTGGTGCCGTTCGTAGTTACGGTCAAATTTGGAATTGTTGACGGAAGTTTTTTTTCGTATTTTATAAAACGAGTTCTTTCTTTCGACCATTAAATGATCGGATTCTTGAACACGAGCATACGACTCATTTAAATTATAAAAATTAATCGATACGTACATTCACTACCTTTTTGCGTCGTATTTTTAACTATGAATAACAGCTTGAGATGTTGTGTATTGGTGAGTCTTTCTCCCTTATCTCCTCTCTTTTACTTATTTGTCTTTTTCTTCCAAATTCCTCTCTCTTTTCCTTCCCTTCCCAAGCTCTCTCTGTCTTTCTCTCTCTTGCGCTCCTCTCACAGCCGCCCGGTACGCAACATGGCTCCTTGAACGTAAAACTTTTATTTTTTTGAACTTGTGTGTCTTGTTTATCTTGACGTGTTGAGTGAAGGAATGTTCTGAGGAGGCTGTATCATTCGTATGTCGACGCGTGGGATGTGGACTATGTCATCCACGTCTACGTGCGGGTGTGTGCGGTTGAACATTACTCCAAGAGGACAGCCCCATTCTCAAAATAGCGAGAGATAACGTCCGCTTCAATATTTAACCTTAACAGTTCGGTCGAGACGGAGCAATTTTGATTTAATCGAAGTAAGATATTTTATGCTATGATGCACCCCAAACTCAAAAGTTTTTCTTAGAAAATATTTTACGCGTTTGAAACACTCGACGCAGTTGGGTCACAGAAGAATGGTCTTGATGTGGAATCGGCCCGCGGATTTAGCGCATTGCCATCATGCGGCCCACGCCTGATTCGAGTTTGAGATCCCAGTTTTAGACGCTTGCAACGCTTGCATGCGTGAGGCTTAAAATTTTGAAAGGAATAATAGGAATTTCATCTCTACTAACAAATATTTTAAAGAATTTGTTTTTTTTATAACTCAACAACTATAGAACGTAGATGCAAGAAGAAGGTGTCATTTTAAGCGCAATATAAAATTAAGCAGAATAGGAGAGTTTGTAAACTGATTTTAATTACTTACATTTTTAATTTACAAAAATGTTTTTCTCTGTTAATTTTTCCTATTTAAATAGCACGGGAATGAGCGTATTGTTGGGTTACCTGAGCGGCTAGCGGAAAGGACTTTTAATTATTGTCCACCAAAACAAACTACGTGACAACCGTTATAAACAAGATACACCTTATATACTAAAAGAAAGAAACATTAAGGTCGTTCAAAGAGAATAATCACAAAAAAAAATTCGGAAGATCAGCTAAAGATTAATACGACCAAATTGCTTCCAATTTCTACCGGTATTACTTCATTTTTATATACCGTATTTACTCGTTTTAAATGTATCTATTAGCCTATAGAAAATATGGTCAAACGACGAATGTGTTCAGAATGTTAGGAGTATGTGTTGTGGTGGATGTAATAGAGAAAAATCGGGCGTTGATCGGTGCGGAGGGGCTCAAGAACCGTGGTTTTTTTCTTCTCGCTAAGACTCTCCACGACCCCTTTTCGCGCTTCTCCCAACTCCGTAGGGATGGAGGGAGGGGCGGAGGAGGAGGAGGAGGGAAAGGATAAACAACGAGAACTCCTTCAGGGATGAAATTTTTCAAAAGAGCCAACGCCTGGACAATGAGGTGTTTTGTGTGTCAAGTACAGAGGTCGCGTGTAAAAAAAACGAAGGTTGCTACGCGACCGCGCTTTGCTAATTTTCCTGTTTCGGGATTGCCGTTTCGCCCGATAAAAGCGGATGGATTTCTCGCTTCACAAGGAAATGTATTGTGCTCGTTTTGTGTGTTGAGAGAGTGATATATATATATATATGCTATATGTATGTACATAAAGAGAGAAGTGAGAGGTGTACACAGGGGTGGTGGTTGTTGCGAAGGTGCTGGCCGTTTTATCTCGCTTTCATCCGCGGTTGGCCATTTCCACAGTTCCTCGAGGTTATTTTCGGACGCGTGTTTGTATACCTCGCTGATTGATTCCCTCGGGAATATTTATTTTCGGATTCCCCGAATTTTCTTCACCTTTTTTTTTCCTTTTTTTAAATCTCTCGTTATTTTTTAATTCCCTTTTTACGCGCTCTTCTGGCTGTTGTGAATATATTCCGAGAACGTTAGAAAACGTAGGCGTGTGCTGTTTAAGGTGCGTGACCACGGTTGCGCTTTCAAAACTCTTGCTTTATAAGCAGTTATAGTGAGTTTTAACTTCGCCTTGCATTTTATATTTCAAGTTGTTTGTTTTATATTTCCAATCGTAAGATTTTCGATTAGAAATAATTTAAAACAATCATTTGCTCTACCAAAAAGAAGGTTCAGTAATTATTTTGCATTTATATGGAATGCCGCGCCATTACATCAACTTAACACGCATCCTAAAAGGAATTTGAACCGACTTATTTTCAGAATAGCGTCATCCGATCGTAATTTTTTTGACTCTTTCCTCTTCCGCTGATAAAATGCCTTTTATGCAATGGCCTTTGCGCATCGCATTCAAAAGCTTCTTAGAAATATTTGGAACGTATCAACGCTCAGTGTCACGTGTTTCGCTACAATTTTTTACACTAGCAGATTTGCTGTATGGAAATTAAAAACGGTTGTCCCGTTTTCCAGTGTGTGTGTGTATTTTTGGCTTATCAACCTCTTGGATTATTACAGCCATAACTCCTTCACACCGAACACGATCACAAAGGAGGGAAACCCGGTGCCGGAATTAGCCTACTCTTAACGAAGAGCACAAAGGGGGCCAACGGCTTAACGCCCCTTTCGAAGGACGGAACGCTGACTTTGCGCGATCTCCTCAAACCACACAAACAGGGGACCGGGCGACCTTGAAAAAAATCCTACATTCGCAGGATTTGTGCCCACTGACCTTTCAAAAAGCCAGCGTCCTAACCACTACACCAGTGGTTCTCAAACTTTCAGTTGTCGCGGCTCCCTTGAATATCATGCGCCCCCCTTTGAATTGAAAATGGTACAAATAAGAAACTTGATTGCAAATTTATTCATTTTTGTAACTAATGATAATTTTTATCACATCATTTTTCCAAAAATTCCCTGATAAAATTTTATTATTCTTGAAAGCTTTATTTTTCGACATTTCACCTTCCATCCAAAATAATTTTGCGCCCCCCTAGGGGGCCGCAGCCCACAGTTCGAGAAACACTGCTCTACACCACCGACACCTCCCCATTTTCCAGTGAGAGTAGTCCGTTTTTGTAATCTCTTTGGATGACTCGGGCGTGTTATGAACCGTTTCGTAGTTGAGGCAACCGTACTGTGATTTTCGGATTTTGTTTACCGTGCCGGACGGGATATGTGTTCGCGAGTGGCGTCGGTTGCTGTTCGTCTTGCCTCCTTTGCGTTGTGTTTTGAAAAGAGAAAGAGAGAAAGAGATGTTTGAAAAGGTTGCCGTGGCGTTTTGAAACTTCTTTGATCTCGCCGTAGTGCTCGCGTCTGGATTTACGACTCGGCATTCTAATTGAATCCATCTGGCTAATAAAATTCTTCCTTTCTCAATTTACCTAATGGCCTCGTGACTTTCTCTTTTCAATCCAGAGTTTTTAAGCGGAGACTACATCTCCCAATTTCGCTAATTACCGCCGCATTTTACCTTTAACGCGGTAGATTTATCGCCGTTTTCTACCCAGCAAGTTAGTGTTTTATGCATTATTTAATGTTTGTCGTAGGTGTTAAGAATGATTCTATTGGTTTATGATAGCATGATTACAACCACCGTGGTTTTCGCATGCACGTAATCTGATTGTAAAAAAATATTCTTGAGTTACTTATTAAGTAAGTGAATATTATAAGTTACCTCTTTCACTCGATGGTTCTTCGCGCGCATTCATCAATTTGCTTGAATTTGATTCTTGTTAAGTTCTATTTGCCCTTGCAATTTCGTTTTCCGGTGACACTTTCCTCTCACTCGAACAGTATGAATGTGAAATTGATGGAATGAAATGATCATAAGATCCTAAGCAGACAGGCATTAGCACTAGTGGTAGAATATTCGCCCGACAAGTGGAAGAACCAGGTTCAATTCCCGGTCATAGCAGTGTTTTTTTCTCGTTTTAAAATTATTACCAAAATGAATGAATGAATGAAAAAAGGTTAGATAAAGAAACAAAATCCTTCCCGAGTCTCGTGTGCGTGATTATTTAGATTCTTAAGAACTTTCTCCGTAAACGTCGAGAGAGAATCTCTAAATCGAGATGCGTCGAAGTGCAACAAATAGTCTCGTCTGTCGAAAGTTGTCGCCTAAGTTTCTCTTCTTTTGATATTTTCATCCGCCGAATGACCTTTGAACCATTTCCTCACGCATTCGCGGATAGGCGAATTTTCGATTACGCTGTATTCGTAGAGCGAATGTGTCATTAATAATCATCCAGAGGAGAAATTATTTATCGGAAACTTGTTGATCGTCGTCGCCTTCTCTGTTTATGGCAGTGGTTCCCAAATTGGGGGGGCGCGCCTCCCTGGGAGGGGGGGAGGCGTGAGGTGATCACAGGGGGGGTGGGCGAGAGGCCATGAGAAAAAAATCAATTTTAAATGTAAAATGTGAAAATACTGACATTTTTTTGTTAATTTGAAAATATTCAATAAAATGATAATGTTTTTATGCGTGCTTTTCAATGCATGATATTTATGCATCTGATATATGGATAAATAATTATGAGTTAATTGATCATTAATAATAATATAAATCTGTTACAAAATATATAATAAAATTTTACAAATAAATAAAATGCATATGAAGAATAATATAAGTATGCGTGGAAACGGTTACATTAATTTCAATCAAATAACCGAAGGGGGCTTAAGGGTTTCGTGAAAACCGAATGGGGGGGGGGGCATAATGTCAAAAAGTTTGGGAAACGCTGGTTAACGGGTTCAATTCCAGTTAAGAGTGAATCGCGTTTATCCGTACTCTCTTTATCTCTCTCTCTCTTTCCTGCTCGCCAATCCTTTTCCGCGATCATGCCAAGATGTCGTTTGCTGACCATCAAGGCGGAGGAAAAACAAACGAGGCGGCACTCGGGTTTGTGCGCCACGCCATGTAAGCGACAGGTTACGGGGTAAACAATATTAATCAAGCCAGAGAGAGTGTGTGTGTGTGAGGCGGAGATGTCTGCTTCCGGACGCCCCGCCCTCGGCCGAAATTTCATTTGGGCGAAATTAAAAATACATTACGATAAAAATAAACGGTCGAATTAAAAAAAAGAAGTCTCGGCGTGGTATTCGCAGGAGGAGCCGTATTCACGAATCTGGAGCGATAAATATAAAACATTTCGCGCGGAGATAAAACGCTCGATTTACGATTATTTCCGGTATCAGCGAATTTTCAACTTCACCATGTCTAACTGCTCCTTAAAAATAGAGTATTGGACGAAAGCGGAATTTTCGGCGTAAGATACCGAACGTCCTCTTTTTAAAAGGATGTGAGAGAGGGTGGGGGTGGCGTGCGACCTCTGGATCACCGCTTCTCACCGAGTGATCCGTCTTAATAATCAATCAGTGCACCATATGTGACGGATTGACACTACTTAGTGATTGTGATTTCTCGACTTCTTTCTGTTCTCGAGATTCGAGATTTCTCTTTTTTTGCGATTTTTTTTCGAGAATTCGAGAATTTATCTTGCCTTCTCGAGAACGAAAAAATTGCCGTGCGAGAATTTTTATTTAATATCGTTTTCTTAAAAAGTAGCATTGGGAAATAAGGATGCTTACATATTTTAAAATTAATTTTAATTAATATTTCTCGTGCAAAAGTGAACTATATTTTCCTTTTAAAACTAGATTGCATACAAAGGCGGATTTATATGTATGCGCAGTACGCGCATAAGTAGGGCCCCGTGTGTCTGAGGTGGCCCCTAGTTCCAAAATTAACAAAAACTTATTTCGACTTTGTGGACCTTTATTCAACTCTGGAATTCAGTAAAAAACGACAATTATTATAACTTTTGTTTTCCTCTCTGCCGATAAAAACAGAGCTGTGACTGTTAATAATATATTGCGTGTGGCGCGTTATTGCCACTCTTCTTTTTCCCTAGCGAAAGAATAGGTCCCCCAAAAAAGAGTTGCGGGCAGGGTCCCACGGAACTTAACTCCTCCGCTGATTGTATAGGGCAAATTGCCTGTCTCATTGAAAATTCGCACCAGGCTGGCTTCTTGTGTCTCATCCCTGGCCAAAGGGCCCGGAATCTCACAAAAGAAACTGCATTGTCTGTATGAAATATGAGCCACTTGTTCATAGCAAGTCTATTTACACTCTCTGTAAGCAAAACATTGGTCGTGAGCTCATAGCTCCTTGATTAAAATTTTCAACCATGCCCCTCAGATGATGACTACGTCTGAATTGAGGGAGAGTGCTATCGGGGAAAATAGACGCCTTGAGAAGAATCAAAGGTTCCCATTGTTAAATTCATAGAAGGCGAGCGTCCAGAGGAGGGTGAAAACAAAGGAGTTGAGTATGTTTATGGGAAGAGACTGGTGATATCTCGCCGCCCATTTTCGTAAAAATGCATCGAATAGAATGAGAGGCCGTGACAAAATGGTGTGATGATATATTTTGTTCACAACAGACAAAGAATCAATGTGTATAAACAACGTAATAACAACGCCGAGAATGGCGCCAGATAAGTGAAGAATCAGACCGCAAAAAAAACGAAGCTGTGAGACTGTGAAAATATATAAACTGCTAGAGATTGTATTGCTACGTCATTATAAACTTATCACAAAAGAGGTCACACAAACAGACATCCTACGGAAAATACGCTGAAAATGTAAAATGCTTCATGGTTTAAAACGAAAAAATTTCTCGAGAATCTCGAGAAAAGTTTTTCGAGACTCGAGATTCTCGAATTTTGGAGAAAAACTTTCTCGAGAAATGAGAATTTAAAAGAAAGGAAACTTCTCGAGAATTCTCAATCACGATCACTAATTGGCACTTAAATGGTTCGTTCATATTCAGGCTTCGTTTTTTCTTTATTATTCTGATAATTTTCTGCGACATAAATTCCGTTATTAATTCATGTATATGTATTGAATATTAGAACTTTGTGTTTTTCAAATACGAAAGGATTTGGTATATGTGGCTTTTTTAATATTAAAATATTCAAATTGAAATTAGTGAGCTTAATGTACTGATTATATAAAATAAGTCATAAGGTTTATATATATATAATATAGTTGGGATGAGGAAACCCAGTGAGCACTCACCAATCAGACGACTTCAGGTTGGCGAGGCCCCGGGGAGTTCTCTCTCTGTAGCTGAAGAAGGAGTAGTTCCGAAAGCTTTACGTTTGTGATGTTTCTGTGTTTTTGTGTTATTTTACGTGTGTCGCTTCGACATCCCCGGGGCCTCGCCAACCTGAAGTCGTCTGATTGGTGAGTGCTCACTGGGCAATATATCTTAAATTTATTTTAGCATTAAATAAGCGACTTATAAATCTTCGAGAGGTGTTTACGCAGTATGTTTATGCTTCATATTAGCGAAGAGAGCAAAGAATGGAAATTGAATACCTACAATTACTGTTTATTCTAAGCATTATTTACGTATGTGAAACATGCACTTCTTATTTACGAGTACTTTTATGCATAATTACTGCGTTATATTATTATTTATATTATTATATCGTGATATGCGTGTCCTTGCGAGTGAATCTGTTTCTGGTTGGATGTTTGTGCTGTAATTAGCGTGAAGGTTAAATTTAATCTTTCAGAAAATTGCATTAATTTTTTTTCTCTTTTCAGGTGAGTTTCGCATGTCTCTTGCTACCACGTTAGTCACCTTTATTTTCGTCTGTTACGGTAAGTGAAAGGACGTAGCGTTTTTAGAATTCCGAGGATAAATCTAAGGAGAATTCATTGGTTTTCTGAGTAGCGTTTATTAGTTTCCCAGAGAAATTTGTCCCGAAAGTCTAGTTAGGAGGCCTAAAAGGTGTTTTGGAGTTTACGTCCGTACGCGCGTTCGTTCTCGGCTTCTACCGGACGGATTTTCACGAAATTTGCAGGCATTAAGGAAAGTGCGTAAATTGTTCACGTAACCCAATCAGGGATGCCACTTGACTGGAAACAAAAAAACGAACTTTTCCTCATTTGTCGTAAAATATTAGTCATGCCGAAAAAGTCTTCAAATAAAATTTGCAGAACTATCTTAATAGAATATTTCTTGCTGCGTTTTTATTGTAGTAGTAGTAGTCGTTTTCAAGAAAATCAAACAAGAAAGTTGTTAATCGCTTTGGACTTGAAGAAAAATTCATGCATGGATAGACAGACAACAATCGTCAACGAAATCAAATCTTTGTTGTAATTGAAGTGAATAAGATCTGCTGTAATTAAGAAAATACGTTAAAATTCCTTACGTGTGCATGCAGAATTTTGTAAGCGGGAGGAAATGGATTATCTACGACGATGAAAAGACGGTAAACTTAAACATTACAGCTTCCTAACTAAAGTTGGGTATGTTTTAAACAATTTTCGATCGTTTGATTAATTACAATTGATTAGAAAATAAATGAGTAAACATAAAATTCATATTTACCTGGCATCATTTCTGATTTATCATTTTGCAGTATTCAGTAATTATTTATGCTAAAATTACGTAAATGCGTTTATTAATGGATCATCTTAGGGAAAGAAGAAATTTTCAGCAGATAGAGACAGTCGGTTCGAGGTGTTTCGCTCTTTTATGGCGTGCCTTCGTTCAAACCATATCGTATAGTTCAAATATCCCATCGCACTAAATGCGTCTATTTGTGATACACTCGACACTTTTCTAATTTGTCTTTTTGTTGAAACCCACACCGCAGAAATAAGAATGTAGCAAACGAGTGGGATTCGTCCCTTATCGAATTTCTGGATTCTATGCTCGAAATTGAGATCAACCGCCAACCCCTGGTGGTTGCATCTTCGGCTCTCTTTTGGTTTTTTATTGCGTTTACCCTCCGCCGAACAAATAACGCTCGCTATAAAGGGATAGATATTGATCCCTTGCCTTAAGTGCGCCCTTTATATATATATATATCGTCGTTCTTTTGTTATTCGATCCGGGCCTCAAGGAAAGGGGTTTCGGTTGCTCTGGAACAGGGCGTACGATCGATCTAGGAATGAAACACTCCCTCCTGCGTGAAGTGAACGTAAACAGTTGATTTTGCGTTCCTCTTTATAAATTCCGAGGCCCCATTTTAGAGATCCGTACGGTTTTTTTTTGGTCGCGTTTACGACTCTCATTCACGATCGATGTATTCATCACCCCCTGCTCGCCATTTTCGAGTGGCAAGTGGAGTTTGTTAGCAAGGTCGCGACCCCTAAATTATCAGTTTCTTCCCAGGAAGTCGCTCTGTTACGTCTTCTAACGGAATACCAGTGTGGGAAGTTAATTTCGCTCTTTCAACGAAGCGAGAAAGCGCTGTTCTTTCGTCACCATGGATTCCGCGTGGCTCCATCTCGACTAGCTCGCTGACCATTCTTTCGCCGTCGCTAGGCGTTTTTCTTTTGTTGGAGCGTAGGAGAATTTACGCGTGTAATGGCAGTCTACGCGAGGGCGTGGAGGGGACACACCTTCCGAATGAATGGACTTTGCGTCTCACAAGCCCTTCTACTCTATCTCTCTCTCTTTCTCTCTCTCTCTCTCTCTCTCTCTGTGCGCTTTTCGATAAAGGGTCGTGTATTCGTGGGACTGGATGCGGCGTTGCCACGTGTCATCCCTCCCTCGGCCATACTCCCCCGCATTGACCCCCACCACCAACCACTTCACCTCCCTTTTCACGTTCCCTATCCCCCTGAGGAGATTCTGCGGCGCTTGGGGGATGGATATATAGAAAAGGGAGGCAGAGGGCGTTTTCCCCTCCACCACCTCCCCCCCTCCGTCCCCTTTCCCCCCTTTCTCAGCATCTCTCTCTTTTCTCCTACCTCCGTGCTCTGGGTGGGTGACATTTCATTCCACGCTGTTGTCCGCGCGATTGAATCCGCTCATTTTTTTACTTTAACCTTTTCTGTTGGCTCCACTTTTATACCGAAATATCGCGTTGAAGATGGGCGGAATAGAAGGCGCCTGTCCTTTAAGCTATCATAACTCTCCAGCAACTTGTTTTTACCCTATTTTGACTCTAAGACTCGTATCCGGATTTCATTTCCACCATTTACCATAGTTTCGATTTATATGTGGATCAAGTGCGGGACGACGAGTATACTCGTCAACCAGTTTTATCATATCCCGCTGAAAGACGAGTATACTCGTCAACCAGTTTTATCATATCCCGCGGGAAGACGAGTATAGTATGGCAGTCTGTCTATACTTAATTATTATTCTTTATTACGATTCGTAGTTCGTTAAAGCTGTTGGCTGCCAAACTTTCATTTGTGCTGTTAACGCGAGTATACATTGTGCTATTCCCATTCTTGAGAGAACCTTTCACGTGCATTAATTTTCAGTTTTAGAAAATACGGAGGTTCTCTGATAAGCGTATTTTCCTGTTTTCTGGGTATGAAAAATATCAAATAGTAAGGATGTTGTTAGTCGTCGGGTTTCGATAATCGGACTATTTATTACATTAGAATCTTGATGTTCTGTGCCACTAATTAGTGAAACATCGAGAATAATTGTATATCCTAACTAATATCCATTTCCATTAGTGAGTAAGGTAGTACCGCGAGCAATATATGATTTAACATTAATTATCGGCCACTAGAATTTTCGACCTTTTTAGAGAACTTTTGCGATTGCTCATTTCTTGGATATTCTCGTAAGAATTGGAGTATATTATGTATGATGTATGATCATTTTCGAACTTAATCACACCTCCAATCTCTCGACCGAACAATAGTTATATATAAACTCATAAAACTTCAGCACCCTGCATTAACATTTGGCCCAATGTGTAATTTTAATCTGAATTTGTACGCACATTTGCGCTACCAATCACTGCATATACATTTAACTCTTTCTCTTTGGAGAAATATCCTAATTTGAAAAGCAAGTCGTATATTATTTATTTAAAAATTTACGTCTAATCCTTTAATAATAGCTCTCTAGAGACCTTTCGCACCCTTATATCCGAGGATATTGGCTAAAGCTCTGGATGGTTTGATTCGCCTGTAAACGCGATGCAAAATACGGCCATGGTATTTCAAATCGGTCTGGAAATTTAGCTCAAATCACTGCTCTGTCTAAGACAGTGGTTCTCAACCTAGGGCCGGATGCGGCCCGTGAAGGTTTTTTATGCGGCCCGCGAAGCTATGATGAAATGGCTATCCGAAAAATTTAACAGACAAATTCATTCATTTCTCTAAAAATTTTGATAATGAAAGTTTTAATAGTGAAATGTGAACCTTAAAACCTTATTTAGGCTTGATTTTCATTAATATGACACCTCAGAATATATGAGTAACTTCAGATGTAAATTCCAATTCGGCCCGCTGAAGAATTGCCAACTTCCTATGCGGCCCGCTATGTAAACCGGTTGGCATGAGAGACAAGGAGCAAACATTCTCGTTTAAAAATCGACATCGTTGATATCAAGAGTTTGAAACGCTCGCAGCTAGAAAAGGAAGGACTTGCCCTTTAGAGCCGCAGATGCGCTTTCGAGAACGTCAAACAGGAAAGTCGATTGGATACGTAAGAGCAGGAACATAGTGTGTCAGCGCATTTGGTCCTTCCGTTTAGAGCGCTTCGTAAATTTTACCCATCTATTCGATGCAATTCTCTCTCTCTCTCTCTCTTCATCAGAACCATCTCCGCTTAGACAACGTAATTTCAAACCTCCTTTTCCACTCTGCGATTGATATTGGATTGAAGTAACCTTTTGTCCGACGTCAATATTCATCGTATGTTTGCGGAGAAAAAAAGGTTTATTCATAGCAGAAACAATCGGTTGCATCCTGTTCTCTCCCTTTATTGGCGGATTAATGACCGCTGCGGTTGACATTCTGAAGGCTCGAGGTTTTTTATTTATGGCCTCTCCCGGTGTTGCACGGAGCTGAATAATAAAATCCATCCTCTGTAATCCCTATCCAGGGTTCTTTGTTAAGCTTAACGGAAGGGCATTCATTTTTTTAAATTCGTAGTGGTTTTTACGTGGCATTTTTTTGAAGGTCTTTGCGCCTTTTCCCATTGAAATTGACGACTGTATTTTAAAGCCATCGTTTTCTGCTGCTTGCTTGCAAGTTTTTTCTGTCGGAGGAAGTCGTTAAAAGTTGATTTTGATAGCGCTTTTTTATTAGAATGCTGTTTAGAAAAGAGATTTATTTTAGAGTTCGAAGGCCGTTGCTGAGATACCGTGTGATGCAAAAGCAAATTCAAAAGTCCCTGGAAACCGTTGTTTTGTTCTGGTCGCTTTCCTAGTTTTCATTCATTTGAAATCTTTTTATTTTAGAAAGTTTTAAGTGATATATAATGGCAGGAATAAAGAGGTCGTTTAATGCAGAGTTTGATTTTATGTTGCAGATTTGGTTCGTTATGAGGCGTTGCTGCTGACTCGCCGTTCTCATTGTATTTTGCGTTTACAGGCTCCGTGGAATAGAAAATTTCACATAAAATTTCAAACTTTACAAATCTTTCACTCAAACGAAAAAAGCAACTCGTGTGCGGCCCCAAAATGGCGCGCTTTATTCATTCTACCATCGAGTATAAATGAACTTGTTCCGATCGCGCGAAAGTCACTTTAATAACTATTTGGTACCCTCTCCCTGTGTCACTTAACAACATCATTAACCCATTTCTGACGTATATGTTACGTTTTATATTTCTCGATACTAGAAGAAATGTATCATAATAAATTAGGTAGGTTCCAACTACTAATTTTTCAACTATGTCTATTGCATCTGTCCTATCATTGCTGCGGTTAACTGCACTGTGCTGGTTAGTGTTCGAACTAACTCGTGCAGCAGTTCTACGGAAGCAATGGGCGAGTAAAAACAAGTTTTTTTCAAGATTATTTGCTTAAATTGTGATAAAAATTATATCTTTATGCCAAAAGAAATAATATTTGAATCCTAGTAAATATTTTTGAGCACCTAACGTACTTAATGCTTGATTGATGTGATTATTTCAGTGTGTGACATATATATCACATCCTCTATATCGAAAATGGAATATTGCAATTCTTACTTAATGGGTAAAATATGTTTATTGGTACATTTTTAAGAAATGTGGACTACAAAATTGTTTTGTAACAAAAAATAATAATTCAGACAAATGTGTTAAGCCGAAAAAATTAAATGCATTTAAACGTGCAAAAAACGTAGAGCAGAAAATTAGCATAATTTTCTTTGTTGGGAAAACGAGCATTAGAATTTTATTAGTTTCGTGGAACAAGCTACGATTTCATCGGCGTAGTGTTGCTTCTTAATATAACACGTAAACATTACTCGATGCTATTTATGCGTACATTGCGCACACTGTGACTGGCGGCTGCTGCGTATAGAGATAATGATATTGACTCAGCGGCGGTGGAGGATTCCGTCTCGTAAACGATCGTCGCGCCACGCATCGAGATTACCGATTGTTTACTACGCGATCTCGCGTGCGTGTGTGCGTGGCGAGTGAGCTTCCATGGGTCACTTCGCCCTCGACCCCTCCTCTCTATATCTCTCTCTGTCTCCTGCCGGACGGATATCGTACGCTCGTCCGTTTCTTTCCGCGCATGCGCGAAACGACGATAACCCGTTCCGCGAGGCGCCATGGACCACGCAAGAGCAAGGGGTCTTTGGCCGTCCACGCACAACGCCCCCGCATCATCCTCCCTTTCATTGCTCCCTGCCTTCCGCCGACGACAGCCAGCGCCCTCCCTCTACCATCATCCTCCTCTCATCCGAGAGCTGCTACTGCATCGTCGCATCCTCCTTTAAGAGTTCTCTTATTCTCCTTCTCTTTCCCTCTCGCTTCACAAAATTCTCCACGGGGAAATGGACTCACCCAATCTTCTCCAAAGCATCAATTTCGCCGTACCAGCCGGGATATCATCATTCTCCCGAATCGTTTGTCCTAAATTCTTCCCACTGGTAAGGGTAGCCAGCACCTATAATGGTATTTGTGATGCGTTGGACCATATCATCGACATTTTTAATGATTCGGTGGCCAATCCGTAAGTTGTATTGTGTCTACTCTGAACGTTACACAAATATGAAAGGTGGAATTATTTCATTTGTCACACAACTCATCCGGTAGTAGTGCATTTTATTCAATGAGCTAGCACATGTTTGTGATAGCAAGGCGGATATTTCTAGCAGGTTTCATGACACGTTTTTATATGAGTATATTAATTGTATGTGTCTAGTGATTTAAATATATATAATTTTATATAATTAATGCATTTGTAGCGTGTTACTGTATGGATTGCATTACAATTGGATAATCCTGTACCTTACATCCGGCTAGTACCATGCCTAGGGCGGGGCAAGCGGGGAATCTGCTCCGAACGCAACTAGATGCGAGATGCTAAAAATCCGAATAGTAACTTAATAACCCAGAGAAAATAATTTAAACGGGGGCGCGTACATATTTAGTGATTTGCCGCAGGCGCTGCACCCGGCTGTCCCATAACTCCGGGAGTGCGTTCTAAATAGACGGCGTGTAATGTGAACCTAGATTTGCCTAGTGAAAGGGAGGTTCGCGTTCCATACCCCTTCATGCACCCTCCTCCGGACCCAAAACCCTCAAATCTCTCTCTAACCTTATAAATAAAAAGCACTTGGGCTCTCCGAAATGTCCCTTCTTTGCATTCTGAAAGAATTCTTTAATTTAATCTCTTTAGAGGTTTCTGTGTAGCGCGTGGTCGGTGCTTATTGTCGAAAAATTGAAAAATTTTAAATATAGTTTTCTGACAATATTTTAACTGATGTTGTGTTCATTACGCTAACTCCAAGGAAAACGTTGTTATTTATCGAGAAGTTTGTTCCTTTGTCCTTAGAGAGTAAGAAAGGAGTTCTACTCCTTTCCAACTTTGCCATCACTTCGTTATGATTAGGATAAATACCTCCAATGCGGTTTGTTGCAATTTTATCCACTCCTTCAGCGTTTCACCCTATATCTCGATGTCGGGTTGCCGTACTCTTTTCTAAATATTTTACATTTCTTTTCGATTATGCCGTTTCGCAATTTTCACTTATAGTAAATGTGAGACCCACTTTGAGCAGCTTCCTTGTTTACCTTTCGTGAGCGTATAGTGCATCACACTCTCTTTCGCTGCACTGGGGCGCGACGCTGTTTGATGCAATCCATCCGGACCATATGTCTCACTCGTTTTCCCCTCTGTGGCGTCGAAAAATGGGCCAATTTTGAGCGTGCAGCGTGACAATAAGAGGATGATGATCTTTTACACACGCTCTCACCCAAGCGTGCAATGAGTTGCCATTTTCACCCAAAAATCGCACTTCATCGCCAGTTACGTTTTTCGATTCCCGAATTATCGAAATGAATCGATTTTTTTGTTCGGCGACCCAACTTCAATTCCGTGGCGACTTTTAATCGATTAAGTTTTTGCGGCCTTTAGTTGTGATGTGAACGATTCCTCGTCTCCGGAAGATTAATTTACGAGTTTTTAAAAATGAATGAATGCTCGAAGGGTTAAAAACAGCAGCTTGCATGCTTTTATAGCTCTTGGATGAAATATGTTTCGGAGATCTCATCTCTCAGCTCGTGACTCATCTCTTCGGGGTTCCGAACCGTGTTTTATGAGCCATACTCGTTTTTGGGGGTCCTCTTGTCCAGGGAGATGATTTGTGGGAACCAGCTGCGAAATGAGAGGAAATGCGAAAAAACGGGCACTCTCGAAAAAGTTCTCATCTCCATCGCCGTCTAAAAATATGGCCAAACACCGTTTTGTGCGTCTTTATCTGTGTTTTCGTTGCCGGCGGTTTGCCCTACTTTTCACGCTCTAGTTGGATCTAATGAATGCGCTTTAAAAAAACGTATTTTTTCATTCAAACGGACGTAGAGATGGATGTTAGTTTGATGAGATAACATCTCTAGTTCAAATGGCTGCGTATTATTAACATAAAAGATGCCGAATCCTTCGTTAAAATTTAGATTCTGCGAGTGAGACGCATTTCGGCGGAGAGCAAGGTTCTGTCTTTATTCGATGCTTTTTTTATATTTAACCCATCCTGATGGATTATTTATCGCAGCGCGTAATTGAAACTCGAGTTTCTTTTGCTGTAAATAACGATGAAGTGCCAATATAGATGAAAGTTCTTGGCTTCCTGTCGTGGCCTTAATTGCGTATCTGTCGTTGAAATAATGCATTGTCTTATCGCGGGAAATTGATCGCCTCTATTCGTCCAGGTGGAGCGTTTTTCTTCTCCTTCTCGGTGCCTTCGTCCCTCGTTATTGTGGAATCCTCGCCGAAGTCGCAATTTGTCACTGATTCCGACGCCTGCAGAAGAGATTAACGGGTGGATAAAGACGAGGGGACGCCTTCCGCTGTTCGCTTCTCATCATCGGTCGCGGGAAAGAAAGGGGTTGAGAGAAAGAGAATGGGTACGGAGTATTATTTTCTCCCCTTTCCTCGCCCTACACGTTGTTGGGAAAGGGATTTTCGCGCGGAGAGGGAGAAAGAGGGAACGGAGGGAGGAAGGATAAGAGGAGAGTTAGTTGCCAAGGCGACGGATTTGGTAGCGGGGCGTGGAGATGGGGTGGGTTGGTAAGGGGCGCGCTTAGTTCGATCGATGCGGGGCTTCGTTATTGTCATAAAATAGGCGTGAAAGGGAGTTTGAGGGAAAGGAGGAAGGGTGGGAGGAGGGGAGGAATGTAGGAGGGGAAGAATAATGTAGAAGGGGAGAAGAATGTAGGAGGGGGAGAATGTAAGAGGAATTTAATGGAAGGAAATGGGAGAAAACGATTTTGAAGGCAGGATATTTTTCCGATCTCCCTCCCTCTCTCTGGCCGTTCGAGGGCGAATTGCGAGGGCCCGTGATCCCGGGCCCTTTTGGGAGACGTGGCCTCAACCGCAGCTCTGACCATGTGACCAACCGTAACAGGTTTTTCGAGTCGGTGCTTTGATGACTTTTAGAACGCGGTCGTATTTTATCGGCGCGCGTGGAGACTGTAAAAACGTCTTGATTCCGTTGTTACGCAGCGTTCCCGTTTGGTCAAGTGCCATTTACCGGGAAAAAACTCGCGACGTTTCGTTTTATTTTAATGAAATCATTATGTCTGGCTATTTCCTCTTTATGTATTACCTTTGAAGACCGTTCTAAAACAATCGGATTAGATTCTTAGTTTGATTATCAAGACTCAGTTCCTCCTTTACACGGTTCATAGAGATGGGTCGACAATCTATCTTTACGAAACAACCACCCAATAAACGAAACGTTTTATTATTGTTAGTTGACTGAAGTTGATATCATCCTTGTAATTTTTTTCTGTTATACCTTTAGGAATTGGTTTAATCCCACACCCCTCCTTCCTTCCTCTCCATCTTCTCTTCCCGCTTTCAATCATATTCTCCCCTCGACGGCCTCGCACTGCCATCTGTATTCGTTTCCCTAATAACTTCATGCCGCCATCCTCCCCCACCCCCTCATGCTTCAACAGAACACGCTCTCGGCCACTGAAGTCATCGTATGTGCACAATGAGAATCGAAAAATTAAATCTCCCGTCTCTTTTTTGTTCGTGCCGTTCTCACCTCTGCTTTTCGTTGATCTCCCTGGTACCCGCCGCCTCCTCCACACTCCCTACACCTCTCTCCCGCCTCCTCCACACTTCCTCCAGTCTCCTTTCTCCCTTCTCCACACTCCCTCCCGCCTCTCTACCTCCGCCTCCTCCACACTCCCTCCCGCCTCCTCCACAATCCCTCCCGCCTCCTCCACACTCCCTCCCGCCTCCTCCACACTCCCTCCCGCCTCCTCCACACTCCCTCCCGCCTCCTCCACACTCCCTCCCGCCTCCTCCACACTCCCTCCCGCCTCCTCCACAATCCCTCCCGCCTCCTCCACAATCCCTCCCGCCTCCTCCACACTCCCTCCCGCCTCCTCCACACTCCCTCCCGCCTCCTCCACACTCCCTCCCGCCTCCTCCACACTCCCTCCCGCCTCCTCCACACTCCCTCCCGCCTCCTCCACACTCCTTTCTGCCCCCTCCATACTCCCTACACCTCTCTCCCGCCTCCTCCACACTCCTTCCGCCTCCAAACTCCTTTCCACCTCTCTCTCTCTCCCCACCTTTTCCCACAACCCCTTTCCCACCCCATCTCGTTCCGGGCGTCCTCTGCTACGATTCGAAAGAAAAAAATACGGAAATTAACCGCCTCCATCTCCCTTGCCTCGAGGGAAAGAGCGATATTTGGGGCAGTATTTCATCTTTGTAATTGCTTCAAGTTTTCCGCAATTCGCTCAAGGATTAAAATACATGCGCTCGCGTTTCTTTCTCTGAGACTCGGGGAAATGACAAAAGTCTCGCGTAACCGTGTTTTTCGCAACGGTCGCGAGGCGAAGGTGACAATGGTCGCGGGGTTGGGAATGTCGCGGGTGGGGGAATGAGAGGGGGTGGTGGGAGGGGGGGGGCGTGGAGGATCCGCTGCAGGCGCGGGGGTGGGGAGGGTGTTAAAGTGGATGCGATGTTCGGATGCTTGGTTACTTCTCGACCCTCTTTAAAAAAGGCCGCGTCACCCTTTCGACCTCTGACGTCACGTGACCTGTGGATCGTGCATTTTTACGGACCTAAATTTATCGCACCGGAACACGATGCGATCGTCTTCTTCTTTTTGTTTTACTAACCAACTTAATGAAAAACATGGACGGGAATGGTTCCTTAATTAATTGCCTTCTAGTTTTCGGTCATAATTTAATTCTACGCAACTCTTTAAACTCGTTGGAAAGTTTCTTGTTTTAGTTTTCGATCCAGAGGAAATGCGCGCCATCTCCTAATGCGGTGGAGTAGGCATTGTTTGTCGATTTTAACGACGGGATACTGGTTTTAATCTTCAAAAACGTAAATTAATGTAGGATGCGGCGTCAAAGTTATCGCCAGCTAAAAAAATAAATCTTTCGCGCATATCTTCGCCTTCCAATTCACGGTGTCCGACGATGGTTTTATCGATTCATACATTTTCGCACGGACCAATACATTTCTCGCTTTTTTCCTCCGCCGCAATAAGGATGTTTGAAAAAATTAAATTATCCGCTGGATAAATGATCATCTTCGGTTTTGTTTTTTTTTTTCACTGCGATATTTTTTGACGAAACCCGTCTTCAAGCGGTCCCTTTCAATAACGTTCTTGCGCGGATGAGTTCTAATTTTTCTGTAAAGGGTTTGTCTTCATCCTCAAAAGAATTCTCGTATGGAATGAGGCATGAGAGAGAGGGGGGGGATGAGGGTAGATGGGGGGAGGGTAGGAAGAGAGTGGGGATGGGGAAGAGCGGGGGAGGGCAGAAAAGAGTCGTGGCGAATTGTCGGTCGTTTTGGATTTAGTGGAAGTTCCTTTTTATTCATCGGCATCTCGCGGATGATGGACATGGAGAAATGACTGGATGAGGGCCATTGCAAAGGGGCCTTTAGGGGCCTTTTATTTTGCCTTAATTGGTGCCCTCCGCGAGAGAGATGCGGCGGAATTACCTTCGCGTGATGATGACATTTTGGCCGTATGGGCGACTCGCCGAAACAAAGGCCCTGAGTGGTTTGGAAGAAGGGGATGGGTGCAACGTTGCCGAGTCTCGTCAGAAGGCGCTTCCACTTCTCATTTAACGAGGCACGCTTCTGTTTGCATGAGAACCGCCCACCCGGGAGTGTCGTTGCCATGGCGACGGAACCGAATCTAAGATATCCCATCGGTTCAGAGTCGACCTCATCTGCTTTGGGGGCCGTTCTTCTCTTCAACGGGTTATGCTTGCTTTGGTTTTTTGTTTACATTCAGTAAATCGCTCGAGTGAGATGTGGTTCGAAACTCTTTAAGTGTAGGGTCACCATGCGTCTTATGTTAGTTTATGCGGTACAGTCCCCAATTTGGTCTCGGAGCTTCGACGTAACAGCAAGTGAAAAACTATTTAGATTTAAATACACACAAATGGGCGAAAGATTAAAAATTACGGATTGTCTCGGTCTGGCATCGTTATTAACATTACCAAATATTTTTTCCCTCAGAATGTGGTATCCCTGGTTAAGTAACATTTGGATTCAGTTGACTTTATTCCAACCATCCTACTCACAGATTGGAGTTTTTAAACCTGTGGATAGTTCATTTGTCCTACTCTAGGGTGGCCAACCGTCTCAAATTTGGAGGGATAGCCAGGTCTTTTCCTCACTCGTCCCGCCATGTTAAATGTCACAACTTGTGTCCCGTTTTTTGAAAATTTTTAATTAATATCCCAAATTGTCATTTAAATCATTCGGAACGCCCTCATTGGTCGCACCAAACTATGTATCTGATATCTACTGCATCTACTTAAGGCTGACTCATCAATAAATGCACCACAAACGAGCCACTGCAATCTGTCCCTCCTTAGAGTCGGCAAATATTTGAAAATGTCACTCCTTGGCTTCCTGAGAAGTTGGTCACATTATCCTACGCTCATAAGGCTCCGCCAACTTCCGGAGTGCGCTGTTCTATTCGAGCTTGGCTGCTGGGCGCACGTATCCACTCGCGTGGGCGCGAATTCGGAAGACGGATCATTCGCATCCGCCGTGCGATGATTGCCTTGTTGCCGTAGTTCGGGGATTTGTCGGTTCTCACTCTGCTGTCTACTCGCCTCGGAGTACTTCGGTTGGCGAACACGCTTGCGGGGAGGGATTGTTCCGTAGTCTTGATGGAAAAACCGAGTAGCAGGTTCCTCGCTTCTCCTGAGAGATTATGACCGTGCCTATGTGCGCGGAAATACCTTTAGGCAGTGCCGAAAAAGAAGCCCACAACCCCATCGGTGCAAAAACCGGTCCCGTTATTCATACGTTATGTTTTTCTCCCATCTCTCTACAGTTCTTTTATTTTCTCTTCCAAGCAACCCATAAATTTTATTCGTGTTTCCCCTTGGAGTTTGGTAACTCCTCCACGAAAACATCTGGCCTCCAACAAGAAGCAATTTCCATCCAAGTCGATCGAATTTTTTTCCCGTCTCTCGACTTATATCGACGTATATTTTCCTTTGCCATTTGAATGTTTAGATATGGATTGGCGGTTGGCAGGTCGCAATTGAAGTGCCTTTCACGGCGGTCTATTTCAGGGATCTTTATGGTTAGTTCCAATTTGGAGCACGAGTACAGCTCTGTAGCGCAGCGCAAGGCTAATTTTATAATAATTCTCAGTGATACGTACGTTCAAGACTTTGTTTTATTCGATGGTTTAACAAAATCCAATTATACATAATATAGTTTCCGCCATCTGTACGTTTGGTGTAACGCACTTTAGTGGAGTTTTCTTTCGCTAGATGGCTCTGACGAGGTTCAAGAATTTTCGACTGTTTTGAACGACGATAACGAAAATAAATATTCAATTACTATTGATATTCTGTTGAAGAACTCAGATGTGGGGATTAAAACTGCTGAATTTTTTAAGATCTTTGAGGACGTTTTCTGCGAGAGATAAGTTCCTTCCCGTCACATAGTCGGGGTTGCATAATATAGTCCACAAATAGATCTCAACATTAGAAGCTAAGACTTGCTCGAACGAGAATGGAAATGTTTTGTATGAACTATGGGTTTATTATAGTGAGGAAATCACCTTTCTTCCTAAAATTTTGAAACTGACCAACAAATCATTACACTACCTCTTAGATACCCATTGTGCGTAGGCAAGAGGGAATCAGCAGATCGTAAAATAAAATTAAAATGTTTTGTCGTTTGGATCCTTCTCCTTCCGCTTTCCTCATCGTCCCACTCGCTCTCTCTCTCTCTCTCTATATATCTCCATTGCCAACTTGTATTTCCATCCCGAAAAGGTTCCGTCTACATTCTTGAAGCATCCCATCCGCCATTGACCCATCCGATGACATTTTCCCCTCCTCCTCCAAAGGAACTTCCGCATTAAATAAATACTATTCCTTTAAAGCTGCGTTCTTTTTGCCTCTTTTGATTTTTTTAATGTGCACGATTTAGTCTTGCTATTTTGCGCTTTATGTTAGTTTTTAGCAAACTAGGGAGGTTTTTTTTCGGCTGCCCTAGCCTTTTACAAGTTAGTAGTAACAAGTTAATATTTAATGGTGGTTAATATCAATTGATAACATTAAATAATAATGATAATAAACAGTGATACTGGGTTGTAGTTTACTGCGTCGAATCGTCTTAAGGTGATCATTAGTCGCAGTTTTCAAGGATATTTCCGGTTTTGACAGGTGATTCCAGCTTCCCGATCGTTTGGCCAAATTTATATTTTGCGAAATAACAACATTTTTTCTGCTTGTTTTATAAAATAATGCACTTCGCAAATTGATCTAATTTCCGTTTAAGTTTACACTAAACAACAAAAGGACTTGATAATCGCGTTTTGAGTTAGTTTTTAGGCTGATTTCCAAAGGAAACATAGCCTTGTGAAATGGTCCTGTCCGTGTGTGTGTGTGTGTGTGTGTGTGTTTGACCCCTACTAACAACTTTTGCATTAATGGACCGATTTTCATGAAACTTGGTGTAAGGCTTCTGCTATATAAAAGGTGGTTATAAAAATTCATTTTTATATCTTCTTGTTTTTTCCACTCCACTACCCTTCAGCGATGAACAGTTGATCCATACATATTAGCGTATAAACAGTAACATTTATTAAATTCCTTGATTTTTAAAAAATACATGAAAAATATAACGTCAGAAAGAGATTTTGACATTGATTTTAGTATTATAAACATGATAATGCTCTGTTAATTTGTTTTTCAATTTCTCTCTATCCTTGATAAAATGTGAACTACAAGTTGTATTCCTTGGAATGACTAACATACTGAAAAAATTTCTGTCAATATTAATAATAATTTCGAGACGTCAACTTTGGGATACCAGCCTGCTTTAGTCCTGGTTTGGACTTCTTGTTCTTCCTCAGTTACTGTTCACCCAATGATAGCTAAAATGGTGAAAGGGGTATTGTATGGCAATGGGATTCATGCCTGGATTTGCCCTCTTAAATGATTGAACACTAAATTGCTTTAGTTTGATTGAAAGAGACTTTGAAATGAGAGAAGGAAAATTGAGTTTGGGGAAGACATTGGTCTGCCCATCTCCGAATTACACCGAAAGCGATCGATCTTATACGAACAGACGGTTGATCTCTTTAAATTAAACTTGGAGCCATTTGTTTCGCTTAATTTAAGAAATTACGCTGGATCTCGGAAAATCAATGTATATATTTAGCGTTTTATGGCCCTATGTTCTTGGTTCGAGCAACCCAGCCTTCCTAATGGCGGTGTTCGTGAGACAAAAGGAAATTTTAAATTCAATTTGCCTCTCACGTGGTGCGCTGTTACCGACACAATGACGGGTGGGACAGGATGTGTGAATTACGCGAGCCTCCATTCATTATAGAAATTACCCGGCGTCGGGATGCACACCTGTGCTTTTCACTCGTAACCAAGCGTATGGTCTTTATCGTTGTTACGAAGCCGATAATTTTCTATTTGGAACTGTAATATAACCTGCGTTTGACGTGAAAGGAGACATCTTTCTGCTCTGTGAAATATATTATAAACATACTAGGTAGTGCAAAAGCCCGTCCATTCGACGGGAAGGGATAAGTTATTTAAATCAAATTAATTCAAAAATTGGACGCTAGGGTGACTGACAGCGCCAGGGGTTGGAGAGTTGAGAGGCAATGTCCTAAGTTTTTCCAAGGATCAACAATGCGAGTGCCCTTGACGACGGGAGATTTTTAACCCTAAAAACGGGAAATTTTCATGTTCAAATGGAATGTATGGTTCGATTCGACGCGTATTTCAAAATCGAGGGTAGAAAAATGAATTTTCGATCTTTTTGGGGTTCTTTGGTTCAAGTGCAATATTCGTACGACGATTCTAAGTAATTTTAAAATGCGAATGAAATATGCTGCATTGCTTCTCGTAAACGTAAATCCCATATAAAAATCTGATGTGGCCTCCCCATGACTTTCTCCATACATGTAATATTTCTAAAAACTCCAAATAGGTTAAATGATAATAAATATGATAATGGATATAGCCCCGAAGCTCCAACAATTAAGAAAATAAATAGCGTCAAGTGTTTACAATAGTCGCCGGTAGGTGGTGTGGTGGTGGTAGCAAAAAAATTTAGTTTTTACAATATCTCTTCAACAATGGGAAAATGTTTCAAACAAAGGTTTTAGAAAATTAAATTTCCTACTACATTTATTCTAGTACTTTTTTTACATTTATCAAATATTAAACCAAATGTTAAAAAGAAAACGGATGTGACAAGAGTAAACACCCACTTCCGGTTGACCGATGTTTACCAAAAGTTAATCAGCACTTCTTCCTTTAACAAAAATGTCAAATATAAAATATCGTGTTGATCTGATGAATAGTTTTTGAGTTAGAGCACCCACAAAATCCCGGTCACAGACACACACCCACTGACATCATCGAGAAAATAGTAAAAACGTGTTCAGGGGACCCTAAAACTTGTATTTCCGTTGAAATCTCGAATTCGATTTTTTCATGAAAACAATACTTTCTCTATACTTCGTATATAGAGAAAGTAAAAATCGGAGATACAGCGGGAGATACAAAACAAAGATTCTCTTATTGTGTTAGTAAAGAGATAGATGAAAGCGTAGCACTAGGATCGTGGAAGAATTATTTGAAGCGTTAGATGCCAGCAACCTGTTTATGAAG
This sequence comes from Tanypteryx hageni, assembly GCA_028673005.1. Classification (NCBI taxonomy): domain Eukaryota; kingdom Metazoa; phylum Arthropoda; class Insecta; order Odonata; family Petaluridae; genus Tanypteryx; species Tanypteryx hageni. The sequence goes on from CM054114.1 coordinate 21,168,455, forward strand.
CACGTGTTGGAAGGGCTGTGGAACTACCTATTTCCGCCGCTCTCTCCTCTGTATTCTATTTTACTCGTGCGAGAACAAACTGGATTCCAACAGACACCCATCCTTAAATTATTATTGGGTGTGGTCCTCTTGTGAATCACAAATGTGCACATGATGCATTACCAATTGAAACGATTCTGATTTCTTATGAAATACGGAGAGAATGAAAATGCTACGAAAACTTGGTTAAATTTTATTACGAATCAAGTTTTTCCCCCGGGTATTTATGTTTGATCTTTAATAGCGTCGCAGTTTCATAAATTTTATCACTTAACTATTTCTCTCTGCTTGGTAAGTGCGAAAAGCTCATTAGCTGAATCCTGCAGTAAATTTTATGGGAGAGATTTTTCTATTTCGAGGTTCTTTAAACTATTTCGCTCAGTTATCGTCGGAAGTTGTTTTTAATCCTCGGTTATTTTAAATACATATCTTGATTTATCACGATTTATGCCTGTGTTATCCGTGGAAATATCAGAGAGGGCGTGACCGTTTTTTGGTCTTGGAACCTAACGGCGACTGTTTGGTTGAGGATCGAACGTAAGGTGATTACTCGCTACGAGGTTGATCAATTCTCCACACCTTCTCGTTTAAGGAAAAGAGAACGACGCTTTAAAGTATTTTTATTCCCCGTGAGTGAGACATATTCCTCTCTCTCTTTCTTCCTGTTCGAATTATGTTTTACGACCTGCTGATTCACCTCTTGCCTACGCGCAATGAGCATAGCTGGATTGCAAGGGAGGTGAGAAACCTGGTGCCGGCTTTTGGTCTGCTCTTAACGAAGAACACCAAGGGGGCCAACGGCTTAAACGTCCCTTCCGAAGGACGGAGTGTTGATTTGAGCACGCTCCTCCTTTTCTCTTTTTCCTCACTTCCTCGTCTCCTTAGTTCCAACACGCACAAATAGGGGGTCGGGCGTCCTCGGGAAAAAATTCTATAAGGATTCGAATCGGGTGTGGCTTTAGCAGATCATGGCGGGACCAACACTAACCACTCCACCGCCGGCTCTCCTTACTGTTCGAAGATTCTCCGGCGACAGCGTGATGCCATTCGTCTCCAAGGAATTACGTCACGGAAAATGCGCCAACGGAGTTGGCCGAGTTGGTTTTTTCGGCGGCATACTTTGGGGGGAAGGCACTTTTGAACGCGTCATCAATCGACCCGTGTTCGATGGAAAGGTCAGAGGAACGGTCTTTGGCGGACGCGGTCATCAATCGTTTGGTCGGAAGGGTTGTAATGGGAGAGAGGAGGATGGAATGAGGTGGCAAGGAAGGGTGCAAGGGGGCGTGATTGGTGGCGGGCGGAATGCTATTAGAGGAGGTGACGAGCGGTTGCGATGGGCTTCGAGAGAATTGATAGATGAGCAACTGTTTTTTTGTGTTCCTTTTTAACCCTCGGGTAATCGCGTGGCGTCGATCTGGTCCCGCCTCGACTTCCTTTAATTTTAGCAAAGAAATAATAATTTATCAATATATTAGTGAAAAATAAAACCATTCTCTCATTAATTTTTCTATTAGCCCATGACACAGCTACGCTTGTGTACGTTTAAAAAAATATATTTGGCTGTAGGTTTTTTAAATTTAGTTAGTTGTACACATTTTTGTTATTTTAATTTATTGAAAATATTTTTTAAATCAAGGCATCATGGTGAACAACATTTTTGGTTACTGTTATTAAATAGTCAGGTAAAGAAAACCTGATATTTGCAAGGTTATTGACTTTGGAGGCAGCTACATAAAGTTGCGTAAGTGTAAACACAGGTTCCTTCAGGTAGACCTAAGCTTAATATAGAGAATATCCCCACTTCATGTATTTGTCTCGTTTTCCATATAATCCAATTTAATATAGGTAGTGCCCCTAATTCTGCAACAGTGCGGTAGTCGTTAACAAGCAAAAATGTACACGTCTAAAAGTGTAATACTTTCTGGTTAAAACGACATTTGTGGACCGATTCTACCAGCACAGCGAAATCGACGGTAAGAATAAGAAACTTGATTAATTTTCCTTCAAAACAGTCCGGCTCCGAAGATCGAGAGTCACTGTTTTCTAATTTTCATTTGCAAAAGAAAAGAATCCTGCACTTCTAAAATAGATTTTTACGTGTTATCTTATGGAAATGCAAATTATCTCCCGGAATCGAACCCAAAACCAGGGACTTGTATCGTCATTGACTTGTAATGCATGATTGAAGCCTTACTACCAAATTTCAATCTTCAACCTAGTCGGGAAGTTCGTTAAAAAACGCTGATATTAGGAATACTGTCTTGTGACACACGACCAAACACACATCCCCACTTAACATGTAGGATTTGCGTGAAATTTTCAATAAATAACTGTTTGCATTCTCAAGAAAATACTGCGAGTGAAAGTCTTATATGGCTACCAGTTTTATTTTTTTAAATCAGTTCTTTTCCTTGGAAAAACTTGGCTTATAATAATTTACTGAGGTTCGTTTCCTATTGGGTGTGGCCGTCTGTTTGAACAACGGTGTATATTTCGAATTGTACCTACGATAACGGAAGTAGGTGCTTAGTTTTAGCATTCATTAAAAGTATCCAAATGTAGCGGTTCGAAGTCGACGAAGAACCTTTCACTATAATCAGTAAAGTGAGTGATGAATGCTCTTTGAAGATGTTCAGGATCCCCCTTCAATTATTACCCATCGCAAAGCACTGCTTGGGGTTTTAAAATAAAACCGTTCATCAAACGATGATACTGTGATACCGAAACCTGAGTCACGCGAAGTTTTTTCTGTTATTTTTAAGCGAAAAATATGTTGAATGGTCATTTTTGTGATTCATCAGTAGCACGTGTGGTGTTTTGAGACTGTAAGCTTTGTAACGCCTCGCGTCGTCCTTACTTACGCTCGTCCGCGTTTAGATTATTTACTTTAGTATACATATTAAACGAAGGTGGTTGAAGCATTTCAGTGACTTTTGATCATGTTTTGTGGCATGCATTTTACTGCTGGATCGTATCTCCAGCTCTATATATTGCGCAACCACGGATAAATTGTTATCGTTATAGTACTTGGTTTTCCTATAGAATGTAGAACTTTTCTGGAACACATCCATTTCGCATTAAGAGGGAAACTTGTGCTGGGGAAATATGGAGTTCGTGTCTACCTCTTTTTTATCGGAGGGGAGGGGGCGATGGGAGGAGACGGGAGGGGGGACTCACTGGGTGCGTTATGAGGGCGCCGCGACCACCTGTCATTCGATAAGTCTGCGGATGCGGTGGGCGTGGTGGAGGATCACGTCGAGTGCGGGCGAGACGCGCTTTATCGCCACGGATAAATATGGCGGGTAAGCCATGGTTTATCTGACATTGAAAAAAAATGAGCGAACAAACTAGTATGTCGTCACGAGTTGTCACGGATGTCCTAGGAGGCAAATATGTAAATATGCAATAAAATTTTTGTAATTTTTTCTATTAGTATCAGGCTTCATAAATTACCTGAAGTGGAACGTCTAAAGCGGTCTTTCAAATAAAATTAAATCGTAAACTAAATGTTCGTTATAAAAACTTTACAGGAAGTTACGCCTTCATTAGTGGAATGCATAATATTTAAATTTTGTTGACGCATGTTGTGGCTGAGGCCTCGCAAAAAATCAAAATAATTGAGTTAGGATGTCGCCAGTTAAAAATTTTGGAAACTGACGGCGTGAATTAAAAAAAAATAAACACTGGATTGCTTTATAGATAGCACATTTTAAAATTTCAATTAATTTATATTGATAGGATCGCAGTTCGGTAGACGCCGAACACTTTTAATTGTTAATAATGCCGCTGTTTTATTTAGACTAAAAAATAAGACGGAATTACTCGGGATGATATTTTTGTTCTTATATTCTGGTAATTTAATTTCTTATTTGAAGAGCGTGCGGCTTAAATCACTTAATTCTGCGTAGAGTTCTGTTGAATTATTTTTCAAATGACGCCTCTATAACATTCTTCGATATCAAACGAGCGCGTGGCTAAGATTATTGCTGACATTGCAGTAATAAAATGAGGCGTGGCTTTAACCGCAGCGAAACTCGTATTTGCGCTGCTTGATGAGTCAAATGCTGCACCAAGTAAACTTTTCTTTCTGATTAATAACCAAAACCTAGGCCTTACTTTTCGTTAATTCATTTTTGTTTTCGATATTTCTCTCAGGTATTGCGTGAAAGGGATTAGTTCCATCTCATAATCTCGCATAATGCCCTTTCAGACACGCATTACACCGTTGTAATTAGAAGGACGCGAATCCGCGTGCGCTTCCCACAGAGCCATTCATAACCGAGGCCGTTCAATATTCCTCCGCCGGCGTTTTCCAGACGACATTGCTGGATCATGCTCTTTATCCGGAAGTCGATGGAAATCCGCTCGACGGCCGTCGAAAACCATTCCCCTCTTTCGCAGAGAAACGCGCTCAGGAAATGGACGAACAGAGAGGAGGCCATTTTGCTTTTCGCTATTTCTATCCCGATAGAATAAATTAGTCGCGGTAATGAACGCCGAGACGGGAGTGTAAAGAGTGAGGATTAATTTTACGACTGCTCAGAAGGAGAGAAAGAGAGAGGGAGAGATTTACTGGTTTGTTTCTCCTAATCTTTTTTCCGATGTAACTTCGATTACTCGCATTTAAAAATAAAAATGTCTGCGATGTAAGTGATGAAACGAAGGGGATTTATTCTGTTTGGAGAGGCGAATGAGATGGGAAAATGAGAGTGGTAGGGAGTAGGGGGAGAAAGAGAGAGAGAGAGGGGGGGAGAAGGAAGGAGGGAGAGTTTAATGAAATTACTGCTGCCGTAGGGCGGTTACTGAGGCCGCGCCAATTCTAGTTGTAATTATCATAAAGAGCTCTCAAAATTCGCCTGAGAACATTCTCACCCCATCGCACGAAGTGCAAGATTTGCATTTTTCTCTCTCTAAAGTTCGGAAATTTCTGTTGGATTTACGCGAAAAAGTTGTCATTTATTAATAAACTTGGAGAAATTATAAATGTTTGGAATTAAAGTGTGGGAATGATTTCTTTCATAAATATCTGCAGAATGTAAGCGCCGGTAATTTGTGGTAATAAAAGTATTTTACGAAGCTTCGGTGTGTTTTGCTGTTAATTTTTCGCGCCGGTGGTACATTTTTTTACGAATACAACTTGAGTATGGTTTTATTTATTGCAGGGCATTTGCTGGAGCTATAAATAACCCATTCTTCTGAAATGCATATTTAAACCTCCATGAAAATAAAGTTTTCACGTTGGGCAAAACAAGCAACAAAATGGATAAATTGCAATTTTTAGTTATCTACTTAGACTGGTGTAATTGAGCGCATTTTTCAACTTTTCAGAACTTTAAATTTTTTTTAAGTTACTAGATCCCATGATGTATTTGTGCCGAGCTTGCCTTCAGAAGAATGTCTCGGCCATATTTCATGTCTTCAGCTCAGAGCATCGAACCGAATTTTTTTTCTCCTGTTTTCCTTCCGGTTCACACAAAACAAAATTTCGGTCGGTTCCGGTTATGCTCCGACATTGAATTTTCTGGAAACATTTCTATTGGGCTTCAAATTAATCGTTATTAATTAATACTGTTTTTATTTAACCCAAATACGTCTTCACTATCGCATGTTAAGAGGGAAAAAATAGATAGTATCCACACATAAAAGCTCCCCTTCCATCCTGTAAAAACAGTAAGTCTGTATGAATTCCTTCCCTTCCATTTTGCGTTATTTAATTTGTGAACAGCTCCTTTTATACGACTCTGTTTCATGTTGTTTTTTAGGTATTTAAAAATTTGTTGTTTCCTTTTTAGTGATAGCTATTAAAAACACTCTTATTTATTTTTAAGTCTTTAATTTGATATAAAACTGTTGTTATTCTTTCAAAATTCAACATCGATTTGATTTTATAAACTCACTTGTCATTCTTTTAGTGCATACTTAAAATTCATTAAACCTTTATTTATATCATTTTAGAATTTTATTAGACGTTTTTCATATAATATTCGGGGATCACATAGTGTGTTCTAAAAATATGATAGCTATATTCTGAAATATATATTTTGGAATCATGATATTTAAGCACATTTTTGAGCTAGAAAAATTGTCTTAAGAGAAAATATGAACTTCAAATCGAAGTCGATATGAAAGTTATTCGTCCCAGTCTGCATTGTAAGAAATACAAGTTGATATTTAAATTGATAGCAATCATTGAATACGTTAAACAGAACCTACCGCTTTTATCCATTCATGCGTCACAAATAGTTTCAAAAGTGTAGATTGACGCACAACAAGAGATTCGGTTAATACGAATTTTGTGGATTTGGAAATACTATTATACAAAGTGAAGGCCGACCTGCGAAAAGTTTCGGAGTAAATTAGAATATATATATATATAAAACGATTGCTTCGTGATTGTCTAATATATTTTCGGAAATTTGTTTATATGTCTGTTAATCCAAAAACTCGAAAACAGAAAGGACTAAAACGACTAAACTTAGCAAGACGCTCTTTTATATCCAAAGTAAGAGAAAGATGCATTTTTGCATCCAATTCAAAGTGTCCAGGTTTGATTTTAATTGCTTTAATTAGTCGGAAGGTTAAAGTCATAAAATGATCGAAAGTTTTTATCACCCTAGAAATAAAAAAATCAGCAGTGATAATGCCTTGAATAAAAAGATCACGTTTAGGTCAAGAGAAATCAATCCCTAAAATAATTTCAACATTCAAAATAGCAGAAAATAAGAACAGTGACAAAACCGATTTAATTGAATTAAATTATATATATATAAAGTATTTATTCATAATTTCCCGGGCAACGCTGTATATATCAGCTATTATAATATGTACAAAAAAACTGTGACAAATGAAGGCGAATATGCCCTTAGCACAAAAACAACGATCCGTAATCCACAGATAGTGAGGATAGACTCGCGGGAGGCGAGCACAATTCATATGGAGGAGGAATGACAGATTATAAAATTTATATGCGATCCTAAAAAGAGGAACGAAATAAATAACGGGTTTCGGTTCGGGTTCAGAACTGTTTTTTTTTTACAGGTTCGGGTTCGATTCCATTCCGTCCAAGAATATCAGTTTATTCGGTTCGGGTTTTTGGTTCGGTTCAGATTCGATGCCCTGCTTCAGCTGCTATATAGTCTGTTGGGATTAATTTTGAAAAGAGAAAAAAAGCCCGCCCGGCAAGTGGAGGACCCGGGTTCCATTCCCGGTCATAGCAGACTTTTTTCTCGTTTGAAAATTAATCCCAACTTAACAGCTTATGCCTGTCTGCATAGGATCTTCGGATCGCTCTAACCCATATAGTCTGTTATAGTTTAGCACTCAGAACACGGCTAGGTGGTCGGCGATTAGTGGTAACTCTGACTAAGGTCCGAGGTATAAAATCGGGGAAGAAAAACGTTCTGATAGAATGGAAATCCACACACGCGTCTTGTTTGTTTTTTGGTAGGCTCCCTGGATAAGAAAATAAGCATGTACGGATTGTGGAATAGTGAGTTTTGCGTACGATTCCGCGCGAGCTCCTTCGTGACTCTTTTAACTTGTTTCGGGAATTTCCAATTTTCGTTCCACCGAGCAGACACGTGATAAGTTTTAACGAACACTCATTCTCGTTTATGGACGGGGCTGCGGGAAGGAATAAGTGGAGGCGTGTGTCGGAGGGAGCCGGTGGTGTAGTGGTTCGAGTGTTGGCCCCGCCATGATCTGCTAAAAAGCGACACCCGGTTAGAATCCTTATAGGATTTTTCCGAGGACGCCCGCCCCCTATTTGTGCGTGTTGGAACTTAGGAGACGAGGACGAGCCAATGAGAAAAAGAAAAATGAGGAGCGCACTCAAATCAACACTCCGTCCTTTGGTAGGGACGTTAAGCCGTTGGTCCTCTTGGTGCTCTTAGTTAAGAACATGCTAAAAGCCGGCACCAGGTTTCTCTCCTCCCTTGCAATCCGGCTATTCATTGCACTACCTCTTAGATACCCATTGCGCGTAGGCAAGAGGTGAATCAGCTGGGCGTAAAACATTGGGGATTGGTGGCTTGTGTGTGGAGGCGGGGTATGGGAGTGGGGCGGTGAGACAGGGGAGAGCGGAATAAGGAAACGGGGTGTAATGGGGGTGGATCGAAGAGTGGGGAGGAGGAAGTATAGGGAGAATGAGGGGAAGGTTTGGAAAAATCGCGCTCATTTCGTCCTTACGAGGGAGGAATGGGGTGTGTCCGGCGCGTGTACTTCCTCAGCGAATGGGAAGGGAAATGCAGGTGGGATATTGGATGGGATTCGAAATGAGAGACATTGAGGAAGCGTATGGTGGGGACGGCGAGATGGAGAGGGGGAGAAAGAGAGTGCGGTACAACTGGGGGTTAATACGATTGGTCTGGGAGGGTGGGAAAGGGGCGGGAGGAGAAGAGGCATGTTAGGATTCGAATAAGAAGGGTGGGAAGACGGGGGAAGAGAACGATCCGAAGACGGGGAGGATGACGTAGTGGGAAGGAATATGAGGGGGCAGGAGGGGGAGGAAGAGGGCGTGAGGGGGCAGAAGGAAAGGGGAGAGGGCCGTAGGGGCGAACGAGTGAGTCACCCTCGCGCCGGATGGAAGGAAAAACGAGCAGGGGTGATCTAGAATGGTGTGCGATCTAGAACTAATGTTGACGTTAGGCTTCACGGTTTTGTCTAGTCCTAGCCGTGGAGCTGATTTTCCCTTTCCGAGGGAGTCGAAGAGGAAAGTCGATAACATTAGCCAGACAGAAGACCCCCTGTAATGCCTAAACTATTTGGCATAATTTATTCCCACCTTAATACGCTAGGGACCCGCGAAAACGCGTTCATCGGGGTTCATGTCGCTCGATCGCGTTATAACGAGAACCTTTCAAACTTAAAAAAGCGTTATGGTATCAGCAGTAATAATGCAAAGCTACAGATGAACTGATTAAACCGCCCTTTTAAAACGGATTAACCATCTGATCTAACATGAACAAAAGTAATCCCGGTAAAAGATGAAGAAAATCCAAATCAGTTAACGTTGTAATTGTTTTCCGAGTTGTACCTTGCGAACATTTAACAATGAAATCGTTTTAATCGGTGAAATTTGAGATTTCCGGTAAATGTGCGGCTTCAGTGTAGAACTCCTTATCGAGTTTATTTTCGCACGTCCTCATAAAAAATATGTGCTCCAGCCGAAATGACTTCCATGTAGTGACGTCAGCAACACCTCCGATTAAACTTGAACACTTCTAGACGCCTAATTCCTCTCACGGAGCGAGTTTCCAGGACACGTTTGGCTCGAAAATAAACCTCAATAGTCGGAATTCCTAATGGACGTAACCACCTTAAGCAGCGTTTCTCAACCAATGGGAGTTTCGAAAATAATTATTTCAAAATCTTTTCTCGGCGAAATCATTTAAATATTTCCTATCCTTAAAAATTTTAATTAATGATTAATATAATACTAAAATGAATTTAGGGTAAAAATCCACGTTTTTGAAAAAGGCGGGGGTTTTCATTTCTTTCATGGGTATTTTTACATGTTTGGTGGGACGCGAGATGCAAGAGGTTGATAACCGGTGACCTAAAGGATATTAACCGGAATCCAGAAAATGGCGCGCGCGCGCAATCCACCAGTTCCGGTTTCAATGAGACGCGGTCGCGAACATGTGCCTATGCCATCCAGTGAGCCTGTGTTTTTGTGTGTGTGTGTGTGTGTGTGTGGAGGTTTCGAAACGTGACTCATGTGATGCTCGCAGCAGCAGCATCCAGGGACGTCGTTCGCCCCAACTGCAAAAAATAACACCGTCGTGCTTTAGTGCTTGAGAGAAAGAGGGAGGGGAGGGAGGGGAGGGGGGGGGAGGGAGGGGGAGGGAGGGAGAGAGTGCGCCATCTTCGGGAGACAAGGACTCGTCTAATTCACTTAAAACTAATTGTAAGCGACTCAAGGAGAGCGTTAGGAGAAAAATTTTAAATGGAGAATCTATTTAAGTGCTTGGGAATAAAGCCCTACCTGCAGTTTATTTTATTTTTATTTTTTTGGCTAAGGCAGATTCTTCGGCAAGTAGGACGGAGGAGCATCGTGTGTGTCTCCAAATTCGTCAATTTTTTCTTTCTCTTTCTGAGAGAACTACAATTCAAGAGCATGTCGGTGCGATGAGTAATAAACGGAGGAAAATCTTTTTTTTTTCGATTTCTTTTAGCGGAACTTATGTTCATATTAACAACCATCTCCAGAGCTTTTTAAATGTCCAGTTCCGTTGATTGTCTTTCCAAGGACTCGAGAGTGACATAAGACTCGAAAATTTCCAGCAAAGTGTTTCTTGCTTAATTCCTTTTACGCAGTTTATGTGCCGTAAAATATGCCATTGCCGTAATGTAGACCGGAAAATCACAACTTTATGAATGTTGGAGGCGTTGTTTTAAGCCGTTGGGCTGGAGAATAATTTTTAATATCTCATACTTGTGACTTGAATTGGAGAGTAAAATTTGTTTATTTTTCTGGATCTCAAAGCGAGCATTCAAATTAATTTTCCCCTCTTTCTGACAAGAATTAGTCTTTACAGAATATATTTCATGTGTGTATATTTATTCGAATTAGCTGTAATTTTGTGGCAATCTAAGTTAATGCTTCAAAAACATGTCTTGATTGTTTGTATTCATAACATCTCATTTCTTTTGCCTCGATTGCGTACGTTTGTCGTATGTTCCGAACGTCGTGCTTTCTGCACACCTGCTATGTCTCGCAGGATGTGGATGCTGCTATCCAACAGCTATGTTCCTCAGCAGCTGCGCCATTAACGTACGTTCTCGATGTTAAATTCCGGATTTTGTCTGAAGTATGTAAGGTGAAATTATGATGGTATATAGTCAGTTCTGGGTTATCGAAGTGAGTGTTACTTGCCATAGAAGATTATTTTTACTAGAAAAATAAATGTCGGTATAATAGTAATACTTTTAATGCTTATACGGATATTATTTTTCACAACTTTTTTCATAAATATAGTAATCTTCCGTGAATTAAATAACTTGTCTATTCTTACGCAAAATGAAGAATTGGGTTATTTAGTGGTTTTCTTAAAATACTCTGGATAACTCTTATGAATTTCTACTGTCTGAATAATTAAAGGATGTATTCGCGAATAATGGGGAGTAATATCACCATTCTAGGAGGTTTATGATTTTTTAAAGGAACGGATTAAACCCCTCGGAAGAATATCTTTGCAATAGGAGAGTTTGACGATAACGCGGTTCCCAACAACACGGATAGGCACCTCGAGGCTTACTTTATTGAAGCCCGTTTTCCGGATTGGTGTCTGTCCGTGTTTTCTCTTTTCATCATCCTCCTATCCAGAAAATTGCTCTGCGAAGATGAAAGATTTTCTCGGAAACTAATACCTTTTCCTCCAGAGAATTAGATCCCGGATCAGCAGCCCGGAATGTCTATCTCACGAGTCACCGGGGAGATGGAGAGAGAGAGGGCTGGAAGAAATTGGAAGGTTAGGAGATATTGGAAGGATAAATGGGGTATCGGGATTGGCGAAGACGGGAAAATGAAAATTTAGGATGAGAGGCTATAGAGTTTGGCTGTCAGGTTTCGTCAAAGTTTAACTCTTTAAACACTCGCGCAAACATTACGGCAATCGACACACCTCGTTGGAATGCGAGAAAAAAGAAATTCGCGGGGAAAACGAGCGGAATAGCGGGATCGATCCTGTTTGAGAAGAAAAACGCCGATGGGAAAAGTTCGGAATTGCGAACGAGATGAGAATGGGAAACCTGCTCAAGTCATTCTTAAGGCTTCGTTAAAAAAATGGTTTAGTGGAAGGAGGATCAGGGAGAATTGAAAAGATTGGATGAGAGGAGAGAGAGTGGTTGGGAGAGAGGATTAGGGGAATGAGATAAATAAAGTTTGGTGAGACAAGAAAGGAGAGGAAAAGACAATGGAGACAAATAGGAATGCTAAAGAGAGAGAGAGAGAGAGAGAGAGATAGATAATGTTCTTTATTCTGGCGAAGTTTGGACCATAAAGTCCATTCTTACATTTGACCCTTCGTCAATATCATGAATATTTAAAAAAGTATTGCAATAAACTGAGTATAACACAATACAAAATATAAAAAAATATGAGTGAAGTTTGTTTGTGGGAAAAACCTAGGTAAACCAGGCGTGTTCTTCGTACTAAAAACCCACGCAGGAAAACACACACTGAGGAGGAGTGTGCAAAAAACCTGCGAAAATCCTATTTATGTAGTATAAATATCAAAATGGAAAACTACAACAAGATATAGGAAACAGTAAGTACAATAGGAAAGATTGTAAGCACAGCATCGCTGTATACCGTCATAAATATAGGTACTTACCTACATATAAAGACATTTAAACAATATACACAAAATATAGATAAATACATATGATATATACATTAATTATACATAGAATGTACATGATATATGTATATAATGAAGATACGGGATAAAAAATGCATATTATAAGAAAGAAGAAAAAATGTGTATTTAAAAATTACGTAAAAAGGTAACATAGTGGACACTATGTTACTAGACACTAGAGAGAGAACGGGAGAATAGAAGGGAATGGAAATAGGGAGAGAAAAGATTGCGTGAGTGGTGATGAGAGAGGGATAGAGAGAGGGGGATATAATAGAGGAGGTGGGGAGAAAAGGGGAGTGAGAGAGGGAGGGAGGAGTCGTTGTGAAGAAGCGATAGCGGTGGTGCTGGAGGAGCGAGGGGGTAGGGGTTGGGATCGGTTGAGAGAGGTTGGGAGAAAGGAGAGAAAGGGGAAAAAGGAGTGACTGGAGGAGGAAATTGGGGTTGGAGAGAGAAGAGGGGGAGAGGTTTTGCAGGCGACGGCGTATGCGGAAGAAGGGGACTTCGAAGAGGTTTCGTCAGAATTAACAAATGTCCCCGCTTGGATCAGAATTCAGGCCACCGGTGTGGAAAGCCGCTCTGCAGATGGCGGGTGCTTCAAAGCACCCGGAGAAGGAGAAGGGATTATGGCGCGTATTTATATGCTAATGCTCACTCGACGAATCCACGACTTCGAACTTAAAGCGAGGTTAAAATGCGCATTCTATCTTATCCACGGATTTCGCCCCATTCAAAACGCTGATTTGTTAAAAGTGGAAGAATAATATCTCCGAAATCACTTTTTGGTAGATTTGGTGATTTGGCACTGACGAATATTGTTATAAAATTATTTTGGATAAAGTCGGAGTAATGTTTAAATGTGTAGCAAACTCAGTCGCACAAAGTTGATGATCGGCCATTAGAAATGGATGCAATAAAGAGGTTCATGTGAGCATTTATGATATATTGTTTTTTTCATATCTACAATCCCTCCAGGTCTGTTTAAAAAATAAGCCAAAAGGAAGCCGAAATATTCGACGATAAAAAAAGAACACGGCTCCAAAAATCTCCGTGTTTCAAAACGGCGGCATTTTTTTCGAATCAGCCATAAAGGGAAGGAGAGAAAGAGTGTAGAAGAGAGAGAGAGCAAGGTGAATAAAGATGGCGATTACTCTGCTGCTTTAAGGAAAGGAGGGTGAGTGAAAAAAAGAGGGAAGATAGAGGGCGAGGTAGACAGGGAGCGAGCGAGGGCGGAATGCTTTCCAGAACACACGGTGGGGCGAATTAGGGTGGGCTAGAGTGAGAAAAGAGAGGGGAGGAGGGAGAGAGGGGAGAAGTGAGGGAGGGGAGGAGGAGTAGGAGTGAGGGAGTGGATGAGGAGGAGGAGGGAGTGGATGAGGAGGAGGAGGGAGTGGGAGGGGAAGAAGGAAGGGTGTTGTGAATTATGGGGTAGGAGGTGAAGGGTGTATTGTAGGCGGTTTGGGATGTGAGGCTCCATACGAGAGGAAATGTCGAGGGCTAGGGTTGGGTGAAGGAGAGAGAGAGAGAGAGGTGGAGGAAGGGAGGAAGAGGGAGAAGAGAGAGGGAGGAAGAGGGAGAGAGGGAGGAAGAGGGAGAGAGGGAGGAAGAGGGAGAGAGGGAGGAAGAGGGAGAGAGAGGAGGAAGAGAGAGAGGGAGGGAAGGAGATAGAGAGATAGGTGGATAGAGAGAGGGAGGTAGAGAGAGAGAGAAAGCGGAAAGGAGGAAGGAAAGAGGGAGGAAGAGGGAGAGAAAAAGAGGTGGAGGAAAGGAGGACGTAAGAGAGAGGAAGAGGGAGGGAAAAAGGAGATTGAGGTGGAGGAAGGAAGGGAGAGAGAGATGGAGTAGAGGAATAGGAGAGAGGGAGGAAAAGGGAGAGAGGTGGAGGGAGAGAGGGAGGTAGAGAGATAGAGAGGGAGGAAGAGAGAGAGGTAGGGAGATAGAGAGGTAGGGAGATAGAGGTAGGGAGATAGAGAGGTAGGGAGATAGAGAGGTAGGGAGATAGAGAGGGAGGGAGGGAGAGAGAGAAAGACGAAAGGAGGAAGAGGGAGTGTAAGGGAGAGGGAGAGAGGTGGAGGGATGGAGGACTAGAGAGAGAGAGGGAGGAAGGAGAGTGAGGTGGAGGGAGGAAGGGAAAGAGAGAGAGGGAGTAGAGGAAGAGGAGAGAGAGGAAGATGGAGAGAGATGAAGGGAGGAAGAGAGATAGAGAGGGGGAGGCGGGAGGAGCCATGTTGCTCTGCAGGGTGTGTGGAATAGATTGAAGGCACTCCCTCTGTGGTTCTTTCTCTCTTGGGCGAGTAGAATGGCGTGGCAGTAGTACGAGGAGAAGAGTGGCGGCGGTGCGTGGCAGTGTGTGTGTGCGCGTGTTCATCGCTTCCATGCAGAGGGAGTGCTTCCATCCTATGCGTCATGGACCCCCCAATCATTTTAATACACGTTGGTTTCCTTTGCTCTACGCCGAACATACGCAGGAGTTTCTTTTTGGTATTTATGTAGTAGGATGGATGGCGGTGTGTTGAAATCGTTCCACTTTATGCGGCGTTGAATCAGCGCATACGCGATTTTGTAGATCAGGCATGTCAAACTGGCGGCCTGATGATCGCATGCATCTCTTTCTGTGCTTAAATGCGGTCCGAACGACGATTTTCTTATCAACT
Organism: Tanypteryx hageni; assembly: GCA_028673005.1. NCBI lineage: Eukaryota > Metazoa > Arthropoda > Insecta > Odonata > Petaluridae > Tanypteryx > Tanypteryx hageni. The sequence goes on from CM054114.1 coordinate 21,183,507, forward strand.
AAATCGCTCGAGATTTTGTATAAATAGCTTATTTTTGAGAAAAGGAGACAAGTTTTGTTTTTCTCAGTTATCGACTTAAAATAGAACGCGGTTTTCTAAATTATCGTATCTTTTGTGCAAAATATACCCCCAATCTTCTAGAAAAAGTCTATTTCTTCCGACTCCGGCTCTAGTAAAACGATTGTAGTCCTAATGCGGCCCTTCCATAACATTTTAATGCGGCCCTGATGCGTCTTCGAGTTTGAAACACCTGTTTTAGATGGAACAGTGTTGGGAATCGATATACCGCCCTGCCCTTTAGATTAATGCAACCATGATACTTTATTAGTACAAATCCCGAAGAAATCACGTGCAATTCGGCCGTAAACTGTGTTGCGTTTTTATTAATTTTTTCATCTCCAACCTGCTATGAAAGTTACACCTGTGGATATGTTCCAAAATCTTATTTTTGTTCGTCGATGCACACGATCATGTTCTCTTATGTTTATGGAATGCCCGAGTTTATGGGAGGAAGTAAGAGTAGTATGAATTGACCCTGTGCTTGCCCATCCATCCGTGAGCGTCTCATTTCGGCGCGTGAACAACCGTCGCGTTGGATGGTGCTCTTTTTGGAGATCCGTACGGTCGGTCATTAAAACCTCGAGTGCCGGTCGGTGGCGCTTCGGCTTCCCCCAGGCGAGTGGGATTCGTTTGGCGCCGGAATCCTCGCTGCTGCTCTCCCACTCCGTTCTCCTCCCAAACAAGTATGGAAACGCGTACTCCATGTCGGAGTACAGTTTCCAAATGCGTTCTTTGAGATAGACAAATTTTAGTAAAACTCACCGATACCAAATTTATTTAAAATACCTATGTTCTGCGTTTCCCGAGTTGTAAAAGTTTTCATATTTTTTGGAAAGAAGATCGAAAATCGTATAATTACGTAAATAAGTTAATTTCCTTTTCTTTAAATTTATCGCAAACCTTACGTTTTACGGGAAAAATTATTTGACAAAAATGTGTATTTAATTATTTTATTCAACTTTCGTTCTTAATATTTTTCTCTCAGATGAGTATTAAACGAGATTCTTGCGAAGTACGTTGTAAAATACATATAGGTCTTCATGTAAAGTGATCGTTATTATGCTCCGATTTTAACCAAAATTGGAATCGGTCGACAAATTTTAGCAATACTCCCAATTACCAAATTCCATCGAAGTATGTACAGCGGTTCCCGAGTTAAAACATGCGGACGGACGGAAACGACCTCCCCTTTTTGCGTTCACTTCGTGCAGAGAACGCATAATAACGCATTCGTCCCTCCCGGAAGCTCTCCTGGCCCACCCTCTCTCTCTTTTTTCCCTCTCTCTCTCTCTCCCCCCCTTTTTTCCTCTCTCTGCTGCGTCTCTGCTCTCTCGGAGATGAAGAGATGCATGTTGCGCCCACGCTATATTGATCTTCCCTTTCTCTCTCACCCCTCATTTTTAAAAAAAAGTCGAGAATTTGGCGAGAAAAGAGGGTCCGGAGGACGTTGCAGCTATTTGCTCGTTGCACATGTGGTATTATTTCGATTCCCGGATCCGACGCACTCGAATGACTTCTGTCGGCGCATTTGCGGGATCGAAAATGTTTTTTTTTTTACATTAAATCCCGACGACATGAAAGGTAACGAAGTGATAGAGCGATTTTTAAAACTTAAAAAAAAGTGAAAATCGAAAGCCCTTTTAATCCTGTTGATGATTGAGTTGTAGGATTGGGCGTTCTTTTGGGGGATGAGAACATGCGTATTCTGGTGTTTTCGAGGCTCGCTGTATTTATCATGATAAAGTACGGCGTTTGTCTGTGTGTGTGGAGCGCATTTCTCGAAAAACCAAGAAACTTAGAGACTTAAAATTTGGTACTTGTTCCAAAAGGACGTAGGGGATGTGTACCTCGGTGTCAGAATTTTGATTTTTTTGGGGAGGGAAGTGTCATACAAGTCATGCCCATGTTAATTTTTTGTAAAAAGTACACAACTTATTTAGAATATTCTTATCAAATTTGAATCTGTATTTAATTTGTTCATACCAATTAAGGGGAAATATTGGTCATTTATCTCAAGAGTACCTTGAGTTTTTCAATGTAAATATTAGCGGTTGAAATGAACGTGAAAAATTCGAAACTGAAAACCCAGAGCAAAGCCCGAATAATTAGCCAGTCATGAAATAATTTTAAATGTTTTTAAAAATGTAGATAACATTTTTCTTCAGACATAAAAATAGAACGTTGAGGGGTGTTGTGTTTTTTCATCGGGATAAATTTTTATTCCCAGAAGTAATTTGTTGACATGTATACGTGGTGGGTGCGATACTGTTATCCGCGGTGGCCATGGTTGCGGTTCAGTTTTCCGCATTAATACGGCGAGTCATCGTGGTGTCGCCGCAGTCCGCCTTTCTTTTGTTTCCGCGCGGTGTCGAAACCTCGATGCGACGATGCGCGTCGACCGACTCGAACGTGCCGTTTTAGTCACGGTTTTTGAGCGAGAATCATCTCAGGGCGAAAGAGCTACATCATTGGACCGAAAAACCTCGAACTGCCTTGTTTGGGCGTTTTTCTGGATTTTTTATTGTATCGCTCACTTGCTCTTCTTTTCTGTGATTATGTCTCACTTCAATAATACTTATCGCATCCTCGTATGATCGCCCATTACGGTTCTTGCTACCTGTCTTTTGCCAGACATTTTGTTATTCTGAATGGATTGGGCGAACTGATCTGAAAATAAAATATTATTATAATGGAGAGTTTATAAATAAATAATAAATTATTATTGATCTTCTGCAGATAAAAAAGTTACACTTTTAATGTTTTTTGTGACATGTCCTTTGCGTGGAAGCCCATTACCAGAGTATTTCCTGTTTAATTTGATCTGCTTCGGAATAATTACTCACCTTCTACTTGCAGCAATTATTGCCGCAAGTAGAAGATCGGTGGTCTTTCGCTTTACAAACTGTAGGCTCGTCCCTCGATCAAATCACCTGTGTTCCTGATGCATTCTCGCCCGAGCCCTGCAAGTCCATGTTGTGAAAGAGTGACCGTAAGATCTATTACTCCTGTCGCTGATTATTTCTCTTTTTCTTTCTTTCGATAGCTTTTTTCTGAAGCTTCGTCACCCGTGCCTCCCACGTGAATCCGTATTCATCGTTTGATGTTTCGGAACGATGGCTCTTGCGTTCCATTTACCTAGACTTCGACGATTGCTAACCAAGTCCTTCAGACGGCTTCTCCCTCCTGGTATCGCATGCACCTGTTTCGTGAACTGAGCCATCCGACGTGATATTTTGTGCCCGAGATTCATACTCAGAACGGATGGCATATTGGACCATCGAGGGGTTTACTCGGTATAAGAGATAAGATAAAATTTCTGTATCAACTACGCAAGTCCTTTCACGCTCAGCAGGAGCGATGAATTGCGTGATCCCTCCCTTTATCTTTCCGCCATTTTTCACCTGTGTTGATACTTCGTTGGATATCCGATATAAAAGCAAGCCATAAAGTGATTGTTACGTTGGATCCACTTTAACCCCTTCAAACATGTTGTTAATTACCATGTGCATTAATTTTGAGCTTACTTTTCAAATATCCTTTCACTTTTATTTCATTGAAAACTCGCTGAGCACTTAGTATAAGTTATCAATTATTGGTACTTTTACTGCCATCTATTGTAGACTAGTTGAAGTTAAATGACATTAAATACAAGATGGCAGACCAGAAAAGAATTGCCCCAGGTAGGTCATAATTCTTTTTTGTTTTTGTCGTCGAAATATCACTCGTTGATATTATTTTCCTTTAACTTAAATAAAGAAACTTTCTTATTTCATGACAGTAATTTTGTACCCTTTTTGGTGATTTTTGATATTGTAACACGTTGCAATGTACTTTTCAAAACTTCCTTAAAATAAAGATTTTTTTTCAATTTTCTTTTTGCCATTTCTTTTGAATAGCATAATTCCACAGAAAATAATTTTTCCAAAGAAAAAAGTCAATTCTGAAGGGGTTGAAAAAATGACGATTCGACGGGCTCTTGAAGATTTATGTCCCGTAACTCATTCTCTCGTTTTCTTTCTCTCTCTCTCTCTCTCTCTCTCTCTCTCTCACTCTCTCACTCATTGGTCTCGTGACACAAACATTAACATATCCAGTGACATTGTTCTTTCGCAGTCTCGAATGGTTCTTTTGGAATCTGCCGTTGACGCGACCCTTTCTTTCTCTTTAAAAAGACGAAGGAGGCCATGTGACTCGGAGGCGCAGTCTAGACTTAATGGGATTTATGGCGACCTTACTCCACAATCAATCTTTTCTCCATTCGGAGTGGTTTTAGGCTCTTGTTTGCACTCACGAGAAAGAGAAGAAAGTTCGCAGTCGCTCTAGGGATGTGATTGGTAAACGTTTCTGCCGTCGGACCTCTATTAGAAGCATTTGCTTCCCAGCGTTCCGCAAACATGTAAATGTTGAAAAGTAAGAAATGAGAACGAAGACAGAAAAAATTGTATAGTACTTTTCACCTGCTTTTGGATTATAAATCTTTGAGGAAACTTGTACGAGAGTGTGAGCTATTCTGTTGGTATACGCCGGTTACCTTTCAATGATTATTAAAGTCACAACGGTTTCCAGGTGGATGCCCTGCGGCACGCCCTGACTGGAAATTCTTCCGTGGGTGAGGAAATGGGGAGATGGGTCTGAAAGCCAAATTTTATCAGGAAAGCGAACCAATTTCAAATTAAATTGCGTGCACAGAAAATGAGGATTGCGGAATATTCGAATGTTAACAGGATAGTGAGTGAACGGAATGTGTTACCTGGGTTACTCTTCAGACCTTTATCGAAGAACGATAAATATTGTGAGTAAACGTGTGGGCTCCGCCTCTGGTGCCTACGACACCCGTGCCTCGCTCAGCGTGGCGAATTCGCCCGCAGCACGGGCTCGCCTCTCCTCTGTGGCAGAAAATTATGTATCTAGCTCCATTTTGGGGCTTTCTCTTAGTGGACGACACATTTCGTATCACATCCATATCTCTGCCAATTAAGAGAGTGATTCCGAGACATTTTAATGTGAAACTAGAGGCTCCGACCCTACGCGCATCAACCCCGCAACTCCCTCCGCGAGGCGAATTAGTCCGCTGCCTGTTTGCATCCATGAGCCTCCTCCTTTCGGCATATATTTAAGGTGAAAAATTATATCTATCCTCATTTTCGGACTTTCTTTTAGTAAACGACTCGTTTCGTATCACATTCATGCCAATTAAGGGCGACCGACCAACTTTTAGTTTAATAAATCTGACTTGCGAACAGTCATTAACACAATATCAATGAACAAGATTGGAAAGGTGTACTCCATGTCGGGGTACACAGAGTTTTTAAATGCGTTCTGTGAGATTTCACAATGTTCTTAATATTTTTCGCTCAGATGGGTATTTAACGTGAAGCTAGCGAGGTACGTTGTAAAACATTTGTAAATCTTCATGTAAAGGGTCGTAATTGTTGTCCGATTTTAACCAAAGTTAGAGTCGGTCTACCATTTTTAGCTAAACTCCCCATTACCAACTTTCATTATAATACGTTCAACGGTTCCCGAGTTTTAACATGCGGGCGGACGGACGGAAGGACGGTCGGAAACGACCTCCCCCATATGCGTTCACTTCGGGCAAAGAACGCATAATAATGGTATATTTATATATTTTCACCACCGTTGTCTTAGTTTATCGTTGTCAAGGTATAACCTCTCATCATTTGAAGAGTATTTTAAATCTTAGCTGCTCAAACCAGTGATGGAGATTTTTGTTCTTTGGCCTTTGCAGCTGGCGCTTAATCCATGTAGTATCTAAGCAACTCCACTTGGTATGGCTCCAGTTTGTGGAAAGATTCCATAATAAAAATGAAACACTTACTGAAATTTACACAGTTCAGTGCAAATTGTAGTAAGTGTTTTATTTCTATCATGTAGTATAGTACCTCGTAAAATATTATTAATATAATTTGCCGTAGCTAATGGCATTTTCGACGATTCAGTACCTTCTCTTTTCTTGTTTTTAATTGCTCAACTTTTGCATTCCTACCATGGGCGGGATCCTATAATCTCGCGTCTCCTTCGAAATAAGTCTTACTGTAGATAACGAGAGTATAATCTGTAATTAAAAATCTTGAAGCGTACTTCATATCTGCCGCAATGTGGTAATTTTAAAGACCATTGAATTGACTCAATTTTCCCATGCTGATACTAAAATTTTGCCTGTCAATGCGAAAGAAAACGTAACGACATTTTTTGACTTTTGTTGCAGAATTCTTTCCATCTATTTTATGTATTAAGTGCACGTTTATAAATTTATTTGCTTCAAGTTTTAAACTAATTATTTAAGATTAAATTTAATCGCTAGAAGCGAGACAATTACGTGCGTTTGTGCGAACATTGGCGATAAGAGCTTTGTCTCGCGGATAAACCCAGATAGGATGCGATTCGGACGGCGCTGTCGTAAAGATATCCCTTTAGGACAGGGGTGGGCAAACTGCGGCCCGCGGACCACATGCGGCCCGCGAGGGCATTTTATGTGGCCCGCGATGCCATTATGAAAGTGAACCGTAATATAAAATAGAGATAATTTCATATTTGTAGTTTAAATTAATGCCGGAAAACCTTCTTCAGTGATGTTATGGGGATAACATATTATTTATTATTGATTTTCAATAACAGAATCCCTCGCATTACCTCACATTACTTACGGTGTGAACCCTAACATGGCCCACCGAAGCATTTTCATCTGTTTATGCGGCCCGCCTAAGAAGCTGCAACTGTTAATGCGGCCCGCCACGTAAAAGGTTTACCCACGCCTGCTTTAGGACCTGAACCCTCGAAATGGCATCATATTATCCGACCCCTTTTCCATTACTCTGGTGAGCGTAACGACCAAATCTCTTTTTTATCGATGCCAGCGTTACGACGTCTGTGTTACGGGGACTAGGGTTTAAATGGCGCGAAAACTTGCGTCCTCGTCTCGTGTCGCACGTTTACGCACCGACGGGTTCTCGTCCTGCTTCGGTGTTTCAATCTCTTAAGGCTTAAGCGACGCATTTGCAGAAACGCAATGCAGTTCATATGTCTTACGTTTGTTTTCTTTTCTGTCTACTAGTTTGGCTCGGGCACGTACGGAGGATAAAGTTACTCAATAAACCTTTTCAAGGAATTTGCGAAAGAATAATAAGATTTCGCAATCATAAAAATAACCCCAGGAGACCGTTGACCATCGCCCTATTACGTTTGTTTTTACAGTGTGGAAAGCGACATGATATACAGTAGGACCCCGATTATCCGACATTCCGTTTTACACGACGTGACGAATAGAAGAATTTTTAAGAATGAATTTCCAAAAAACCACGGGCCTTAAAAAATGTAGCTCCGACAGCACTGACAGTTTGGTATTACACCCAAAAAAACGAATGGATGAGCTCAGAAAAATTTCGAAGCTGGTTTTTACTTTCTCCATATACGTAGTATAGGGGCAAGTATTCATGAAAAAAGTCGACTTCGAGATTTCAACGGAAATACACGTTTGGATGTCCCCTGAACACGTTTTGGCCATTTTCTCGATGATGTCTGTGTGTGTGTGTGTGTGTGTGTGTATGTGGTAGCTTTTTTGTGGGTGCTCTAACTCAAAAACTATTAATCAGGTCAACGCGAAATTTTATATTTAACATTTTTATAAAAGTCACAAGAACTGTTTAGTTTTTGATAAAAATCGGTCAACCGGAAGTGGGTGTTTACTCTTGTCACTTATCCGTAATTTTAAAATATTTGCTTTAATATTTGATAAATGTAAAATTTACTGGAATAAAAGTTGTAGGAAGTTCAATTTTCTACCGTAGTTTGAAATATTTTCCCATATAATGCATTGTTTAAGAGATATTTTATATATTTAGCTGCCACCACCACGCCACCTACCGACGACTATTGTTAACAATTGACGCTTAGTTACGTCTTAGTAACGCTCCTTTTTCTTTTCTTAATTGTTGGAGCTTCGTGGCTATATCCAATATCAGAAGGTTATGGTTTGAGTTTATTTCTATTCTTTGTAAAATCTAAAGTTTTCTCGCAGTTTCTTAAAATATTTATTATTATGTAAACTATTTGGAATTTTTGGAAATATTACAGATATGGAGAAAGTCATGGGTGGCCACATAAGATTAGTAAAGTAACAAAACTTTATTATTCGCAAAATTATTATAAATGCTATTTATGGTTGTGATATAGATTTGAATTTGATGGCCGTATTGTGTTTTCGTTAGAGTTAGTAACAAGATCGGAAAGGTGTACTCCATGTCGGAGTACACAGAGTTTCCAAATGCTTTCTTTGAGATTTCACAATGTTCTCAATATTATTCGCTCAGATGGGAATATAACGAGAATCAAACGAGGTACTTTGTTAAATACATGTAGGTCTTCATGTGAAGTAGTAGTAATTATTGTCCGATTTTAACCAAAATTGGAATCGGTCAATTAATTTTAGCAAAATTCCCCAATACCAAATTTCATCAAAATACATCAAGCGGTTCCCGAGTTAGAACAAGGGAACATTGTAAACTACATATACGTCTTCATGTAAAGTGGTCGTCATTGTTGTCCGATTTTCACCAAAATTGGAATCGGTCGACCAATTTTAGCAAAACTCCCCAATACCAAATTTCATCATAATACGTCCAGCGGTTTCCGAGTTTTAACATACGGACGGACGGACGGAATTGACCTCCCCTATATGCGTTCTCATCGTGCAAGGAACGCATAATAAACTGAGTTTATAGATATTTGTACATTTTTTCATTAGTATTCCGTATTATCCGTCCCTTTGTTCGTTCATGTTCCAACTCTTTGCAGTCTTCAGCTCTTTCGTTGGCTTCCAGACACGATATAATGCGTAGGAAAACTGTTATTATATTTATTGTAATGCATAAGTTGCTGGAAAGTAATGATAGAAGTAAAGTAAGGAGAAAACGTCGCTGGTAGACGACTTAAGTGTTTAAGAACAGGGGTCTCTTTAGTGCTTCTAATTTACTAATGGATCTGAGCCGTGAAAACTGGACATTTTGAATACTTCATAAGGATGTCAGCATCAGATTTGGAGAAACTAATACAAATTGACACAATTTTTTTAGAGAATCAATTCCTGTGAAAGACATACTCTGTGTAACCCTACGATAATTGGTAAGCGTAATCAGAGAGTGAGCTGAATCATACTTAATTAATAGCATCCAAGCATCAAACTTCTTCTGGCCCAATTTGTATTGGTGTCCCATAAAATGGGAAGGTCTTCTACATCCGCAACAAAAGATACGGTGACGTCGTCCGACAACTCCATCTCTATAGACCCTGAACCCTTGGGCTAATACACGTGCACACTATACGAACGCGAACGAACACGGGCAAACATTTCCCTTTGACGTACCGACAGATGACGGATCGTTGTTCGCTCGTGTTCGTTCCCGTTCGAAGATACGTCCACACTACATTCGTCAATGCGCGTTTTTGTGCTCGTTCGTGTTCATTCGCTAAATGTGGACAAGGCTTAAGGATCAACGTTTCGCGTGCAGCGGATCGAGTGTAAGGAAGTTCGAAAGCGATTTCGTGGAGCGCCTTAGAATCGGAACAACGATCCTTTCCGAGGAGTCGCTCAGATAATTGCGTCGACGTTGCGATATCAATACTCCTTATTTCCTGCGCTGCGCGCGACTGTTGACCTTTCACTTTTGCAAGCTCTATCATCCGCTGCGGAACCTTTCTCTCGTATCAAAAGAGCAGATTTTCCGTTAATTTTTGCCGTCAAGGATTTCTCTCGCCATATTTAGTAATTGTTATGCGAATCATGGCGACGGCGCGGAATCTATAGATAGACGATAAAATAAACCTCGGCATTTATATGATATAGCTCTGCTGAATGTTGGGATTTAAAATGTACTTTTTCCTTGGTACATTCGTAGTATAAAAACCTTTCTTTGGTTGGATTGAGCGATGAGTATCTATTAGTGTCAATGTTTGCCCTATATTGCGATTTTTAGCGCGTTTTCTTAAAAGAAATAACGTGCTTATGTGATCACTCTGCCTGTCCGTCTGTAGACAGTTAACTTCTTTGTTTTAAGAGATAATTGGAAATTTTTCAATATTAAGTAGCTCTTATCAATCTATTAATTTTCCACCGATTGAGTTTTCCATGTAGTTAATTGATTTTTCGCTAAATGGCCTCAAATTCGGAAAATTCAAAACTTTGAAATTCTTCAGTCATCAATAATAGCTCCTTCTCCCGTTTGTTTCTCTTCCCAAATAAGATCTCGAAATGGAAGCTTTGTATTCGTCAGCTCGCAGTGGTTGCTTCTCATGTCGTGATTTTGCATTTTTGTCCATTATTATTATATTCTTTTATAATTAAAAAATAATTTCATATTGTAAATTTCTGCATTAATTTTATTGAGCCTCAATCCATATTTCAGCGCTTTGCCTCATAATCAGGAGTCGTCGTCACTCGTGATGATGACGCAAAGCGTTGAAACCTAGATTGAGGCTCAATAAAAGTATTGTAGACATTTTTTACAGTTGCATTATTTTTGAATTTTGGATTTCTACCAAATAACGGCCGAAACAGTTGACTAAATTCTTTTAGAGTATTTTACATTTATTTTATAAAATAATATAATTTCTTTTATTCGATTAAACTTAAGCGACGATAAATTATATGATCCATCTTCCCGATTTATCATTGGTGAAAAATTTAAATTTTTTTGTATTGAAAAAAAAAAAAAAACAATTTTAGTTACGTGATATATGTTTCTGAATTATCCGTCTCGTTCTTCCGGTACGAACACGCGATATTGGTTCGGAAGGCGATGGATGACCTTGGGTCCACCTTCACCTTCCCTGCATCGGAGGGCGGCGATGTTAAGAAAAAAGGGACGGGGATGTACCAGAGAGAAAAATGGCACTCTCTCATCCGTCCCTTGTTGTTCCCAACCCCGTTCTCTCCCTCCCACCCCCTTCTCTCCCTCCCAACCCCTTCTCTCCCTCCCAACCCCTTCTCTCCCTCCCACCCCCTTCTCTCCCTCCCAACCCCTTCTCTCCCTCCCAACCCCTTCTCTCCCTCCCAACCCCTTCTCTCCGTCCCACCCCCTCCGTACCTCTTGTTTCATCTCGCTCCCCACTCGACCCTCCTCCTCCACGCCCCCAGAGCCCGCCAAAGGGGGGGAGGGTGCGGCGTCCCCCCCAATATTGGGGGCCCCTGAAGTTTGTAGATCTCAACCACTAAAGTAACGGGTGTAAATTTTGCGTAAACATTACTGAAAAACACTTGCTAAACTGATTTCCAATAAAACAATCCGAGAAAGTTGTAATTTTAAAACTTGTGGCTCCATAAATCACAGAATTATCTGTTTACTGCAATGTTTTTCGTATGCTTTTAGCCAAAAAATGTTTTTATCAAACATTGCTTTCAGATGTCACGTATATATCAGGGAGGGCCCCGTGGATATTCGCATCCGGGTGGGTCCCCTCCAGTGCTTGGGCCGACCATCCACGCCCACGACGGCCCTCCACACAACCCCCACCTCGCCCCCTACCTCTATCCCCTTCCCACGGACACCCACCACCCTCGCGATCCTTTGCCCCTCCGCCCGTCGCTCCCGAAGACGTACGAGTGCTGAGCTGGAATATTTCGCCCTACTTGCGTTCTCCATGAAAGCGGTCGGTCTGCTGTGACGGCAACAAAAGGGCTGACCCGAGAGGGGGAGGGGAGAGGGAGGGAAGGTGGAGAGGGAGGGAAGGCGGAGAGGGAGGGAAGGGGGAGAGGGAGGGAAGGGGGAGAGGGAGGGAAGGAGGAGAGGGAAGGAAGGGGGAGAGGGAGGGAAGGAAGGGGGAGGGGGTTCGAAGGAGAAGAAGAGCCAGTCGCCAGGAACGAGTGCTTGCGAAATTCGTCCGTGTTTTTGCTCCCTTTCTTTGGTTTCTTTGTTTTTTCCTCCCTTCTGTCGTCGTGACAGAGCGTCTATTTTTGAGACTGCTTGTTTGGCACGGATGCACGTCGACGGCCATATTAGGGCTAATAGGGTTGAGTTGGACCCGCCTCACATGGAGGAGTCACTATTTGTGTCATCGGGGGCGAATTGTTGCGACGTGTTTTTCACGAAATGCGAAGACATTGTTAGATGAGCATTATGCTTTACGTGGGAGAAATAAGCAATGCTTTTTTCGCCTTATCGCATGCGTTAATAATAATTTGAATGAATAACGAGAATTTGAGAACCACTTGTTTTGCAAGCGTATCTATAAACATCACGCGTGCCACTTTAATCGTTGAATTAACTTCATTTACATGCTGTTAACTGATATATAACAGGGGTGACCAAACCGTGGCTCGCGAACCGCATGCAGCTCTTTTAACTAAGAATGCGGCTCTTTTAAACTTTCATTCAGGGGCGTATCGGTGTTTTTTTACTGCAGAACACAATGACGTAGTGTGGCTTGAGATAGGTTTGTGATATATGTTATGTTGTACTAGTCATAAATTTACTAGCACAGAATGCGTGTCCAACTTCTGAAGATGATCGTATGCGGCTCCGAGGATAAGTTGGACCACCCTTGACATGCATAATTTAAGTTAAATTTTTATCAAGCTTAATGATTACGTCTTTTTATTCACATTGAAATAATCAATTTTCAGAAGTTGCTTGGTAATTGTAGTACTTATAAATTACCCGATAAGCAAATATCAAAGTTAATGCATCAAGGAGTGTTTATAAGACACTGTCGTGCTGTAAATATTGGCGGTTATTTTGTCGATGTTATGCGTGTTGGATTGCAAAATGGCTGTGCAGTTTTATGGTGTGATTATTGTAGTTTTATTATCGTCACCATCATCATATGTAGTCGGTTCATGGACAGGTCCCTGATTATTCTAGGGCTAGACCAGGCTCTCCACATACTCCTATTTTTCGCAGTCTCTTTCATGTCTTGATAGCTCTCTTTCCCTTTCAAATCCTCTATCAGCTGAAACATTTTTCTTTTTCTCTTTTTACTTTCAATTTTCCTTGTAATACGTCTTCAATCTTTCCTCGTGTAATCTCCAATACAGTTCGTCTTCTTCTTTCTTATATTCTGTACAATCACTCGCTTCATTCATTTATTCTTAGTACTTTCTCCTTTTCATCCTATCTGCCCATTTTATCTTCAACATTCTTCTCCATGCCCAAGCTCTCCAATTATTTCATATCATTCTACCTAAGTTGCCACGGTTCTGCTCCATACAAAGCGATACCCCGCCTAGCATTTCATCAATTTCCTTCGTTTATCTTCCTTTATTTTCTCCCTTAATCGGAGCTTCTTTCTCCTTAAAGCGGTCTTTGGCCTTGGCTATTCTAGTCATTTCATTTTATCATATCGTTTCAGAGAATGGATGCTTTGCGTAGGACATTTTCAGATCATAAACTTGCCGTCATCATCTCGATAACATTCAAATTACGCGGGCGTGGAAAAAAGCAGTCTGGGGAAATATCTTATGAATAAAAAAAATGCAGCGTCGGTGATGTATGACGTGAATGAATCTTTTAAGCATTCTTCCGAGTGACTCGCCGTACGATGAGAAATTCTGATGGTGATCATTACTCGCGCATTCAACGAACTGAGTAATGTAGTCTCGCTGTATCGCTACTCATCTCTTTCTATCGAATCCATATTTTCGTTCAAACGAGATCGTTTGGATTTCCAAAACGTTCTCTTTATCACCAAAATGTTCAGTGGGATCTTTTTTCACATCAGCCGCGCCCGTCACATATATCTCCCCCTCCCTACCTCCCCCATCCTTCCCTTCTCCCTTCCTCCCCCTCACAAAAACGCCGACGCTTTCTTGAACGATAAAGAATCAAACTTCCGGCGATTCGCGGCGTGAGAGAGAGAGAGAGATAAAAGGAATCGAAGAAAGGAAAGGAAAAAAAACGATTCCCCGTCATCTCGTATTTTGTCGTATCGGGGCATGAGCGTGCGTAATAAAAGTTTCTCGGGCGGAGTCGTGAAATAAAAGCGATGCATACGTACGCACGCGTAGTACGTGCTTAATTCACTCAAACGCGACGTTTTCCTCTCTCCGTCTCCCTTTATCTCTTTCCTTCCATCCCCCCACTCTCTCTCCCTCCTTCCATCTCTCTCTCTCTCCTTCCATCCCTCTCTCCCCCTTCCTCTTTCCCCTCTCTCTCTTCCCCCTTCCTCTTTCCCCCTCTCTCCCACCATCTCTCTCTATCTCCATCTCTCTCTCTCCATCTCTCTCTCTCTCCATCTCTCTCTCTCTCCATCTCTCTCTCCATCTCTCTCTCCATCTCTCTCTCCATCTCTCTCTCCATCTCTCTCCTCTCTCCCTCCATCTCTCTCCATCCATCTCTCTCCATCCATCTCTCTCCATCCATCTCTCTCCATCCATCTCTCTCCATCCATCTCTCTCCATCCATCTCTCTCCATCCATCTCTCTCCATCCATCTCTCTCCCTCCATCTCTCCATCTCCCTCCATTTCCCTCCATCTCCCACCATCTCTCTCCCTCCATCTCCCACCATCTCTCTCCCTCCATCTCCCACCATCTCTCTCCCTCCATCTCCCACCATCTCTCTCCCTCCATCTCCCACCATCTCTCTCCCTCCATCTCCCACCATCTCTCTCCCTCTATCTTTCTCCCCCTCTATCTCTCTCCCCATTTATCTTTTCCGTCGTGCATGCGATACTCTCCGCCGACGTATTTTTTTCGCCCATCGCTTCGTTCTTTTTTCTCTTTTTTTCCTGCTTTTCCATTCAAACCCGGAAATGGAATACTCCAAAACCGCCACTAATGGCATAGTCCCACTCGCAGACGTCTGAGCGGCCGTGCTTTCACTTTCATGGGTTTTACAGCGAGAGAGAGCTTTCGATTGAGGTATCCCTCTCCCCTCCCATCCCTCCCCCTCCCTTCCATCTCTCTCCCCTCCCTCTCTCCCCCCTCCCTCTCTCCCTCTTTAGTCCGTCGCCTCTCTCTCTCCCATTTCCGAGCCCTTTCGCTCCACTCCTCTCGCTTTTGTTCTCCCCTTTTGCCGACCAAAGTCTCTCCGTGTATCTTCCAGGCCGTCATGTACGCCTTTCTCTCTATCTCCCTCCCTCCCCATCTCTCTCACCATCACCTTCTCACCATACCTCTCTCACCCTCCCCGTATCTCCTCCCAGTGTCAGATTTACGTCTCCTGGGGCCTCTGGCGCTAAACGTTTTGGGACCCCTGACGCTAAACATTTTGGGGCCCCTGTCGCTAAGCAGTCGGGGGCCCTGCAATCTAAATATACAGTGAAACCGCTCCTAACGGCTACCCTCTTTTGTGACACCTCTTAACGATCGTT
Organism: Tanypteryx hageni; assembly: GCA_028673005.1. Classification (NCBI taxonomy): domain Eukaryota; kingdom Metazoa; phylum Arthropoda; class Insecta; order Odonata; family Petaluridae; genus Tanypteryx; species Tanypteryx hageni. The sequence continues at coordinate 21,198,890 of CM054114.1, forward strand.
TTTCTATTGAATCATAGTGCATCCACTGATTCTTAAATTAAGACATTTAATATTTCTGAAATTATATGCACGAACAATTTTTTCGGAGCCCCTTACTTCAAGAGACCTCTGGCGCGGGCCATGTGCGACTCCCCTAAATCCCTCACTGTCTCCTCCCCGTCTCTCCCTCCCCCTAATCCTCTCCCCCTCCATCTCTCCCTCCCTCCCTCTCTCTCTCTCTCCCTCTCTCTCTCCCTCTCTCTCTCTCCCTCTCTCTCTCTCTCCCTCCCTCTCTCTCCCTCCCTCTCTCTCCCCCTCCCTCCCTCTCTCTCTCTCTTTCCCTCCCTCCCTCTCTCTCTCTCCATCTCTCCCTCCATCTCTCCCTCTCTCTCTCTCCCTCTCTCTCTCTCCCTCTCTCTCTCTCTCTCTCCCTCTCTCTCTCTCCCTCTCTCTCTCTCCCTCTCTCTCTCTCTCTCCCTCCATCTCTCCCTCTCTCTCTCTCCTTCCATCTCTCCCACCCTCTGTCTATCCCTCTCTCTCTCCCCCTTCCCCCTGTCTCCCCCTCTTCTCCCCTCTCTCTCTCCCCCTCTCTCTCCCCCTCTCTCCCCCCTCTTTCTACCATCTCTCCCCCCCTCTTGCTCCCCTCTCTCTAACGGTAGATGCGGTTGCTTAAGATTATTTTTCTAGAACTCCTTTATATCTATAGTTATGTAGTAATAATATGGTTCATCTTGTCATTTTTACGGATATGTTTCAAATGGGAGCTGATTTGATAGTATTGAGTATTTCGGATCTCATGTTTACTATGCGGTTTTTCGCGCTCGCATTTGGGTTGAATACAATAGAAAATAATAACTCCAAATTGTCATCTAATGAGAGGTACTGGGTGGCATCTACAGCTTTATGAGTTTTTATAGATACTCGTTTTATTATATTCTCTCCCATACGTTCGCCTTTTAATCCTCCCTCATATTTCCGATAAAAAATGGCAACTTCTTAAATATAAGGCATTACATCTATATATTAAGTGCGTTTTGTCAGTGTGACAGAAAAAACCGATGACACTTCACATCTATAATATGCCAAGGTCTCGGGTCACCGCAGTCCCCGAATGGTTATTAGACAACACTGATCCATGGCCTGTTAACTACATTATTGAAATTTCATTCAAAGTATTTATACTTCTTTTTTGTTGCAAATATCGCCCAAAACATTAAAATTAAAAAACTACTAGTATCTAATATAAGCCATTTTAGGAAAATCTAATTTGAAAAGAAGATTTAGTTAGAAAATATTAGTGTCTTGCAATTTTACCATACTGCCATCTCATGGCTGTAATAGGAACCGGCAAAACCTAAAATGCGGGACCGTTGGAGATAGTTTAAGTATTCGTCACTAGGAGGCACTGCAGTATTTTGACGCATTTTTTAAAATTATATCCATGCACATTCTTGATTTCCATTGCATTACATTAATGTCGTAAAAAACATTAAAATACAAAAGTACGAATATCTAATAGCAGTATTTGTCGAAAAACAATTTGAACAGAAAATTTTAATAGAAAATATTTACGTAGAGCATCTTCGTATTACTGCCATCTCAGGGCCGAACATGGAACTGGTATAACCTTAAATGCGGGACCGGCGGAGATAATTGAAAAGTTCTCCACCAGGGTATTTTGGAATACATTTATAAAAAGAAATCCACCCATTGTATTAATTTACCATGCCTGGTGGAAGTAAGCACATATCTTATAGATGCTGCAAGCAACGCTGCACTAAGCAGCTAGTGAAAAATTACTCTTCTCATCTGCTTAATCCTTCATACCCTGACGGTACTTTTAAGTACCAAAACTTTAAAAGATGCTACGCAAGATGCTATTAAAAATTTCCCACCGGTATAGAACTGTACTAAATGCTATTAGTTCCTGCTTAAGCCAGAATATGGTACATTTCTATTTTATTATAGTTCATACTCGGAATTAATATTTCTTTACACTCGTGCACGCCGCTTAGTCGCCATTATGTGAGAAGAATTCTGTGTTCGTATTTATCTTTGAAACATATGGTTGTTGATCAAGTATACAGATTTTTTAAATTCCAACTGTAATGAAATTATCTATTGTTAAGTTCCAAAATTTTTATCCTAGTATTATTTTACAATACTATAAAATGTCAACTAACATTTTCTTTGATTAAAATGTTATGAACAATTTTATTGATAAAAATGTTCTGATTTTCGTCAGAAATCGCCTTCCTGAGCATAATAAAAGATAATCATAAATAAATAACAAGTATATCTTAATTCAGGGTATTAAGTGAATATTGGAAAGAATCTCTTGCTATTGGGCCATATATGCCGGAAACTGGAGTTGGAGTTTCGAATGGAAATAGTATTCTTACGGAAAAAGCGTGCAATTTCCTCGTTGTCGCCGTCCCTCCCTCCCGTTGAAATTCCCGTTCTGACCGCGAGCATTTCCTGTTTTCTCCACTGCCATAATGCGATCGCGTGTGAGCACCCCCCATACACATTTCATCCTCCCCCTTAACCCTCCGTGCATCGCCAGCACCGCAGTTAATCACCGTATTTTATCCGGTCACAATTAGCACGGTTGCCGAGGAGGAAGAGTCCGATACGCGGCCTATAGGATGGCCTCCCCCACGGATTTGGTGCGGAACGACCTCTGGTGACCCCTGCCCAGCCGACGACGCGGCGTAGAGTCCATTAACACCGCCGCCCAGGTGCCCGCAAATACGCGTCGTCGGATTTCGGTCGTAATTCTCTGTCTCCCTTCTCCCCTCATTCCACGCGAACTGTCCAAACTCGCAGACGAACAAAACGTCGAAGCTGTGTAGTACCTAATGGGAGTGCTTTTGCTCGCAACGTGGACGACCTGCATAAGCCAATTAACGATATTAGGGATTCCTCTCTTTTGGAGGCAGGGTCGCTGTTCTCGCGCCGAAAAAAGCCCCGTGTTTCGCTTTAATGTTTATTTAGTCATGCATGGTATGTGGAAAACCTTTTACTTTCTCCATATACGAAGTATAGAGAAAAAAATCGAATACGAGATTTCAACGGAAATACATTTTTAAGGTCCCCTGAACACGTTTTGACTATTTTCTCAATTATGTCTGTGGGTGTCTGTGTGTCTTTGTGTGTGTCTGTGTGTCTGTCTGTGTGTATGTCTGTCTGTATGTATGTCTGTGACCTGAATATTGTGGGCACTCGAGCTCAACTAATATTCCGACCAGCATAAAATGTTATATTTAGCATTTGTATTAGAAAGTCAAAAACTGGTTAGATTTTAACTCCAGAAGTGGGTTTATTCTTGTTACTTCGCTGTTTTTTTAAATATTTGATATATGTAAAAAAGTACTGGAATAAAAGTTGTTGGAAATTTAATTTTCTACAAACTTTTTTTGAAACATTTTCCCATATAATGCATTGTTTAAGGATATCTTAAAAATATATGCCACCAGCACGCCACCTACCGGCGTCTACTGTATACACTTGACGCTTAAGTTACGTCTTAGAAACGCTTCTTTTTATTTTCTTAATTGTTAGAGCTTCGTGGCTATATCCAATATCAGAAGGCTATGGCTTGAGTTGATTTCTGTTCTTTGTAAAGTCATTAAATTTTTCTCGCAGTCCCTTCAAGTATTTATTATTATGTAACCTATTTGGAATTTTTATAAATATTACACTTATGGAGAAAGTCATGTGGTGGCCACATCAGATGCTTTTATGTTCATGTTCACTTTTCTTGAGTAATTTTGAAGTGTACATAATCTGTATGATTGCATTAGCATCATTAGGCGCGTTTCGCTTCCATCATGAGCGCCTATTAGCTTCGGTCTGTCCGTCTATCCGATCGCACGTTCGTTCTCAGCTTCTGCGGAACGGATTTTCATGAAATTTGATGTTAAGGACATTGTCAAAGACAATAAGAAAATCACATAAATGAATCACGTAAGCCTATCAGGGGGTGCCACTTTACTGGTGATATAAAAATGAACTTTCCCTCGTATAAGTGTTGGTCATATCAAAATAGTTTTCAAATAAAACCTGTAGAACTAGTAGATTATTTTTTCCCTTAAACATTTTTATCGTAGTAGTAGCCGTTATCGATAAAATCAAACAAGGAAGTCTTAATTTGAGTTGAACTTGGATATTTTCTTTGCATGGTAACTTCATCATTGTTGCCAACATAAATAATCTCTAGTTCAAAACCGTTTACATAACCATTAATTTCAAATGCTCCATTTCACGAAACGCGTCCATTTGTGTAAACTTTCCTAACTTGTTCGTAATTCAACTAGCTCTAGCGATGGTCGTAGTATTGCCGTCCAATAATAGAAGTCATCATTGCGGAAAAGAACGAGTGGCACAACGTCTATGTATCCTTTGCACACTTGGAATCCTCGAATGCCGCGATGCCCTCTATGACACCATAAAAACATTCAAAAGGTCGTAACTTTCTCTCTGCTTTTAGTCTGTCGTTCTATGATAGTAGGTTACATCTGCCCCCTTCTGGCATAAAATACAGAAAGTCGTTTGCAGCAACGACCTTCCGTAATAATCTTTTTGCAGCGAGTAATGTCACATGTTGAGATTCCTCCTTAAAATTAGTGAGAAAAAGATGAGATGTCTTCCATCTGTGTGAAAAATTGTTTCCCACATCCTCGCTAACGGCGTTTGAGTGTATCAGTTTTCCCCTTTCGCTGCCATCTGTGAAAGAAACCGAAATCAAAATTAAAATGATATTCGGGTTCAACTGACAATTTGGGTGGAGTGAAAATCACGAGACCACCGTTCAACCTCTACATTCCAACCGCTGCCGGTTCCCACGGATCGCTTTAAAAATTAAAAGAGAAAAAATAATAAAACCGAGCCGCTCTCTTCCCGATCCGTAGCATTCGGCTCTTTTGGAGAACCGCGCCTCGGAGCCGGTTTGTGTAAAAGGACGCGGGCATATAGGAAAGGGGCCGCGGTGCGTCTCTGCGGACCCCCCTCTGCCGCGCCGCCGCGTGGGGCGTCGTCGCGCATCTCCCCTCCCCCTCTCAACGTGCGTGCGTGCTGCGGCAAAGGACGCCGTCTAGTCCCGACCCCTCCTCCCCCCACCCTCCTCCCTTACCCCTTCCCCTTCGCCTCCCCTACCCCTTCCCTATCCCTCATCTTTTGCCAGCGCCGCTATTCATCTTTACCGTCGTCCTGCATTGCCCCCACCCCTTCCAACCTCTCCTCTTCGACCCCGACTCTCCATCCCTACGTTTCCTTTCATATTTCTCTCTTTATTTCTCCCTCACTTTCCATCCCTTTAAAAAAACCAATCCGGGGACGAAGGGCGAGGAAATAGAAGTCCAACGTCCAACCCTTTATCCTTTCAAACCGATCCGCTCTTCTTTTATTTCGTCTTATTCCCCGTTTTGCGTTCCCTCCTGCGGAGTGTTCCCTTCTGTTCTCGTTTCGCTCGCGCTCTCCTCCCTCCCCAACCCCCTCCCTCCTTCCCTCTCCACTCTTCCCTCCCTCTCCACTCTTCCCTCCCTCTCCACTCTTCCCTCCCTCTCCACTCTTCCCTCCCTCTCCACTCTTCCCTCCCTCTCCACTCTTCCCTCCCTCTCCACTCTTCCCTCCCTCTCCACTCTTCCCTCCATCCCTCTCCACTCTTCCCTCTCTCCCTCCCACCACCCTTCCTCCCACCTCAATTCTCCTTCTCTCGCTGTCCGCCGTCTGAATCGCACCGCAATAAACCTCTCGTCTCGTTTTCATTCTAAGAATTCATGTCTTCTGTTTGGCGACCACTCCGAGCAAATGTATGGCCTATGTATGTTCCGAATGGGATTGCTGTGTGCGGGGGAAAATTGGCAGGAAAACATCGCCGGCAAATCGCTCTCTGGATATTTGTTATCTTCCATTGAAACGCACCGCGTATTATATTATTTAATTGACGCATTTTGCTGACGAAAGTAACGCTAATGCAATTATTATCCGTCATCTCGGTAGCTCGAGTTCATCGAAAAATGTGGCATTGTGCATGTGGGCGTGGTAGTTATGCTCATTTCGTCTCAATCAGTAAGTGAAAGGAATTGATTGTCTCCGTCATGAATTGGATTGACTAAATAATTTTTGCAGGTGCGAGCGGTATTTTGGTGTTATAAGAAAAAGGTTATATGCGAAGAAACGGATAGCGAAAAAACTCCTTTATGGGCAAATTACATAAAACACTAAAAGTTGCACTTAATAATATATATGTAGACTAGGTTAATATTCATTCATCTGCATTTTTAAGAAATTCTGTGTCCTTATACTTTAGTTTCTCAGTCACTTTAATAGCAGCGAAGATGTTCATTTATTGAAATAATATTAAGATTAAAGAGTTAAGTTATACTTTCTCCGGAAGTTATGATTAAGATCATCAACTGTACTGAACAGTTTTGGCGAGGTGATATTTCTTTTTACTTTCTCCATACGTAGTGTAGGGGAAAATATTCTTTTAATGAAAAAAATCTATTTCGAGATTTCAACGGAAAAACACGTTTTGTGGTCCCCTGAACACGTTTTGACTATCGATGATGTCTGTGTTTATGTGGTTGGAATTTTGTGGGTGCTCTAACTCAAAAACTATTAATCAAATCCTCGCTAAATTTCATATTTGACACCTTTATTAAAGGAACAAGAGTTCATTAGTTTTTGTTAAAAATCGGTCAACCGGCAGTGGGTGTTTACATATTGCAGGTATGGAGAAAGTCGCGTAGTGGCCAAATCAGATTTTTTGCTTTTTATATTGCTCGTTTTGTACACATACCTGCGTCATAGCAATCGTTTTCTTGGTCACCTTTTTTAGAGAAACGTAATCGTTCGATGACTTCGCGGCAGGCCTATTTCCAACCAAAATAATAAGGCACGAGCGGCGTGTTCGCCGAGAATTTAGAATTCCTTGACCTTTGACGACTGGATGTGGCAGTCACGCCATCTTACTGAAATAACACAATTCAACGGCTTGCGACACGGAGCAGGATGTTTACCCTTATTTCGTTTTTATCTTTAAATCCCTTTTTCCTCTCTGCGTCTCATTTGGGTCCTACTTCATCACGAACCCTTTCTCTTATTTCACCAGAGCCCATGTTATCCTTCCTCTCCAATTAGGGATTCTTATTCTGAAATATCGATTTCAAGAAGGAGCTCGTTTAACGTGCCATGTAAGCTCATTTAATTCCTTTTGTTCCTCTGTGTAATTTACTGCTCTCGCGGTGAATTTTTTCCTTTACTTCCTGTTACACATTTATTTCTAATGTTAATCCTTTCTGCTGAATGTAACATTCTTCCGGACTCTCCTATGTTTGTTTCAAATTGAAAGTAATAACTTCGCTACTCTTAATGCTTTCCTCTGTGTGCGTAATAATTTTTAGACAAATATGAATTAGGAAACATATAAAAGCTTATTTAAAATTAAACTAATTAGCCATGAACTAAAATTAAGCTGGGCGAAGTACGAAATCGTAGAATTGTAATTTACCATAAAATTCCATTATCTCTCGACTATCATTCGTTTAACTAGATTTAGCCTCAAAGGTCTCCGCTAGTAATCTGATGTGTATGCGAGTAATTTATGTAGTACCTACAGATTTATTCCTGGAAAATTTTAAACGTAATTCTGTTCCAAGGCAATATGCTAATTTGTTAATACGGAAGTGTACGTGATACGGACGTAAGGGGGGTAGTTGTTGTTCTGAAGGCTCGCTCGTAATTCAGTTTTGCACCATTCCGCGACAGAACACGCACATTTCATCCGTAAAACCCACCTCGCAACCAGCAGCCCCAAACGACTTGGAATGGGAAAAACTTGTATAGCTTGGGTTTTGGAACTATTTTCTCTTCCCCTTTACATACCCTCCCTCACTCCTCCCTCTCCCCTCCCTCACTCCTCTCCCCTCCCTCACTCCTCTCTTTCCCTACCTCCCCCGCCCCCTCGGCCATTCCCTCGTGCATCTCGCCCTCTCTCAGCCTCTCGAAGAATCCTTGTAACACGCCCACCGTCTGGGGTGCCGTAGACGGATCAATATAGGAGCGTAGTTTGGGGCACTGCGTATTTGGGGTGAATGGGAGGGAGTCCCTATCTCCTACTCCTCCCATATCGCCTCCCCCCTCTCTCCCCTCCTCCACAAACGACCCACGCCCTACTCTCCTGTACCCTCCCGTCCGATTCTGCTCTCGCATCGCCCGCAGCAGATCGTTCTGCGAGACGCGTTTGTTTTCTGTGCCCTCTAGCTCTCTCTCTCTCTTCCACCCCCACCCCTCCCTCCCCCTCCATCTCCTTCCCTTTCCCTCTCCCTCCATCTTTTCAGTGGAGTTTCGCTGCCGCGTCCTAACGTGAATGGATACATCACGATTCCTCATAGATCAGTTTCGACTCGTAACACTTGTGGATCCGAGGAGCGATACTGCGGGATTTTCATTCATACGGCGGATATGGAGAACGAGATACGCGGATGAGAGCCGTTTTTAAGACCGGATTGCTTGGATAATAGGATTAGGAAGAGGCGAGGCGTTAGTAGGGATTGGAGGCTGAGCGGCCCCTCTGGCGATCTCGAAGGCATGGGAAATATCATCGAACGCTCAAATCAAAAGGCTTCTGCGCACTTTCGGCGAGTCGCTCTTCGAAGTTTCTTGTTTCTTCCGACCTTTTTACGTTTTCTCTCCTGGAGTGAGTGGTTTAATGTGCGAAATTCATAAGTAAAAACATTTTTGGTGATTAAATACTTGTTTATTCATCGTCTTTGCAATTTATTCCTTGTTTTCTTTTGTGGAAATGCTTTAATTGAAATCGTCGGAGTCCAAGGCACGCATTTACCGCGTTGTATTCTGGAAATTTTTCATTCTACGGATTTTTTTAAAGATGATGTTTGGTTTAAAGGTGGAGAATTTTTTTTACAGCATTTGAGACTTGTCTGCTCAATCTTTTTGCCATAGCCGTAAAGGAATAGTTATCTTGAATTTAAATAATAATTCCCCGAATAATAATTTCGTTAACTTTCTTTCGATCTCACGCTGCTTCCACAGAGAGGACTCGCTCGACAACACGTTCGAAACGAAAAGTACTCAGCCTGCACAATTGCCTTTAGTAACTGAAATTTTGCTAAATGGAACCTAATTTTTTAATAGAAACCCATCTTTTAAATTTCCTTGATGGTTATTTAAAGAAAGATATCAGTTATGTTTCCGTCTTTATTAATTTGAATGATGGGAAATTTTCACTTTTTATATTCAGAATTCAATGCAAAATAACTGAGATTCTTTCACCCAACTTCGACACACTTCATTAGAACTGCACGCTCTGTAGCTCTCTTTAAACAGAGTATATTTTCAAGTAAAAACCCTATTTGATAGCATAACTTCATCGTTAACTTCCGTAATATTTATGATGCAGTATGCACTTGCATTGGACGCCACAAATTTTACAGTACTTTTTTCATCTTTAAAAATTCAGATTTTCTTCAAATCATTACAGAATTAATAGCTATTTAGGACATTCTCTAGTTTCTCTGGTCAGTTAAAGAAAAGCGTAGCGTAACTAGGGGCACCGCCCGTGATGCCTGAGGCGCCCAGTTCGACACGTGGACTCGCCTAGGCGCTTCGGCCGCAGATCCTCATTACTATAATACATAGTTACCGAAATGCGCGCAAATTCGCCGCCCCTACACCACCCAGCGCTAGGAAAGGATAAAGAACTTATTTAGCAGATGGGGGAGCACGAAATAAGGAAGTCCGAATTACTGTTTTGTTTCGAATATCTCCATAGTAACCCAGCGTTGTTCGGATGTCTGACTCGCCCTTCCGTGGTTCCAATTACGACAGATGATAGCATGCGCGTATCTCGCCTCTGTGAAGAAAACACACATGGGGACAAATCACGTGACAGTATTTTTACCCGCGAGTCGTTTTTAAGCAATTACTGGCTCCGTCTGTTGAATCTTAATTCGAGTCGCAGGTCGACAACACGCCTGGACCAACCTTTTTCTCCTAGCATCTCAGCGCCGCCGAAAAGTGGGACTCGGGGAACTTTCTCCGTGTAGTATCGGCGCCCAAGGGAAGACGCCCTCTATTATTTATCGCCTGCTGCGTTACAATCTTCCTTTTCACGAGCCTCCTCAATATACACTTCCCATCTCTCTCTCTCTCTGCCAGCCTCTATCCCACTTCCTCTCCCTCTCCCTTATCGCTCTCTCGCAGTATAGAGATGATGTTAGTAACCCAACCGGGAAAGAGCGCCATCGCAGAGAGAGAATCGGAAGAAAGTTCCGCCTGCCGTCTCTAATCTAGAAAGATACAAAATACAGCTTCATTTGCATTCCTGCGAACGTGTACGAATGCGGGGTCAAATGCCCGAGAAAGAAGGGTCAAATGCACCCAAACGCTAAGATGAGGAAATGTGAAGTTTTTTCTTCTTTTTCTGTCTCTCGCTCATCTCGTTCGATCTTTCCAGATGCCCCCGCCCTCTGATAAGTTCACGCGATACGGCGGCGGTCGGGACTGCTAGCGGACGGAGATTCGATCATATTTTGATCGCCCAGGTGCGATCCTGAACTCGTTCATTTTTTTCGTTTTTTAAAATGGTTTTTATCATTTGATTCTATCGGAAATAAAACGGCCCCGTGTTAAATGGCTATAATTCGATTGATACAATCTCGAAATGGGAGCCCAGTCTGGTGAAAGCTGTATTCATCGATCGTGTCGAATGATTACGTTTTGTTCGAACGTTTTGAAGCTTGGGACCACGCCGTCCGAGTACGTGCGCTGGGTACCGAAAAATTCATATTTGAACCATGTCTTGAAAATATGATTATTTATTTATATTTCGTTATCTAGTGGCTAATGCACTTTTTTATTTAACTACGTCATAAACAGCAATTTACTGCCTTATATAATGAGTGCAGCAAGGATAAAAAAGACGAACTCTCGGTAGGATTCGAACCCGCGACTTTTAGCACACGCTAACCACTCCTCTAACCAAGGCCGGCAAATTGCGTTTAAGTTAGTCTATTGGATTGTTTATTCCGAGTCGTTAGAGTAATTTATTTTATTTTTCGTTGCTAAAATCCAAGCCTTCAACTTTATTGTCTGAATAAACCATTTCACCTCTCCAAAGAGTTATTTTGTGTCTTTTTAAACTTATAATTATTTCGGCATCGATCCAATCGGTTGTTTACCAATTTTGGTCGTATTTCATCTGCGATAACCTTGACGATGATCGAAGCCAAGACTTGACGGGATTGGCGCGGTTAAGCGTGACTTGGGTTCGCCGATCGCGCGATCTGCGCATTAAAAGCTAACAGTCTTCGCTGGCAATAATAGCCACCTTCCAACTTATTAATCAATCTCAAGGTTGCGTTCGTCAGCTGGCGTTGCAACTCGGGTTGATTTTACTGGAAAACATAGAATGTATGACGATTCAAAATCTGTTTTTGTTTATTTTCGTATTGATCGTATTTGGTTTTCTGACTGGTAGTATTCCAAAGGAATTAGTTGCGCTTAGTTTGCATTTTTCGTAAGCGTGGTTCGACTGAGGAGGTTGCGTGGCACATCCCCGTGTTCTTCTAGCTGGATTAACTAAAAATCGATTTTTTTGTTCATGTCTAAGTGGGAAAACTACTTTTTTAATCCTCTCACAATGGAAACGGGTGAGCTGTCTAGGAACCAAGGTTAATTATTCCCGGAAAGTATGTACTTTTTCTTCGAGTTTCCGTCCTTAAATGCTTCACTCGCTTTCTTTCCTGATCTCCTCTTTGTTCCTGAAGGGCCTTTTCATCCGCCGACCCTTCCCTTCTCCTTAGGCCTTAATCATGCAGTTTTATGGTTCAGTCCGCTAATTTAAGTTTGGCCCGTGCTCGGCAAACGACAGGGAATTTCCCATTAGTGATTCAGGAATCCGGAGACTTCCTCTCTTCTCTCTGCCTCCTATCCCACTCCCATCTCTCCCCTTTTCCCCCGCCACTCCCTCTTCTCCGAAATCGCCTTTCCTCTTTAGATCCTCGGAAGCGAACCTCGCGTGCTTCCTCTTCCATCGAACGCCACCCCTTGTATTAGTATAACCTTTCCTCCGGCCTTACCTGCCAGACGCGTCTAATATGCTTCCTTCCTGCGTGGGATGGCTGCTCCCTCTAGTGCAGTGGTTCCCAGCCTGGAGGAAATTACCCTTTTAGCCCCGAGGGGTAATTCGTCTTATTTCAAGGGGTATTGAGCTGGTTCCATCGTTAAAAAATTGACAATATTCCGCTATCCAGGTGCAGATTGTGGAACACTAGAATATTTTGTTATTTTCATGGGTATACTGGGTTATCCCGGACCCCTACTTAAAATGCTATAATATTTTCATTGTACTTAAAAGAGTGATTAGCTCCGAGCAAAACCGGGAAATTTGGCTAGTTTTGTAATATGGATGCAATTATTCCGTTGCTATGGCGACCTGCATAATTCCCCAAGGGAGGCCGCAATAAGAAATGGCGTGACACGTGATCTAACGTATCGGGAGAAATTCTTAATTGTTTAAATTCGATAGGAAGGAGCCGTGTAAGGTATGGCGAGCGTGACTTCATAAATCTATATATCAGAGTTAAAACAATTGATAGTTTGTTCCTGCCATCTTGTGTCATATCACGATTTCAGTGGACGGCGTTTGTTTTAGGAGAAAAATGATCTGCGAGGTGTGGATTCTTCGAAATGACTTGAATGCAGCGGTAGAGGAGCGCGGGCGTATTTTTAGAACTTTCTATTTCCGGTGAAAGGGATTTTGTTCGGAAATGTGGCCACGGTTGAGTATAAATTCCTGTCGGGAGAAAGAAATTGGGAGCTTATGAGAACGTTAAGTATTTTGAATTGCATAAAAAATTAGCAGACGCACAAAAAATCAGTATCGTTTTTGTCGATTGCATATTTGCGAATTTCTTGACTTTCGGTTTAGTATTTCTGAATTATTAATGAAGCTTTTTACGTGGCATTAAATAGGTTTAAAATAAAATTTAGAAGTAGAAAAATATTGAAAACGGTAAAGTTTCGTTGATAGGATGTACTGATTTTAAGTAGAAGTTATTGTGTTGCAGTATCAGCAATAATTATTACCGATTTCAGTAAATTTACGTTTCATTGGGTAAACTCGACGCTTATAAACCGAATTAACGCATTTATTCCGTCTTGAATTTTTTCTCCATATTTTGGCTGCCCTTCCTATGTTTCTCTGTTTGCCCACCTCCTCTCCTTTCCTACCTTTCTCTTCCCAATTCTCCCCTCTCTTCCCTCTCTCTCCCCTCTCTCTCTCTCCCCCATCTTTCTCTCTCCCCCTCTCTCTCTCTCTCTCTCCCCTCTCCTCTCTCTCCTCTCTCTCTCTCTCTCCCCTCTCTCTCTCTCCCCTCTCTCTCTCTCTCCCCTCTCTCTCTCTCTCCCCTCTCTCTCTCTCTCCCCTCTCTCTCTCTCTCCCCTCTCCCTCCCCTCTCTCTCTCTCTCCCCTCTCCCTCCCCTCTCTCTCTCTCCCCCCTCTCTCTCCCCCCCTATCTCCCCTCCCCTCTCTCTCCCCCCTCTCTCTCTCTCCCCCCCTCTCTCCCCCCCTCTCTCTCTCCCCCCCTCTCTCTCCCCCTCTCTCTCCCCCCTCTCTCTCCCCCTCTCTCTCCCCCCCTTTCTCTCACCCCCCTCTCTCTCTCCCCCTATCTCCCCCCCTCTCTCCCCCTCCCCTCCCCCTCCCCCTCTTTCCCCACTGTCTCCTCTCCCTCTTCCACTCGTCTCCGTTCTTTCATAATTTTCATCTCCCCTTTAGTTGACTTTCAATGTGTACGTCCTTTTTAATCCTTTTAATTCCTCCATCCCAGCTTTTTTCCTCCTTCCTTTCACTCTTTTCATCTCTCTCTCTCCTTTTCAAACGAATAGAGAAAAAAATCCCTCCCATTAGAGATCGCCGCCGTACGGATTTCAAACTTTCTCTTTCTATTCTGTGCGCGTCGTGTTTACATTCCAGATCCGGCGTAGTTCGTTCTGTAGTGGCTTAACATCGGCTGAAAGGAACACACATGTATGTCTATGTATATATATGTGTGTGTTCGTGTGTGTGTGTGTGTGTGTATATATATATATATATATATATATATATATATATATATATATATAATTTTTCCTTTTCTTATATTTTACGACCTAATAATCCGCTGTTGCAGAAAGTCGAGGTTCGAATTTTGTGGAATGATTATTGACTCTACGTTAACAACGGGAAACATGTAGGAATAAATCGAATATACATGGATTTCAACGACATTCTTAATGAGAAATTCGTATAAAACGGTATCGAAAGATTGCGCGGTTCTTGAATTTTTATCTCCTATACTATGTCGTATTTATTTGGTCTGGCGAACTTTGTTGTGGTCAATTTTGTCCTCTTTTCTAATATATCTATTAATCTCTACCTCACAGATCATATAATAGGTTGGATAAGAAAAATATAGTTTTAAAATTGTTTTTTACCGATAGAATAGTCTTAGCGATCGATGTGAACAATATATGTGATGTTATGCTCGGGATTTTCTCGAATTTTTATCTCCGAAACTATAACTCGTAATTACGTGGTCTCGCGGACATTTTTGTGGTAAATGAAGTCCTCTATCCGAATAAAAATTTTAATCTATAGCTTACAAATCATATAAGAGCTAGGGAGAAAGAAATAGGGTATTTAATTGTTGTTTGACGGATGCCATTTAGCGAGATACGAGTATAAGTTTATTTGAGTTCTTATATAAAGTGGAAGTTCAAATTGACCGAAGCAGTTCAAAATCACAACTCGGCTATGAATTTTAATAAGGATCTTTAATACTTCATTTAAGTAAAATCCGCCCTGTTGTTTCGGAGATTAAACATGCGGACGGACGGACGCAGGAGAGGTGCCCATAAGGCATCCCGCTACTATCGCTTCGCTGGTAAAGAACGCCTAAAAATACTCGAATCGTTACGGATACCAATTCATTTCGTCGAAAAAAGGATTTTTGGCGATCCGTGTCGCACCGACGTCTAGTTTTCTGTCTGAGATGGCTGCCGCCTTTTGCCCAGTAGAGCGATCATTGCAGGCGTTTGATCTTCTTTAATTATTCTAGTGCATTGAAAAAAATAGATATTCAGAAGTTAATTTTGGGCTCACCATCCAGTGTTTTAGATGGCTTCAATGGCCACAAAACAGTTGAGCTCCAGATTCGCATTCCAGATACCAAGCAGCCGTCCTCAGCGGCGATTCACCGATCGTTAAATGCAAAAGGAACGGGACCAACAAATGGCGAATGAGAGATGCTTCGTAGCTGGAATGCGCTTCTTGTACCACCATCCGTTTCCGTGGTCCCAGAAGCCAACTCGAGCATCCAATAGTTTTCTGGCGCCTCACCGCGGAAGAGTCATAATTTAATAATCAATGTTCGGCGAATCCAATCAATAATGTAAGCACCTTTTAACCTTAGTCTGCTTTTACAAAATAAAATTCAGACTCCGCTCGACGAGCGACATAATCCGTTGCGTCGCTATTGGATCGTCGACGAGGACTTCAGTGAAAAGTCCTCACGCGCCGGAAATCGAATCTCGCCGCTCATTTGTTCGCCGTTGACGCAATCGCGGTCGGCGGTGCAAATCCCACCCGCGACCGTTGCTGCTGCTGCAAGCGTATTCATTTCAGATTTCTCCCGGAGAGAAATGCAGAGAGAAAGAGAGGCTTTTATTGCGTTCCACACGCAGTCACTTCCTCAGATCTTTTATTCACCTTCCTTCTCTCTCTATCCCTCACTATTCCATTCTATCCTCTCTTCACTCGCTGCACTAACTATCCCTCTATTCCTACCCCCTCCCTTTCTCTCGGCCTCCTTGACAACCTGGACTCGACGGTATTCAGAGGTTTTTGTGTGGGAAAAGGGTACGTCGAGACAGCCACGCCCTGTAATGACCAACCGACTCATCTCCATTCCCATAATATCACTCTCCTCGTCTCTCTATAGCTATCTCTCCCTCTATTTCCCAGACTCTCTTCCTCCCTGAGGCTGTCTGCACTCCTCTTTCATTTCTCTTCCCTCGTCATGCTCTCTCTCTCTCCCTCTTGAGGCTGATGTAGGTACGATCACTTCTTAATCTTCAGAGCGAATGAGGTACATAGTACCTAATTTTATGCTCCCATCTCCCTTTCTTTCAAACCCTCTCTCTCTCTCCCCCTCCCTCTATCTCTCTCTCTCCCTCCCTCTATCTCTCTCTCTATCTATATCTCTCCCCCTCTATCTCTCTCTCTATCTATATCTCTCCCCCTCTATCTCTCTCTCTCCCTGTCTCTCTCTCTCTCCCTCTCTCTCTCCCTCTCTCTCTTCCCCTCTATCTCTCTCTCCCCCTCTATCTCTCTCCCCCCCTCTATCTCTCTCCCCCTCTATCTCTCTCTCCCCCTCTATCTCTCTCTCCCCCTCTATCTCTCTCTCTCTCCCCCTCTATCTCTCTCTCCCCCCCTCTATCTCTCTCTCTCTCTCCCTAACTCTCTCTTCCTATCTCTCTCCCTCTCTCTCCCTATCTCTCTTTTCCTCTATCTCTCTCTTCCTCTCTCTCCCTTCCTCTCTCCCCTCCTCTCTCCCTTCCTCTCTCCCTCTCTCCCTTCCTCTCTCCCTTCCTCTCTCCCTCTCTCTCTCCCTCCGTCTCTCTCCCTCCGTCTCTCTCCCTCCGTCTCTCTCCCTCCGTCTCTCTCCCTCCGTCTCTCTCCCTCCGTCTCTCTCCCTCCGTCTCTCTCCCTCCGTCTCTCTCCCTCCGTCTCTCTCCCCCCGTCTCTCTCCCCCGTCTCTCTCCCCCGTCTCTCTCCCCCCGTCTCTCTCCCTTCGTCTTTCTTCCTCCGTCTCTCTCCCTTCGCCTTTCTTCCTCCGTCTCTCTCCCTCCGTCTCCCTCCCTCCGCCTCCCTCTCTCCCTCCGTCTCCCTCTCTCCCTCCGCCTCCCTCTCTCCCTCCGCCTCCCTCTCTCCCTCCGCCTCCCTCTCTCCCTCCGCTTCCCTCTCTCCCTCCGCCTCCCTCTCTCTCCCTCTCCCTCCGCCTCCCTCTCTCCCTCCGTCTCTCTCTCCCTTTCTATCTCGATCCCTCTCCTCTATCCTCTGCTCTTCGTCGTTGTATACATGGTGTCGTAAATCATGGAGACACTCTGTGCTTCTTTTGTGGCTCTCATCTTTTTTTGCTTCGCCTAGATGCGCTGTCTGTTAAAACCAAAGGACTTTCATGGAAGAGGTTTTATTTTGTCTGAAATGGAATTCTTTTCGGTCCTCGCCCAGTTCGAATCCGGAAAAGGAAACAATATCGCGGTAAATTTTCATATTTGGATTTGTGTGCCGAAAATATGAAACATTATTGCCACATATCTCATTTGCGAGCCGTATAAAAATGTTTATATCATTTTGATCGATACCTTGCGTATTTTTATATCTTCTTGTATTCGCTACGCATCGAGTGTTATGTTTTACGCCCTGCTGATTCACCTCTTGCCTACGCGAAATGGGTATCTAAGAGGTGGTGCAATGAATAGCTGAATTGGAATGCCGGTTTTTAGCCTGCTCTTAACGAAGAGTACCAAGGGGGCCAACGGCTTAACGCCCCTTCCGAAGGACTTAAGTGCGCTCCTCATTTTTATTTTTCTCATTGGCTCGTCCTCGTCTCCTTAGTTCCAACACGCACAAATAGGGGGGCGGGCGTCCTCGGAAAAATCCTATAAGGATTCGAACCGGATGTCGCTTTTTAGCAGATCCTGGCGGGGCCAACACTCTACCCACTACACCACCGGCTCCTCTTCACGCATATAATATTTTGCTAAATATCCTCTTTTTAAATCCTTAGTTCACCTTTTATTCGCCCCATAATTAGAGCGCGACAATCGAGCGTAACGGATTCAGCTATCAACAAACAATACCTTTCACTGATGTTATATTGTGGATTGCATATTATTCCGTCTGCATCGACGGAGGAAGTGACAGAATTTTCAAATATCAAATCTCATGATAGGTACGAGATTCATTTAATCGCCTGTCGACTTAACAGAAATGTGCTGCGTTTTTCTGTTGGAATAGTGGTAAAATTTTACCATGGCCTAGAGTAACTCTTTGTTGTGAAAAGAAGCTGCTGTAACCGAATCAGACAGTACCATCAGCCCATGTTTTTTTAATAAATGTTTCTCTCGCTTTAGAAGATGACACAATAGCTCCATTTTTTTATTTGATTCTGCTTAGGCGTCAAGCGACTCGATTGTCCACGCTCGTCATCGGCAGGAAATTACCAGGAAAAAAAACCTTTGCAAATCGCTTCCGAACTGTACTTACACCCTATACTGACATCAGGGACGAATATGTTCCGAAACAACTGCAAAACGAAAACACGCCAACTCCTCTCACCTGGTCTTTTTCCTCCAACAATTGGAACAAATCGATGGAAAACTGTTGGGTCGTATCCGATCGGATTTGGCGCTCACGTCTCTGCAATATCTTTTGCTAAGTTATTCGGTGTTTTTCGCCTACTCCATCTCTCCTTATCACACGGATTTAATCATATTTTCATCCCTGTCATAGCCTTTTAGAACCCCTCCTCGCATACTTTTCAAACACATTTTATGTTAATTATTACTATTAATGTCGTGTTTTATATTTCGAAGAGGTGGATTCTCGAAAGTCTGAGTTGCTTGGCCCTAAGCGCACGAATTGTCGAAAAATTCGGATTTCGTGAGTTTCGAACCAGTTTTGCTCCCCCAGTTTTGATTATCGAGAGCGAAAATAAATTACGGAAATTTCTCTTTAGTCTTTCAGCTCCATTTGGATAGTATGGCGAACAAAACGGTCGTTTTTGTATTTTAATATTTTTATTTATGAACTGAAAAAGTACGAATACACTCCATTCTTAAAGTCTTGAGTTATAGTAAATTGCTCCGTTTTCCAGGAAAATAATATCGACACAAATCGAACTGCCTTTTTAAATACAGAATAAATAATTTCACGAGAATAAAAGTTTTTGAAAACCATGCCCATTGCTAAATTCATTCACCATGAAATATTTCTTTTCTTCAAAATCAATAGAGCAAGAAAGCGAAGTAACGGCCAGATGGAGTTCTGGGGGAATGAAATTCGAATGATGATACAATAAATCGTATGTATAAGTGGGAAGAAATAGGCATTCACTCAAAAAAGAGGAACATCGTAATATTATATGAGCAAAGGCATCGTTAACTGAACTTAATGCATCTGTAACCTCCACGTAAGACAGCCGAGCAATTCGCGACTCTATTATACCCTTTGATGGACCAGAAAACATAAAATGTAACGCTTAATTCAAGGTATACTGTATTTATTATTTTATTTGTGTAAAAAATAAATTCTAATCTAAATACATCCACAAATAAAATTAAATAATGAAAAAGAAACATTCTGTCTTTGCGACCCTCCTATAAACCTTTCGTGACCTCCACATTAGAAACCATTTAGCTGAAGCATTTCTTCGTACACCCAGTGGCCAATTTCGAGATCTTGGCGCTCGGATCCAGGCGGCAATTTTGTATCCACTTTCTTTTTATTTCTGATCCATTCAAATTTTCGAGGTTCCACCGTAATATTCAGTGCATACATAAAACGCGTGGAATCAGGGGACGGTCCTTTTTTCCGAACATTTTATTCGTTTTTCTCAAAGAAAAGGCTTGTTTTTCCATCTCTTCTCCGCGGTAAAGTTTTGTAGCCCTTTATTCATCCTTCCCTCGTATATTCTACGTTCTTTTTCCTCCGTTTGCCTCCCCTTTTTGCCTTCTATCCCTTTCCTCCATAACGTTCCGTTCTTTCTAACGCAAGCCTACACTCTGTCTCTCTCTCTCTCTCGCGCTAACCCCACTGGGATTTCATATTCTTCCCCATTCTCTTCATCTATTATTCCTGCGCTCCGTTGGCCCCGGGCACGCCCCACTGAAGCTCAAATGCATTCGAGAGAGAGAGAGAGTCACATCCTATTCTCCAGCCATGTCTCTCTCGTCCACTTATCCTACCTTACTGATATAATCGCTTCTCTCTCATTCATATCTCATATTTCCCCTCTCGTGACTTCTCTAGAATTTTCCTCTTGCGACATTCCCAAGCAGTCCTCGTTTTATTTAACCTCTCCTATTTCCAACTCTCCCTCTCTCTTCCCTATCTCTCCTCCCTCTCCCACTTTCCTCCCTCTCGCTCTTTCCTCCCTCTCCCTCTTTCCTCCCTCTTTCATCCCTCTCTCTCTTTCCTCCCTCTCTCTCTTTCCTCCCTCTCTCTCTTTCCTCCCTCTCTCTCTTTCCTCTCTCTTTCCTCCCTCTCCCTCTTTCCTCGCTCTCTCTCTCTCTTTCCTCCTCTCTCTCTTTCCTCTCTCTCTTTCCTCCTCTCTCTCTTTCCTCCCTCTCCCTCTCTTTCCTCTCTCTCTTTCCTCCCTCTATCTCTTTCCTCCCTCTCTCTCTCTTTCCTCCCTCTCTCTCTTTCCTCTCTTTCCTCCCACTCCCTCTTTCCTACCTCTCTCTCTTTCCTCCCTCTCTCTCTTTCCTCCCTCTCTCTCTTTCCTCCCTCTCTCTCTTTCTTTCCTCCCTCTCTCTCTTTCCTCCCTCTCTCTCTTTCTTTCCTCCCTCTCTCTCTTTCCTCCCTCTCTCTTTCCTCCCTCTCTGTCTTTCCTCCTCCCTCTCTCTTACCTCCTGTCTTTCCTCTCTCTCTTTCCTCCCTCTCTCTCTTTCCTCTCTCTTTCCTCCCTCTCTCTCTTTCCTCCCTCTCTCTCTTTCCTCCCTCTCCCTTTCCTCCCTCTCTCTCTTTATTTCCTCCCTCTCTCTCTTTCCTCCCTCTCTCTCTTTCCTCCCTCTCCCTTTCCTCCCTCTCTCTCTATCCTCCTCCCTCTCTCTTTTACCTCCTCTCTTTCCTCTCTCTTACCTCCTCTCTTTCCTCTCTCTTTCCTCTCTCTCTCTTTCCTCCCTCTCTCTCTTTCCACCCTCTCTCTCTTTCCTCCCTCTCTTTCCTCCCTCTCTCTCTTTCCTCCCTCTCTCTCTTTCCACCCTCTCTCTCTTTCCTCCCTCTCCCTTTCCTCCCTCTCTCTCTATCCTCCTCCCTCTCTCTTTTACCTCCTCTCTTTCCTCTCTCTTACCTCCTCTCTTTCCTCTCTTTCCTCTCTCTCTCTTTCCTCCCTCTCTCTCTTTCCTCCCTCTCTCTCTTTCCTCCCTCTCTCTCTTTCCTCTCTCTCTCTCTTTCCTCCCTCTCTCTCTATCCTCCCTCTCTCTCTTTCCTCCCTCCCTCTCTTTCCTGCCTCTCTTCCTTTCCTCCCTCTCTCTCTTTCCTCCCTCTCTGTCTTTCCTCAATCTCTCTCTTTCCTCCCTCTCTGTCTTTCCTCCCTCTCTCTCTTTCCTCCCTCTCTGTCTTTCCTCCCTCTCTCTTTTCTCCCTCTCTCTCTTTCCTTCCTCTCTCTCTTTCCTCCCTCTCTGTCTTTCCACCCTCTCTCTCTTTCCTCCCTCTCTTTATTTCCTCCCTCTCTCTCTTTCCTCCCTCTCTCTCTTTCCTCCCTCTCTTTATTTCCTCCCTCTCTCTCTTTCCTCCCTCTCTCTCTTTCCTCCCTCTCCCTTTCCTCCCTCTCTCTCGATCCTCCTCCCTCTCTCTTTTACCTCCTCTCTTTCCTCTCTCTTACCTCCTCTCTTTCCTCTCTCTTTCCTCTCTCTCTCTTTCCTCTCTCTCTCTTTCCTCTCTCTCTTTCCTCCCTCTCTCTCTTTCCTCCCTCTCTGTCTTTCCTCCCTCTCTTTCCTCCCTCTCTGTCTTTCCTCCCTCTCTCTCTTTCCTCCCTCTCTGTCTTTCTTCCCTCTCTCTCTTTCCTCCCTCTCTCTCTTTCCTTCCTCTCTCTCTTTCCTCCCTCTATGTCTTTCCTCCCTCTCTCTCATTCCTCCCTCTCTCTCTTTCCTCCCTCTCTCTCTTTCCTCCCTCTCTCTCTTTCCTCCCTCTCCCTTTCCTCCCTCTCTCTCTTTCTTTCCTCCCTCTCTCTCTTTCCTCCCTCCCTCCTTCCCTCCCTCTTTCCCTCCCACTCCCTCTTTTCCTCCCTCTCTCTCTTTCCTCCCTCCCTCCCTCTTTCCCTCTCTCTTTTTCCTCCCTCCCTCCTTCCCTCCCTCCCTCTTTCCCTCCCACTCCCTCTTTTCTCCCTCTCTCTCTCTTTCCTCCCTCTCTCTCTCTTTCCTCCCTCTCTCTCTTTCCTCCCTCTCTCTCTTTCCTCCCTCTTTGTCTTTCCTCCCTCTTTGTCTTTCCTCCCTCTCTCTCTTTCCTCCCTCTCTCTCTTTCCTCCCTCTCTCCTTTTCCTCCCTCTCTCTCTTTCTTTTCTCCCTCTCTCTCTCTTTCCTCCCTCTCTCTCTCTTTCCTCCCTCCCTCCTTCCCTCCCTCCCTCTTTCCCTCCCTCCCTCTTTCCCTCCCACTCCTTCTTTTCCTCCCTCTCTCTCTTTCCTCCCTCCCTCCTTCCCTCCCTCCCTCTTTCCCTCTCTCTCTTTCCTCCCTCCCTCCTTCCCTCCCTCCCTCTTTCCCTCCCACTCCCTCTTTTCTCCCTCTCTCTCTCTTTCCTCTCTCTTTCCTCCCTCTCTCTCTTTCCTCCCTCTCTCTCTTTCCTCCCTCTCTCTCTTTCCTCCCTCTCTCTCTTTCCTCCCTCTCTCTCTTTCCTCCCTCTCTCTTTCCTCCCTCTCCCTTTCCTCCCTCTCTCTCTTTCTTTCCTCCCTCTCTCTCTTTCCTACCTCTCCCTTTCCTCCCTCTCTCTCTTTCTTTCCTCCCTCTCTCTCTTTCCTCCCTCTCCCTTTCCTCCCTCTCTCTCACCTCCTCTCTTTCCTCTCTCTCTCTCTCCTCCCTCTCTCTCTCTTTCCTCCCTCTCTCTCTTTCCTCCCTCTCTGTCTTTCCTCCCTCTCTCTCTTTCCTCCCTCTCTGTCTTTCCTCCCTCTCTCTCTTTCCTCCCTCTCTCTCTTTCCTCCCTCTCTCTCTTTCCTCCCTCTCTCTCTTTCCTCCCTCTCTCTCTTTCTTTCCTCCCTCTCTCTCTTTCCTCCCTCTCTCTCTTTCCTCCCTCTCTCTTTCCTCCCTCTCTCTCTTTCCTCCCTCTCTGTCTTTCCTCCCTCTCTCTTTCCTCCTCTCTCTTTCCTCCCTCTCTGTCTTTCCTCCCTCTCTCTTTCCTCCCTCTCTCTCTTTCCTCCCTCTCTCTCTTTCCTCCCTCTCTGTCTTTCCTCCTCCCTCTCTCTCTTACCTCCTCTCTTTCCTCTCTCTTTCCTCCCTCTCTCTCTTTCCTCTCTCTTTCCTCCCTCTCTCTTTCCTCCCTCTCTCTCTTTCCTCCCTCTCTCTCTTTCCTCCCTCTCCCTCTTTCCTCCCTCTCTCTTTCCTCCCTCTCCCTCTTTTCTCCCTCTCCCTTTCCTCCCTCTCTCTCTTTCTTTCCTCCCTCTCTCTCTTTCCTCCCTCTCCCTCTTTCCTCCCTCTCTCTTTCCTCCCTCTCCCTCTTTTCTCCCTCTCCCTTTCCTCCCTCTCTCTCTTTCTTTCCTCCCTCTCTCTCTTTCTTTCCTCCCTCTCTCTCTTTCCTCCCTCTCCCTCTTTCCTCCCTCCATCTTTCCCTCCCACTCCCTCTCTCACCCTTGACCTGTGTATAATACCCTCTGGACCTCGCCCCTTGACACACCCGCACCTCAAACACTGTCCCTCTTAAGCCCTCTTCAAAACACTTCATTCGATCTATCTTCGATCCTTCTTGTCTGAAACCGTCTCAGATGTCTGCTATGATGTGTAAGTAATCCATTCTATGTTTTTCTTAAATTTCCCATGGAGTCTTTACATCTTTAGAAGCAAGTTTTTATCTGAATTGCTGCTAGGGTCCTCTACTTCTTAGTGTTCATGGACCACCCGCCAGAACAGAATGCAGCCTCGTGCAGACATCATTCATATTTCTGTAGTTGAAGTTTTTGATTGATTTTCAGCTCTTAACCCTGTTCGGTGGTGTATACAGCACCACCTTCGTCGCTTTCGTCTCGCACTTTATGCTTATGGTTAATTAAATTATTAACGTGGGCCACATGCAGCAAATTAAGCGGACCACAGGTCGAGAACCTTTGATTTTTATGGTCGCAATAACTGTTTTCATGGATGCATAAGTGCGTTTGTGTTTATTATGGACCTGGCTGGCCTCTTTCAAGTATTGTACATGCAGGGCATAAGGTCCCAAAATCCACCAGACGTAAGGTCCGATGCTATTTTACTTTTCCCTGTTTGGTACCAGTGATGGTTGTTAAATGGCTATTTTAATGTTTTTCGAAATTTCTATTTTTCGTTTGTTTTTGGGGTTGTTCCGTTCGTTTTAAAATACGCTCAATAATAGAAGAAGAAAGAAGAAAAACCTCTTGGAAATCACTAAGTAAGCGCTGAATTTCGCCCTGTGCAGCAGTGCTGAAATTTGGCTGCCTCGAAGGAGATGAAGAGATTTGCAGTTCTCATCGGAAATTCCGCCAAAAAACATTTGAATGCGATATTACGTGGGGAAGAGAGCGCCTATCAGACCGCTTTAGGGTCACATGTCTTTTGTCTCTCATCTTCCATTGTCTCAACGCAGTGCTGATGACATGCTGCTCTTCCCTTCGCCATTTCAATCCAAATACCGACGTTTTCGGTCCTCCCCTTGCCTCTCATCCATCTCGCGTTCCCTCTTCTCTCTCTCTCTTCCTTTCCCTTCAATTTGATGTTCTTTTGCTCTCTTATTGTGCGTTTCTTATACACCTCTTCCCTCGTGAGATATCTCTCTCTCTCCTTTGTCATCTCTTTTTAACGCCCTTTCTCTTTGCGCAAACGCTTTCCTGAGAGATAGCATTCCTCAATCCATTCGCTCTGCTTTGTCCGTTCCTCGCGTTTGTACTCACTTCAAATCCACTCGAACATATTCTCGGCATACCAAGGGTGTCGAAATTCTGATAAGGATTGTCGAACGTGAATTGCGAGGGGTTCGAGCGCGTTACATCATTCGATAACGGAAGAATATCGCTCGAATACTGTGCAGGCGTAATTTTATGTTTGCGGGGAGGAGGGCCAGGTTTCGATAATATTCACCTTCTGCGAGCATTTCAATGTGTTAATCGTGCCGTGCTTATCGGTCGAGAATGAAAAATCTCTTCAAAACATGAGTCGTACATATTTTTTGGATTTTTCATTTCTTAAAAAAATACTCTTCAAACAATTCGAACTGCTTAAAAAATTGATATCTGCATGCCTTGGCGGGATATATAAGACGTACCTAAATTCTCCGTGTTACAGAAATATATTACACAGAATTTTTTTAGACCTGCTTATTCACTCTTGTCTACGCGTAATGGGTATCTAAGAGGTAGTGCGCTGAATAGCTAGACAGTTTCAAAAGTTTAGAGAGAAAGGTGACTTCCTAATGTAATAATGAATGCGTCACACTCGTCTAATTCAATGACTTATGCTGTGAAAACGTGGAGTTTAATGTTTAAAATTGAGCTTTTTCTAAATTTTGGTGAGATAGATAGGTTGTTAACACTCAATAGATTAGAATGTCTCTTTAGCTTTAAAGACACCGTTCAACCCAACGTGCTTGTATACCTGTCCTTTGTCATCTTGCCTTTTACTACTCCAACCTCGAACCTGCCCTCTGTCGGTCGCTCGTTGAATTAATCAGCATCTTTTCATCGCGATTCTCATTCTCTCTCTCTCCCTCTCGCTTTTCTTCACGTCAATCTCTCCTTCAATTGTTT
This sequence comes from Tanypteryx hageni, assembly GCA_028673005.1. Classification (NCBI taxonomy): domain Eukaryota; kingdom Metazoa; phylum Arthropoda; class Insecta; order Odonata; family Petaluridae; genus Tanypteryx; species Tanypteryx hageni. The sequence continues at coordinate 21,224,624 of CM054114.1, forward strand.
GGCCTCACTCCGAAACAACGTGCTCCCGCCTTAATTTGGACTGTTCAAGCATCTCCTCTCCCCACTTACTCTCCCCCTCTCTCCTCCTCTCTCCCCCTCCTCCTCTCTCTCACCCTCCTTCGGGCTGTTTCTTTTCTTTCTCCTCGTTATCTGCCGGGGACAAACGCGTTCATTGTGACTACATTGCCGAGATCTTGGCCTTTTATTATTATTTTTTGTCGTTTTTATTTTATACTAGCAATGCCGCAGCTCCGCAAAACGCGGTCGTTTTACGTATCACGGCGAGTTGCAGTCAATGAGGAAAAACTCGTTTAAAGAAGTTAAAATTAATGCCTTTTTTTGTCAAGTGGTATATTGATTCTGGGAAATGTTATTCCTAATCGGAACACTTACCATAGGAATTGATACGCTGTTTTTCATGCCTTGTTTATTGATATAACTTCCAAAATTTAACTAAAGGTCCATTAATGTTTAATTTTGCCATTTACTCGTTAAGCCTTTGAAAGTTATCATTCAATTCAAACTATTTTTATCCAACAATTTATATTGGTTATTTAGTAAAGAGCTTGTAACGTAACTTTGCGTTGTAATTTGTAAATGTTTGCAGACGACTTCACGTTTTCCTGTTTAGGTGTTAATTCTATACCAGGGGCGCGCAAACTGCGGGCCGCATCCGGCCAAGAACATTTTATGCGACCCGCGAAGCATTGGTGAATATGTTGTCCGTGATATATAATACAGATAAATTTGCACATTTGAATATTTGCCATGACACATTGCCTGGTGAAGTTTTAACGCTAAAATACGGTTAAGATTTTATTTTAATTTTTTAAATCACGGATGATCTCTTGAGTAAGTTCCCACGTAAACTTTCATCCGTCCAGTCGAGGCTCTCGCAAATTTCTAACACGGCCCTCCAAAGTACTTTCATCTACGAATGCGGCCCGCCACGTAAAAAGGTTGCTCACCCCCTGTTCTATACTGTTGCTGTCCCGTAAACGGATGCGTCTTCTTACACATAACTTCCTCGAAATATATCCATACAGATATTATTTGTCGCCAAACAAATTCATATTTCAGTTCCTAGGACGGCATAAAAGTCTCTCCATCTCTTTATAATACAGTTCTACAAACTTGAGGTTATCTCGGTGAATTATGTCGAGAGTTTTATCAAAAAAAAAGCAATGAAAGCTTTTTCCAAAACGCGACAGCCCTTTATTGCTCCACCGTGAATGTATTTTCCGACGTCGCGTTCCGTCATACGACTCGCAAATCTTTGTCCCCTTTTTATAATCGCAACTTTCCGTAACTTTGTGGCGGCGGATTACAACTTGTGCGGTTGCTATGCGACGACCGCTCTCTCGCAACCTCTGTCAAAGGATTCCTCCTCTCTTCCTTTCTTCCATTCTCTCACTACCACCGAAACTTCTCTTTCCCTATATCATCCTCTTTCACACTCCCTCTCATCCATTCTCTCTCTCCCTCTCATCCATTCTCTCTCCCTCTCATCCATTCTCTCTTTCCGTCTTCCTTTCTCTCCCTCTCTTCCATTCTCTCTTTCCCTCTTCCATTCTCTCTCACCCTCTCATCCATTCTCTCTCACCCTCTCATCCATTCTCTCTCTCCCTCTCATCCATTCTCTATCTCTCATCCATTCTGCCCCTCTCATCCAATCTCTCTCATCCATTCTTCCTCTCGTCCATTCTTCCTCTCGTCCATTCTTCCTCTCATCCATTCTTCCTCTCATCCATTCTTCCTCTCATCCATTCTCCCTCTCATCCATTCTCCCTCTCATCCATTCTCCCTCTCATCCATTCTCCCTCTCATCCATTCTCCCTCTCATCCATTCTCCCTCTCATCCATTCTCCCTCTCATCCATTCTCCCTCTCATCCATCCTCCCTCTCATCCATCCTCCCTCTCATCCATCCTCCCTCTCATCCATCCTCCCTCTCATCCATCCTCCCTCTCATCCATCCTCCCTCTCATCCATCCTCCCTATCATCCATCCTCCCTCTCATCCATTTTCTCTCTTCCTCATCCATTCTCTCTCTCATCCATTCTCTTCCATTCTGCTTCTTCCCCCAATTTCCTTTCTCCTAGTCTCTCCCTCCCCCATTACACTCACCGCCTCGAGGAATCCCATCTTCCGAACAAAGCGGTGGAAATCAATGTTTCTGGCGTGTGGGTGGAGTGGGTGGCCATCTTTCCTCGTGTTCTTCTCCGTCTGACCCCTTCCAATTGTGTCTCGCCGTCAACGCTGCATTTCTTCCTTGTAATACTCCTCTCTCCTCTTCTCCCTCCCTCCTTTTCTCCCTCCGTCCTTTTCTCCCTCCCTCCTATTCTCCCTCCCTCCTTACCTCTCTACCTCCGCATCCCTTCATCTTCTCTCTCCCTTTCCTTTCATTCCTCTTCTTTTCGTGTTATCGGTAGTGGGATATTTTTTGTGTGTTTAAACGAAGCTGATACACAGTTTTTTTCGACACTAAACTTACATTCTATGGTAATACTCTATGATTTATTATATAATTGGGAGATTTTTACCTTTTATCTCTATGATCTATTAATCGAATATATAATTAATATGCATTTAATTATAATTCATGTGTAATTAATATGTTATTAATATGTAAATAGGTAACTACATGACAAAAGGGTTAAATGTAAGAAGGCACTAAATTGTCTCAATTTCGCCATCAACAAAGTCCTTTGTCTTTCTGTCTTCTTTCCCCCTCCCCCTTTTCCCTCCTCTCTTCTGTCTCTCCGTCTTCTCTGAATTCTCTGGCATATCTCGTATCGCCCGCTTTCTCCATTTCCACCAAATAAATACGATTATTATCTCCGTTGTCTGCTGTTTTGGTTTCTCTATGACTTTGCTGTGTCTTCCTCAATCTCCATTATTATTATTATCATTATTATTTGTTCCTTTTACCATATTTTCATTTTCTTTTTCCCCGCTCCTTTCGTTCCATCCCTTTGGTCTCCTTTCCATTTCATTTCCTCCTTCCTCTGCTCTCGTCCTTCCTGGAGACATTTGCATCTTTTTGCTTATTATCTCTGCCATTTCCCTCTGCCTTGCGTAATCTCTCGCCTCCCTTTGTTAAGATCTCTCATCGGCCAAAGAAACCCATCTGCTCCTTCTTCCTTATCAGTTCTCTCTAATTCCGGCTCTGCGTGTGCCACCATTAAAATAAATCCTTCTCTTCTCCAAGCTCCTATTTCTGAGAAAAGATTAACCGTTGTATTTTTTTTCCTTTTTCCCTTCCGGGAAGGTGGATGTGGCTGTCCTAAACTTTTGGCCAAGATGTGACTTAAGCAAAAGGAACGTTTTTTTGGAACTTAGAGAATGCGAAATTACTGCCAATTAAAGCTATAATTGATTTGACTAATGAATTTTATAGATAATTTTGTTCGTTAGTTTCATCGGTTAGTTTTGCTAATTATGTTTCCTCTCTTTTCGTTGGTAATTTAATTTCCTTAGCTTTATAGTTGTCCCATTGGTTAATTTTTGATAGCAGTGCTTGTATTACACGAATGTCCCTCGCGGCCCCAATTTAATAATATTATATGATTTAGCGTGATATGTAGATATGCAGTTGTGAAACGAATTATCAAATGGTATTTGTGGAACTAAAAGCATTTTATAAATGATGGTTTTTTATTATGATCTTATTTAATTTCCAATCCGCTCGAGGTCTCATGGAACCTCGCTTGATTCTAATCCAAACCAATATCAACTAGTCATTTACCTTTTCTCTTGAAGTAATTTTATCAATTAATGTGCGGCATTATACAAAGTACGATTACAAAATCGCACATTATTGTTGGAGATTCCCTCGTTAGAAATTTTCGAGTACTTAACAATTGAATTCTTTTCGGATATTTTTATCAGAAATACCATCATCATAATGTTTAGGTTTTAGATAACCCAAAACTATACAGATAAATGTGCGTCTAATTTTCCAAGTGAAATTGTATTCTCAATATCTTTTGTACTACACGTAAAGAAATTATTCTCAGATAACCTGTTTTCCAGACGTCGAGTACGTTTTTTATGAACTCAACGGTTCGGAAGTGGAATCCGATACCAATCTCCGTTCAGACAAATGATAAGCTCTGATAGACTCGGAAGACGGATATTCCTCGAGTTCATTTGCGCTGGTGACGACGACTTTAAGAGGCAGTGGTGAGGCATTCGCACGCGAATCTCTCGCGAGACGAACCCGTCCTACAGCTTCCTCATAAGCATCTTCTTTAAACGGTTTCGCATTCCGGCGTCAAAATGCTCGCAGCGATGTGACGTTTTCAATGAATTGTGCATCAACAGGTGCGCGTCTCGCTAAAAAAATGATTTTAATGTAATTTGTTCGATGAAATATGAAATTGGAATTGCGAGCGGGGCGAAATAATTTCGACAGCTGAGCGAAAAGGGCTTAAGCCAAAGGATTTCAGAATAGGTTGAATGCTTTCATGTTTCCTTTTTTGTGTTTTCTGAGTTCACTTGTTTTCCAACATTATTTTCTTTTCAGATTATTTTCTGTCGCGGCATTTAAAAAATTTCTTCAATAAATTCACGTTTTAGCAAATGTAATATTTTAGTAAATTTGAGTCCTATTATATTCATTAAAGAGGGCTTATAGTTGGAGAGGCTACGCTGTGGTGTTAACATGGGAAGAATTCCCAAATCGTAATTTTATCTTACGCTTCCACACTTGGGAAACGCAGAAGATTTCCGAATTTAATTTCGCTATTTAATTAACAGGCTAAAGATAACTAGCTAATAACGCTTCAGACCTTATAGAGTAGGTGTTTGTGGAAAAAGTCTTCCGAGATACTCATTTTAGAGATGCGCTTGTTTCGATGGGAACGTATCTCCAAGGAAGCGTTTGTTTCGAATTATTATTATATCTTGATCAATCTTAATTAAGAGTAATTTATTTGGCAAACTCGCGTGCTGCCGTGGATGTTTCAATTAGATATTATGTATAGATTGATTAGATATGGTTCGCCGCCTCCTCATTTGTGTCACGTATTTTCAGTTACCGAATTCTCTATGTATATCAGGAGAAGGATTCTCTTTATATGCTTAGGCCTCCTGACGAGTTAGAAATTTGTGGACTTCGCCCTATCAAGAATTCTTTCACTTCTTATATCTTCGTCATCTCTATTTTTACTTCTCTATATTCCATTTTATTAGATATTAACACCTTATATTTATTTTTGAATTCCTTCGATTTTTTGGCAATGCCTTAAAGAGCACCAAGATAGCCGGTTCCATTCTATAATTCCCTCATTCCCAAAGAGTATTTCGCGATGTTGGCTCTTCGTGATTTTCTTTTCCGATCAAGTAAGGTTTCTCTATTCCAGCGGTTCTCAACCTTTTTCACTTCGCGAACCCCTTGAGCTAACCTATTTCTCGTCACGAACCTCTTCGATTAACCTTCGATCCCCTCGAGTTGTAACAGTTTTGGCGGCGAACCCCTTAGTAAGGGGAGTAAATTTTGCAAAAACATTTTTGAACGTGTTGAATTCATGAAAAATAAAAAGTTTATATAGCACATAGTATGTAAACGTTTACAATAAAATCAGAATCTCTGATACTGTCATCAGTTTTTAGTTAGTACCCTGTAAAATTCAAATATATTTCTTGAAGCATAAGAAAAAATTGAAAATAAAGCCATTCAATTAATTGAAATGAAATTAAAAATATTGCTAAGACTTGTAGAACCAAGAAAGTGAAAAAGACCCATTTACCAAATTTTTCTCGCGAACCCCTCAGATTTATATCGCGAACCCCTAGGGGTACGCGAATCACCGGCTGGGAATCGTTGCTCTATTATAACCCGTAAATCTTCCAGTGTCTCATTATCGGTTCGAGCCCGATACACAACACTCGCTCTCTTTATTCGCTTCTTATCCTTTCTTGCTCCATGACAGTGGACCATCATACGAGCGTGTTCTTCTTTTTTCGACTCACCGGAACTTGGATTTGTTGGCGCGATGCAAGCATTGGTTTGCCGATGACACGTTCAAATCCACTCCTCGACCCTCACGCAGATCTATACCATTCACGCAATGGAGTATGATACTGTGTTTCCACTAGTATTTGCATTGTTGCCAAACAAATCAGTTTTCATACGACAGTTTATTATCAGCTTTAAAAGGATTGAATCCCACCTTGAGTCCGGCTTCTATTATGACAGATTTTGAGTGAAGTTCAATTAATTCATTTCAAGAGGCTTTTCCTCATGCAACTCAACAAGGTTGTTTCTTCCATTTGATTCAATGCTTGTGGAGGAAAATCCAACAAATAGAAGGAATACAGCAGATGTACATCTCCGATCCTAACTTCTCTCTTGAAATCAGGCAATTACTAGCCCTTGCTTACGTTCCTGAAGCTGACGTTATCAATACTTTTGAAATTCTTATTAATTCTAAGTATTACGTTGATAAGGAGGAGATCCTTCGGCCAGCGATTGATTATTTTGAAGATACGTGGATTGGAAGAAGGAACCGCAGGAATAAACGGCGTTGGCCACATTTTCCTATTAAATTATGGAACTGTCATGAGGCTGTTAAGTTTGGTTTGCCTAGAACTAACAAGATTGGAAAGGTGTACGCCATGTCGGAGTACACAGAGTTTTCAAATGCATTCTTTGAGATTTCACAATATTCTCAATATTTTTCGCTCAGATGAGAATTTATCGAGAAGCATGCGAGGTACGTTGTAAAATACATGTAGGTCTTCATGTGAAGTAGTCGTAATTATTGTCCAATTTTTATCAAAATTTGAATAGGTCAATTTATTTTAGCAAAACTCCCCAATACCATATTTCATCAAAATTTGTCCAGCGGTTCCAGAGTTGTAACAAAAGAACATTGTACACTACATGTAGGTCATGTAAAGTGGTCGTCATTGTTTTCCGATTTTAACCAAAATTGGAATCGGTCGACCAATTTCAGTAAAACCTCCCATTACAAAATTTTATTAAAATACGTCTAGCGGTTCCCGAGTTGAAACAAAGGAACATTGTTAACTACGTATAGGTCTTCATGTAAAGTGGCCGTAATTGTTGTCCGATTTTAACCAAAATTGGAATCGATCGACCAAATTTAGCAAAACTCCCCTATACGAAATTTCATCCAAGGACGTCCCGAGTTGAAAATTATAGGTCTTCATGTAGTGTGGTCATCATTGTTTTCCGATTTTGATCAAAATTGAAATCGGTGGATAAATTTTAGCAAAACTCCCCAATACCAAATTTCATCATAATACGTCCAGCGATTTCCGAGTTTTAACATACGGACGGACGGAAACGACCTCCTCTATATGCGTTCACTTGGTGCACTTTGTGCAAAGAACGCATAATAACGCATTGGAAGGTTGGCACCGTGGCTTCAACCAGTTAATTGGATCCAGTCATCCAACCATATGGAACAGAAAGAGCAGAATCTTCGTGAAATAAAAATTGAACAATATATTTCCGGCGAAAAGCCGAAAAATTTACCGAGATACATACAAACGGATCGAAGGTCTCGCAAAGGATTACGGCAATCTAGATAAATTGGATTTATTGAAAGGAATCGTCGAAAATTTTCATCTTCAAGCATAGAATAACGTCTTTTTAATTCAGTATCTTTTGTAATATTTATTTGTTACAATTTTTGGCGTACTCTAAAATAATACCTACTTTACGTATTTTTTGTAATGACGTAACAATAATTTGTAAATGTTTTAATTTTGACTTTTAGTATAAATACATTTCCTTATTCTTAAACTACATATTTTCTATTTCTTTCGTGCACTATGTATAATTTTCATCCATTATGTATACGTGTAATGACTAATGTACTTACTGTAGATCTAAATAATACGAAAGGGTTTTATTAAAGGAATTTGGAACACAATAATTTATCTTTAAAACTTTTATTCATAATGAAAGACAATGAAAAACTAGCTAATGTCATTCTTTTAAAATGCACCACCCAAAAATCTGGCAAATTTCCCCGTAGGATGTAGGATTCGTTTCTTAAGTTAATTTTATTAATTCCAGTAAATTCAGTGCTTACACTTTTTAAATATTCGCTTATAACTATAAATTTCAGGTTTAACATTGCCGAATGTTTTAATTTAATTACCAGCCAATATTCACTGCCTATTATTACTATAATATTGTCTTTTGCTACATTTTGTTTAGCCGTATCGCTTTGCGCTGTTTTTTATATTTTCCATTTTTCGCCGTTATGACATTCGCTATTTTGGCCGTTCGCCGTTTTTGTTTTCGCTCTTTTGACGTTCGCTGTTTTGTCGTTCGCTATTATTCATTCGCTGTTACTACGTGGAACCGTCTCAAGATATATTGTAGCCCCAAAAATGCTCTCTCTACACTAACTTGTGTTGCTGGTACACCCAAAATAACTGGCTAGTTGATACTAGTGTGAAAAATTTAACCAAATTAAAATAAAATAATAACCAAAAAAGTCAGCATGTCAAGGCATAGACTACGTTTTTCCATGAGAAATGGAGACGAAATTTACATCGCTGTACTAAATATCCTCATGGAATCAAACACACACAGAAAGAAAATTAGACAATATGCAGCGCGTCGTGAATTGTCTTTCTCCAAGCTGTCTCTCTAATGTGCGTATTTTCAGTCGGCAAAATACTTCACCAAAAATAACAAATTCGCATTAATCCTTAATCCCTCTTCAGTTTTAAGCAGAGAATGCTAAAATGTGTGCACATTTAAGATGCGCTATATAAATAGAAATTTACTAACCTGAAACAAAGGATAACTGAAGGAAGAATAGTTGAAAATCATGACTGCGGAGCGATCCTTCTTGGATAAATTTTAGAGAAAGACTACCAGAATATAAGGGTTCATTGCATATGGAGAAGGGATGAAAGTTTATGGGGACAATAACCTCAAGGAAGGGTATCAAGACGATTAGCGGCTGTCTTCAAAGTACCACTAAGTTCATTCCCACTAGCCTCGTTTAACAAGGTTCTGGAAAATCTCAGCAGGACATATCCTTACCCTCTCTCTATGTATGGAGATGGCCATGGAAAAATCTCACCATTGAACCGACTGATATTATCACAAAGATGCATCTCTCCAAAGGCTTAGGAGCATGTAATCTCAAGAAAACCATTTGCCTTTGCCTTATTCGGTGTTGAAAAGTGAGGCTTTCAAAAAAGATCCATATTAAAGCAAAAGGAAAAACCCTCCTTTTGCCCCCACTGTTTATGCGAACCGAAAAAAGGGAACGAAATAAATAACGGTTCGGAAAAATATTTCTTTTCGGTTCGGGTTCGGTTACACTTCAGCTAAAATAACGTTTGTGACGGGCTAGGGTTTCTCGGAGAGGAAAGGGCACAAATGAAAGTTACACGTAAAAACACAAACACCTTTAATCGCCTGGGGCGCACACTACACTACGTAAGCTTCCACAAGAGAGGAGAGAACTGACGCGCACCCTGTTGGCTGCGCGCAAAAACAAAATAAAATGAACAGCAAAGTCCGTTATCGGTCTGGTCTCGTTACACGTTTTTTTTTCGGTTCGATTCCGGATTATCCAATTCATCTTTTTTATATCTCCCTGCATAATTTCGCTGTTTTTCTAGCTATTTATTCGTCTGTAGAAGAAACGGCCATCCTCCAAAAGCCCGTTTTTAGAATTTACACACTCGGGTAGATCGTTCACTGCTTCATTAAAAAAATGTCCTTTTTAATTTTTATTATGAAGTTTCTAACGTTTGCGAGAGAATACGTATTACTACGCGTCCACTTATTCTTAGTGAATCCGTCCGGTTCTCGTATTTATTATTCTCCTCGACATCTTCGTATTTGAAAATCACGTATGAATGCTCTCTCTAAACCAATGATACATTTATGTAACATTCTTGCTGACCCATCGACTTGATGCAAATCACTTTTTCGATCAATTGTGATTTGTATATTTTCATCATCTGGAGATTTTCTATCACCCCTTAAGTGATTTTTATGTCTATACTGGTTCGTCTTATCACATGACAATGCATTTACCGTTGCACAACCGTTCTGCTCTTGCTCTTCACTCCTAATGTTTCACCCCCGACCTGTACATATCCCTCCCTCATCCCCTTCTTACCATAAAACGCTCCCCTTCTCGTCCTCTCCCCCTCTCGTCCTCCCCCCTCTCGTCCTCCCCCTCTCGTCCTCCCCCCTCTCTTCCTCCCCCCCTCTTCCTCCTCCCCCTCTTCCTCCTCCCCCTCTCGTCCTCCCCCCTCTCGTCCTCCCCCTCTCGTCCTCCCCCCTCTCTTCCTCCCCCCTCTTCCTCCTCCCCCCCTCTTCCTCCCCCCTCTCTTCCTCCCCCCTCTCTTCCTCCCCCCTCTCTTCCTCCCCCCTCTCTTCCTCCCCCCTCTCTTCCTCCCCCCTCTCTTCCTTCCCCTCTCTTCCTCCCCCCTCTCTCCTCCCCCCTCTCTTCCTCCCCCCTCTCTTCCTCCCCCCTCTATTCCTCCCTCCTCTCTTCCTCCCTCCTTTCTTCCTCCCCCCTCTCTTCCTCCCCCCTCTCTTCCTCCCCCTCTCTTCCTCCCCCCTCTCTTTCTCCCACCTCTCTTCCTCCCCCTCTCTTCCTCCCCCTCTCTTCCTCCCTCCTCTCTTCCTCCCTCCTCTCTTCCTCCCTCCCTCCTTTCTTCCTCTCTCCTCTCTTCCTCCCCCTCTCTTCCTCCCCCCTCTCTTCCTCCCCCTCTCTTCCTCCCCCTCTCTTCCTCCCTCCTCTCTTCCTTCCCCTCTCTTCCTTCCCTTCCCCTTCTCTCTCCCTCCCATTCTCCCTCCCCCCTCCCATTCTCTCCCCCTCTCCTTTTCCTCTCCCACTCTTCCACTCCCTCCCATTCTCTTCCTCTCCCCCCTTCCCCTTACTATTCCTCCCTCCCTTCCTAACCTCCTGTTACATTCTATAGCGGTCTCTTCAGTCATCGGCGTCTCTTCTCTCTCTCTCTACGGGGGTCATGCAGCCACACTCGGAAGACCGGTCGCTGTCACATCTCGAGCGCTCCACCCTTTTCTCTTTCATCCATTGACTTTCTCCCTCTCCTGCCTTCCCCTCCCCCATACCCCCCTCTCTCCCTCCATCCACTCTTCCGTATGTTTCCCTCCATATAGGATTCAGCACAACCCAACTCTCCACGGTTTCCTGTGCTACTCATCCTTCGTGGACCAATTCTCGCTCTTCATTTCGCCCTTCAATTTTACCTCTCTTCAGTGTTAATGTTCTATGTGTTATTGTATATATATTTCAGGGCGAGGGGTTAGGTGAGGGGTGGGCAAACCACGGCCCGCGATGCCATTATGAAAGCGATCCGTAATATAAAATGCAGATAATTTCATATTCGTGGCTTAAGATTATGGTCGGAAAACCTTCTCCAGTGATGTTATGGGGATAACATATTATTTATCATTTAATTTCACTAACATAATCCATAGCATTATCTCAAATTACTTCCGATGTGAACCCTAATGTTGCCCGCCGGATGATTTTCACCTGTTAATGCCTAAGAAGCTTCAACTGTTCAACTTCAACTGTTAATGCCACGTAAAAAGTTTGCCCGCTCCTGGGTTAGTCTCAATCTCGCTCCAAATAAAGGCCACATCGGTCAATCAATCTCTCTTCTCTGTTACACTTCGATTTTTTATTCTCTTTCCGCTCGATATGGTGGAGATAGCGACGGATAGCTCCAAACGAGCCCGATAAAGACGTTTTATTCTTGTTTTTCCTTGCCTCTCCCTCGTTTATCCTAAATACTGTGGACATTCTAGCGTCTGTCTCGTCGTCATAGACGCTTATCTGTGTTTTTATCCATCCGCCCTTTCCTATCTTATCCTTTCTCACTCAGTTTGTCTTCTCTCCCTCTCTTTCCCTCACTCTCCCTCTCTCTCTCTCTCCCTCTCTCTCTCACTCTCTCTCTCTCCCTCACTCTCTCTCCCTCACTCTCTCTCTCACTCTCTTTCTCTCTCCCTCACTCTCTCTCTCCCTCTCTATCCCTCTCTCTCCCCACCCCTCCCTTTCTCTCTCTCTCTCCTTCCTCTTCCTCTCATTCCGCCTCCCTCATCATCTTCCTTCTAATGCGCGACGTGAATCCTTCTCAAACCCCTCGTGCCATCATCATCAAATCTTGCGGCGTTGGTTCATACGTCCGGAGTTTGTAAGGGCGTGTCTGTTGTTACGCCTTTTGGAATACCTTCTTGCGTGTTCCTTACATGTCGCCGTCTCTCTCTCTTTTATGATTGGCGTGGCTCTATAAAACCAGTCGTCTCCTTTGATTATGTTGCGCGTGCCGAGTTTCTTCTGTTCGTTTTCGTTCGGCCGCCGGGATGAGTAGTGAAGCGTGTCGTTTTGTCGAGACACCTCGCGGGCAATTCTTTGCGCGACAATGTTTTTTATGTCGTGCATTTAGAGAGAGAGAGAGAGAGATCTTGTTTCGCGTTCGAGAATGACAAAGCGTCTTGCGAGGGTAAAATGCCGAATTATATGTCGTGTAATGTCGTCTCTTTCGCCGTGGCTTTTTTTGCGATGTTTACGCTTCTTAAAACTAATGACTAATTGAAATAGCTTTCAAGATAACGCTATCGGTAAAATGGTTTTGAAATTTTATTCGTGCGGGATGCCTCTTTCTAAGGTTCAGATGTTGTCGTTGAATTCTCCTAAATAAATCGATTTCCCATATCCGAGTACTGATCGTTGTGAACAGTTATATGGCTCAATAACGGCTTTGTCCTACCGCCTTGCTTTCGAAAAGAATGAGTTTCATACGAGTTATTTATTGGTTGAGCTATCTGAAAGAGATTAAGCTCAGTCAAAGATAACGACTCCATGAGAGACGGCTTCATTGATGCCGAAACCTCAAAGTTATTCCACTTTTACGACGCGTTTGGAAATGAAGGAAATAGTTCCAATAATACGCACGCGCTGGCATCCAGCAGAGGTCACTTCTATAAGACCAGTGGCGTAACTAGGGTATGGTGAAGGTGGCATTTGCCATAGGCGCCGCCTGCAGCAGGCGCCAAACGTTCCCTCGAAACATGCCAAAAGTTTATTTTATGATAAATAAGTAGGTGTTAATACTCAAGTGTTATGATTATATTTAATGAAATGCTAACATATTCTATGAAAGCGCAGGAAAAATAATATTCTACATAATTAAGGCGTTTGCTAAAATGTTGCCATAGGCGCCATATCTCATGTCCAGATTTTTAGATGTGAAAATTAGAAAATTTCAATCCTGGAGCAATCCTCGCATCCAATATTTTCCTTTCGAATGGAAATGTAAAAAATGTTTTAACTTAATTCATTGCAACTTGTTTAATACTTGTTAGATATTTTAAAATCCCTTCTCTATTCGTCGTGTTACATTGATAACATACCTTAAGACCTCAGCTTGGTCTCAAACTTCACTCTCTTCAAACTAATAATCACTCTCAAAATGAAGTCCTCTGTTTAATTAATAATATGATTTATCTTAACTCATTAATTGCCGTTGTCGCCATTTTGAAGTTTTCGGAAAGAATTTCACTTGTTCTACAGACTCTGTTACCTTATGTCTTGTTCAGTTCGTAACTTTTTCGCAATAGTTGGGGCGCAAGCAATCGAGGAAAGTAAAAGCGCATGCTCAGATTGTATTTCAGCGTTTGTCATCAAAACTTGAAATCAGCAAGCATTAGGCGGCGTGCAATAATGATGTAACTACGTGGAAGGGCTACGTTTGTATATCGATGAAAACATCACCACAGTGCAACACTGTAAAACCATTATTCGCTTAACAAGGAACGTTCCGTATAAACCGGATGTTCGGAGGCCGGATAACCGAGGTGATCGCCCGGATGTTAGACAAGCGTCGAAATCCTATTTAAGCGCCGATGATCCGCTACCTCTAACAGTCTCAAAGGACTTCCATTTCAATTATTTATCGTCGGAATCATTCGATCATTTCCTGCGAATTTCGAGCTTCTTAGAACAGACAGGAATTTGCATTCGTCGAGTGGAAGCGATTAATATTCTTGTTGGTTTCTTCATCCACTTTATCCGTGCAGAGTGAGATATCATCTCTATCCTCTACGTCCTCATGAGGAGGTCCACGCGCATTCACCATTTGCGAAATAACACTGATTTTTAGACTACTTTCCGGCGTTGTGTCTGTCTGTCCCCTACTATTAACTTTGGAATCAATTGACCAATTTTCACGACAATTGCTATTTGGGCCGAGCTCCCGAGAATTGTTTTTGGTGCCAAGATTGAAAGTCCTGGGTTCGATTCCAGGAACTATCCTTCCCATTTGATTTATATGGGAAATCTGATATCCATCGTGTAGAGTGATTCCTTGCACATTAAAATATCTTACAATTGTAATATCGGTGCGGAATTTGTACTATTCTCCGAGGAAAAGAGTGGCAATTCGAATTTCTGTGGTATAATTTCGCTTATTGATCGGATTTCTTAGAAATTCGCGTAAATACGAACGTTTTTGCAGTTTTTATCACTCATTACGGGAGTGTTACCATAGCACCGACTATTGTTGGACTCGGATTCGGTAGTCTAATATATACAGTGGTGTCCATCTCCATCGCCACTTGTGGGGAATCGGCCATTGATATGTGGCGAAATGATGCTCACAGTCTGCTGTCTGCTATTTTTTTATTAGTTTATCAAAACACGTAGTACTAAATTTGTTTATATATGATTGTGTAAATTCAACATACAACGGTCTTTTCGCAACATAATACAAAATATTATTTTTTATAAATAGGGCTTTACGCAAAAAGAAGTCTGCAGTGATACACAATAATGATTCCCATCTTCTCACCCCTCTCCCTCTCACCCCTCACCCTCTCGCTCCCCCTCCCACTCGCTCCCCCTCCCTCCCTCCCCCTCCCTCTCCTCCCTACCTCTCGCCCCCTCCCTCTCCCTCTCGCCTCCCTCTCGCCTCCCCCTCCCTCTCGCCCACCTCCCTCTCGCCCCCTCCCTCTTGCCCCCCTCCCTCTCCCCCCTCGCTCGCCCCCTCCCTCTCTCCCCTCTATCTCCCCCTCCCCTCCCCCCTCTATCTCCCCCCCCCTTTCGCCCCCTCCCGTCCCCCTCTCCCTTGCCCCTCCCCCTTGCCCCTCCCCCTCGCCCCTTCCCTCTCGCCCCCTCCCGCTCGCCCCTTCCCTCTCGCCCCCTCCCTCTCGCCCCCTCCCTCTCGCCCCCCTCCCTCTCGCCCCCTCCACCTACCTCTCCCCCTCCCTCTTGCCTCCCCTCCCTATCGCCCCCTCCCTCTCGCCCCCCTCCCTCTCGCCCCCCTCCCTCTCGCCCCCCTCCCTCTCGCTCCCTCCCTCTCGCCCCCTCCCTCTCTCCCCCTCCCTCTCGCCCCCCTCCCTCTCGCCCCCTCCCTCTCGCCCCCCTCCCTCTCGCCCCCTCCCTCTCGCCCCCCTCCCTCTCGCCCCCCTCCCTCTCGCCCCCCTCCATCTCGCCCCCCTCCATCTCGCCCCCCTTCCCTCTCACCCCCTCCCTCTCGCCCCCTCCCTATCGCTCCCCACCCTCTCGTTCGCCCACCTAACTCTCCCCCCTCCCTCTTGCCTCCCCTCCCTCTCGCCCCCTCTCCCTCTCCATCTCCCCCGCCCTCCCCCCTCCCTCTCGCCCCCCTCCTTCCTCCCACTCTCACCTCCCTCCACCTCCTCCTTCCCCTTCCCGGCTGCCGCAGCTACTTACAATTATTTTGGATTTTATTCCAAATTTCAGTGCGCTACTTGTTGATACAAATGAACTGTCAAGTATCACATTAACATTTTAGTGTTTGAATTTAATGATTTCTTTTAAGAATAAATAATTTAAATCTATATATTGCATCACTGTTTCTTTTATTTAAATTAAGCCTTACTTACAATATTTATATTTTGTATTATCTGGCGAAAAGGCTGATCCGTTCGCCACAAGACTGGCGAACATGAAAGTTCTGTTGGACATCACTGGTCTAGTACATGAACGCGTTATTTTTGCCGCACAAATATGCGTGATGAATTTAATATTCCGTCGAATATATTTGTAATATGTTATAAAACTAAATTATGAAATTTATGAACAAAAAAAGCAACTCATCCGCGGTGATTTTAAAGCTATTAAAGCCAATATATGTAAGTATTAAATAGATGATTAATTGGAAAGTAGGCATCATACGTTCCGTTTGGATCATCTAGTTTTTCCATCCCACATTACATTTGAATTCTTCGAAAGCGATGTAACTGCGACGCGGCCTTTATTCCGCATAGAATTTTTCTTTTAAAAAAACCTGGCTAAAAAGGACGAAAAAAATAAGCCCTTTTGGAATCCACACACACACACACACACACACTTGCAGGCGGAATGCGCTCTTCGATGCGCTCCTGACAAGAGAGTTCGCCGCCGCCGTACTCATTAAAGTTCTTCTTTGCACAGAAAATTGTACTCGACGAAAAGGGTCTCTCTTTTTAGAAGACTAGAAATGGACGGAGTTTTCAGCGGTGGCGTTCAGGACTCAGCGTATGATTCTTCCCCTTTTCTCGCACCCACCTCTCTCTCTCTCTTCCTCCTAAGAATAAGAAAGAAAACGATTTTTTAAAAGTATTCCTCGGACGTAGCGTCCGTTTTCGTCTCTCTTGACGGCCCCTCTGTCCTAAGATTCAGCTCTCCCTCTTTCCCATCTTCTCCCTATCTCCGCTCCCCCTCTCTCCTCTTCCCCTCTCTCCTCTTCCCCTCTCTCCTCTCCCTCTCTCACCTCTCCCCTCCCCCTCTCTCCTCTCCCCTCTCTCCTCTCCCCCTCTCTCCTCTCCCCCTCTCTTTTCTCCTCCTCCCATCTCGTCCTCCCTCTCCCTCCCACTTCATTCTACGGAAGCGCCGTAATCAGGGTTGCCAACCGTCCGTAAAAAAATGTCTAAAATTGGACGTGTCGGTAAAAATATTTCATGTCCGTAAAAACGCTAAGAAATTTACATAGGTTTAAAGCAGTGGTATTTAACCTTTTTAGTCGGCGTACCCCTTAAAATATTTTGGACGAAATTCGTGTCCTCTAGTACAGTGGTTCCCAATCTTTTTGAGTATAATGCCCCTTTCTTAGCTTCTAAAAATTTCGCGGCCCCCCACATGTTATAGGCTTTGGTAATTATGAAAATACATAATAACAAAAAAGAAATTTTGATCAACTTAGCAGCCGTTGTAAATAAATTCACATTTTATTCATCAATACAATGCATAAATTTATAAAATAGTACCTAATAACATCATATGTACCATATATATATTACAATTAAAGATATATAGTCACTCAATAAGGTGACTGGTGCAGTTTCGCAGATGTCCGAGTTTGAATATCTGGTTGAAGCGGTGATAATTTCAACCTTAAATCTGGTTCCACACCCAGCTTGTTTCTGTACTTAGATTTCAGCGCAACAAGCGCAGAACATCCACTTTCACAGGTTTATACCGAAGCAAAGCAGCCAAGTGCTGCATGAAAACAGCTGATCGGCCGTAGTAGTGACAGAAATGACTGTCTCGGTGGTTTGACGAACTGATATTGGTTGGTTGGAATTTTTAAATTGTTACGCGAAAATAATGGTCTATCGAATTTTTTCGAGAATACCCTATCCTAAAATAACAAATTTGAGTCAGATTGTGTTGAAATGTAAAACAACTGAAGAAATTGAATACAATTCATAATAATTTCATATAATAAAAATTATAATTATTTCCTAAATAAAATAACTATATAAAAATTATTTAAAATGATCTACCTTTAGATTCTAGGCCAGTGGTCTTAACCTTTCCGACGCCACTGACCACTTTCAATGAAACAGGTTTTCCGCGGTCCGCCAAGCATCTGTAGAACCTTATGTCATTAAAGTAATAAATATAATTGGTACATTACTAAAAAAACTTTCTCAGAATACTCGGGAATTATTTTCAGTTTTAGTATATTGATCTCTAATCAATTGAAGCGGACCACCCGATTATTGCTCACGAACCACAGGTTAAGAAAGACTTCTAGACAAATCTCGCGTCTCCCCTGGCAACCCGTCGCGCCTCCCAAGGGAGCCGCGCCCCCCACTTTGAGAACCTCTGCTCTACGGTAATCTAGCGAGGCACAGAGAGAAACAAGCTCCTGCTTGGCGCTCCACATTCGAAGATGCCTGGTTTTTAGAGGCGGAAATAACAGTAAACCAAGCGCCGATTGGAGAAGGAAGACTTGCTGCGAAGTTATGTGAATTCGCTGATTTCTAGAAATAACCTCTCGCCCCCCCTGGAATAACTTCGCGTCCCCCCGGGGGGCCGCGGCGCACAGGTTGGCAATCATTGCTCATATTTTAAAACTCGGCCATTATTGGGTTGAGTCTACAAATACACTTCCTAATTATATGATTTACGTATATATTATGCCTGGGATAATTATTAGATTATACTTCGCTATTTTTTACATTAGATATCCTTAATATCGTCAATCTTTGAAAGATCTCGCGTATTCCCAGGGATATGCGTACTTTAGGTTGAATACCGATGATTTAAAAATATGTTTATCCTATATATTCTCATTTTGGTATATTTTCAGAAGTAAAGCAACCTTTATTTTACAGTGGGTACAAATTAAAAATATGAAATAAAAATTTTTACTGAACGCATCCGAAATTTCCTGTTTCTCCAAGCCAAATAAGTGCGCTAAACTAACGTAAATAAAATTTCTATTGCGCTGTGTGAATGACAGCATTGAGTATTGTTCACTTATGTCTTTTTGGGACGTTTTAATATTACGCAAAAAATGTCCGTAAAAAATTTGGATTGTCCGTAATTCTTTTCCGTATTGTCCGTAAAAATCATTTTCACTGGTTGGCATCCCTGGCCGTAAGCCTCTTCCCCTTCCCCCTGTTGCCACATGCAACCCCCTCTTATTCTTCCCGTCCCATTATGCTTGATTCTGTTTACTCTTACGCCCTACTCCATCCGAGGGCTTCGGCCGAAGAACAGCTCCACCCGCCATCTTCCATGGACGGAGGAGGAGGTGAGAGCGGGGCCGGCGTGATGGGGCATGCAGGATATACTACGCATATGGCCTCCCAGATGAGGGGGCCCCGAATTTTGCTTCGACTATACCTCATTGTCATCGATAACTGGCACAGTACATTTATACACATCTATACAGATAAATGCGCTGCGTGAAGGGGTCAGATGCGAATGCGAAAATCAGTGTCTGATGGCCACAAACTAAATTCTCTGCTGTTAAGAGAGGTAGCAATTATGTGACGTCAGTTTCTACATTTTCCAACGGCTGAGCTTTGTCAAGTGATGTGTCACGGGGAAAAACTGTCCGGCTTTGGGCATTCTGAGCGTTTTGAACTGCCGAGTGTTACAATTTCCTTGCCTTTAGCTTTGCTAGGCCTTTTATCGAAGAAACGTCGATAGTGTTCTGCTACTTCTTCGTGAATTCAGCATCTAGCTAGGAATTATTTATCAGGTTAGTGGTTTCATTCGTAAAATAAAATTCATATGAACAATAGTATTCTTTTAGCTCCATATGATGTTTTATCATGCGGCGAAAATAATAAGCAGGTCGATGCAGTGTTCCTTGATTTTAGAAAAGCTTTTGACAAGGTTCCCCACCGTAAGTTGTTATTAAAATTGGGAAATCTTGGCGTTAATGTTAAAGTCATTAACTGGGTTCGCGTTTTCCTTTGGAATAGAAAACAAAAAGTAGTCATCGATGGTAAGTCCTCGAGTGTGGCAGATGTAGTCTCTGGAGTGCCGCAGGGTAGTGTGATCGGACCTATGCTTTTCTTGCTTTATATAAACGACATCAGCTCAGTTGTAAAAAGTAATATCAGGCTTTTTGCGGATGACACCGTAGTCTATAGAGAAATTAGTGGTCCTAGCGACCATCGTCAGCTTCAGGATGATCTGGATGCGTTATCTGTTTGGTGCAAGGAATGGCAGCTAGAAATCAATCAGAAAAAGAGTAACGTTCTAAACTTTTGGAAATCTAGAAGCCCATCGTCCGTGTTTACCTACTCGATAGATGGTGAGATCATTCCTGTTTCGGAATCCGTGAAATACCTCGGGGTAACCTTGAATCGTGACCTGTCTTGGGACACCCACATAAGACGAGTGATAGGTGCGGCAAATAAGAAGTTGGCTTTTGTGCGTAGGATAGTCAGGAAAAGCACGGAAAAGGTGAGAGAATCCTGTTATTTATCGTTGGTTAGACCTCAAATGGAATACGCAGCAGCGGTTTGGGATCCATATCAGAGGGGACTCATAAAGGATTTAGAAAAAATACAGCGGCGAGCAGCTAGATTCGTGAAAAAGAATTACGATAAAAAACAGAGCGTTACGTTACTCATTGATGAGTTGAGTTGGCCATCGTTGAAAGATCGTAGATTACAGGCGAGACTTAAACTTCTACATAAATATAGGTCGGAGATATTCGTAAATGAAATGAAGGATATTATTCGACAACCAAAGTATATCGGACGGAGGGATAATGACGACAAGATTCGCGAAATAGATAGTAGGACGGAGAGGTATAAGGAGTCCTTTTTCCCTAGGACAATACGTGACCACAATAGATAACAGTGAATAATAATTAATTAGGAACTTGGTGCGCGGCACCCCCTGCCATCCACCGTCAAGGTGACTTGCAGGGTAATATGTAGATGTAGATGTAGATGTAGATATTTCGTGTCAGTTTATTATCTCTGTCTTCCGTTAATGACAGGTTTTACCAAAGAAATACTACTGCAAATAGACATGGTTAAATAAACTAGTCAATTTAACATTTTACTAGTCATATCCATCCATCTCCTTCCATCACACAGATATAAATATATCAACAAATTTATATGGAATAGAGAATGCCATTTTTAGATAAAGAATCGCCTGTCGCCGCCGTCTCACAAGCCAAGGTCACGTGACGCCCATGGTTGGAACACCTTGTAGAAAAAGAATAGTACATGCTTTCATAGAGGCTCCAAAGATATCACGCCGGCCCTGGGTGAGAGGGGATGAATTTAAACCCTCCTTCCCAATTCCGTATCTCCCACCGATCGGTACACCCGCCCCATCCTTCTGTTGAGTGGATGGGTGAGGGCTTTACGGATTCGTGGGAAGAATTCCCCATCACCGAAAGAAGAGAGAGAATGAAGGCTTAGGCGTCGCGTGTATACCTCGTCTCTTTCTCCCCATCGTCACGGAGTTTTCTCCCCTTTTCGAGTGAAATGGAAGTCCCCCTTCTCTTTTTCTCCAGCTCCTCCATTGTTTATCCCGATGCGCTTTTAGCAGTCGTTCGTCATATGTTTTTCTCAGTCGCGAAGAGCCCGAGGAGGGAAAAAAATCCTTGCGTCTTGCTTTGTTGCTACGTTGCCGGTTTATGAAAAAAGTGCTGTGCGAGTAATTTTTTCCTTCCTCCCTTGATCTCTTTCCGAATGTATCCGAACGATGTCGCTGTGATGTCTAACCGATCATCTTTCTTTTATCTCTCTCTCTCTTTGTGGCCAACCGTTCCTCACGTCTGTCAACATTCATTGTTTTTTTGTCGTCGCATGGTTTTAAATTTTCATATAAATGGGAGATGCGGCGTGCATGGCGACGAACTTGTTGTTTTGCGTCGGCATCCCGGTGGCCATGGTAATAGTTACGTCTTTTAAAATCGCAAGCTTGACTTTTGGGACCGCCTCCTTCGATCAATTTGGTTCGCCCCAACAATTGAGCCATTTCCATGGCTGCGCTTTGAGGAATTTTAATAATAATAATTAGCTAAATCGTCATATCACGCTCGGCTGTGGGGGCACAGGTGGCGAGACTGCAAATTACCCTATTACATATGTTCCATCAGAAACATTTTACATTAAAAAACAATTTATTTTCTTTTAGCAAATAAAACGTATGAATTAAACTGAAATAGACCGATTTTGCGATCAGACTACTTAGTTGATTGAGTAATTAATTGATAATTTACGTTGACAGCCTAGGTTGTCAGCAACAGGAGAAGTATTGTTGGCATAAACAAGCCCCTATAATTTAAGTCATAGAAAGTTGACCATAGTAAATTATATTAGTTGTCAGTCAAAGAGTAAAGTGACGTTAAAATGGATGATAATAATGAGGAGACACCCGAAGAACTCAGAGACGAAGATATAGATTAACTCAACAGCAGTTTGATGAAAGGAGAGACTACAATCGAAAATATCACCAAACTATGATCAAACGTATTTTCTTTTTGTTTACCCGTCAACTTTTGACGGGATATTGGATAGTTTAACTAGATTGTCATTGTGTGGATTTGTCCTCTGTAATTCGTTTATTTGATCGGATTGTTGCTAGGTGGGCGGTTTGGCATTGCCCCTGCTATTGGCTCGGAGTGGACATTGATCGGACTTGGAGCTTTTCTGGCGTCGCTATTGTCGTTGGGAAAAGAGATTCAAGATAAGAGAATGCGAAGGTTTTTGCGTTAAGTGTGTCAAGGAGATTAGTCGTGCTTCTTTCCCACCGCCATTGTATTGGGACACAATGGCGGCGTATTCGCTTCCAGTATCGGTCAGTTTTATAACCAAAACACGCGTTTTTTTTCGTATTTCGGTGTGTTGTTCAGTAAAGAATAAAGTCCCTAAACGAGCCAATGTTTTTAAGTCGAAGACTCCTTTTTTTGAATTGTCTCGTTCGGAATTTTCTTCGATGGGTTCGGATTTTCTGGTATTTATGTTTAATCGTGCTATCAAGAAATTCGACGGTCCCTAGAAACGACTCTTTTGTTTTTGTTGCGCCGTCGATATAGTCAATTACAAAATCCATTAGGACTTCAATGCTATGACGTCATCGAAGTCCATTTAATGCCTTTATCGCGTCATCATTCGGAAATTGATTCTCACTTATAGCATATATTTAGGATAAGATTGATTTGTATTTATAAAAAAACGAACTTTTAATCCCTCGATTGATTTATCAATACTAACTTTTTTTTAGTGATTCCCGATGTTTTAAATTTCGTCTTCTCCTCACTTATCTTTTTTTTCCTCTGGCCTTTGCCGTTTTTCTTTAACCGTTTATCTGTTAATTTATTGCCTTAATATTTCTTATTATCAATCGGTCAAAATAGCTCAAAAGAAGAAAATAAGTGAATTTCTGTAGAAGCATCGCTTAATTAATTGTTATAATATCTAGGACGCTATAATTTCCGTTAAAAACTGGTGTTTTGTATCGGTAAGAGAGCTTGCTTTTTTGCAGGTAGCTCCTCGGTTGCCAAATGAAAGGTTATTTGTTAGATTTAATTTCTCGTCCCATAGGACTTCCCCCCCCTTCCACCCCTCCCATATCACTCCCATCCGCTCCAAGCGTCTTATCCATTGGCGTCCTTAGCGTACGAAGATATTCCATCGGAAGAAGCGCCACCCAATTAAGCCAATGAAAGATGCTGCAAATGGACGGCGCAGGTGTTTGAAAATGAAAACTAGTTTGTTGTGAAAAACAATGTTTTTGCTCAAAGAACTCGCGGACTCTTTAGTTGGTTTTAGCGAAAAATATTCCGGGGAATGGTCGCTTAGGCAGAAAGGCGAATTTGCGAAAAAAAAAACAAATGTTAGCAGCTTACTGCAAGATGACGTAAATTTAAAAGCGGCTCGTATTCGAAGCGAGTGATTAAATAGCAGTCGCATCTAAAAATTTCCTTCGACGGCTATATTAGCGATAAATGACGGCTGGCGTTATGCCGCTGTATGACGTTTTAATTAAATTTCAAATTAACTCTTTCTACCGGTAAAAATCGAGTGTTTTTTAACTTATATGGTAATTTTTAGCGCTTTTTTACTCTCTCCGTACCGTAGCATGGGAAAGTAGGTATTGTTGTCGTGAAAAATATCGATTTCGAGATTTCAACGGAAATACACGGTTTTAAGGTCCCCTGAACGCGTTTTGACCATTTTTTCGACGATGTCTGTGTTTGGAAATTTGTGGGCGATATTGATCCGATCAGCGCGAAATTTTATATTTGGCTTTTTTATTGGAGGGACAAGAGCTGAATTGCTTTTGCTTAAAATCGGTCAACCGGAAGTGGGTGCTCACTCTTGTCACTTATCCGTTCTATCATATATTTGCTTTAATACCTGATGAATGTGAAAATTCGCCGGAATAAAAGTTGTAGGAAATCTAATTTTCTACTACTATTGTTCGAAACATTTCCCCACATAATGCATGGTTTAAGGGATTTAAAAAACAGTATTTTTTCGCTACCACCACTACACCACCTAGAGGCGACTTTTGTGAACACTTTTGTTTTCACTTAGTTACGTTTCAGTAACGCTCCTTATTATTTTCTTAATTGTTGGAGCTCTATGACTATATCCAATATCAGAAGGCTACGGTTTCAGTTTATTTCTGCCCTCATTATTCTGAGAGGAGAAGTAACACAGAGACTCAAAAGTCAGAAACACTTATGAACTCTTAGACACGAGGAAAGAAAAAGAAAAATACCCTATTTAGTATTTTTCGTCGGATGTTTAATAAATATATAATATGAAATCGTGAGTTGACTTTATAATTTTTGTTTATTTAAGATTTTAATTTTCCAGTAGTTCTTTATATCCCTCAGCTACCCAACCCCTAAATAGCGTAATACTGTATATTGTTATTCTCTTTGAAATCAGATAGGTAGTAACAGTCGCAGCATTTTACAATCAATGCAAACATTTTATAAATAAGAGATGCTCTGCAAATTGGGGGGACTTGAAAATAGGTAGAGCCTATGGCCTCCGAATCCCTTAAGACGGTCCTGTATGGTGGAGAGTAATTTGTGTATTTTTCCGACCCCTTTGTTACATTTCTACCCCTATGAGAAAGGCGTGAGATCGGCGCAGGGCGTTATAAATGTGCATTTTAAAATTGGTTAAACTTAAGATAGGAGCTCGGGACATGGAAAGTTCTACAGTGGAAAGACTGTGGTTTACATTTTATGAAAACAGAATTGAAATCCGTGTCGATTGAGAGCTAACAATTGCTTTTAATCCAAAAAAGAGGGAAACTTTTCTCTCAGTTTTTAACAATGGAAAATATCAACTGATATGACAACGGGTCCACTGCTTTTTTAAAGGGAAGCATATCATTACATAGCGTTGCAATAATGCTTTTTGGAGGGAATTTATAGACTGCATTATGAGGCCGTCGATCTCAACGCAAGATGTAATCTTATGATGACGTCATAATCCTAGAACAAAGAAAAATCGCCGTATGTAATTTGCCCTGCAATGCTTCCCTCATTTGTTAATGTATCTTATCAAAACCGTAGCCCATTGGAATTCCCAAAATATATTTTACTACCTATCATAAATTTGTTTTTGTTAAAATTTTGTATTTTTATGCGAATAAATTTATAACGAAATTCCGCCAAGTTTCTCGCCGTTTAATGGAGAGTGATTTGGATTTGACGTCACAATTACGTTTTGAAACTATGTATAGAATTCGATTTTGATTCCTGTTGCGAATACCGGAAATGAATTCCTACACGTTGAGGTATGAAAGTGGCGTTAACGTAGCCGCGAAGCTTTCTAAATCGTTCTTCATAACTTCACTGCCGTCCATTTTATGAAATTTACGAGTGATGACTTACTGACCTAGTTTATTTAAATTTTAATACGTTAGGACATCGTTAGCTCCTAATTCCATAGTCCGGTTCGAAAGAGGGGTCATGGCGGCCGCCTCAAACAGCGCCCTTGCTTCGAGGATCTGCCGCTTTGTCCTCGGGTATGGGTCTGTCGAAAGTTTACGGATCATGCACAGAAACTCATTTTGGTATGGAAGAGTTTATTCTCGAAACGCGGGTTGCGCGGGGGAGAGGGTAAAATTCTACGTCATTCTCTGCTGATTCTGAGGCTCCAAGTAGAGCTGAATCGCAATTCATTTCCCCTTCACTCTCCCTCCCATGTCTTCTCCTGCAGCACGTGGCAGTTCGCACGCTGCAGTCTAAACCCCCATATAGCGCCTCCCTTTATAGTGGCACCCCCGCATACCGCCCATGAATCGTTGTGAACAGAACTTCAATCGGTTCTAATTCATTAACCGGGCCAATTTCAATAAAGCGACAGTGGCGCCGTCAATGGCGAGAAAGCGATTACTACGTCATACCTACGTATTACAGAAATTTGAAACTTAAGAAATATGACACTTAGCTTTAGGGAATTCCGTGTTCTCCTCGGTCCACCGGATTGGGTTGGGTTGCGTTGATCTTCACTGATATTACTCGTTCATTTCGTCAATATTTTTTATTTCGCCATTTGCTGTCGCTGTCATGGTCGCTCTATTGAAATGCGTCCGGTAGTAGTACAATTTCTCGTCGCTTTCTAGCCATTGACGGCACTACTGTCGCTGTATTGAAATTGGCACAGATAATGGAGAAGATCCCTTCAATCTTATGATTACATAAAGCAAGCATATTGTACCTCGATTTACCGCCATCCCCGCTTTAACGCCAATGTCAGTGATTGTGACAAAGCGCGGCGCTAAATCGGGGTTTGACTGAACGAGTATTTACTTTTGCCCATCTCTACCTTAAGTAGGCGTTCTATTTATCCGCGTGCATGAAGGCTCATGCACGCACAAAAATAGAACGCCCGCTGTTCTAACTTGTGTGTATGGTCTATAAACCACAGACGCATCCAAACGAGATTACGAGCGGCCTTGCTTATTGCATCAATTACAAACATTTCACGTGTCCTCTTGTGTTGGTGGGCTTCTGTTGTTTACATCTTTGATGTCCTTGGAGCCTCTTTTTTATCTCCTTTTCGTCATTTTCATTCACTTTTCCTTTTACAGACCCTTGAGCGTCACCAGACTGCGCTCCAAGCCCCTTCTTTGAGAGACCCTTCTTCCTCCTTATCTGCAAGATGGAGTGTTTTCCTTCTGCCGACCTCTAGCCCTTACCCCTCCTTCTCCTCCTCCCTTCCGATCTCCCTATCTCTTTTACTCCTCACTTCCCCACCCCTTCCCCCTCTTCCCCCACCCCTTCCCCCTCTTCCTCCACCCCTCCCCCTCTTCCCCCACCCCTCCCCCCTTACCCACCCCTCCCCCCTTACCCACCCCTCCCCCTCTTACCCCACCCCTCCCCCCTCTTACCCCACCCCTCCCCCTTGTTTCCCGCCACTCCCCTTCGTCCCCATCCCTCCCCCTCGTCCCCTCCCCTCCTCTCCCTCTTTCCCCTCCTTCTCCTCCCCCTCCCCTCCCTTCTCTCCTCCCCTCCCCTCCCTTCTCTCCTCCCCTCCCCTCCCTTCTCTCCTCCCCTCCCTCCTATCCTCCCCTCCCTCCTATCCTCCCCTCCTCTCCCTCCCTCTCCTCCCCCTCCCCTCTCTTACCTCCCCCTCCCCTCCCTTACCTCCCCCCTCCCCTCCCCTTTTCTCCCCTCCCTCCTTTCCTCCTCCCTTCCCCTCCCTCCTCTCCTCCTTCCTTCCCATCCCTTCTCCCCTCCCCCTCCCCTCTCATTAAATACCCCTTTCCTTCCATTCCTCCTCTTCCGAAAACCACCCCAATTACGCTTGAAAGCATTTTCCCATTAAATTTGGTCGACCTCACCTCGTCGCTATTTCGGAGGCGTTCAGGGGAAAGCGTTAATTCCTTCTTTACGACTTGGAAAAAGAATCTTTATCTTCGCGTAGGGTTACCAGACGTCCGGTTTTTCCCGGACATGTCCTCCTTTTTAGGGTGTCCGGGGACGTCCGGGCGGGATTTCAACACCTGTCCGGAATTTGAATATGTCCTTCTATTGTACGTTTTTTAATATATTTACGTTAATTTTTGGGAAATGTGAAACCTGTCTTCGGACAGCAGCATGATGATGATGGTTTGCAGCTTGTGATTTTAACGTTTTGTCCCTAATTATATCGTGAGATGTTTAATATCATTTTTGACGCTTTACTCGATCATTTTGCTTTAAATTTGTAAATAAGTCGTTCCGCAAACCGCGGTAATAATATAATGTGTCATATTATTATTCCTTTATAATCAGTTTAACTTTTATTTCCAAGTTAATTAATAAACTTAGGTTTAGAGTTTATATTTTTGTATATATTATTCAAGACGTGTATAAAAAGTTGTATATTCCTATATATTATTTACATATTTAGTCTGCATCGTCAGAATTATTGTTTCGGATAACAAGTAATAATAACGCATGAAATTATAAATATTGTTGCATTTTGTTTATATGCGTAATTGTTTAAGTAATAAAAACATTTACGTTCGAAAATTAACTTTAATAATATTTAATTATATTTCCTTTATTGATATAACACCACAGTACAATTTTTGTGCTTAAAAAGATAAATTTTAAAAGTCTGGGTTTTGTCCAGATTTTTGTGTTCTTGTTGTCCGGGAAGTAAGATTAAAAATATGGCAACCCTATCTTCGCGTGACGCGCATTCTAAAGGATGGGAATTTAAAACTGCGGTACTCGCACGAATTGTTTTAACCTCGGTACTCGCGCGGGGTGTTACTGTCACCTCACAGGTGTTTTTGTTAAATATAAATTTATCCTCATTATTCGATAGTTCTTTACTTAGTATGCTTATTGAAAACTATTTGTGGTTATTTACAAGTTAACTGTAGTAAATACAAGACGATTTAGGATGATAAATATATAATTGTAAAAAAGTGTTCGAGGTTATTTTTACGAAACTTTTCAGATGTCATTAGATGAAGTTACAGTTGAAAGATGCTCAGAATATATATATATTCATAAAAACGTCAGTTATGTAATACAACAACAGTATCATAATTAAAAATAATTAGTTCACAATAAAACGTGAATAACATCCACGCTAAGAATAGGTGATTGAGTGATCTTAGAAAAAACGTATTAACTCAAAGAATAACAGCAGGATTCTAAGATTTTTTAGCAGAGGTTTTATACGCGTGCCATTCCAGCTACTTGAGGGGGAAGGGGTCATAAAAGGCCAAAGGAAAAGAACCCTCTCATAAAACATATGCCTGTGGTGTCCACAGCACCCCCACGCGGGTACTGCAGGGTTAAAACCCCTCGTTTTTTAAGACATTGCAATTATATTGGATTAATGTCTTGGAACTGGCAGACACGAAGTTGGTTTAGCGTCATGAAATGAAACCATTGCCCTCCGCGTTGTCATTTAACATTGTAGGTGGGCATTAATTGATGCTAATTTGCAGGCGATGACTGTTGGGGATGTGGTACCATTGAAGAGGGCAGATTAACTGTTCGTTCTGTTGCTAAGCAACAACGGCACCTTCTCACGGTTGCGCGCAAACAATTCCGTTGGAATGGCACCCAAGGCAACGGCATTCGTGCGCGCGCGGTATTCGAGAATTAAACGCGCTGTAAGGCTTGTCTGAATGGTTCCACTGCGCTACTTAACAAAAGCCGACGTAAATTTATGCAAATTCCCCGCGAGGCATACCGTATGAGGTTGTTTGAAAATTAGTATATCCTGTGATGTTTTTCATCGGCGACGTAACGTTTAAATTAAAACATAATTGAATCCATTGTAGACGCAAGGAAATTTTTAACTTATTTTTTCAAAGTATGATTCGTTGGCCGCTAAAAAGTAACAAAATACTTTGTTCAAAAAATTAGTTTTGTGAATATTTAAGTAACTACGGCGACGCTATGAACTACTCAAAATTTTAACGATTTTAATGGTTTTTATTAGATACCTAAAAGCAGCATTTTCTTTATTTTTTAATCAGTTAATTGCGTATCAATCGTGGTTATATTGGGATTAAACAATCCTTTCCTGGAACCTTATGTTGATTTTAAAAATTAACGGCCTATATACCCGAGCGAAAATTCCTCTCATCAATTCATGTTCTGCTATAAAAAATCTCAGCTTACCTCGCCTCGTTCGTAAATATCTTGTTATTTTTTAACACGCTCTTCAAAAATCCTCTTCTTTATCTCTTCCTCTTAAGTTCTCACACTTAAGGAACAGCAGAAAAAATATAAAGCCCTAAGAAAAAAATGTATCTGTGTAAGCGTGGGTGGGGCTGTTTATTAGAGTGACTGTCGACGCCAGCGCCACCCAAGGGAGTGGTGGATTTTTAACGACCATCCATCAAAGCTCTCTCCGAAGAGGAAACTGGAAAACTCCCGATGCTTCTTCGCGTCCTATGGACGGATTTTTATCCGTAGTATCTATAGGAGATCGTAGGATATTTTGGATTCGTCATCGATCCGGCGACGCCTGCAATGGCGGCATTTTGAAACGAGATGCGTGAATCGAGTTTGCTTCTAGATGGGTTGGACCAGCGCTTTAAACTAACCGGTACTGCCCAGCACGCAGTACCGGCACTTATATTTGCAATTATTAGCGTACCGGTAGATTTAAATTCAATTTCTAGCGTAACGGTGGTTTTATCATCGGGAAAAACCTATATTTATAATTTGTCGAATGGCCGTCTGAATGGCACACTATTTGAATAGCAATTTGAATCAAAATGAAGCGACAGTCTTGGTGACATAGTGAGCAACTTTTTGGCTCGCGAATTTGAAGTCTCGGTTTCGATTCCCATCGGTTTACTTTTTTTATTCAGTTTTATAATTCATTTTATGTGATTTGATTGATGTTTTGATTTGAATATGGCCATAGAGTCATTTTTATCTAAAATTTTAAATAAATTTAAATTCATACATTTTCTGTTATCTTGAAATATATTAATTATAAAAGCAAAGTATATTAGTCTATTTTTTTAAGTTGCGCAGCAACGGTCAAACCACTACCTAGTATTTGTAATTTCAGGACATAACTTTGGCAGGTATCGTAGATTACAAAATACAATCTCGGAGTTAAAAAATTTCTCGGATCGACTCATAACATCGTCATTTAAACCAGCGTTTCTTGGCCCGTGGGACGCGCGAAATTTCGAAAATAATTGTTATAAAACTTTTCTCTGCAAAAGTTTTGCAATATTTAAGGCCCTTAAGATTGTTTATTGATGATTAGTATAATACTAAAATGCGTCCAACGTATAAATTCACTTCTTTGGCAAGGTGGAGTTTGCAGAAGGTTTGAGAACCTCTCTTCTAAGCTTTAATTGGCAGCCAATGATAATGAACCAAAGTAACCAGTTATTAATCGCAAGGTTCAAATGAAATGTTTGTGGGTTTGAATCACATGCATGCGCCATTTATAGCTGTTTTTGTTTCGCATTTTTATCGAAGTCGTGATTTATTTTTTGTTTTTAATAATAATCTTCGCGTCTCTTTATATCGTCATTTGAAATATTTTAATGTAGAACTGCCGCTGATTCATGCGTCCAAGCGTACGTATTGTGTTCATATCTGCATTTTTTCTTCGCGGGAACCTCGACGAATAATTAAAATATGTTCTTTTTCCTATTCTGACGCGCTTCTCTCTCTTTTAACCGCAGATCTCTCCAAGAACCGGTTTTCGGAACTTCCACGAGATGTCACCGAGTTCTCATCGCTGGAGCGACTGGACCTTTACCATAATGCGATTCGCTCACTTCCGCAGGCCATGTCGGAGCTACAGTCCCTCACCTACCTCGATCTCAGGTGCGCCTAAGAAAACAAAATATAAATGAAACTGAAAATTTTCATCTTCGCTTATAAGGTTTAAAATGAATAAAAGCTTAACTTTTACTGAGATTACACCTATTTAATGCCACAAATACTTTTTTTAAGGCCATTGTTTCGAAACATATCGATTAGATTAAGATTGGTAGGCCTATCTTTTCCTCACTTAAGATATTAATTTTGCATATGAACTCTACATATTAAGTAGTGCAGCCTTTGTTAAGAGCAATCTCTCATTTCTTCCCCAAAATTCCTCAATACATGTCCACTACACAAGGACTAGTGAGGATATTCATCTCAACAATTACGTTCTAGCTATTTGCCAACATGGGCCTCATAACTCTCTCTCCCTTATTTATAATAAACTTCCTTCAGCCATCAAACGTCTACCTCCCAAAAATTTCAAATGTAAACTGAAATATGGACCTGTTATTAAGTAAAACCTACTATAACATTAGTGAGTGCCTAAATGATGAATTCAAAGAGATATTGTAATACTGTTCCTATAGCAATGTCATAATATTTAATCTCATCGATTATATTAATTATTTGATTTGATTGTGTTGTAGTTTATTTCTTTTTTCTTTATTTGACTTATTCCATGCGATGTGTACTTATCCTATAGGAATCAATAAAAATTATTAATGTTCATTAATATTGAATTGTTGAATCGTAAGATATCAATGGAAAATATTTTTTTCTTGATAAAGGGAAATTTTCTCTCCACTCCACACACCACCCTGGATAGATTCAGTGCCGGAAGACACGCAATTTGGCATTTTTCTATCAATTTGTCCTCAAATTTTCGTGAAGTGGCTGAAGTGAAATTTATTTCGTTTAAATCTTTAGGATTCTTGGAATTCTTCGAATTCTTTTTTAAAAGAAAACTTACTCGGATGAATTTATTTTTTCATTGGATTACTAGTATATTGTCCGTCAAAAACGACGGGTTCGTATTAATAAAAAATGGTATTTAAAATTTTAACTGAAAATAAATTATTTTAACTATCACTATTTATATTGATTTAATTTAGCGCAGTAGTCGGTTGTCAGGATAAACAAATTTTGAGGTAGGGGAGGGGGAGGGCATTTCTCCTTGGGACAGCAATCTGAGCTCGAGTGTTGACAATTACGTTGTCGTCAAAGCAGTTGTCGTTAAAATGGAAATATTCCTCCAAAATATGCGATTTAAACTTTTAATATGAGCGATTTCGAGCTTAAAAATC
The DNA here is from genome assembly GCA_028673005.1 of Tanypteryx hageni. Taxonomy (NCBI): domain Eukaryota; kingdom Metazoa; phylum Arthropoda; class Insecta; order Odonata; family Petaluridae; genus Tanypteryx; species Tanypteryx hageni. The sequence goes on from CM054114.1 coordinate 21,257,415, forward strand.
AGCGTCTGTGTGCCTGTGCTCGTTAGCTTAAATTTGAGTCGCCTATAAAATATCCCGCGTTTGAATTTTAATTCGACGAACAATTGAAGGCTAGCGCGAATGTTTTTTTAAAGACGACTTATTCAAATTCAGTTGTAAGTTTAATGAACAGTAAAAACGAATCTTCCATCCATTTCCGTATTCCAATCGAATCACATGCAATTCCAATCACGGAGAAAAATGTTTCAGGTCAACTCGGAAGCTTACTTCATTACGATAGCGTCGCTAATTTTTCGGGCTTTGATCCCTTTTCAGCGAATGAAGACGCCGTCATTTCGGTACTTTCCCACCTATGTATAATGAAGTCTCCTCGCTGCATATAAACGTGTAACAGTGGTTTGAATAGTGAATGCACTTCTTCAAAAGGATGTAAACAAGCGGAATCTCTCATACACTTTCCGGTCTGATGGTGTAATCTTTCACACAGACTTCTTTCCACTCATTGTCCCTCGTCGACAATAGCGGCGCTTTATTGAGGCAGGCCATGGCAAAAAAAAAGGATGCAATTGTTGGCATAGGTATGAATGACCTTATTTTATAGTTACTCGTCTTTTCACAGGGGTTGCCTTGGTTTTTTGTTAGTCCCTTGGGTATGAATTTTTACTGTTATTTTTTTAAACTCGTAAATGCAATTTAGGGCGCATGTTAATTTATTTTGATTTTTGTTTTTTTAAAACCCCTGATTCCTTAACAGCGTGTGAACAAACGAACGAACGAACTTATCCTTTATCACTTCAGTTACACAATGCGTTTTCATCCAAAAATTCTTTTAATTTATAACTCTTTAATTATTAGCATTTGGTAACAAGAAACCTACTTGAAAGGATTATCTAAACGTACTAATTTATTTTCCAGAGAGGACAATAAATAAGTTATCTATGATAGCCATCGTGACTATAATTTTATTCTCTTGATTCAAATGGAAAATTACTTCATATTTTGGTCTTATATATGGAATTTATTTTAATATACAAATCGCCAAATATTTTTTAAATTGGAGATGCAAGTTGTGATAATATGGCTCACGTTGATATAATTTTCATCCTCATTTTATTTGCGAAAACAACCGTAAATATGTTGTGCCAACAGGAATTTTAGCTCTCTTTTGATAGAAATTAGAATAAAAAGAGTTTGTAACTTTTTCACAATTACTTGAGCTGTGTGCATTGAGTACAAAATCATAGCTGCATTTGCTGCGGAAATTTTCCAAGATTTTTGGATGAATTTCTGGTTCGGTTTACGGCTCAGTGAAAAAATAATATTTGGTTTCGCTTTAATTCGCGGTTCAGCAAATTTGTTCAGTTCAGCGGTTCAGCTTGGTTCGGTTTCCTGCACTGGTCAAATATTGCAGTTTTAAATAAGTTTCTGAGAAACACGGAAAGAGAATTTTATTATAATTCTAATTGCTTTGTGGACTTTCCTAATTTTAGCTTTTAATACCATCAAGAAATTCAAGATTCTGATCATTTTCTTCAAAATGTTTGTGTAAAACAAAGACTTTTAATTTTTGCAAATCAGTAACAGACAGATAGTAAATTTTAGCGGTCCTTGTCCAATTTCCTCTGTATCTTTCTCTTATATTTCTCGTCATCCATCATGCGTTAGGGGTCAAATATCCGTCTTTGCCTGATTTACCCGTATCACATATAGGCACTGCTTCAATTGTTGTCCCTATTTTCTAAGGCAGCATTTTCCCCAGATTATAATTTCTCTTGGGAGTTTTTGCCGTATTTCATTGAAAAAACTGTAATATATGAACTGACGAAGAAACTACTACTTTTATCATTATTTCTATAGTATAATTCAAAATTTACAAGACTTAAAAAGTTAATCAGGACACCCCAGTAATTCAAGCCGATACAGTTCTTAGATAAATCTTCCACTTCATTCAGTATATTACAACAAGATGATCCAAACGGAACTTATGATGCATACTTTCCACGTAGGATTGCCAACTCGTGAGGAGTTGATTCTGGGAGAGTTCCGCTCCATGAGTAGGAAATTTCGGGAGAAGTTTCCCAAAGGTAAAAAACGCTTAAGCGAACCACGAAACTTGTATGATTATATTGATGAGAAAACACATAACGAAAACATGGTTAATCTTAATTTTATCTTTTATTTTCTCCACATACGTAGTGCAGAGTTGTTTTTGTGAAAAAATCGAGTTCGAGGTTTGAACGGAAATTCACGGTACCCCTGAACACGTTTTCACTCTTTCCTCAATTATGTCGGTGTGTATATATGTGTGAGAGTTTTGTTTTATGAGCACTCAAAACCCATATACTAATGGTCAGGGAAAAACAAAATTTATTATTTGTAATTTTTATTATAATTTTTGGCTGAAATCGGTTAACGGGAATTGGATGTTTACCCTTTTCATTGTTTAGTTTTTGGCAAATAACTATTTCATATCTTCATTAATATAGATGGTACTTATTATAAACGTTATATAAAATATTATTCTTTAAAATTTTTGTATTTAGCAAATTTTCGTAGAACGTATTGTTTAGAACAGTGTATCTCAACCGCCGGTCCGCGGGCCAGTATTGGCCGATCGGTGATATTCCATTTTTCTCATAAAGGTTTTATAATGGACGGCTTTGGTTAATGAAAGACTTATTTTCAGTTGTCAAAGTGCAACAATGTCAAATAATTGGTGGTTTAAATTGATTTTACCGGTCCTTGGAGGATTATTCAGATAATACCCCGGTCCCTGGTAAACTTTTTGTTATTAAACCGGTCGGCGATGAACTTTCGGTGGAGAACCGCTGGTTTAGAAGATATTTAATTTTTTCCGTAATTTGCTAATAAAAAAAGCAACACGTCGGGAGAAATAAGATATAACAGAATTTAACGGAAAAGGAAATGGCGCAGCATTTTTTTAGCATTTTAAAATTATTTACAATAATCGTACGAATTTGGCACTTGAAATATGATGACGCATGAATCAATGATAATTCACTTTCCTTTCATCGATTTTCAATCCGTTTCAGTTCATGTTACAAATTCGTTTTGAACGCAGACATCCGACGTTATTTTCTTTTGAAAATTTTTTTGTCTATTTTTCCTATAGTTATTAGGGTTATTGGCTTACAATTGTTTTTACATTGTTACATATACATATTGTTAGTACACACAGAAATCATTCTTACTGCTCCTGTCTATTCAGTTGCACATAGATTACATCTGTTTTTCTTTACATTTTGCAGCCGCAATCAGTTGACACACCTCCCTGGGGGTCTATGTTCTCTCCCCCTGAAAGTATTGAGGGTTGCGAACAACAAACTCAACACCCTCCCTCTTGACCTAACGCGCCTTGGACCCACGCTGACGGAACTTGATGCTGACTGCAATGAAATAGCTTCCCTCCCGCCCAACGTGGGACAGCTTTCATCTCTTAGGTCGCTATGCCTTCGGAGGAATCTTCTTACCTACCTTCCTGTTGGTGAGTTGGTAATCATTATCCTTTTATCTCATAAGTTTGTGATTTAAGTTTTTGCTGCAAAATAGGACTGATGCAAAGTATTTCTTTTTCTAATCAAAAGTGGGCAATATCAAATTTATGGCAATATTTTTTTGTGATACTTAATGGAGTACAGTCAAACTCGGATTTTACACCACTGTCCAGCACTAACATTGGCAGTGAATCAAGGTATATGCTTGCTCTATGTAATCATAAGGTGGAAGTTCTGTTCACAACAATAAACAACAACTCATGGAAGTTATGTGGGCATGGCACTATATAGATGGGTGCTAATTTGGGGTCTCACTGTATGGGTTTTTGTATTTTCAGGTATTATCATTCTGGTGCAAATATTGTCCAGTTCATTTAGCTTTGTCTTTCTTTTTTACACTTGGATAGTAATCAAGATTAAAATCTTAAAATTTTGTTTCCCTTAGCTTGTTTCCTTTGATCTTTAATTGGTATCTCTAATGCTCATAATCATAGAAATGTCATTAATTTTTTAAGCTTATTTTTTTAAACATTAAAAAGCTTCCCTGTGATTTCCTTTTAGAAATCACAAACCTCCGGCTGGTCCGGTTGGACATTAGTGAGAATCGAATATCATTGCTCCCAGTTGAGCTGAGGAAAATGACAACTCTCGTCACCCTGGAGCTCAGCGACAATCCTCTTATCACTCCTCCTGCCTGTGTAAGTTCTTAAAAATCATGTTATTCCAACAGTTCATGAGTAAACAGAGAAACGTGATTGTAACAGTAGCAAATTTCCCGATTTTGTACTCTTGGTTCACAAAGTTTTTCTTGATTGTTGCCATTTAGCTCTGTACTCGAGGTCGTGTCCACATATTCAAGTACCTCGAGATTCAAGCCATGAAAGATGACAAGAGGAAAGGAGTTGTGTCTTTGACTTCTAGTGACGAATCCAAGATTAGGAGACATCGTAAGCCTGGGCTTTTTTCGGACTTAAGGTAAGTTGCAGTCTTATGAGTATTATTATCATGACTGGCTCAGGGTGTGGACAACTCTGTTCAATTACAAGAAGCAGTATAACTGTTAGTTTTATGCAAAATCTTTTCTTTCCAGATTGTCACTGCTAGAATTGAATTTAATATCTACAGAATAGTTTGACGTTAGACATCTTATGGTTATGTATTAGAAATAATTTACTATGGTTATGCATCAAAATTGTGGTAATAATTCTTGGAGTTTTGATGAATTACAAATTAATTAAAAATAAATTATTGCCTTGTGCTATCTTTGTGTATCTTTCGAAGCAATTGTTCATTTCAACTCTGAAGTCATAAAATTCATATTTTTCTCTGGCAAAAGCCCAAACCATATATGCACATTATCTTAGTAGATGTGGAAATTAGTTATGGAATGATAATTTTGTGATCCATAATTATATTTTCTTTATTTTTTACTTTAGATTTTTATTTATTGTGGTTGAAGTTTCTTCAGCATTATTTAAACTGAGGGAGTCAGTAATTCGCAATAGTAATCACGATATTTCGGTAGCACTTTTCAGTCATTTTTGAACATTGGAAACAATAGTCATGCAATTCTTCCTGAAAGCAAAAATATATTTTTAAAGTTGGATTTATCTTCTTTTATCCATCTTTTACTTTATGAATTCAGGTTGAACAGTTAAAGATAATTTCTCTTTAAATAGTGTCTCTTTATACTGCTGCTTAACATTTCAACTTGAGATTGAATTTGAATTAAATTAATAATCAAACTATAAATAAAAATGAACCTCTTTCTACATATTTACAAGGAATAGAATGATTTCTATATTGATTTTCTTTCGATATTCTAGGCTGGCAAATGGTCTCAGTGCCCCTTACAATGTTCCTGAGGAAGGTGGTTGGCAGAAGCGATATACAGTTGACAGTGGGTACAGCACAAGTGATGGAATCGACAGTAAAGGCTGGTCTCAAGATGCAAGGGTGGTAAGAAGGCAGTTCCTTGTAATTTCATTTTCGGTTGTTTTTGCTTATAGCGTTGATGTATCATTTTATAATTGTTGAGGTTTAAAAGCAATTGATACCATATATAATCAAATGTAAGCCGACCTCCACTTTTTGCAAGGACACATAAGGAAAATTTCTTTTAGGGTGTACAGACATTTTGGTTTCATGGATCTTTCGCTTAAAATATACCAAAAAGAATAAATGCTTCTCTTTTTCTCTCCTCCAGCATCTCACATTTGACTCGTCAATCTCATTGTGCAGCAAAATTAGATGTTTCATCCACGAATGCGATCACTTTCCTCTTAAATTTTGCAGAATGATGTGTTCTTCTCATAATGGGATTATTTAAAAAAAACTGAAAATCTCGCCACACTGAAAGACTGAAATTTAAGCTTGCGAAGGTATGAGGAAGTGATGGTTGGCTCAGGGAATCCCAGTATGTGTATGCTAGACACACTGAATCAACATAGTGAACAATGTAAATGTTTTGATAAAGTAAAATGAAACACTTGTCTTCCTACATATCTAGAGTATACAGCTTCTTATGCACACGAGTGCAAGGTATCACAGCGATTTCATCGACTTTGATGCGGTGCACACTTTTTGCATAATTTATTTTTTAGTATTCAGTCTTTTGATTCTTTTTTCATACATTTTAAGTAGATTGTTTACTTCCACTTTAATACACATATCTTGAGTTATAATGTAACTACAGACATTTTGCCGCATTTCTGTGTGCAGTAAGCAAGATATTTGCTGCTCAAAGAAGGAGAAAAATGAAAGAAGATATCCCAAAACGCATTGAACATATCAGAATGTGATATAACAGAGTACATATGCATCTACTATGTCGAAATTATTTTCAAAATTGTCTTCAAAGGCACTCAACGCTCATCCATATTAATTTGTTTCTCAAGTGCATTCTTCTTCTGCATGTTTACAGCATAGGGCTCTTGCTGCACCAGCTTTCGATTATATATGGTATTCATCTATGTTTTTATTTTTAAAGCAATTATTTAATGTAAAATGCTATAATTTTGGAGAGAAACCACTTTTACTATAGTTCTTTGCTAATTCTTGGTAGAAGGGACCCTAAAGTTTATGATTGATGTGCTTTATTCTCATTTAAGCGTCTTTTATAGTGTTCCATGGATACTAGTTACTTGTTTTTTCATAAATTATTAATGCAATTGCTTTCCTCAGAGTGCTACCATGGCAGAAGAAGATGCTGGAGGCCTAACCATGGGTATAATTGGCAAAAGTAGGACGGATCAAATCCAACCAACCAAGCCTGGAAGTTTGCCGGTGACGAACGGGGCAGGTGTAGGAGCGGCGTGTTTCAGTGGGACATCAACCCCATCGACCATTAGTCCTGGAGATAGCTACATGGATTTGGAGGAAGAGCTTGCAAAGGTGGGTGTGAGCTAGTAAACATTTGTGCTCTTATGTTGTTTATCTTATATCGAGCTGGTCTTTATTTTTAAACTATCTGGAAAATTCCAATAAATTTCTATCACATCTCACTTTATGTCATCTGTTGGTGGCCAAACATATTACTTCGGCCTTGCAATTTATCCAAGCGAAAATGTTGTGTTCATGCTTGAAGTGTCAGTATGGGACAGACCATACTGAAAGTCACTTTTTAAGTTTGGCAAAGAATTTGGACCATAAAAATACACTTGATAAGTTTAGTTTTTTTGAACAATTTAGTGGTGATTATTTTGGTTATTTTTGTGAAGAATTTGGTTGGCCATTAAATATTACAAAAGTATTTCCCGTTTTGGAATTAAAAGTTATGGATTCTCTCATAGGTATGGCCATATGAATATTTTTGGAATGGTGGATCGAAAATTTTCAGCTATTTAGTGCATTTCAGATGTGCTGGTGGTGCAGCTGTTGAGTGGTTTATCAATCGCCATTTCACATCTTTTGCTCAGGTTCGCCAAATGGAGTCGAAGGAAGCTGCGGAGGAGGTGTTGGAGAACGGGAGGAGACGAAAGGGTAGTGGGGGTGGATCATTCCAAGAGCAGAGTGGGAAGAGGGTGGTGGGACACGTCAGGTGGGCTAACTTTTCATAACAGAAATATAACATAAATAACATTCTAAAATCTTTTGTGAAGGTAATTCACTTCAAATAATGGCTAAATAATGTCTCCATTTCCACTGCCAAAAATTGTCATCTGCGATTGCTGCAAAGGAGTGCTTGATGAAATGGTTTCTGAGGCAAAGAAAATTTTTATATTTATTTGAATTAAAAAAAAAATTATTTGTTTTTGGTTCTTTGATTTAGTGATTTCAAAAAAGCTTATTAGCTGATTTTGTAGTTATTAAGGTTTTTTTATCCATACCAGCATGGATAATTTCAATGTTGCAATGGCTTGTATGAAAGAAAATATTCTCTTTGCGCAGGTTCAATTCAAGTGGCTCAAATGGGGTCAATGGTGATAGTCCAGAACATCTCAAGGCTGTACAAGCTGTGTCTAGCATAGGGAATCCAGAGTCTGCGGATCCATTACGGGGGGTGCAGGACGATGCAAAGAAGCCTTTGGAACACATTCAAACATACAGGTGGGTCCAAGATTTAATCATCCTATTACAGTGAAACCCCCAAATTCGTGGAAGTTACGTTCCAGAAAACACTGTGAATTTGGAATCCGCAAAAATGGAAGCAAAGGCCTTATGAGAAAATGGGGGTTAGGTTCTCGGCTCTCCATTATTTTGACAACAATAATTGATGAAATGGTAGGCTAAAAGTGGTTTAGAACCATTATAATATACCACTTAAATCTGCCGTAGCCATGCAGTAAGTTTGCCAAGATAATTTCGTGTAAACCATGATTAACAATAAATATTCCAAAAAAATATTTATTGAATCACGTAAAAGCCAAAAAAATGCATACATTAAATTTGGTGTGTGGTACAATACGAATCCCATGCCGAGTGTACTGTTACACTCAGCATAATCATACCTTAAAAAGTTAAAATGAAGATATTGAAGCAATCTGCAAAAAATTCAATGATGATGAGGAAAGCGGTGATGATGACGATGGTGATGTTTGATGATGAAGATATTTTTCTACTTCTTTTACAAAATATTTGTTAAACCATTCTAAAAACAGCGCACTTGTAACCCAGGATTTTTGGTTAGCTCTTGAAAATATTGGTAGACCATGTTCTATGTTTTCTCCTTTGATGTCAGAGGGTTTAAAGCCCGGTATACAATGATGGGCTTCATCATGCAGTCTCTTGAAGCATTAGCACATTGGAGAAGGGTAAATCGATCTTTGGCTGCTTTAAACCCAGGAACCGATTTCTCTTCAACTGACAAAAATGTTCTTGAAGGCATTCTTTTCCAAAACAACGCTGTCTCATCTGGATTGAATACTTTCTGTTGTGTGTATCCCCCATCTTCAGTGTATTTTTGCTGTTGTTTGGGAAAACTTTCTGCTGCTACATAGTCTGCGGACGCCTATTCACCGATGGCAGCAGTAGGCAGAAAACCTGTGAAACAGTTAAGCATGTGAATTTGGGGGTTCTACTGTACTTTTATTTTTTTGCTCTATAAATTTAATAATCAGATTCAGATCATTAAATTCTACTTATCACTATGTGCCAGTGGTTATTAACCAGCGATGCCCGCATCCCTGGGAGTGCAGGGCACTGGTGTAGGGGGTGAAGGATGCTCAACTTAAAAGCATCACTTCCCATATGTTTTAAGTAACCAGAGAGCCTCCTACTGTATTTTAAACAAGTTATTTAAATAATTAAACCGATTATGAATTTTCTGGATAATTTATAATCTAGCAGAGCTTTGCAAAGTGTAATTGTATTTGCAACAAACTACTTATGTGAGCCAAGGTTTTCAACTTTGCCGTATGTTAAGTACAAGTCCAGAAATCAGTTGGATGTAGTAGATGATAAGTGTGTAGCCCTATCCAAGACATCTCCTCAATTCCAGCTTTTGACTGATGCAAAACAGCACCAGCACTCACACTAAATTTTGTGCTAGCTATTTTTTAGTTAAATACTTTATAGTGGAAGCATTTTCATGTTTGGATTTTCAAGATTTTTCTCATTAAAAAATTTTGCTGTAGTGCTTGACTTAAAATGTAAGATTAGGGGAAATGATTCTCATGACTATTCTTATTATTTTGTAAGCACATAATAATTTTTTAAAAATTTGGTGTGCAAAAGGATACCTTGTGAGATTCAGGAGGTGCATTGGGAGAAAAAGGTTAAGAATCACTGATATGAGCAGATACTTACGTCTTGTAGATGTATCATAACTGAGTTACTAAAAATAATTGTAGAAAAAAAAAGAAAAATATTGGCAATTTGGTTGTAACAATATTTGATTGTGAATAACAAAAATGGCAGCATTGTTTTATTTATGGTTTTATTATGGATGTAAAGATTTCTCTCTCACATTTATATGGCAATAAAAGTACATCTCTTCTCTATAAATTTTCAAGTAATCTTTTTTCAGTAGAATTCCAGAGCTTTGTCATTGAGATATTCTTACTTATTCTAAATCTGTTATTAAATAATGTTTTTCTACTTTGGCATGCTTTATCTATAAGGAAGTTTGATCTAATTGTGTAACTATTATTGGAAATGTGTTCTGTTTATACTGCTACATTATACTAATACTGATACATTTCTAGGATAATCTTTCAATGGTGTAATTTTGTTGTATACTTTCTCAGGGAATATAAAGAAGCTCTTAGGCAGCAGAGAGGCCAAGAGGGTCTGAGCATATACAGGGCCCGTGGCGGGTCTTCTGTCGATGGTCCTCAGACTCCTGGATCACCTGTTACCCCTGGTTTTTCCAATGATGTATTTAGGGTACCAGATACACAACCACCAGTAAGTCTGTTCTTTTGCCTTTGGAATCCTGGTATAGAAATAAAAGAAATAAGCAATGCAGCCTTTTAATTTCTACATATTTTTCAACTAGTACAAAAGCCCGTTCATATGATGGAAAGGGATATATTATTTGTTATTTACCTTATTGATTGATTTATGAGTTGATTTATTGGGTATATTTCAGGTGCTCCAGTTTGCTGATTTGAATCTTTTATGAGAAATTTCTTTGCTTCTTAAATGCCTTTCTGCTATTACCATATTTACACAATACTAAGACGACCCTCTCCCCCTTTTAGCAGACTGTCAAAACAGAAAAAAGATCTTATGACCTAATTTATCACTGAATGTATTTGGTGTATAATTCAAACGTATTCAGTATAGGTAAACTAGTTTATTCATTAATTGAAACTGTTTGTTACAAATTTTTTATAAAAAAGTTATTTTATATATGTATTTTTAAAATTAAGACTTTATTAATTGAATTCTGGATCGTAAGTTTCGAGTGAAAAATTTCAGTGGATACAATTAGTTTATCTTATGTTTCATATGTTTAAGATACATTGATTAAATATGTAACCATACTTTCTACGGTTCTATGACAGCTTGTCGTGATCAGTTCATCGCGTGTCAATATATCACTCGTCAATTCATCTCTTGACAAATTCGTCGCGAGACACCATGACTAGTGAATGGCAGGGGGAGCCACTTTTCCACAAAAAATTTTTCTTTATATTTCGATAATACCGAAATGAATTGCATTTCTCTTTGCAAATTATGTGAGACACATTAGATAGTGTATGGCAGAGGGTGACTCCCAAGCCAACAAGTGTTTCCCCCTGCCGTACACCAGTCTTGGTGTCTCCCCTTCCTATTTGTCGTGCAACAAATATGTCTCACGATGAAATTGTCACTCTAGGAATTTGTCTAGAGATAAATTGATGAATGATGAGTTTGTCGTGCGATGTATTGATGGGTGACAAGTTAACCACGTGACTAATTGACACGCCACGTATTGTTTCATGACGAATTGATGTGCAATCAGTTGACCTCAATGTATTGACGGTACATGACTACTCAAATTGAAGACAACCCCCCTGAAATTGATTAGGGTAAATATGGTGTGTTTTACTTCAAGTCTATTAATGTAATTGAGTTGTAAAAATTATTCATATGCTATATCAAGATTATAATTTTAGTAATACAGATGAAATTCAACTATGTATCTTCCACAAAAGTAGTACTTAGTTGAATTTCATTTACATCATGAATAAATTCCACAAAGTAGAGCCTGAAATTATTAATGAGATAATTTTATTAGTTAGTCACCAATCTGTGACCAATTCCTGTCTTAATCCTTCTTATAATTATCTAGGATGATGACCGTCTTGCTTCAAGTCAGCCTACAGACTCTTCCTCTCCATATCACAAAAGGGCAGGTCCCAGTGAGGGCGAGGGAGGGCAAAGGTTGGGACGAGGAGATATGTCCATTGACCAGTCTTCGATATATCAAGCAAAAGTAAGCATCATCATCCAGTTTTGGTAATTTTATGGGTATTAAAATTATTTCTGCCCATCTGTCTACGTTGAGTTAAACTTCACTTCACTTTATGCTCCTAGCCAGTAGCACATGTGTATGAATCTTACCATAATAAACACATCGCGACCTTGATTTACATTGTCCCATTTTATGAAATTTCGAAGTTAAGAAAAATTTTTTTTGTCCATTGCTTCATTATACGAATTAAAATCTTGAAGTTACGTAAAAAATCCATTAGTTTTTCATAACAAATCTGTCAATGAAAACAAGAAGCCTATCCAAACTCCTTCGACTGATTAAGATGTCGAATCCTCCCTTTCTGCTGTAGCAGGTGATTCTACATACGATGATGATAATGTAAAACCTTCGCCTCATGCTGTATAATACGGTACTAAATATGATGACACAGATGAAGATATATTTTTCATGGAATTAAGTTATTACTGATTAATTATTGTACTGTTTTATCTATTTTTTATTATGTATTTTTTATTTTAGTTACAATAAACTTTGACAATACGCATGTGAACCATGCCTTTCGCCCCACTGCAGATACCTTGGCGCTACGCGCTTTGCATTCAGCCTTGCTAGTTTTGATAAAACTTATGTCATTGAGTATTCATTGTCATAATGTATTTTAATACAAATGCATTGAGTATAATTGTGATAATTGACGATATAATCATTTATAATTTCAAACTGTGATCGAATAGTCAGTCAAGTTACTACGACATCAAGTTATATGAAATATAACACAACGCTAAGCAATGTACATGGAATAATTATGCTCCATATTATATTTCTTAGAAACAAGTTCTGTGCCATATAAGGGAGGGTTTTTTACCATGAGAATATATCTTATATTATATAATGGAAGCTAATGGGATATTATGGCTCGATTGACGGAACGTTTTTCAAGAAAGTAACCATTTCGTAAATTGGGGTCTCCCTGTAGTCTGTCAGAAGATTGGTCTGCAATTGTAGGTTAAACTAGCTTATTTGCATCCTGCTGTCCTTAACAAACTTTTTCATTTCGTAATCACAACTCTCTTTCCTATTTAACTTATCTGTCACTTGAAACCTTTTTCTTCATGTTTCTCTTTTGCCATTAAGTTTTCCTTTCCTATTAGATCTTTAATCAAGTTGTCAGTCCTTGGGAAATGCCTCATCCAATATAACTACCTCTTTCTTATCTGCTATACTGTCATTCTCTCCTCTGTTATTTTCCTTAGCACTTTTTCATTTACTGCATCTATCCATTTTCTTTTTCAGCTCTTTTATCCTTGCTCATATTTAAAAAATTTCCAAGTCTTTAATAAAGCGGTTCTTAAGTGTTTTATGTTTCTGTCTCATACAATAATCCCCATAAAAACATCTTCTTTATCTTTTCATTTATTTTGCTCTCTATTTATGTATAGTTGAGAGAAATTTGTGTCAAGACATCTTTGCAAAGTGCTCTCTATCTCTTTTCAACTTGCAATTATTAATAGCCATAGGTTAAGAATAATGCTGAAAACATCAATATTTTAGTGCGATAAGGTCTTTTCTTTCTTTCTTTCATATGCATTTCAATTAACTCTGATCATTCCTGTATTATTCACCCTTAATAAAGTCATTTGTCTGTTCTGTATTATCAGTGAATATATTTTAAGGATTAACTGTGTAGCTTGTTTTTTGCTGGTAGATTGTATTTGATAAATGTTTTAATAATCGATTGTCTAACTTTTCATAGTAAAATTTCCATTGCTGTCACAGTATGCTGTAATTATTACCTTAATAATTGAAAACAAATGATACCATGTTTATATTTTCAAAATTGAGGATGAAAGTTGCTGCCACTTTTACATATTATGTAGCATTTCATCTGACACCAGCTCATAATTTTTTTCCCATTTGGTCCTTTTTCATACGGAATATGAAATAATCAACAATTTGTTTCTCAAGCGATCGCATTACATCATTTTATTTCTTCCAACAGGCAAGAAATGGCGGTATTGCGTCAACCATTAGCAGTAATGGAAATGGCACCACATCCTCGCAGGCGATTCCCATGGTGAACGGTGGCCACCAGCCTCACATCCACAGTCCTCAGCACCTCTCCAAGTCCCAGAGGGCCCCAAACGGCGCTGCCTCCCCACCTCCTTACTCTCCCCCACCCTCCATCCTCTCTCCCTCTCACCAGATGTCCCTTCAGGGAGAGAATGGAAGCAAGAGGCCGTCGGCCTTGACCACCGCTGGGAATGGACCGAGATTGGTCACCACATCGGTCGGTTACTTAGGTGCTAGCCAGCAGACGCGCTCTAGTCTCCAATGGCCTCCGCCTCCTCAACCGCCATCCCCTGCGTCTCCATCATCGGCAACCCAACCCGTCCTGCTGGGTGATCCTGGAGGGGCAACGAACGCGGGCGATCCATCGGCCATGAGATGTCGAGGGGGAAGGGTAGCATCGGTGAAGCAGCAGCTGTTCTGGAACAGAGACGTGTCGCCACACAAGTTGACTTTTACGATGAGGAGGGAGTTTGAGAAAGCTAAAGAGGAGGCGGAACTGATTGAAAGAATGAGGAGTGTGAGTATTAAAAATCCACAATGTTTTTTTATTCTTCAATACTTCACTGCAGTATCTTACTGTTTATCAAGAGTGAATCTGTTGCTTTTTCTGGCATTCCAAGTATAGATCTTATATTTGGTATATAAATGTTTGGTGATTTTAACACATTCAAGCCAAGCGCCATAAATAGATGATGCTCAGAATTTGCCGAGATCCGAGCGCCATCTATAGATGACATGCTCCTATGCGGTTCCCTCTCTGCTTTCAAAATTTCGCACCCCTCCATTTCGTCAGGCAAAGGGCTCGAACCTTCAGAAAGGTCTCATTTGAAGTCCGTCTTTCGTATGGTATACTTTGCTCATCGTTACAAGTACACCACCTTTTTGAACTTTGCAAATAATTGAATCTGGAAAACTGATGCGAAATGCAAATTTGCGAAGTGCTAGTCCTATTTTCCCATAAGACGCCATGTTATTTTGAGAGAGTGGTTCTCAGCCATCCTGAAAAATTCACTTTTTTATCATAAATAATGCAGTTTAACAGAAAATTAAGAAAAACGTAACTGCAAATGAAAACCTAGTATTATAAAGCGAAAAATATACTTTGAATTACCTTCAAAATGCATAATAGCAAATGAAAACCCAGCATAACAAAGCGATTACACTTTCTGCACTTGTATGGTTTACCTCCTCAAAATTTCGCATGCAATTTTCGATCCTATTTTGTTCATTCTAAGGAAATGGTTTGGTTTAAATTGAACTACTAAAATGGAATGTTGAGTACGTCATGCACGAATGTTTTCCTGGTTCCTGCAACAAACATTTCCAAGCCGCAAAAAAAACGCTAGCATTAAAAAGTGGTTAAATTTCTTTTACTAATTACATTAGAAATGCATAACAGAAAACCAAAACCTAGCGTAAGAAAGTTATAACATTTCTTTTAGTAATCCCGTTCAAAATACACGGCAGAAAATCTTACGTTACAAGATGATAGCAATTCTTAGATTTACATTAAAAATTTGTAATAAACAATGAAAACCTAACAAAACAAAAGTTCCTTAAATTACATTCCAAATACAAAGATACGATACTAGCATTAAATCATTAAATATTTTGGTCAAAAACCAGCAACTGCTAATAACGAGCATTATAAATATAATAATGTCCTTTTCTAGGGTGCTAAAGTTTAAAATGACCTTAGAAACAAAAAAGTAGAGTTCATGCTTGTTGGCATCGTAAACGAATGATGCGAAATGCAAGTACAGTAGAAGCCCTTTTATCCATCGCGGTTGGGACGGGCAGTTAGTTGGTTAATCGAAAAGTTCAGTTAAAGAGGAGAACCAATAGAAAAGTACATACACAGTCTGTATTTTAAGAATTTATTTTTATGTATTTGAAATATATGAAGACAATACAGATACTAATGTTATGTTATAAGCCATTCATTTTAAAAATAAAAAATTTTCCAATAGAAAAGTATCCTGATGCTGTAGGCTCGTCCTTTTTTTGCCCTCGTTTTTGTTGGTAGCATGTAATTTAGACCCGTTTCGTCTATATTGTAGAGTTGTTCTCCAACTAATTTTTCTCGGTCAATAAATAAATCCTGCGAAAATTTTTGAGCAGCATGCTGATCAGATGATAATTTCTCTCCAGTGATGATTAATACATGGATGCCATGACGTTTTATCCAACGTCCAAGCCATCCATAACTTGCAGTAAATTTCTCTGCACCACCAATTTTTCGATTTAGGGTTAGGGCCTTTTCCTTGAGTATGAGAAACATATTAGCACAAGGGACAGCTCGTGACATTGTTGCGGAGTGGAAGGAATCCTGAAATTTTGCATACTTGTTAACACCCTTGAGAAACTAAAATCTGTGGTTACAGCCTCCCAACTATTTTTGTTTTCGAGTTATAAATTTTTAAAGTTTTAACAGTTTTGTGAAAATCGGCGTGCATGCAGCTCTTTGAAGGATCATAACTTTTGAACAACACAAGTGAGAAAGGTCAGTGACCACGTGTTTTAAAGTGAATGAGTAGTAGTTTTCAATAACTCGAGAACAAAAATATATAGTTGGGAGGCTGTAACTTCACAGATTTTTGTTTCTCGAGAATGTTAAGAAGTATGCAAATTTCAGAATTTTAAAAAAATACTGTCGGAAATGCCATGGAATGGCCCGTATAAAGTATGACCACGTGACACATTAGTCACGGTCTCGCGTTGTGAGTGGCGCAGCGCGCTGAATTTTGTATTATTTTATTATGTTCCAATTGCAGTCCCATTTTTCCTAAAACGGTTTTCTACAGTAGAAAGTGTATAGAAACCCGTGGTGTGATTTAAATTTCGGTCAATTGGTGGGAAGGGGGTCAAATTTCAAGTTAAATATCTAATTGCAAATATCTTAACGATTTTAAACCAAAGGTAGTCTTTGTTGTATACCATTGGAAAAGATGCGTTATTCACTTTAACCCTTAGTTAGTCGCGTGAAAAAAAGTTCCGTAATTAGTCGCGTGGGGTCAATATGACCCCAAAATAATTTCTAAAGATAAGCAATAATATATTAATTTATTTATATTTTACTGGAAATAAAATCAATCTTACATTATAATACAATTATTTATTAATAATTTTTACAATAAACATTGATTAAATTAACTTAAAATATTTTTTTGTATTTTCTAATCACTTTCCCTCTCCCCACATTCAATGCACTTCATTATCATATGGTCTTTGCAAGTAAAAGCTCCACAATTTCCACATCTAGTGGACACTTTATTGTCCTTATTTCTTGGGCAATGTTCGCATCTTCCTGTTGATAGTCCCGATCCTGGTGATGGACCTTCCTGCGCAAGTCCCTGTTGAGTGCATATGCGCTTTCGGAGATGCCTAGGTATAAACTGACTCTGAGACCTCAAAATCTGTAGATCCTTTATTAATTCCTTCGATAATGATTTCAAGAAATTTCGCCTTGTCATTTCCTTTTGAACGTTTTGTTTATAAACAATAAAGGCATTTATGGCAGAAACGTTCAGCTAATAAAAAACACAGCTAACGGCCATCTTTTCGTTCTTCTGCCAACATTATAAGCAGCGCAGAGCTGATCGCACTTTTTGTTGCATTGTTGCATGAAGATCGCGTTGAGGGCTTTATTAGTGATAGGACTATTTTTGCGGAGATCACTCACACTTGTGGGTTAGACATCGGTCGCAGCAAGGTCACTTTCCGGCCCCACCTACAGCATGAAGTAGTTTATGGCTGCCCCCAACAAGCAGAAAGATTCAAGCTCACTTCTGCTGTCACCAAGGTTTGCCCTCGATGGGGCTTTGGACAAAAGTTGCCTCCTCAAGCGACCCAAGGGGTTCGTGCCGAGGTCCAAGCGCGTCCTCCCCTATAAGTGTGAACATACTTGGGACTTCTCCATAGAAACCCCATTGAAAATAGGATTTTTATATTTTGGTCTAAAACGTCCCAACCGTGACCATCATGCGACCGGTAGGAGATCCAAAAACTTTGAAGATTGCCGATCTCATTCGTGTTCGTGCTTATTCCGAAAAATAAGGGAGAAACTCGTGCTAAAAAGGGTGAGCGGTAATGAAAGGCAAACCGCTTTCTTTTATCCTTTTTGCACATGGGTACTAAGAGCTTCATCCAATGAGGGTGATAAAAAAGCTGCCAAAAGTCGCTAGAAAGATGTTCCATTTTTGAGAGTATTTCACAATAATGACGAAAGCATGTGATAAATAATTACTGTACAGAAAAGGGAATAATATGGATGTAGTTCAATTATAAAATCTAGAAAATAGTTTCAAAAATTATGCATCGGTCTTGATAGAATACGTGGAATTCTGTGTCAAAGAAGTCATCCTCGGGTCAATTCTTCGACAGCAATTTCTAGAGAGACCACGTGCGCTTGTTTGTGACTTTTATTGCGGGTAGAAAACGGTTGCATGTGTGCAGCTGAAGTAAGAAAACACCCGGAGAATTCCGAAAAGAGGGAAAAAGGTACATTAGAGGGGGGAGAGGGGAGGGGGAGATGGGAGGAAGAAGGGTAACCAACCTATAGTGAAAATTAGTGAAGTAGAAATGTATCATAAGAGAACTAGTGTTAAAACAATGAAATACTGCTTATCAGGAAAATTATTTGTATTTCTGATGTGATAATAATAATCTGTATTGCGTTTAACCCTTCTAGACCAATAGAGAAAAAAGCAACAGGTAGAGAGATGTCAAAATAAAAACAACTTTTTTAACCTCATATATACATAACAAATGGATACACACCAAAATAGCACATTAAAATAGTTTAATTTTCTCAATAATTACAATATTTATACTATATGTATAAATATAAAAATATCAAAAATAACAAATTAAAAAAAAACAAAGAAATGCTAATTTCTCTTCTAGAATGTCAGTTTCGAAGGTAGAACAAGTTTGGATTAGATTGACAATATATTTCTTTAGATAATGACGAAAAAACATTGCTTGGGGTCATATTGACCCCACGCGACTAATTAAGGGTTAAAACGCGTTATCACAGACCTTTATATCCTGATTCATTCAAAAGTTATGATCCTTCAAAGTGTCGCGTGTACGCCGATTTTAACGAAACCGTTAAAACTTTAAACATTAATAACTCGAAAACAAAAATAGTTGGGAGGCTGCAGCTTCATAGATTTTAGTTGCTCAAGGTTGTTAACAAGTTTGCAAAATTTCAGAATTTAAAAAAAATACAAGGTCAATTTTCACCCTTTTTGTCCGAAATGCCCGTATGTGACAGTGGCAAAGCAACAGAGGTGGTTTTAGGTGTTCAAACCACCCCTCTTAGAAATCCTAAGGTCAATCTGATTTTATTGCCTTCAAAATTTTAATTATTATTATTGACCTAATTTCTATACAGCCACTCCCCGGCTTAGGTAAGCCCTGACTTATGTAAACTTGACCTTACGTAAGCCCTGACTTACATAAACTCAACCTTACGTAAACTTTTCCATAAGCCACAAACAAAAAAATTCAAAGTGCAAAAGTGCATACATATTACGTTACACTCGGAACGTGAAGTACATACCATATATACTCGAGTATTTTGCGACTCCGCATAATTTGCGATCCCTTATTTTTTGCCTCAAAATCTTGTTTTCATCTTGTGTCATGTAAGGTGCGAGTTGGAATTTTTGCGTTATGGTATGTGATTTCTATCTTCATGAAAGTAAGGAGAAAGCATTCAAATGTATACCTGTACTTCTAATTGAAAAAATACCTTTTAATTACCTGTATTTATGTAATAATGAAGGGAAAATGAGTGAAGAACTGTAATTATCACAGTTTGTCGCTCACTAGTCAGAAATTTTTTAAGAATGTTGTGTTGCCCGGAGCAGCTAAGAGCCAAACAAACGCCTACCTGCTAGCGTATCTTTAACTGTCGTACAGTCTTAACACAATAATGTTGCCATAGATGATTTCTACCTTGCTCCTCTCATTTCTTTTTAAAAATTCATTTACTCATATTATATGGTCAAAAAATTTACCCTTGGCAACTCAGTCTAATACTGTAAACGTTAGAATGTGTTGCGGGAACGACTACCTGATTTTTACTGAGGTCTTTGCATGTAAACAAACATTTATTCTTATGTTTATTTTACGAATTATTGGTAATTTTGTGGATATTTATTTTTCTTTTCATAATGAAGGTTGAAAGATTAAATAAGGTTATATGGGAACTTTATTAAATCTACGTTCATAATAAAAAGTTACTTAAAAATTAGAAGGCAAGGCCTCAGATCGAGGTTACGGGTAAGGCTATGCTTAGAAATATGTTCAGAACAAGAGTTGATTTCACCGTTTCAAAAACATAACTCGTAATTTGCAACCCCCTAATTTATGGCAAAAATAGGTCTCAAAAAGTTGCAAATTACAGGAGTATATACGGTAGTTCAGTGTGTGCGAAGGGATATGCGTATGGCGGCGGAGAGTCTGGGCGCCCGGCATCTCCCATAGATCTTAAATGCAACAATCTATGGCATCTCCCACAAGGCGCTTGCATTACGCTCAGTCAACTGTTGCCGTTCACTGCTTGTGAGGCTGGAACTTTTTGCAGTTACTGTTTTCCGAGTGAGGGATAGCACAGGGTCTAAATAATTTCCTTAATTTCTTTGATTAGAATGATTTTTTTCCCAATGACTTATTTACTGTACTGAACTGTGTGGGTAGTTCGGCAAATTTCAACTTACGTAAAACTCGGGCTACATTAAGGTTTGCAGAACGGAACCCTTAAGTAAGTTGGGGAGTGGCAGTATCTGTAAGAATCAACACCCACTTTAGGTTTAAAAAATTTTAGAGTTTGTATATATTCATGTGCCCTGAAAAATGATTTTTCCCCTTCAGCGGGTAACCGTCTTGTTGAGGCAAAAACTTCCTGTCACATAATCCTGGAATTGCCACGTCTGTGATGTGACTTAAATTTCATAAATGCTCTTTTTGTGATTTTATTACAGAGCATTGAGACTCGTCTGAAGATGACGCTTCCTGAAGATCTTTCCCCTGCACTCTCGGATGGTGTGGTGCTCTGTCACTTGGCTAACCATGTGAGGCCGCGGTCCGTCTCATCCATTTACGTCCCATCTCCAGCAGTGGTCAGTTTCCTGCTCCATTTGCATTTTGTTTTTTATTCAGTTTCTATTATGTGCCTGTGAGTGAAAAACAAATCTGCATTCGCCATTGACTGTCATTGATGTGCTTGGCAGAAAATTGACATAAGAATACAAAGTCATTGAGGGACATCTCACGTATTTCATCAATTTTCAGATTTATGATTCTGTCAGATTTAAAAGTTTAAAGGATGAATTTTTAAAATTTCTTTAAAGTATATACGATAACTATTATTTTACTATGCAGTCGAACTCCATTATAACTCACCTCACCATATTGCAGATTCAGATATATCGCTGGTTAATTCATATACCACAAAAAGATTTTAAAAGGTGCAAAGTGTTCAAGCAATAGTGTGTACAATCAGTTTGTTGTATCCATATAAAAAAATATCAATGAATAATATGTACAGGTAATCCTCCTATAATGATTGTTTTGTTTACCCTTTTTTGTTACTATGTGGTGTATCAATTAGGGATCCTTTTCGTTCTGCATTTTAAAATTATGTACAGTCATCATTAGTGTTCAGGACTTGAGCCAATGGGCACTTTAAAGAATGAAATTTCATTTCGGTACCATTGATTTTCAAATATACGTCAATTCGACTTACGAATTTGTATTAAGCAATAAAAATTTATTGTTTTTTGAGGTGAAAATCTTTCTACAATAGGGATGACTGAATTTTTGCTGATTCACCATCATTACATACAATAAATTGGATTGAAATCATCATAGGTAGCCTATCCATAGACAGGTCTGTGATTATTCTTTGTTAAACCTGACTCTCCACATACTCCTTCCTGTTTTGCGCAGTCTTCTTCATGTCTTGATAGCTCACTTTCCCTTTCAGATAGTCTATCAGCTGAAACCTTTTCCTACCTCTTACTCTTTTTCCTTTTAGTTCTCCTTCTAATGTGTCTTTAATCATGCTCTCTCTCCTAAGGTAATGTGCAATCCAGTTCGTCTTCCTCTCTCTTATAGCCTGTATGAACATTCACGTCTCTCCTATTTTTCTTAGTACATACTTCCTCATATTTCATCCAATCTGTACGTTTTATCTTAAGCATTTCTTTTGAAGCCCACATTTCGAAGCTTTGCTTATCTTGTTATGATGCTTCCAAAGTGTTTATATTCTGAAACTTGTTGTAATATTTTTCCGCCATTAGGCCAAAAAATACGGTAATTTATACAAACATAAGCATATGATATTTAAATATCCGAACTAAATCAGCTGTGAGATGGAGCTGTGAGAATTTAAATACTTTATGAAGAGTTAAATATTCTCTACAGAGAAATTTTTGTTGCCAGTGTCTTTCAAACTGAATTTACTGTGGTTTTTAATAAATATCAAGAGCAATTTGTTTATTAGCATTTAAACACTATAATTTTCATCTGTCATATAATGGTAGATACACTAGTTATGAATATATGTTACTGATGTTGTCAAAGGAAGGATGTCTGTTATAAGAAATTTATTTAAGTTTGATTCAAGAATGTCAGATGTTCTAAGTATTTAATAACTCCCTGTTTTCAGAAATTATTATACATTGGAAGAGCAACTTATATGCACAGTCAAAAAGTAGCTTAATTAATGTTCCAAGTTTATAAATTATTTATGATGTTCATTTGTCTGAAATTCTTGAGTTAAAATAAACATAATATACTTCTCTGGATATACATTAACATTTAGTAATTTTTTTTTAACAATTTCAGTTTTTTTCCATAATATTATGCTGAAGGTTGATTGCTTTTTCATTACCTTTTCATAACATCAATATACTCATTTTGCAGCCCAAGCTGACCATGGCTCGCTGTCGGAGAAATGTCGATAACTTCCTTGAAGCCTGTAGGAAAATTGGTGTTGAAGAGGTAAGTCACTCTTCACTTTTTATGGTATGCTGTCCCCTATATTGAAATCATCCTTTGATTGAAGCTGGCATTTACTACCACTATTTGATCAAAGCATTCTATCCTCATGTAAATCTGTGTCTACCATTATGAATATTATGGTGAGAATTATTCTTTTCAGTTGATCATCAAGTTTAAATTACACATGTAAGTAAAATATTGTTGTTAAATATCCTAAATGAGGATAAATAGATCTTATATTTGCTTTTTCACTCAAGGCATTGAAAAGCTGGGGTATTATGAGTTTTCATATGTTTGTAGCACTGCGATAGTTTATTAAAATCTGGTTTGTCATTAGTTTTTCAAAGAAAACCATGTAACTCAATTAGTTTTCTTTTATTTTTCAAGAACTGAGAAGTATCTTATTATGTAATGGTGAATGTTTATGATAGTCTTATGAACTTAATCCCCAGAAAATGCACATTATAAGGAAATATATCTATGATGAAATGAGAGTTATGTGCAGGAAAATGATGTTGTTTTAACTCTATATACAAAAAAGGAGTTGCTTGTAAGATTCATATCAAATTGTAAGTATTCATATTAGGTTGAGATCAATCATTCCTTTCAAGTATTTGCTACATTCAGAGAGTAAATCTGCATTATCATGACAATACTGAAAGAAAACAAAGGTGAATTCAAATGTAAACAATCTAATGTATAAATGTTGTGTGTATAGTATATACCTCCAACCTAGTATTTATGAAGAGGTTTTTAAAATTATGTACTTATGTGATAAAAAAGAACCATCATTTTTGCCGTTATAATTATTCATGAGGTATCTAAAATCCATACATCATAAATTTAAATAGTTACCTTTGAATTCATAATTTACAACTTGTTCGTTGGCTTTTTTTTATTTATAGTGCTCATAACATTCACATATTATATACATATGTATACCAGATACAATTTTCTATCAGTTAATCTCTTTAATATTTAGAATGAACTTATTTCATGAAGAGAAAATAGCAGTCATAATTATTACTTGTTTCACAATGTAGTGTTTCATAACACTTCATATGAAGTACCGTATTTACCCCCCCCCCCCCCTCCCCCTTTAGCAGACCGCCAAAACAGAAAAAGATTTTATGACCTAATTTTCACTTAATGTATTTGGTATATATTTCGAACACACGTATTCAGTATAGGTATACTAGCTCATTTATTAATTAAAATGGTGTTACAAATTTTCTGAAATAAAAAAGCATTTAAAAAATTAAGACTTTATTAATTGAATTGCAGATCATAAGTTTGCATTGAAAAATACAATTATTTTATCTTATGTTTCAGTTGTTTAAAAAACATTGATTAAACACATAACCATACTTCCTACGGTTCCATGACAACTCGTCGCAGTCATTTCGTCGTGGTTAGTTCGTCATGCATCAATAAATTGCACGGCAAACTCATCGCTCGTCAATTCATCTCTTGACAAATTCATCATGGTGTCTCACCTTCCAATTTGTCTCGTGATGAATGTCTCGCAATGAAATTGTCATGCGATGAATTTGTCTAGTAATGAATTGATGCGTGATCAATTGACCGCAATGTATTGATGGTATATGACTTTGTACTCAAATTCAAGATGACCCCCAATTTTCACAAACTGAAATTTGGAAAAAACCTCGTCTTGGATTTGGGTAGATATAGTATATATTCTTTACTGTAAGAATCCACATGTGAGGCATTACTCTTATATGTTATCATATTCTCTGTATTATATTTTTTGGTCTAATTATGGTTGGCTTTAATTCTTGAAGTATTGAC
Source organism: Tanypteryx hageni (assembly GCA_028673005.1). NCBI lineage: Eukaryota > Metazoa > Arthropoda > Insecta > Odonata > Petaluridae > Tanypteryx > Tanypteryx hageni. Next base: position 21,282,165 of record CM054114.1, read on the forward strand.
TGAATTTCAATTGGAAGATTAATCGTTTGGTAATGCCAGTAGTTAGCCTCTTTTTGGAGTCAAGAATATGTTTGATTTAGATTATTTTAGTTAATTAGTTTTACACTTGTATGTATGCTGTTTTAGGATAGAAAGGAAGCTGGTGCAATATTGTCCATTATGAGATTTCATCATGAAAGATATATTTTTCCCTTCTTTTCTGGCTCACTTTCACCACTTCAAAACTTTTCGTGAACCTCATCCCCTTCCTGAAGTCTTTAAAATTTTGAATGTGGAATTTTATGTTCTGTATAGTGCTTATTATCGCAGATAAATACTGGCTTCATTTTATTTTTACCTGTTTCTCTTGGCATGATTTTATTGATTAATTAACTATGTGAACTGTAACATAGAAATTATCAGTATATGATTCTCTCCTGAGCTTTCTTTACATATCTAAGCTGCTTATTTTGATGCTCAGAACTTTATTGACTTGTTATATGGAAAATAAAAAGGATACTTGTTGGCTTTCATATCACAAGTAACATTTTTGTTTTATAATGCTTATGATAAAATGTTAACCAGTTTGAGTTATTACCGTTATTTCTCGGCATATAAGACTCACTTTTTTCCAGAAAAATGACACCCAAAATCATCCTGTGTCTTATACGCCGAAGATAGGATTATTACTGTTCAATACTGACACTAACAATGACGCTCATCCCTAAAACGGAATAATTGGCAGTCATTCGTTGCAAAAACAATAATATATACATTACTAACAATTAATAGTGAAAATTTTGTTAATATATACAGTAATACCTTATGCAGCATGAATTCCGAGAACGCATTTTCATTATTACGCTTTAATACATTTCCGCTGACAGTGATTACAATTCCAGCGCATTTGTGATGGTTCAGTTCCTAATAAGCCCGTTAAATACTGCAATTAATACCATGGAACAGCAGAATTCATGTAAATGCTATAAATATTTTATACATATCTAGGATAAATAACGTTACGTGTATTGAGATCACAATGGCTACAAAAGTGAAAAGATATGCCTATGCTATTAGTTATAAACTTTAGGCGATTCAATATGCAAAAAATGCATGGAATGGAGTAACAGCAGGTCATTTCGGTCCACCTTTCACAGAAAAAATTATTTGTGAATGGAGAAAACTAGAAAAAACTGAAGCTGATAGGATAAGAGAAACATAGTCTTTGTAAGTTTGGTCTAAATAACTAAAGGAGGATGTGATGGATAATAAAACAGAGGAAGTTTGGTATTGTTGCATCGATCAAAATCATTATGTACAAGGCAAAAAGAGTTGCAGAAGAAAAATAACTAGTTGAGCATACGTGCGATGTGTTCTGCGCACTCCAACAGCTTTAAATAATACGACTGCCAAGTTCACGCAGGGCACATTTCGCTATACAAGTCTCGAAGCAGTTATTTATGTTTTAGATCATCCCTGTTTATTTTACGAATGAAGTTTATCTAAAACATTATATTTAACTGTTATCATGCCGGAATATTTATTGTAAATGTTGCTGGATATGGACTTAATCACGGCTGGAAATGATACACAACGTAGCTCTTCCTAAATGCCTTAGTGAACCAAAATACCTTTTTCCTGACAAATCTCATACCCTGATGCGTCTTATATGCTGAAAAATACGGTATATCATTAAAAATACATAATATTTATGTAAAGCTTACAATGAATGCAATATTAAGAGATATAGTAATACCATGTATAAATTTTTTCATAAATAAGATTTTAATTATAATACAACCTGCTAAATATATAGTTACTCCTTTTATGTAAATTCAATAAAAATTTCATTTAATACTAATGGATGAATAATTAGTTATCATATTTAATTGTTTGTAAGCCGACACCAATTGTAAGCTGGAAAAGGAAAAAAAAATATTTTAAAGTGCTTAGACAGCAAATCTCAAAATTTCACAAGTATGAATGCCTCTGATTTTCAGTTCGTAATTAAATAAAGAGTATTAACTGATATTACGGCAACATAAAATACACTTTGTTCACTCTTTCATAACAATTTCTAAGAAAAAATAATTTGACCTCGTTATCCCCTGGGAAATTTATCTGTGAACAAAAATAGCCCCGATTCTCATAAATCATATATGTATGCCATTGTGCTGCAAGATTGGACGTTTCTTCTGCATATGCTATCACTTTCCTCTTTAAGTTCGCAGAATAATGTGTTCGTCCCATAATGGGGTATTAAAAAAACAAAATCTCACTACACTAAATGACAAATTGATGCTTGCCAAGAGGAAGTGATGGTTCACTCGGGAAATGTACATACGTATACTAGACACTCGACACACTGAAACAAGATAGGGAGAGGTGGGGAGGAATAAGAAAGGCAAATGTTTCGATCCATGAGTAAAATGAAACATATCTAGCTTCTTACCAATACAAGCGCTACCTACCGCCACCTTTTTTACGACTTTGAGGAATCACGTACTATTTAAGTAATTTATTTCTTCTTAGGTGTTCAGCCATTTTGATTCTTTTTTTTGCTTACATTTAAATTAGATAGTTTACTTCCACTTTAATACTCTTGTATCTCATGTTATAATGTAAATACGGACATAAATTCATTTACTTCTTTTTTTACCCTGATTCTAAGCGGAGTGGCGATTTCTGAGATGGTAAACAAAGGTAGGCTTACAATCGATTAAATACGATATTTGCTTAAAATAAAAGTAAATGATACCATATAAATAAAAGCAATTTATCAGAGAGATTTATGCATCAATTTTTACTCTCCGTATCCTCGCCATTTATATTCTCTTTAACTTCTGTTATCTTTTATATTACCATCTTTTCTGTGTCTTTTGCGCTATTGGTACTTAAGTGAAATATATCATAATTTCATACGTCCTTCCAATGTATTTTCATTTTATATAAATTAAAATGGTTTTCTACATTGTGAAATTATCATGTTGTTCAACTTTATGCGAATCTTTGAGATTTATTGTATGTTTTCTTCATGTTAATATAACCAATATAATTTATTTTAAAATATGCATTAAATAATAGTATAACTAGGTTCATTTGTTATTGCCAGTAAAATTGTAAATTTTAACGTTAACACTAAAAATATATAAAAATGAACTATTTCATGTACTTGACTACATATTTGCATTCTTTATTTGAAAGCTTCTTCTGCTTTTAATGAATTTAAATGCTTCCTTAATCTGGTGAAAGACTGGAGAATATGCTGTGATTGATGAGGCTTAGGACTCGACAGTAAGAATCTGTCAAGCAAAATCAGTAGTGATTTCTATTGATATGAAAATGAAGTAATATGTGCTTTTCATTTCAAAGTAATGATTACTTTTTATACCATGAGTAGCATTTTTAATACCACCTGGAGTATAAACATTAAAAATTTGGACTAATTTGATTAATATTAAGATATATTTATATGATTATAAAATGTAACTTTTTATCTGATGATTGTATTGCTTCTCAAAATAATGCGTGATAATTAAACATCTGTCATTGAGAATACTTTATGGTGTATTAATGTGTAGTATGATCATTTAAAATGGGGAGTGCAGCAAATAAATTATATCTCCTTATGCGTCAAAATTTTCAATTATTGTGGAAGTGTATGAATTTCCTTGAGCAGAAATTGATGGCCTTTTTAAGAAGAGACTCGGCTTTAAGCTTACATATTCCCTTTTTAAGAAGGGACTCTGCTTTAAGCTTACATATTCTTAAATTCATCTTCCCGTTCTTCTCTGCCTTTTATTATTTTTATATTTCAATAAATAAAAATATTGCTATTTGTTTTGTACAAGAAGAAAAAAAGTTTCTCTGCTATAAAATTGTGTAACCATATTTTCATACTTGGCAAAATTATAGTAATTTTTTATGTAGATGAAAGTGAATAAGCATTTGCCACAGTTGAATTGTCATACTCAAAATAATAATCAGTTGTCAAAATTATGGTGTCAAGAATTGGATAAATCTTTCCTTTTCTTTTTGTGCAGTTTCTTATTTCTTTTGGTAAAACATTCTGTGCATCCTAATTTCTCAGCGAGTCTCAATGGGGAAATCACCTGTTGGAGAACAAATGTTGACATTTAGTCACCCATACCAATTTCATGTCCTTTCTCCATTACACCCATACATTGCTGCATCTGTTACCAATCCTGCTTTTAGATATTTGTCATAACAGTTATTCAAGTGCTGTATATAATTTCCAACTCTCGTATCTTAAAAAAATAGAGCAGTTGGATGTAAATTTTTGCATGTGCTGGGCACTACCTACTGCATTATTACCTTTCAGTTACCCTGAGTCCCAACCCCCTTCCTCCTTACCTTGGTCATCCAAATGGCCAAAAGCATGCTGAAATCTCGTTATGGAATGGCTCCTTCATGTAAATGTTGGCAAAAGTGAGCTCAAGAAGTTCTTTGAAGGGTTTTAAAAACAAATTTGTATTTTGCCTGCCTCTTGTCCTCTCTGTTGTTCCTTAAATTCTTCCTCACTTTAGATGATACATGTTTTGATGAGTTTGGTTTGGGCGATATGTAAATACTGAGTTGATAAATAATAATTTTAAAGGATAATTTGTAAAAAGTCACCAATAAAAGGAGTCAGGCTGAATTCAAACTCTTAAAATTTTTTATCCTTATTGAAAGTGGTTTAGTTTTTTTAACTATAAGTTTTATGATAGTTTAAAATGTTATATTTGTGAATGGAGTATCACTATAACGAGAATTTCTCCTCCTCTCCTTCCTTAACCTGTTCCTGAATTGCCTAACCTAACTCTTTTGATTCTTTCCTTACCTTTTTTACTTCCTCTGTTTCTGCAAACTATCTTGTTCTGTAACTTGCCACATTCTAAATCTAAATTCGTCTTTTTTTTATTTTTCTGACCTTGTGAAACAAATAATTTTCTCTCGATTAAAAAATGTATCAAAAATGACATTCGTTATGGACGATTTTAATTTTTTTTTATAATTTTGAACTTTTAATTTGTATTTGCTAACTGTGTTTATTTCATAAAAATCATCCCTTGTTTTCTTTCGAAAAAAAATTTATTTCCTTTTGATTTCAATTTTTGTTTGTGTGCTATTTTAATATCTAACCCTCTCAATCTGTTCTTCCACTTTGTCTTTTGTTTTCTTTGTTCCTTTTTCCTTTACACTCTTCCCACCCAACCCAACCACAATTGATTCTTTCCAGAAACACATCTGCTCCTGTGAGGATGTTGTTGGTTTAGGGAGTGACCTATCACCTGAAGCTGGTCTCAAGGAGGGTAATCTTCAAGCCGTGATTAACACCATAGAGCAGCTACTCTCCATCACGTCGCCTTCGTCTCGTCGCTCCGCACATCAGAATGGGTCGACCGCAATATGCGGTGAGGACAGCCTCCTCTCAGATGATGTTGATGATGGTGATGTTGATGCTTTGAAATGGAATCGCCGTGGGAATGATAAACTTTGGGATTGTTTTGTTTCTGTCCTCTGCATTTCTGTATTTTTTGCAACAGTCATCCTGTTGTATTTCTTTCCTCCCCCTGACTGATGGTTCTCCTGGGAATTATTTTTCTCTCTTAATTTGGGAAGATCATGAAGGATTGAGTATTCCATTGTTCATTTACTTTGTTTCTTTTATTTATGACAGAAAGACATTCTTTTTTTGAAGCATTTGTTTTAAATTTTTGGTCAGATAACACTCGAGAAGTAACTTCCATGATTAATGCAAAATAATTTATTTGATAAATTTCCTCTCAATTACAGTACGTAGCAGGTCAGCAAGATAACTCTAACATAACCAACGGTTTGCTAGATTAATATTTGGTGAGTCATTTTGTGAATTAATACATTCAGCTGTAATGAAGCTATGGTATCTGCCCGAATATAAGCCAACTCCAAATTTAAGCCGACCCCCCAAAAATTTCCTCCATTTTTTGACAAAAAAGTAAATTTCGTAGATTTTATGCTGAAGTGTGCCGGGCATGCATGCACACACGGCCTAGAATACATTATTGGAGATCGAAGAATAAAGTGGGAAATGGTTTACTTGATGACACTTGAAATATTACTCCAAGGTAAAATAAAAAAGCGATAGTGACTTCGCAAAGATAATTTTTAGTTCAAGTCAATTTCCAATGAAATTAGCATTTACATTGCCTTAAGAAATTGCATTTTATAATTATAAATGTTCATATCAATATATGGCATATAACTTCACACACAAGTTTTACCGTAATCAAACAGTTGAGCATCAAAAGTCGTCATCACATTTTGCATAATCGTCTGCATAGTCAATGTACATAATTTTAATAGATTCCATGAATGAGGTTTTAACATGCATATAAACATTAAATTGGCTATAGCAATAACTACAATAGCCAAGTAAAACTAATAGTAACTTTGTAATGGCTAATGAAAAATAATACAAATTACTAATTATTCTTAATGATACATATGCATAGCCCTGCAAAATGAAAGAAAATATCCAATAGCATTTAGAAATGAAAGAACAGGTAACAATGGCCCCAAAACATGGGTACTGCTAAATTCAATATTCTAGCTTTGTTATTTATTCATTAATATTCATCATAGGTCAAATATTTACTTGACGAAAAATATAGTACTATCATTTGAACGCGACGGCTATGAGAGACATGCTGCCATCTATGGGTGACTACGAGACTTAACCATAACCCCAAATTTTTTTTCAAAGTCACATTTAAGCTGAGGGATAATTTTTTCATGTTAGATTTTGACAAAAAACATGGCTTATATTCGGGCAGATACAGTATATATTTTCTTCATAATTTTAATGCTTCAATGACCAATCCCACTGCCTTGAGAAAGGGAAGTTTTGTACAATATTGTATTTTGTAATATATTGTCTTATTAATGAAAGGTTATTTATGTTAGAGATTTTAATACAAAGAGCTATTTATTTATTTTTTATAAATTATACTTATGCTGGTAATTTATTTTTCCTAATATAAGTAAATTATTACTGAAAATTTAAGTATTTGTCATTCATCTTTATAAAAAAAGCGTTATTTCGATGATATATTTGATACCAGTATTTAAAAAACTGGTTAAATAAATAGCTGATCAAATGGTAAGATTAATTTTGTAGTCACAACTCAATTCTTTTAACAAGTTTAATTTCTTGATTTTTTTTTAACTTTCAAACTGTACAGTTGATATTAACTTAAATCAATTAACTCGTGTATTGCATAAATAACATAATGTACAATTTTTATTCAACTTGATCAAATTGTGTAAAACTAAATGCAAGATCGTGTAAATATTCTATAGACATCACTGTTCCATTCCGGTTTATTATAAAATGAAAACTTCATTTGCTGTTTCTGAAAAAAAAAATCGGTTGAAAAAAATCCTGTCATAGTGCAAGATCCTTTTAGCATGACCAATTTACATGTGAGAATAAGACTTTATAGCCATTCTTTACATTCCTTACCTCTTTTCGAAACATCAATTTTGTTTTTTAACATTTACAATTTTGTTTGTGATCACTAGCATAAGCCTTTATGCAGAAAGCTGGAGGCCTATACTTCCACTGCTCAACTTTTGCTTTGCTTAGCATGAAAGACTGCTGAATATTTTGCTCATCCTTCTTGGTCTGCCCTTTTGTTTATTTTTTTATATTATACGTGTTATGGAGATCCATATTCCTTGGATGTATCTGATGGATTGTGTTTGGTTGTGAAAGATTATGGTGCTAGCTCTTGAGTTACATTTTTATCTGGGTTACGGAAGAAATCCTGCAGGCAAGATCAAAGTTGCATGATTTATGTTGATAGACTGTATAAAGGGTGTCATAAATGTATGAAATACGGTGAATAGGAAGAGCACCTATTCCTGAAAAAGTTATCCTTTTTAAAAGTTTTCTGTTTTTCACTTTGTGCTTTCTCCTATGCTGGAGACTGTGTAAATGCTGAAGCTTACATCTGTTTGTTTAACCATATAGAGATTTATCATGTGCTTAGGTTAATCCCCCTTGTCTGTTTGCAAAATTTCAGAGCAAATATTTTGCGATACCAAAGCTGTTAGTTCTTTCACAGAAAATATTCTATCATATTTATGCATGAAGAAGTTGTATTGCTTTCTTTGAATCACCTGCTACACAGCGGATTCAGTTACATGTGAAGGTTATTTATCACATGGTAACAGAAAATGGTTATTTTTCTTTTATAAAATTATCCATGTGATTACTTTTGTAATGAAAATTAGAAACATGGTTAGTGACATTTTCTGCATATCCTGTTTTAGCTGTAAATATATTTATGAATGTTTAAATCTAATTCCTGAATCTAAGATAGTAATGAACCAGAATTGTTTACTTGGAAGCTTTGGTTCCTATTCTGTTATATTTGACTTTCCTTGTAAAAGTAAATCTTTAATACAACTCCATCATGGAAAGTCTACCAAAACTTTTCCATTAATTAGAAGATTTTCACGTAATATCCATTGCTATTCTCCGAGCACCCTGCATCATTCTCTCATATTGATGTGGCATCTTTTGATATTTTTGCTGCTGAATAGCCTGTTTCTATCGCATTAGACAATGACTGTTGTAACATCGAAAAATAGCTTTATTAGTTCTAAAACTATCCTCTAAGAGTTAAGAATTTCTAGCAATTCCAAAATCATTCTAGTCATTGTCTGTACAAATTGTTTTGTTGATTTTCTCTGTGAAGTAGAACATTAGATCCAGTATTATTTTTAGTACCTATACAATTAATCTAGGCATTATGCTTCTATTCACTTTTGTGTTTTAGCAATTTATGTTGAATTTTATTTTCTTCTAATTAAGAGTACTTCTAGCTCATATTCATTTCAATTATGCCTGTGTTCTATTCAATAAGCTCAGGTAACGAGAGCAAATTGTGACAGCTTTGTACTTCCCTAATTGGGGATATATTACGTAAGGCCTAAACTAAGTCATTTGTGCGGTCAGGCATAAAGGTTGCCTGTTTGGGTGGAAAATTTTTCAATTATTCATATAAATGTAATGGATAAAAAGATATTGTGCCTTACATTTTTTGGGCAGTTTGCCTCTTAAAGCAAGGATCGAAAATTTGTAGTTATATGTATTTTTTGGAAATTTATTTTGACATTCAAGTATGGGCATAAAAATTTTAAAGCAATTTCTTGTGAAATTGTTTCCTACTTGTCTATATTATCTGTTTTTCTTAGCCTGATAAGGAAAATGTGATACATTTCCAAATAAATACCATGGAAGAATCTCTTTGATATATTCGAGTGGCAGGTAGTGGGTTATATGAGAATAAGTAAGTGTTGAATGGCAGGGCAGAAGGCATAGATCAATTACATGGGCATATAATTGCAAAATAAGTTTCATACTAGTCGTCCAAAATTTCCTTAAGTTTTTGGTCTTGAGGAAATAGTAGTTATTAATTAAAACTTTCATGATCTTTGTCTTGCTAGCCTTTCTTTTGTTTTATTCAACTCTTCCTAATGAATGGAATTTATTTGTGAAGAAAGCGTATTATGATGTTTTTAATCTTGCCAAAACATTTTTCTGGTCTGATTTTGATTTTTAGTACAAATGTTTGTAATGAATGACACATATACCCCTTTTATTTTATTTTATTTTAACATGATGAAATTCAGTCTTTTACTGAATTTGAAAGTTGATCTGATAGAACTGAGAATAGTTGATCCAAAGCTGTGCATTTAATTTTGTGAAATGGTTATTGTAAATTTTTATTGAACTTGTTTTTGTTAATGATTTAGACAAATTTCTTTGCATTGGACTGTATGCCATTGTAATTTGTATTTTCAATCATACCAATTAGTATTACTAATTCACATTGTGCACTTTTTCACACTTATATCAGTATATGTTTTTATATTTATTAAAATTGTTGTTTTACAAAGGTTTTTATTAGTGTACTTTTAAAAAGTATCCAGCAGGTTTTTCTATCAACAAAATTGGTGTTTGTCTTTTTTTAGATGCATCATTTAATGTAAATGTCTACAATAATGTTTCTTAGATTAAATGTTGTGGCCCAATGACTAAGAATTTGTTTTGGAAGAAGGTAGTTTTTTATGTAAAAATTGTTTTAATTGATTAGTTATATTATGTCAGTACCAAACTAAAGTACTTAATTTAAAAAATTTCAGTCATATCATTATTGATTTGATCCTGCTGTAATTGTGTTTACAGACAAAAGGAAATTTATAATAAACAGTCTTTTAGATACTTTCCTCCTGTTTGCGACGGAATGCTTTTAAAGACTTTTTTATTCACTTGACTGCTTTCTTCCACTTAAGCTTTATTTAAGGCATTTACCTTTAATGCAGCATAGTTTTCAGACTATACTTATACTGGGACTCTGTTATTGGTTTCCATTATTGTCATGGTTGCAGTCATTGTTCCCTTTATGATATTTTCTGTTTTACATTTTTACGAGATACATAACTAATGCAGTTTACTAGCAAGGTGATTTTTGATGAAAAAATCATAATTTACGAATTATTCATATAGAGGTTGGAAATTGCCATGTGATACATTATTATAAACATTAAAAATGAAACTGCTATTGAAATAAATGGTATTGTGCAGAATTTGTATAATAAATTCCATGATACAGTTTTTCATGGAGAACTGTACATTTTTCTTCATAGAACAATCCAAATTGTCCAAGTTTGTAGGCATTTTAATGCATTTTTGTTTTGTGTAACATAAAAGACAATTTATGACTGAGTTGAGACTGATCTTGGCATTTATAATGTACATTCCTAAGAATGTTTTTATCTCAAAGGTGAGAAGTATTACAACAGTTATCTTCAGTTTTTGGTTAAATTTTAATAAAAAAATACAATTTTTCTCACAAAATTGGTTTGACCTCTTTCTTTTCTGCACTCACAGTGTAGTTTCTTTGTACTGGAATTTGAGTTTTTTTACTTTAGCTGTCAGTGATAGAAATTCATTTTTTTATTTGTGAAAGAATGTAAAAAAAAGTCTGTTGAAGATCATTGGTTGTATTACTTTTAAGGAATTATATACAAAAGCTGGAATTTTTGTTGCAAGTCAAAGGATTTTTGGAACATGATACAAATGATTGCTTATTTTAGTTGCAGCTTAAATGTAGTTGTCAAGCTTTATTTAAGTACCATAGCTTATTTTCCATTATGTCTGCTTACAAAAGTTATGCATATACTCTAAACAAGAAGACAATTCAGAAATTGTGGATTCCACTGATCACTACCCCTTGAATATTCCTATATCTTCACATGGTTGTGCTTTCATTTATGGCATTTGAATCTCAGAAGTGTTTATATGAAATGATGAATTAAATATCTCTTAACAGTAATCATATATGCTAACGTGATAATGAATAATAAGATTGTTTTATACACGATGTATACACAAGGTGATTTAATACGATTATTAGAAAGGGGTTTATATCCAATAACTACATTGTGTGCTCATTCGGTTTAATGAGTGTGCCTTCATATGCACATCATATTGTAAATGAATATTTAAAAGGAAATGGTGCTTAAGGACCTTGCATAGGTCATAATGGAATGAGCTGTGTTTCTTTGCCTAAGATGGGCAAATGACATTGGTAAAAAGTATGTTTTGGTAATTTGCTTCCTCTTGTTGTGGGTGTTTTTAGAATTATTTATTATGTTATGCATTTTGACCATGTGGAACAGATGTACCACTTATGTATGGTGTAATAAAAAGCAAATGATAGATTTTCTGTGAAATTATTGTTACCAGTGATCTCCCATGCATTTCACACTATTTTAAAATAATGCCGGCTTGTTACAGCCATTGCTTTTTCTTCTCTCACGTTATTGCTTGCTTTTTGCTAGTGAGGATAGTCCTTGGTGCATATATTTTTTGATGAAAAGTAAATTATGAATCTCTTCATCGGACACTATGCATTGTTTTTTTACCTGCACAGTAAAACTAAGACTTCAACTTTTACATAAACTGTGTAAAGTGGCAAGATTATTGAATTAGTTTTCCCTGAAACTTGAACATATTAAAAAGTCTTATCAATTCATATTTTCCATGCTTCTGTTAATTGTTTCAAATGAGAATCATTTCTCATTGGCATTCTGGCTGATTAAGAAATTTTGAAGGCGGAATTTTTCTCTTGCTCTCCAGAAACATAATGCAGCATATGCATGCATAAAGTTTTGCATCAACACTTTCCATTGTGCTCTGCTGTTATTTCTACTTTTCCATGAAATGCCAAGCAGACTTATCTGGTAGAAATAGATACTGAAGTGATATACAACATGTAAGCATCAGTTAATTGATTAAAATGTTTTTATCTGTATATCTTTACTTGCAATGTGAAAAAATCATAAACACCATAGTAACAAAGAAGTGGCTGGTGAAATCTCTGTTATCAACTGTAAGTTGATGTTTCAAGTATGCTTTCTGATAGTTGGTTTTAAAATGACAAAAATCTTTATATTGAAGGAATAATACTTGCATATTGACGAGTTAATGGTATACTAATGCTACAAATTAAACACATTGGGCAAATTAAAATTATTTCAAACTCCTTGATATTAAAATATTACAATAATTAAATATTTCTGTGTATTGTGGATTTAATCAATCCCATTGATCCTAGGGTCTTGTTTGCTGTGCTTCTGACATTGTGGAAGGGCGTGGACTAGTCAGAGTGGCTATTACCGTGGCAGAACTCCTGAGGTTTCACCCTGGACGTCAAGTTCAACCCCCAGTTCCAGGATCTACCATGGCTTCTTCAGCCATTACAAACACTTCTTAATCAGGTTCTGAAAAAAATTATCTTAAATGCTCTCTGTGTAAAACTTAAACCTTCCCTGCGTGCATACACAGTGCTATTTTGTTTGGAAAATTGGAAGTTATGCACGTAGGTGTTTGTTGATAGTTTTTTGGGGCATTTACTCATTCATGAATTTTTGATTTGGTGGCACAGGTTAAATAATTGAATTATATTTTCATGAAAATTACCTCAAGTATTTCATCTGAAAATAGGATGAATAGTTGCTCTGTTGAAAAGGCAAGAACTCCAGTTATTAAATCCTTAAGAATTTGAATAAAACATAATGCTGTATATCTATACTATGTCCTATTGAAAGAGCACTACACTGTCTACATCAGTTGAAAATTTATCAAACTAAGTATAAATATTCAGCTTTTAATCGAACAGGTGATACATCATGAAATTTTGTGTGTAGAGTTGTAGCAAATGAAGTCCTAGATGGAGTTGCTAAACATTCACATTGAGTTGCATAAATGCTAAAACGTTTCTTGGGTACCGTTTCATTTTTCATCCAAATAGAGAAAGGAAAAGGATAGAAATGAAGCGAAAGCAATAAAGATTTTAAGCTTAACGAGGGTGTACTTGGCTAAAGTTTGTAGCTTTCGCAGTTGTTTTTGACAAAGCATATGTTTTCACTTGAATAAAAGTGCTTTTGCCATTGAAGCTTATTTGCAGAGCTGAATGAGGGTTGATATGGTGTGGGACATTGAATGACAATTCTTCATCAGTGTTTTATATTTAAATAACCATGCATTTACAACTTTTAATGAATTGAATGTGAGATAAATGTTTGTGAGGTATTAATCCTAAGACAGGGGTTTTTATAGCACCCATTTTTTATGGTTACCTGGTGCTGTGATGGATCTCTGGCTCTATTGCCCGAGTTTTTGTTTTGGAAATGCTTTTTAAGAAAATCACTTTTGTAAGTGTAGTTTTCAATTTAAGACTGCGAAAAAGTGTCCTGAGTCAAAAAATTGAATGCGTGAATTATTGTCCTCTCGTGAATATCAGTGGGTGACAATGAGCAAAGAATATGTGCCAAAGATTTTTTGTATCAACCAGAACTAATGAGAGATAAATTGGTTGTAATGATTTTTGTGATAGTGATTGGGATTACTCTTCTCCTCCAATGGAATAGATTCGATGATTTGAGCTGTGTGTTGCCAGCTACATTGATAGGAAATTTTTTGTATGAAGCATTTGGCATGGAAATCATACACAAGCAGGGTAATTGTCGTAGTTTCCTATGCAGTGCCAATAAGAGTATCCATTAAAGATGCTGAGTATTGGAGGCATTTGAAAAGGATTTTGTAATACAAATTTACTGTGGATAGTCTGGGATTGCCTTTAATCATATTCCTGTACTCTATTTGCATATTGAAGAGAACTGTGGCTTTTAATGTTTGTATTACCAAATCTGGGTATTTTGGCATTTTTATTGCAATATGTGCTTATTAATCACATTAAAATGCTTTTTATGATAGTTTTTAAGCTAAAATTGCAACTCTCAAGTATTTTGAAAGGTCTTTGTATTTACCTTATGTGTGCCTTTATCCCATACACTTTGTATCATTTTGGATTCTTTTGTGAATTACTAGCATTTTTTCAGTTATCAATTTGTTTTTAAAAAATCAATTGTTAACTGTTTTTAGAAGTAATATTTTCACTTTCAGCCTCACAAGAAAATGTTCTGTGTAATGCCTGTATGTTAGTTTCTGGTAGACAGAAATTTGCATAACATTCAGAAAGTTATTATACTGGAATAATTTTTATAAGCAGAAATTGTCATGTCTTCATTTATTTTTTTCCTTTTCTTGATATGGTTTCTATTTTTCAAAATGTGGAGTTGCAATACCCAGTTGTTTTAAAGAAACTTTTCTTTGCCAGCATTTTAGTATTTCTAGAGGCTTTTAAACTTTCTACACAATGAAATTTTCACAGTTCTCTTTTCTAGTCATGCACCATTTTATGAATATGTATAAATATTAAAAAATCGATAATAATTAAAATATTTAACTTCTTTTGAGCCACCATAGCAGCATAATTTTATTGTCAATTTGATTATCAAGTTTAAAATTATGGGCCTAAGCAATGTTGTTGTAAATGAGTTATTTTATTTTCGCTTTTATGAGTGATTAGAATTGGACCATTATATTTCTTTTGTATTCACTCTGTAAATAAGTAGATGTTATAATTGATTCCTAGTGATAGTTGCATTCTGGCAACACTTATTTTAACTTGCCAAACACATCTCCTACCTTTGTTGGATTTTGTAATTATTTTTCCTTACAATTGAAGTGATTTTTTTGCATTGAATATGAAGTTTTGCTGACCAATAGCATGCATCAAAATGAGATGTATAAATGGAAGACATTTCTGTGTCTGACGTCGCTCAAATATTTTTTCCTGTACATGTACATTATACTGTATTGAATCAGTCATGCTGATTATTGAAATTTGTATTTTATGTAATTATTGTGCCTTAATTATCACACAGTGTTTGGTATTATTTATTTCAATATCAGTTATTTGTCTGTAAGACGGTACTACACTGTAATAATTGTATCACAACTACTTTGTTAACTACAATATATTATTTTAATCACATTTCTATTCAAGATCAAGCTTATTTACCCTTTTACTTTATTTAAAACCATGTTTACATAAGATGTAAATTTATCTGTGACCCAAAATAATTATTCAGTGCTCCCAAGATTGTTCAAATTGGTCATATAAAATCTGGCCATTTTTTCTGATTACAGCGCAAAGTAGTTTTACCATTATAATCCAAGGAGGTGACATTTTACCAAAGAATCCATATCATCCAGGATTTTCCAAGCTATCTTTTTGGCCTTATAAACTTTCTGATAAGTTTTTTATTTATTGCTACTTATGGTGAAAACGTTTAATGGTGTTTTGTTGTTGAATCTTAAAAATTTAATGCAAACCTTTCCTTAAGATTCACAGTTCATGATATGCATTTTAAGAAATATGCAAATGAATGTATGAAGCCTTAATAATTAATGAGGGTGAATCTCAATTTATAACTGATGTTGCTAGAAATCATGGAAAGTTATGGTGATTTGTTGATCATTGCTGTCCATGATGATATGATTATAATAATGTTTCTGGCAGCTTAACATGATTCCTGAAATGTAAACACTATAGAAAAGTACTTTCAGTTATCATAAATGCTTAAGATAAAGTTCAGTGCTTAATTTATTTTGGGCTGTTATAATCAAGTTAATAGATCTTTATTGATGCTAATAAGTAAAAATATAAGTTCTTGCATTATTTAGTATCTGATATAATTCAGAGATAATCTTTATTTCTGTTTTCTCATTATGGAAAGTGTTTCCACAAACATTTTTCAAGCAATAAATCATTGCACTTTAAAAATATATAGTACCATAAAGACCTGCATATAAGATGCACCCCTTCCCCCGTGTATAGTACGCAGGGAAGTTTTCAGCTCAAATTCTGAGAATTTTCTATGTTCCCGTGTATAGGACACAAGAAGATTTTCTCTTAAAATTCTAGGAATAAACAATAAGTCACAAAAAAAGATTCATATGAATTCTAATAGATGATTTCCGTCGAATATACTTTCTGCTAAGTATGATCTGAGAAGTGAATATACTGAAGTATTTATATTACAAGATTTACCTATGTCGAAACTACTTATTACAGGATATAGTAAAACACTTTGGAAAGCAATGTAGAAGATAAAATGTAGCTGATTTTCGTGACTCCTACCCAATTGAAATAAAAAACTAGAAAATTTTCTGTGATCGTCTGTGAAACTTGCAGTAAAAATAAAATATCTTGAATATAAAAAAGTTATTTATTTAGATTATTGATAAAGATTTCTTCCAAGTTCCATCCCTTAATATTGTATATAATTTTCATAGTGCTTCCAAACGATGCTTCAGGCGAAATAGAAGGTTGAGAGCCATCTAGAAACAAAATGTTGAACTGTAGGCAGGTATGGTTATTCCTCTGTTGAGTTCCCGCAATTACCTATTTGATGTTTTGAAGATTAAAAATTACATCAATACTAAATTGATGGGATAAAGCGATCTGAAGATCCTATGCAGACAGGCATAAGCTGTAATGTTGGAATAATTTTGAAATAAGAAAAAAGAAAACATTCACGTTCAGAAACGAGAAAATTGATCTGCTACGACAGTTCAGTGGTAGAATATCCGCCCGGCAAGTGGAAGACTCGGGTTCGATTACCAGTCATAGCAGACTTTTTTCTCATTTAAAAATTATTCCCTTCATTGATACTACTTTTGCGATACCCAGCTAATTCGCAGGTAAATTTCTTAAAGTATTACTACGTATGTAAAACGAACTTACATTCCTACTTGACATATGACAGCACGGATTATTAATCACTTACTAATGGATTTTATTTTTACCCTTATCTATAAATCTATAAATTTTTGAAAGTATCTTAAGAATAAATTCTGATGGGTAGTTGTACCCCGGAAGGGCATGGGTTCGATACCAGGATAGTTGTTTTTGCGTTTGATTAACACGTAATTGGTTAGAATACGATGTGTAGACCTTGATTCTTTAACATTTTAAAATATCTTACGATCGAGACTTGGACTCGAGATTTATACCATTTCACGCAGAAAGAAATGAAGATTCTTATTTTTACGGCCGATTCTGTTGTTTAATTCGTGTTTGCTCATATTTTAAGTTTATATTCGATTTTCTCCGGTTTTTCGACATTTGAAAAAGGAGTTTCCTAATGCTGCTGGTATTGTTGATCTCAGATTTTTGCATTGTTGGACTCGGGCTTTCAAGTGCATTTGCACTAAACTTACAATGAAACAAACGCATCAAGGACAGTAACCGATTGAAAATTTATGTGAAAAGTTTCGTGTAAATATAAAACAAATGAAACACGTAGCGAAGAAACTTGAAGTCAGAAACTATTCTAATGCATTGTAATAATGGACAACTTAATATTTGAAATAGGAAACTCCACGTACCTCCTAGTTGGTAGGACACGGGCAACGGAATGTTGGCTCACAAGGTAGTCTCTAGAGTAGAGATCCTAGCTTGTGTAGAATAGCGTAAGCATACCTGGGGTAATACTGGGTGTTGGTTTCGCTTGCAGCATGGCAGCCAAATTGTGCCAAAACTGACCGGTATTGTGCCCTTACCATTAGTAGGGAATGCTGCATGTGGCACGGGTACAGTATAGGCTGATAACCTTGCTTACCCTATTTTTAATGTTATTACAATGTGCTATAAGAATGCCTCGGACGACCGAAACCATGATGGGCAGCGTAGGTCGAAGCAGGTTGGCCCATCTGATGATGACCCGGTATGGAAGATTGCAACATGGAATGTAAGTGATGTGTATGGGAAAGAGAGTGAATTGATGAATGAAATTGATAAAAGGAGGATAGATGTTTTGTGTGTGAGTGAAACTAAGCGTAAAGGGAGGGATGTGATAGAAATGATTAACGGTAGTTTGGCCTTCTGGTCTGGAGTAGATGAATGTGTGCACGGTAGTCAAGGTGTGGGATTGATACTGAATGAAAGGGCTAAGATGCGTGTGAGAAAGCATGAATTAGTGTCACCAAGGCTGTTGTGGGTGCGGATGAAAGTGGGTGTGCGCAGGATTATGCTTGTTGCATGTTATGCTCCGGTTGACGGTGAGAATGAATATGATAAGAATAAATTTTGGGAAGAATTGAGAGATACTCTGAGTGAGTGTGAACCAGGAGAAAGAGTAATTATGCTCGGAGATATGAATAAATGGGTGGGAGTAAAACGAGAAGGCACGGAAAGGGTCCTTGGACCATTTGGTGACCCAAGAGTGAATGATAATGGTGAAAGCTTGGTGAATGTATGTATGGAAATGGGATTGTTTGTCTCAAACACATGGTTCAAGCACAAGTCAATCCATTTGTATACATGGACAAGAGGGGAAGAGAAGAGTGTGATAGATTTTTTGTGTATGATGAACGGTTGAGGGAGTTTGTGAATGATACGAGAGTTGTGAGAGGCACGGAATGTGGATCAGACCACTATCTAGTGATCTCTAGAGTAGATCTTGGGAGAAAATGGATTGTGAGAAAGAGGAAAGGGGAGAAGATAACTAGAGTAAAAGTGGAAAGATTGCAAGAGCAAATGAATAGGTGGGAATATGAAAGTGTGCTAAAAAAAAGGCTAATGGCCGAAGAGAGTGAATGGAAGGAGGAAATGAGAGAAGAGAATGTGGAGAAGGCTTAGAACAGATTGAAAGGTATCATCTTGCAGTGTGCTACTAAGGTGTGTGGAACTGCAGTTGTTGGAAGAATGAGATAGTTAAAGTGGCTGTGAATGAGAAAAAGGAGGCATATGTGAGAATGATTGCTGCTAAGAATGAAAATGATCAAAAGGCACTGTATGAAATGTATAAAGAGAAAAGGAGAGCTGCAAAAAATATTGTGAAAGAGAGTAAAGAACAATTGTGGATGAATGAAGCTGAGAAAATGCAGAATGATTTTGAGGGGAATAAGAAGTTGTTCTGGAAATGGGTGAAGAGAGCAAGGCAAGGAGTGAGTAAGGGTGTGAGCGGAATTCAAGGAAAGAATGATGATATGGTGTGGAATGAGAGTGATGTAAGGGAGTGTTGGAAAAAGTATTTTGAAGAGTTGTATGGAAATGTTGTGAATGGGTCTAAAAATCCAAGTGAATCTGTTGGAGTGAATATTAATGAATATGAGGGGATTAGTAAGAATGAGATAGTTAAAGCACTGAATATGTTGAAAAATGGAAATCTGCAGGTGTGGATGGCATGACGGGAGAGATGTTGAAGTATGGAGGTGATTTGCTTATGTGTTGGATGTGTGATCTGTGCAATCTGTGTGTAAGGAGTTCGAGAGTGCCTGCTGAATGGAAGGATGGTGTAATTGTACCGTTCTACAAGGGTAAGGGAGATAGGACTGAATGTAAGAATTATAGAGCAATTAGTTTGCTGAGTATACCTGGAAAGGTATATGGGAAAGTTTTGATTGAAAGAGTACAAAAGGTAACTATGGATAAAATGTGGGGAGTGCAATGTGGCTTCATGCCTGGAAGGGGTTGCACCGACCAAATATTTGCCCTACAGCAAGTGGTTGAGAACTGCATGGATGTAAGAAAGGAAGTGTACTGTGCATTTGTTGTTCTAGAGAAAGCATATGACAGAGTGAATCATAATGAATTGTGGAATGTTCTGAGCGAGTATGGAGTGAATGGTTGGTTGCTGAGTGCTATAAAGGTAGTGTATTCTGGAAGTAGGGCATATGTAAGGGTAAATGGCATGATGAGTGATTGGTTTAGAGTTGAGCAAGGTGTACCGCAAGGATGTGTCATGTCCCCTTGGTTATTTAATGTGTTCATGGATAAATGTGTGAGACAGGCATGTATGGATAGGGTGAGTGTTATGGTTGGTGGAGAGAATGTTCGTGTACTTCTGTATGCTGATGATGCTGTGTTAATGGCTGAGAACCCAGGAGAATTGCAGAGAATGTTAGATAGCCTGCATGATACGACAGTGAGAATGGACTTAAGGATAAATGTGGCCAAAACCAAGGTAGTTGTGTTCGATCGGGAGAATGAGGTGAACGACTGTCAATTTAGCATAAATGGTGGAACGATTGAGGTAGTGGATGAATTTGTATACCTTGGTAGAATGTTCAGTAAAAATGGTAGAGTAGATGGGGAAATCAAAAGGAGAGTGAATGCTGGTAGAAAGGTGGCAGGGAGTGTGTGGTCGATTGCAAAGAATGAATGGTTGTCAAAAGAAGTGAAAATGTCTGTATACAAGAGTGTTTTAATGCCTACCTTGCTGTATGGCAGTGAAACATGGGTGTGTCAGGAGAAGCATAAAAGTAGTTTGAATGCGGTTGGGATGGGATACATGAGAAGAGTTTGTGGAAAATCTAGGAGGGACAAAGTAAGGAAGTAAGGAATAATTGGGTGATGAACGAATGTGGTATGAAAGCTAGTGTGACAGATCTGTATGAGAGAGGTCTGCTGAGGTGGTTCAGGCATGTAGAAAGAATGGAGGAGAGTAGAATCACCAAACAAATATATGAAGGAAGAGTGAATGGCGAGAGAGGGAGAGGCAGACTGCGCAAGACTTGGTTGGATGTGGTTGGTGAGACTCTGAGAAAAAGGGGCGTGAAAAGTATGAGGAATAAAAGGAAATGTGTGACTCAGTGTATGAGTGTAAGTGAAGCAAAAGAAGTGTGCAAGAATAGAAGTGTGTGGAAGATGGTGATGGGTTGGTAATTGGCAGACATATGGCACGGCTTACCCCGCAAGGGAAAGCGTCAAAGTTGTTTCACGCTTACATTGAAAATATTTCGTCTGCAAATTTTACTGGGCAGTTTAAAGCAAATTACTATATTGATAGTATGTGTGATAAATTCTTTTGATAATTAAGCAAGATCTATGATGCGTGGCCGGTGCATTTATAGTGATTACTTGATATTAAATAAACCACAGAACATATGATTTGCTGTACCATCAGAAATAGTGAACAAAGCAAAAACTGTTGTGTACCGGTAAGTGTTAGACTAAATCATGTACATAGGTGTTTTTGGTTATGAAAATGGTGTGAACTATATGATTATTTTGAGAGGGGCAATAAAAGTGGTTCAACCAATAACACCCTTTGCAACAACTTTTTGTCATAGGAACTATCGCATTGGGCCACTTCACCCAAAGTTCCCTAAATGTTTGCAGGAAGTACTGCAATGGACTCCTAGTAATTCTACACAAGTGATCTTTAATTAATTGATAGGTGTATGATGGTATATTAAAAGTTTTTATAAAATTTACGACACAAAAATTAATGCGTAATTGTGATAATATTCCTCGCGTGCGCAGATATCGTTTATAGTGATCAAGAGACAACTATAGTCTTTGAACTTCCCGCTACTCTCGACTCACCGGCATGCCGCCATCAGATTTAGTTGCACCGTTGCGCGCTGTCGCGCTGTGACAGTTTTCTTTCGTGTTCATGGCGGCTTCTTGCAATTAATACATTTATTCTTTACACAAAAATATTATTATTTTTGTGGATATTGCTTCTTTGTTATTTAAATCGACTAAATTTTATACTCCACACAACAAAAGAGCTAGAAGAAATAGAGTTGTGTTGAAGTTACGGAACGAAGAAGTCATTTGTGACTAAAAGCAGTTTGTTTTTATTGTATTTATGGAGTAAGTATTTAATATGTATTATACGAATTTCTCTGGTATTAAACACTTTACTGTATTTTACTTAAGCATTAACTATATTGTATTATTTTCGAAAGGACCTCGTTTAGCCGGTATTCGGTACCTGCGAATTAGGTTTTTCTTGTTCATGTGGATGATTTAAAAAGCTGCACGATGGACTGACTTAGAAGAATTTCGCTCAGCTATTAGCAGAATTCGAAATTTTACCTCCATGTTCCATATCCGCGTAAAGTTTGCAAAATTTATCGAAAACAAACCAAAAACTTACAGCAAAGGTATATTTTGAGGATATATTTAAAGAAAACTTGAACAATCTATAGCTGGAGAATTTGCCAGGACGTTGTATTGATAACATCTGTCAGTGAAGCAGCTATAAATGGTGAAAACTTTCAAAAGCTTGGCACTCATTTCATAGATATCATCACTGTTTGTATTTTTCATTGAGGGAATGATATTAATTACTTCAAATTCATGCAAATCCTTATTTTTAAAACTTAGATTACGGGCGGTTAAAGTTGCGAGTTGATTATCGGCAACATTAATGACATATTTGTTAAATTCGTCTGGCTTTAGATCTGGACACAATGAAGGTTTGTGCCCGTGATTGGTTTCTGTTCTAATCATTTTCCAAGGTGCGTTATTTAAATTGCTAGACCAATAAAACAATCGTTTGCTGTATTCTTGTCTATCTTCTTAACCATTCTCTATATTTATTCAGTTTAAAATCATGTCAACATGCCATACTTCGTCAAAAGTAAGGAGGTACATCATTGCAATTTATATGCTTTGGTACCATAAGAAAAACTTGTTAACAGAGTACAGAGGATTACATAACAACCATTCCTTAACAATATTAATAGATTGATCGGTTGTTTTCAGTCTGACTTTTTCAGGTAGAGCATTATAACCAAAGACTCAACCCAAGACAAGTGCTCACTGTAAAAACATTAGCTTTCTTACAGAAGGGCAGAAATAATTTACCAGATTGGCTAATGTTGTACTCCTGCACATCATCCACTTGTGTTAAGTTATCAATATTTTCTCCCACATATTTCAAACCTACCAACATATACAATGGTACAATAGTCAGAATTCTATACTTTGCAAACTGTGGTTTACAGTGCTCCCTCCTTTTAACACCAGCCATTATTCTGATGCAGTGCTTTTGAATTAGCATCACCGACCTGAGACGACATGAGCCACCCCAGAGTAATATACCCTATGTAACAAGATCTTTAAATATATGCTGAAAGTTGTTTTTCAAACACATTTTGGTGCCTAGATTAACAATGTCTGTCAGAATTAATATATTGTCCCTCATATCACTGAGTTCTTTAGTGTACCATTTAATTTTGGGAAAGGTACTGCTCATGGGAATGTTTTTGTTTTATTTGGCATTCAATGATGTAATAACATTGTAAATAGACTCCAGTACTCACAAAACACATTAACAGATTTGATTTTTTTACTCAACATGAACGACCCTATGTTGAATAAATGTAAGGAAAGATAATTAATGGTACAATTATTAAATAGCCCACCTGTGACAGTTTTTACCTCACCAATGTGTTCAAGATTGTCATCATTCAGTATACTACTGATCAATCCTTGATAATCTGAAAATAGATTTGGGACAACTTTGGTCTCCATATTGTTGTAATTAATTTTAATAATAGTGTTTCTCAACTGGTAAGATGCATCCCACTGGAGGGGTGTGAAATTTTGAAATAAATATTATAAAAGTTTTTCTCAACAAAATGCTGCAACATTTAAGGAGAGGACATTTTTTTTTTAAAGAGAAAAAGACTTTTATCACCAAATTCCTTTATTCCCAATGATGCTGCAATAGGTGAATCCAGTTGAGTAAATCTTGCTCAGCAGAAATTGCAATAAATGTTTTAATATTTCTATTAAATTCCTTTATTATTTATTGATAGTCATAACTATTATCAATTTTTTTAAGAAATTGATATTTCTATTGACTTATAAAAATCACAACCTGCGCAATAACACATTCCAAAGGTATTTCAAGTTTTCACTGTTCCAAATATAATTGGCGATTGAACAAACTCTCCACTGCTTCATTTGTTCCTGGTAGTGCAAAACAAAATTTGTCATCAACTACAGATTTGCATATGGTATGAGCTCAAAATCAAAATGAGCAAAGACTTCCAGTCGGCGTTTATCCACGCAAATATTAATTTGGTTCCACTCATTCAATTTTTCTACATTACAGCATAAATTTAAGTCATTTCATCAAATAGTTCACTCATTTTTACCAAAATATTTGAGTTATGAATTCTAATATTCAGATAATATCGTCCCTGTAGATTTCTTTTTACACTGTCCATACAAAATATTTAAAATATTCCATAGGTGTAGCCCATTCTTCCAAGCACAGCTTCAGTCATATTCCAACCAGACTGACACTAGTACCAGGCCCATGTTTACCATAAGGAAAGGTAGGCAAATACTGGGGCCTGAAATTTAAAGGCTCTAAAAATTAAGACACGGAGAAGGACAGAGTTTTCCTCTTTTTTCTTTAAAGAAAAAGGGAATGAGAATAATAAAAGATGAAAAAGGACCAAGTCCAGGGGTGATCTAAAGCAGCAGTTCTCAAGCAAAAGTTGATCGTGGACCAGTATTATAACAGAAAGTTTATCACAGGTTGGTATATTATCTGAAACATCCAATCATTTGACAGTGTTACACTTTGTCAACTGAAAACACAAGCCTCTCATTAACCAGCGCTGCCCATTATAAAACTTAAAAAAAATGGAATACCACAGACCGGCCTATAGTGGAACTCAGAGTCGGCTACCGGTCTGCGGACCAGCAGTTTAGAAACACTGGTCTAAGAAGCAAGTGGTCAATTGTGGTAAAGGGAGTGAAAAACAAAAGGACATGGCATCGAGAGAAGAGTGTGAAAGAAATTAGTTTCAGCGCAGAAAAGGAAAGCTCAAGTAATTGGTCGCATTAAAATGCATCCGATACTGTATGGTTACAAAGTGTTTGATGCCTAGCAGTCTCTCGGCCGAGACTTTCGGCTCCATCCTGCTGCGAGAATTTTGTTGAAGTGCTAACAAGCTCAAAGTGTTTGTATCTGGCGGCAATATAGATTCCTTAGCATGAAGTGACCATTGTGATAGCTTGCTTAGTCTCCTTGTGTATTATTACTGTTTTGTATTGAGTTAGTTATTCTGAGTCAATAACAATCGCTCGGTGGGTGAGCAAGCCATTTCTTTTCTGATGGTGACACTTTTGTCAAAGACTAGGCCAGTCTCTTTAACTTCTCTTTAAGTTCTCACTCATCCTCAGAAGTGATATTGGAATGCCAACAGTTGGAAAAGTAAAGGTAAGAAGTGTTTCTAATTGTTTTAAACAAAAGTGAGATGCAGCCTGGCACAATACAAATCTCCAACTGCCTTAAACCATAATAATTATAAATAACTTTCACATGTTCCACTAAAATAATTTTTGTGATAAAAACCAAAATTTTACTTCAATAACTATAATAGTTAGTATAAATCGAAAAAAAAGTTTTAGGCAAATTTAATCAGCCCATGGATAGGAATTGGACTAAAGCTAAATGATAACAAATGGGAGACTTAGGAACAAATGTGCTCATTCTTCAACTGATCTTAGTTAGTTATGCGCTGGACATAAGAGGAGCATCATTATTATCCCCCAACAATGGAAATTATTTTGGCATTTTAGAATACTTAAGCGAGTTGGATCCTTTTCTGGAAAAACATGTCGAGAAATATTCAAATAATGGTGCAGGTTTTATGCGTTATTTGTCACCAACAATATGTTATGAATTTATCAGCATTATGAATAATACTGTCAGGACAAAAGTAATTAATGAAGTGAAACAAGCAAAATATTATTTATTAATTGTAGATTCAAATCCAGACATTAGTCACATTGTTCAGTTGATGATTATCCTCGTATATGTAAAAAAGAATGGGAAACCCATAGAATGCTTTATTGGCTTTGTTCCAATTTTTTCTCACCCTGGAGAGAATTTAGAAATGGCAGTATTAAAAGCAGCACATGAAATGCTAATCTTCATACAAGATTGACTATTCATTGAATCTAATCAGAAATGCTTCAGCTGAGTGTCAAGTGGCTACAACAATATTTCAACATAGTGCAAAATATTGAGGTATATTTGTCTGCATCTATGCACCGATGGAAACAGCTAAATAAAAACTTAAATACTAAAATTGATGAAACTGTTAAAGAAAGAGAAATTGTGACACTTGTTGATCAGCTAGAGCAGATGCCATTCAAGCTATGAAATCAGGTTATATTGAAATAATAAAACCTCTTTATGATTTAGCTCAAGATTCTTCACAGAAACATTCGGCTTAGTCAGAAGCAAGCAGTTGGAGCAAAAAAAGCAAAATTTAGAGATCGTCATAATGACAAGTATTTGTCATTAAATTCTCTGTCGCTTTGATGCTGCGAATAAGAGTTCAAAATCTATTCAGTTGTCTAAAAGTATCAATAAATTTGTAAAAAGCGCTAATAGAATAGGTTAAACAAATAATAAATAAATATAATGACTTGGAAAATGTATCATTGCAAATGATGGAAATCAAATGGTATAAAGACGAATATATGTAAAAGAAGAAAAGAAATATGTTTTGCAATGAAGTCCATATTGGCAACCATGGTCTAACTTTGATGGATAAAGAGGCATTTCCGAGAAATGTTTTCTACTCTATTTGCGACAAACTATTAATGGAATTAAGTATAAGATTGGAATCATATGCAGATATTAAAAAAAGGTTCTGTGTTTTTCACTGATTTGAAAATAAAAATGTTGAAGAAATAACATTAATGACAAATGGATTAAATATTTGTGCAAAAATGATGTAAACATTGAAAATCGTGATGATGAATTGAATCAGTTTTTTATTGGTATTTAAAAAAATTTAAAACTGCCTCAAAATATCTTCAAGTTCTTAATAGAAAGTAAAATCATTGCAACATGTGGAGAAAGTCATGTGTTGGCCACATCAGATTTTTTTAAAAATTATCAAATGTTTAAATATTTCATGTTTTTTCTTTCTCCCCTACCCACTAGTCAACATTGACTCCTATTTTCGTCCACCCCTTCCCCTCCTCTCTCCTTGAACCAATCTCCTTCCCTCTATTCTCACCTCCTTACCTCTCTCTTGTTGGTATATATTGCCTATTTTTTAATGGTGGTTACTCACCGAAACCGGTCGTGTCATGCATATTATTTTTTGTGGAAATTAGCAAAAGTTCTATAATAAAATACACTATCTAGTATTATTGTTTTTTATTTGATTATGGATTTCCACGAAGCCTTGGCTTCATCCGTTAACTTTATCTCAGGTATATGACTTACCCGGACCGAATTATCATTGTAACATGCAAGTCTATTGCTCCTTGGTTTCCTTATACGTCGCACTGTTAAGGAGGGCTCACTGTACTCCAAGTTTCTGCTCTCCGTCGTTTACGGTTCTGTCACAATTTCAATTTAAGCAAGTGTGCAGACAACAGACGCCAAAGTGAAACTATAAGCGCATTAAAAACAAGACGATCCAAACGGAACTTATTTATTTATTTAAAAACGCAATTTGGCCAGCCGGCAAGGAAAACAGTATATAATTCTAAAATTCCAATTTTACAATTAAGTTCTCATAAATTATATTAGAAATATTAAAATATATTAAAAAATATTTAACCATATACAATTTCAAACTAATTACAATCAGTGCCTAGAGTGTGGATTTTCGTGGGTTCATGGAAGGCCTTCACGGCTACCGTAGTTGTCACGGGGCCCACGAAGTCCCCACCGTACTTCACCCTTCCAAGCAATCCCTTACTTTTCCTGCACTTAGGCTCAGTTACATAGATATGGATGTTACTAATATTCCTCCTCACAGAACGTCTTATTTTTGCCATGCATATATGAACTAACTCTACGTTTAAAATGCTTCACGTCCTTAGGTAAGGGCTTGAAGAGCACTTCAGGTAACTTGTTCCACTCGCTGATTCCCCTGTTTAGAAACGAATACTTGGCTGTATTTGTTTTCTGCGGCCTAAGTTTAATTTTAAATTCATGGCTATTTTTCCCTGAAAAATTCGGCACCTGCATTCTACTTCTCAAGTCTTCCCATGATTCATTATTGCTGTATGCCTGGTACAGTCCCCCTAATCTGTTAATTCGTCTCCTATTTTCTAATGATTCCCAATCCAGAATTTCCAACATTTCCGTGGCGCTGTCTTCTTTTTTAAACCTACCTATCACATATCTCGCAGCTTTCCTATGAACTTTCTATTTTCCTTTTTGACCTATCCCATGCAGATCCCATACATTCGTCGCGTATTCTAATATTGGTCTGACTATAGTTTTGTACGCCTTTTCCTTCGCAGCCCTACTACTTCCTTTAAGATTACGCATAACATAATGTAGGTTTTTATATGCTTTTCCTATAATACTGTCAATATGCCTATCTCATCCTAGATCTTTTGCTACGTGGATGCCTAAATACTTGCAGCAATCATATTTTGGTACCATTTCACCGTGTAGGTTGTATCTGCGCTCACATATTAGTCTATTAGTCTTTTGTTTTAGAACGTAACGTGTTTGCTTTTGTTAATATTTACAGTCATATTGTTTATCCTAATCCAAGCTTCTAACTTTTCGTTATCCTCTGGTAAAATTTCCCGGTCTTCCTCACTTTTTATTTGCCTATATATATAATACAATCATCCGTAAATAGATGAATCCTTGAATTATTGTTATTCGGAAGGTCGTTAACATGAGTAAGAAATAGTAACGGACCTAAAACGCTTCCTTGGGGCACCCCTGATGTGATATTCACAAAATCTGTCAAACTTGTACCTATTCTAACCCTCTGAGACCTACCAATAAGGAAATTTTTAATCCATGAGATCATTCTCTTATCTATGCTTAACTTACATAATTTAGCTAGAAGAATGTCATGAGAGACAGTATCAAATGCTTTTGCAAAATCTATTACAATCCCATCCACCTCTTCCCCTTTATCAATTGTGTCTGCAATATCCTGAACGAGTCCTAGTAACTGAGTATCACAAGAGTAGCCTTTTCTAAACCCATGTTGATTTTTACATAGCCAATTATTTACTTCCCAAAAGTTGCGCAAGTAGTCAGCTATTATGTTTTCCATCAGCTTGCAAACTACTGATGTTAGACTAACAAGCCTGTAACTTTCAACGTTGGTTTTGTTCCCTCCCTTATAAATAGGTATTACTATCGCCTTCTTCCAGTCCGCCGGTTTACTATCGTTATTTAAAGTGACGGTAAATAATAATCGCAGATACGGTACTATTTCCCTAGAACCCAACTTCAATGCCTCTCCCGCAATATCATCTGGTCCCCTAGATTAGCGATCTTTTAACCTCGCCACTATTAAAAAAATTTCCGCATCCCGAATGTTAATGTGTTTTGGCTCTTGCGTCTATCCAGTGTATTTATTTAACTCCGTTTCCGACGCTCTATCCTTTGTAACACTCTGCACTAAAGTCTCAAAATTTTCGGTTTTCCTAAACACGCTAGCATACCACCTACTGAACTCATTTGCTTTCTCTTCGTCTCCTACGATTATGTCAACGTCTGCATTTTTTATCCTAGCTGATTTCTCTGTTTTCCCTACGCGTCTAAGATATTTATAGAATTCATTACCGTTACTTTTATCTAAAATATTTATAAGATATTTTTCTTTAGCCCTTCTTTTTTCTTTGATCAAGTCTTTCGTGAATTTAACATATTTACTAGAATATAAATATCCTAAATGTTGCATTTTATGCGATTTTCTTACTTTTATTTTCAGCACTCTAATAGTTTTGTTATAATATTCAGGATCAGGATTGTCCTTCAGAATCTTTACGGGCACGTACTTCTGTAGTCCTAACAACAATAATTTCTTAAACACTACCCACATTTCTTCTACGCTTCCCCCTTCACTTGCCCACTTTGGAAAACTTTCCGTTAAATATTGTCGAAGTCTAATTCTATCTCCTCTGCTATATTGCCATACCTTAGTTTTTTGCTTCTTCATTGGATTCGTAACAACCCAGTCCACTTCTAAATAAACAGCATCATGGTCACTAATACCTGCTATTGACTCCGAGCAAATAAGTTACTCATACGTCCTTAAAAGAAAGACATCGAGAATTTTACCCCCCCCCCCCCCTGGTTGGCCGTCTTACTACCTGCGTGAATCCCTCCTGCAATTAGTATGTCCTGCGTTAACGGATTTTCGATGAATAAGTTCGCTAACATTTCTAACAAATAATAATCCTCTCCCGGTTTTCTATACGCTGCTATAATATAGATTTGCATTTTTAAGAAAGGATTTCTTTATTTTATACACACTGCCTCGCAATCGTTTCTTATCCATTCAAGTGTGCATTCAAAGCAGTCTTTGACACAAATGAAAATCCCTCCTCTAGATTCGCGATCTCTTCTATATACCGTGAAACCAAGTGAAAAATCTCATTCGAGTTTATATCGCTTTTTAACCGTGATTCTGTCCCTATAACTACATCGGAATTGCAAGCATCAACTAACGTTAGAAACTCTTCCCTCTTGTTATATACACTTCGACAGTTAACCTGAAGTACCCTCAAACCCTTACCTTCATTCGATTTCTCCGTCAGCTCAACAGCACCACCACTGCTTCTGCAATTGGACTGCAGGCGTCTAGGATGACAACCACCACCTCTTTCGTGTTCTATTTCCCCTGCCTCGTCTTTGTCTTCCAATATACACATCTGCACAACATTGTCACTTATCATCTACATCTACAAGTTACCCTGCAATTCACCTAGTTGGTGGGTGGCAGGGGGTGCAATGCACCAAATCCTACCTAAATATTGTCTATCGCAATTCGAAATTTCCTATTGTGATCTCGTATTGTCCTCGGGAAGAACGAGCCTAGATAACGCTCCGTCCTACAATCGATCTCACGTATTTTATCGTCTCGATCATTTCTACTTATATACGTTGGTGCTTCAATTATTCCCACAACCTTCTCTTTTAGACATTCCGATCTATATTTCTCCAGAAGTCTCAACCTTGAGTTCAATCTACGGTCCTCCAGTGATACCCAGTTCAAATCGCTCAGTAAAGAGGTGACGCTTTCCTTCTGTTCGTACTTTTGTTTTACAAATCTGGCTGCTCTGCGCTGTACTCTTTCTGCGTATTTCAATTGTGGTCTTACCAGTGATAAGTAGCATGTTTCACGTACTTTCTCTGTAGTGTTCCGTACTATTCTATCTATGAATGCCAGTTTCTTGTTGGCCGCGCCTATAACTCGACGAATGTGCATGTCCCACGAAAGATCTCGACAAAAGGTTACTCCTAAATATTTTACATACTCAGCTTGTCGAATGCTCATTTCATCTATTTTATACTCGAAACCTAAATCTTTGTTCTTACTTTTCCAGAACGTGACTGCGGCACATTTCTTATAATTAATTTCAATTTGCCATTCTTTGCACCACGCTGAAAGGGCTCTTAAGTCTTCACAGTGACTGATGATCCTCCTGGTTTTTTATTTCTTTATATAGAACAGTATCATCGGCGAAATGCCTAATTTTATTACGAACAACCGAGCAGATGTCATTTACATAGATTAAGAAGAGCAGAGGGCCCAATACACTTCCCTGAGGAACACCCGAAGCAACTTTAACGGGGGACGAGTATTTCCCATCGATGACAACTATCTGTTCCCTATTCGAGAGGAAGTCTCTCACCCAACTGACAACTTTCGGATTGATACCACATTGTCCTAACTTCGCAATTAATTTCCTATGAAATACTTTATCGAACGCCTTCCTGAAATCAATGAATATGGCATCGACCTGAGTATTTTTCTCTCCGCATCGCAACAAATCGTCCACGAACAGACCGAGCTGCGTTTCGCATGATCTACCTCTCCGGAATCCGTGTTGGCATCCGATAAGCAATGAATGATTATCTAAATAGCGCATTACAGAGCTAAAGACTATGTGCTCAAGTATCTTGCACGATAATAAAGTTAAGGATATCGGCCTATAATTTTCGGGGTTCTCTTTGTCGCCACCCTTATGGATGGGCGAAACGTGTGCCACATTCCAATCTTTAGGAACTACTCCTTCCCTAATGGATTTCTCGAATATAATTTTCAAATACGGCGCGATTTCAGCAGATAATTCTTTCATTACACGCGCGGGAACTTCCTCCGGTCCAGGAGATTTATTTGGCTTAATTGAATGAAGTTGGAGCGCGATGCCATTTTCCAAAAATACCAAATCTTTCATCGAATCGCCCTGATGCATAGGAGTAGGGGTTTCACATTCATCGTCGTTACGAGTAAAAGCTTTCTGAAAGTGTTGATTTAATAGATTTGCTTTCTCCGTACTATCGTGAACTACGTTTCCCGTTTCCGATCGCAGTGACGCAATAGTGGGGCCCCTACCTTGAACTTCCCTTACCAAAATGCTTTCGGGTTCTCTTTCAAGTTATCTTGTAAAACCTTTCTTTTATAATTGTTAAACGCATTACGCATTGCTACTTTGGCTATGGAGCGCGCCTCCTTGTATTGCTGCCTTATTATTGCAATCTGTTTGACCGTAGCTGTTGAGGATGTGTTATTTACGCGAGAGTGGAGTTTTCTTTGCTGTCGGAGAGCGCTCCTAACTTCCTGGTTGTACCATCTAGGTTCTGCACTTTAACGCTTCAGTTTGCTTGGAATAAATTTATCTGTCCACTCTCGCATCATATCTCTGAACATGCACCAGGATTCCTCCGCGTCTGCGCTATCGGTTAAATCGCAGAAATTAGTATATTTATTTCGCAGAAAAGACCTAAATCTTGT
The DNA here is from genome assembly GCA_028673005.1 of Tanypteryx hageni. Classification (NCBI taxonomy): domain Eukaryota; kingdom Metazoa; phylum Arthropoda; class Insecta; order Odonata; family Petaluridae; genus Tanypteryx; species Tanypteryx hageni. The sequence continues at coordinate 21,315,121 of CM054114.1, forward strand.
GAAGTCGGCTTTGGCGAATACATAAAGCTTTCTTTTAGCCTTAACCTGTTTCTTAATATTTAACTGAAATTCCACGTACACTGCCTTGTGATCGCTTATTCCCTCAGAATCAGGTACCCTATTCATACATTCAGGGAGATTAGTAGCAAATAAATCTAATATATTATTAAATTTCGTGGGAAATCTCACTAACTGATACAATGAATGCTTACCGAAAGTTTCTAGTAAAGCCTCGCACGATTCACGCTCTCTACCTCCGGGATAAAAGCAATTATGGCTCCAATCGATTGACGGAAGATTGTAATCGGCCCCGATTATAATGGCTTTATCTTTATTAGACGAATTTAGCGTCGACACTTGTTTCTCCAGAGAATGAATAGTTTCCACGCTCGCATTTAGGGGTCTATAAAAAGCGCATACATTTACAGTTTTTGAGTCGCTTCCTTTCACACTACACCAAACACTTTCGACTTCGTCGTCATTAATCTGTATAGGGTAACTTTCGTATTTATTGCTAACTGCTATAAAGACTCCACCTCCCGACCGGATACATCGATCTTTTCTGAAGACGCTATAGTCACGAGGAAAGATCTCCTGACTGACTATGTCTGCCGTAAGCGAACTTTCTGTGCCTATAACTACATCAGCACGCAGACTGCGAATAAGATGTTCAAATTCGGCCTCCTTCCTGCGAATGCTGCGACAATTAACCGTAATGATTTTTAGTTTTTCGCTATGACTACGTAACGTTTCCTCGCGCTCTACTGAGTTAATATTATTGTTATTATTATTAATATTACAATTATTGTCATTATTTTCTGCCTCCTTATCCTTTCTGTTATGTCGACTATTTCTACGCTTGGAATGTATTCTACTATTACTTAACGTGGCGTTTATAGTGCTATTATTGAAGCCTCATGTGGTCCTTTCAGCAAAAGGTTTGGTGACCCCTGTATTAGACAAGTTCAACAATAGTTGTTACTGTGACAACACTCGTAATGAGTGACAAAAACTGCAAAAAACAGTATTGACGCGAAATTGTAATAAATTTGTTCTATAAGCAAAATTCTACGGTAAAAATTAGAACATCTATTCCTTTCCTCAGAGGATAGTGCAAATCACGCTCCGGTATCACAATTCTAAGATATTTTAATGTGCAAGGGAAAATTACCCTGCACGATTGATTTCAGATTTCCCATATAAATCAAACGGGAACGATAGTTTCTGGAATCGAACCCAGGACTTTAAGTCTTCGCAACAAAAACTATCCTCGGGAGATCGGCCCCAGTAACAAGAGATTTCCACATAGTGTCATGAAAATTGGTCTATTGGTTCAAAAGTTAATATGGGGAAAAGACAGACAGACACAACGACGGAACTATAAGCCTATTTCCATTCGGGAAAGTAGGCTAAAATGCGCTAGTATAATTGCACACACAAACGCAATAAAATCTTACGAGTAATAATAGAAATTAAGTTAGGTATTTAAAAGAACCTCGTGACCATTTGGAGCGCTAAACCGTAATAAATCATTTGTGTTATTACACTGCGGGTTCAAATTTAGGGCATATATAAACAGTAAGTATCCGCTCACTGAATATAAATAGCGCGAAGTATTAAAACACGGAAAATTATAACACTTTTCGGAATACTGCTCGTGAAGTTATCTCAAGCTGAACGTTTAGAAGGAAGGCGAAACGAAACACGATGCACGAGCCAGGGTCGATGAAAGGATGTCTATGCCTCGAGGCCAAACGACATTCTAAGGGTCGCCTATCAAGCTCACGGAACGGCCCTGGTGCGAGCAATTTAGGAACAAAACTAAATGTAAAAATGGCTTCTCGTGTAAACTGCCGTCGTTTTTATATGACTTTCCTCCAAAAATGTAGAATTTAAAAATAGTAATCGCTAGAAACAATTTGCGCCCTATCTGCTATGCATACGCTTCGGGGCTGTGTTTCGCTTACATATGCGCACAACGTGTCACTTCCGACTACTCCTTGACGTTCGTGAGCAAACCCACTGAAGTAAAAATCTGATGTGGCCGCCACATGTCTTTTTCCATATCAGTAATACTTATAAAAATTCCAAATAGGTTAAATGATAGCAAATATTTTAAGCAATTGCGAGAAAATTTCAGACTTAACAAAGAACAGAAATAAACTTATAACGTAGCTTTCTGATATTGGGCATAGCCACGAAGCTCCATCTATTAAGAAAATGAAAATAAATAAAAATTAAATTTTTAAGTTAATAACTTTTATGAAGCGCACAAAAAGTGCAAAAATAAAAATATAATAATTTTGTTATTAATAACTTATGTAAAACGCACGCACTGAATGAAGAAGAAACAATTTAAATTATTGAATTAATAGAGATATTGAATATATAAAAGTTATGGTGCATTCTTTAAGACAATATTAGAATTGCAACATAACTTTTATATATTCAATATCTCTATTAATTCAATAATTTAAATTATTTCTTTTTCATTCAATGCGTTTTATATAAGTTATTAATAACAAAATTATTATATTTTTATTTTTGCACTTTTTGTGCGCTTCATAAAAGTTATTAACTTAAAAATTTAATTTTTATTTATTTCTTTTTCTTTTTAGTCAATGTGAAATATATGAATATGTTTACATATTCTTCAAAAATTAACTTTATTAACTAATTATGGAGATGACCGTTGAAATTCTACGGGAAAGTTTTTAATTAAAATTTCGTGAATAGATTATCCAAGTCAATGGTACCCAATTACACGAAACCGGCAAAAACGCAAATCACTAAGAATTCATCAAATTCTCGCGTTAAAAACTTAATTGTTTTATCGATTCGATGCCTATTCAAAAATCGATGGCAGGAAAACAAAATTTCGTTCTTTTAGGCGTTCGTTGTTTCAAGTCTCGACCTCCTACGATGATTCTAAGTAATTTTAATATGCGAATGATTAATGTTGCACATTCTTATGTATTACTTCTCGCATATAACGCAACGAATCATTTCCCTCTCCTTCCTTCTCTCTCTCTCTTCGTATTAATCTATTTGGTCCCACAGTAGGAAAAAAATTATGAAAATAGTTGTAGTTGACAAGTATCTTTTTTTATACATAAAAAAGTTAAATGCAAGTGAAAAAATTATATAATGTTTTAAGCAACAATATAAATGTGAACACATATGGGTACAACGGGAACTTCACTGAGCATCAAATTTGTATTTGCAAAACCCTATTTCTTTTTTGGCTACAGATTTTGTTGAAATTAGAGGATACTTTTTCATGCGATTTTCTCTAACCGGGCCTGTAGCCCTGAAACCATCTTCCTTCAGAGTTTTCAAAAGATCATAACTAGTGAAATAATTATTGAAAAATAATATATGGTCAGAAGGCTTATCAACAACCTTCAGCAGATACAATACTACTTTAGAACCAAGTGGAAGATCATTTTGAATCATTTTCTCAAAATTTTTAGCGCCGCAGTAATTATTAAAATTATAAGAACCACTTGAACTACATAACATCCAATTTTTATACCCAAAACGCACTGACTTCCTTCTAATAAATTGTTTCGCAGAATGATGTCCGAAATATTTCACCATAGATTCTTTAATAGATAAATTTTAATGTTAAGTTCCCAATAGCTGACATTTTTTATTCATTATATTCATAAAACTTCGAACTTTGTACATTTTATCGCTTCGGTCTATAGCTGAATTATCAGCCAGGTGAATATATATTTTTTATTTCTTGAAATTTATTGCGAGATATTATCAGCAACTAACGTAATTCTAGTGTCTTAAACTAGACACCAGTACAATTTCTCTTTAGGGAGTCTATGTCACCCAGAGAAAAAAAAGTATTCCTATAAAAATTCGTATCTCGGTTTGAGTAACTGAAAATGTATGGTTATTTTGTTGTCTTGCATACAGATTAGTTTTTTCTACAATATGGTTTAGAACGTCTTGGTCCAACAATTTTTAAAAAATTTGAACTTCATTTATATTTACTAACTCCGAAATTGTGTCAGGCAAACGATCTTTGTAGTCATGTGTTTCTACCATGTTCCGTTCAAATATAGTCGACGTCCATTTGGGAATAATGTTAGTTGCTGTTACCTTTCTTCTTTTTTTGAATTTGCTCGAAATGGAATTATATCTTCACTATCACTATTAAAAATAGGTATTTCGATTTCTCCTGGCACGTCATTTGGGAATTCAGAGGAATACAAAGTGTCTACATCGATCTCTTCTCGGTCCGTTTCTTCGTCCGCATCTGGAGGAATAATAACAATACCGATGTCAGCATTGCTTGAATTACTTTCTATTTCGTCTGGTGCTACTCCTAAATGTCGAAAACGCCTACCATAAAACATTTTAGGATTTATTTCAGCTACATTCATTGCAGGATCCATTGATATATATTGAAGATACTGTAAAAGAAAATACTAATAATAATATTACATAATGTCCCATTGTACCCAAGCGAGTATACCAAATTTGCAACAGAAATTTGTTTAGAAAAAAAATAAATTTGTTGGTTTATTTATTATAAACACCTATATCTACATTGAAAAAGTATATTAGTAAATATATTACAAATAAAAATATTTACTGAACACTTGAACAAAATCTGATGTGGTCACCACATGCCTTTCTCCATGTCTGTAATATTTCTAAAAAATTCCAAATAGGTTACATAATAATAAATATTTTATGAAACCGAGAAAATTTTAGACTTGACAAAGAACAGAAATAAACTCAAACCATAGCCTTCTGATATTGGATATAGCCACAAAGCTCCAACAATTAAGAAAAGAAATAGGAGCGTTACTAAGACCTAACTAAGCGTCAATTGTTAACAATAGTCTTTGACAGGTGGCGTGGTGGTGGCAGCTAAAAATATAAGATATCTCTTAATGCATTATATGGAAAAAAATATTTCATACAAAGGATGTAGAAAATTAAATTTCCTACAACTTTTATTCCAGTACATTTTTACATTTATCAAATATTAAAGCAAATATTTCAAAATAACGGATAAGTGACAAGAGTAAACACCCACTTCCGGTTGGCCGATTTTTACCAAAAACTAAACAGTTCTTGTGACTTTTATAAAAAAGTTAAATATAAAATTTCGCATTGACCTGATTAATAGTTTTTGAGTTAGAACACCCACAAAAAAGCTATCACATACATCGAGAAAATGGCCAAAACGTGCACAGGGGACCTCAAAATGTGTATTTTCGTTGAAATCTCGAAGTCGATTATTTTCACGAAAACAATACTTTCCCCTATACTACGTATATGTAGAAAGTAAAAAAATAGCTACCTCTCATTTTCATACATTGTAACAATAGAAGAATTAATGCTCACAAAATTAACGTTATTGAAATATTTAAACTATTACAGACTAATCGCGATGCGTATATAGCACGGTAGAAGCGACGCACACATCTTTGCGACTCCTCAAGAACAATAGCTAAAAGGTTGCAAACAATTTATTCGACTATATGAAGCAAAATTTACTAATTCCCAGCATTTCAAAATGCGTTGGCGTACTCTGTACGCCAGCGCGCCAAACTAAGGGTTAATAAAGTATTGAATACCTGTGATAGTGTAAGAATTGATTAACTTTTCCCAAAAAAATTCAACTAAATACGCGGTTCATTTAAAAAAATTACATTTCGGAAACCTTCGCGGACCAGTTTGGGAAGCACTGCTCTAGAGTCCACTCTGCCTGGGGAGTCCATCCTGCCTCCTACACCAGCACTGCGCCGGATCTGTATATACCATAGAGTAATAATATACATGGAGAGAGAATGATCTACTGCGCATGTGCTCCAACATTGGAAGTCGGTGATCACGTGACGCTTGGCAAGCTTCTGTAGCGTTTCGCTTGTACGTATGTGCGTATGCTGGTGTGGTTATTCTATTAAGCAAATTTTTGTGTATTTGATTATTTAATCACAATCACAATGGTTGTTTCGTGTTGTGCATACAACTGCAAAGAAAGATTTGTTAAACGAGGGCTGCTAACATTCCATAGGTAAGTAATACTGCGGTAATGTTAATGTGTGTAGTTGAGAAATGTTACGAGCTTACATGAATGAATTTGTTATGCATAAAGAAATTAAAAACATTTTAATAACTTGGAGGCAAATAATTAGAAAGTTTATTTAGTAGTGGCTTTATGGATTTCAATAAGTTACCGGAATAACTTAAGTACTGTTAAAATGTAAATATATTTATGTAACTTGCCTTTATCAAGGAAGAAATTATTGTTGCTTATTGTTGGCTTTTATATTATTGTTTAGGTGAGGTTTATATTTGTGATTCGATTTTTAGTAGCTATACATCTAAATAAAATTGTATTCTTTAATTCGATAAATTATACAGGGAACACATCCCCATGGTATGGAAGTAGATAATTCTGTGTGTTGGTAAAATTTTCCTCAAAGGGCATAGTAATAAAGCTCTAATCCCCGACGCAGAAGTTATCCTTTTAAAAACGGGAACATATTTATCTTCAATAATAGTTAACCATATCGTTGATATTGATTTTTATTGTAGCTTTCCTAAAGATGAATGTAGGAGGAAAGTGTGGACTGTGAATTTGAGACGGGAAAACTTTGTACCAACAGTAAGATCTAGACTGTGTTCCAAACACTTTACAGAAGATTGTTTTGACCGAGAGAAATTTGGTGGTACTTGGTTAAAAACAGATGCTGTGCCAACAATTTTCGATTTTCCCAAACATCTTCTTCCTAAGCAACTGAAACAAAAGCTCCCTAAAGAAAGGACATTGAGTATCGACGTAAGTCCTTCTACTTCTGATGTTCATGGTAAGATGCTTCATTACTTGTCTTCCATTAACTATGTTTTTACATATTTCAAATTAATTTATCTTTCCTACATATTTACTTCCTCAGCTGGTGCAGACTGGGAAGATATCACAGTACCTGTTAGTGATATGCCCATGAAAAAGAAATGCAGAGCGGGTGTTGGGATTGGCCAATACCCAAATCAGGTTGCCAGCTATGCTATGAACCTGTCTTGGTTTGATATTTATTGTGGAAGGGTGTGCTGTCAGGTTTTTTTTGCTATGTACTGTATTTTTTGTTCTGACTTGTCCTACATTGATGTACTTTGATCTTTGGACCCATAAATTATTATTATTTGTACACTTTTGTATTAGGCTTTGGCTATTAAAAAAATAAAAATAACTATCACAATGTAATATTGGTCATTTTCTAATATAGTGGCAATGTATGCTGCATCCTATACAATTAGTGTAAAATTGTTCTAGGTTACTGTTTGTATTACACAAATAACTGAAAAGCAGTTATTCTGTTGACCATTCTTTGTGTTCTGTCAGCGCGATGCCAAAAGGAGATTCGAATAATCACTAGGTATGATAATGGTCTGCATTCGATTCCAGAACTTTATCATCACCTCAATAACATGGGAATGACTGTAGCATATTATTCATTTGTATTTTAAATTTTATTAAAATCAGCATGAATTCAAGACAAACCAAAAGTTTTTTTTCCTGTTATTGATCCCATGGAGATTGTGATAACGTGATTGCTCTTAATGATGGAAAAATGTTGTCAATGTGATAGAATCACAAAAATTCCTCTACCATTTGAAACTTTTAAAATTATAAGACGCAAAAATAATACTAGATTACGTCTAACTTAGTTAAAAAATAAAATTAAAGCAGAAAGGGATTTTTGCCTAATAAAGACCTATTCATTTTAAAAGTTCCATAAAATAAGTCACTTGAAAATTGTGGTCTTTATACTTTTGACTGGTCTTACCCATGACGACAACATTCACCTAAAAAACCGTCAAATTTTCTCGCTCAAAACGAATTTGTTACCCGAATCGTCACGTATTCAAAAATCGACCTTAGGAAAATTATTTTTTATTCCTTTAGACCTACTACGGTTCAAGCCCCGAATTCATACGATCACTGACAGATGTTGGAGCAACTTTCACTCCACTGCGCAGCCGGTCTCTATATATATTATTACCCTATGGTATATACAGTCAAACTCGGTTATAACGAGCGCCACGGGACCGTTTAGTTTTGCTCGTTATAGCCGTTAAACTTAATATCCGTGAAGGCAAAAGCATGCATGCGTATGGTGAAATAAGACATAAGAAGTAAAAGTGAATATATAAACAGAAAGGTTATTTAGTAAGTTTATGAAAAAACCTAAAAATGAGAATAAACTAGAAAATTTAAAGTAAACATAAGTACATATAAAATTTACTCACAGCTGCATCCTTAATCACCCCCCTTTTTACAAAAATAACTTTGAGCCTGTTTCATAGATTTCACTTTGAAGTCTCTTAAGTTTCCTCTTATTACACTTAGTGCACTAAAAACACCATCGGAAATGTCAATGTTTTAAAAAAAAATCATTTAATGTTTCCACGGCATCCTGAGTAAGGATTGTGTCTTCGACACATTCAACATTGTCTTCATCACTGTCTGCTGTGCTTTATACTGTCTCTATTATTTCACTCTCCGTAGGAATTCCACTGGTAATCAAATCATCATCAACATGAACAAAATTGTCAATGTCATTTACATGGTCAAAATTCGCAATTCCATTTTCTTTAAGCCATTCTGATCTTCATCAACGTTATGGTTATCAATCAAAAATTCTCCCGATATTAAACCAGACATTCGAAAACAGTTTATGATAGTTGTAGGTGAAACATGCATCTGTCATCAAATGAATTGCATCCAATACAGAGTCGTTGCCATCTAAACCTCTTTCCCTCCTTTCAATCAACTGTAGAACAAAAAATCGCTTGAAATGGAATTTAAAACTTTTAATTATCCCCATGTCCATTGGCTGCAAAATAGAAGTCGCATTTGGAGGCAAAACACCAGTTTTACATTGGATAACTCCTGCATATGTGGGTGCGCAGGACAGTTATCGACAAGGAGTAGAATGTTTCTATTTTTCCTCCGTAACTCCTTGTTCCACTGACTTACATATTTCTGAAAAATATTGGAAGTCATCCATGCCTTTTCATTAGCTGCATATTCAACGGGAAGCTTCTTTACATATTTGAAACAACGTGGATTTTGTGACTTACCAATAACAAAAAGTTTTTTTGTCAGTCCCATTTATGTTTGCGCACATTACAACTGTTAAACGATTCTTAGGTCTTTTTCCACCAACACATTTGTCACCTTTGAATTTTAACGTTGCATCAGACATCATGTTGTAAAACAGTCCAGTTTCGTCGGCATTGTAGATGTCTTCTTCTCTGTAACCTTTTCGATACTCCTCCCAAACACTTTTCACCCATTCACTTGCCGTTTTTGAATCTGCTGACAGGGCCTTTCGCATAAACAATGTTATACCGATTTTTAAAACGATCAAGCCACACGTTATTGCATGTGAAGTTCCGGTGTCCTAACTGTTTTGCAAATTTATCTGCCTGTACCTGTACCGTTGATGGGGAAACCAGCATTTCTCTGAATCTTAAGCCACTCCAGAAGTGCTTGATCAACAGTACCCAAGTCGCACTTCCTCATTTTCTTGTTCGTTGTTAGGTTGTTCTCTAGTGCAGATAAAATCGCTTCTTTGTTTTTCCATAAGGTTGAAACCGTAGACGACGATAAATTAAATTTTTTACACACTTCAACATTTTTTTACCACGTTCTAACTCTCGAATAATATCAACCTTTTCGCGAATAGACAAACACTTCCTTTTATGCACGGACATGTTACTCGTTCAAGGGCAAAATCTCAACTGATTTTTGTGATCAACGCTACGAACTTTCTTTGCAAACTGTGAGCATACCAATTCCAGGAAGAGTTAATGAGGAGACGGATTAAACGTGGGATTTCCCATCTTTATGTGGGAAAGGGTGTTGGGTGCATTCGGCTGAGTGACGGGGGTGGGTGCCATTGTACATGCCCTTACCCCCTTCCAAACACAATCTCCTGGCTGTAAAAGAGCTGGGGGTTGGGAGGAGAGGACAAAGGACCTCCGCGAGTGTCACTGTAACTGCAAGTTGGGAATTCTTGGTTTGGACGAAGGGATTATTTTTTAACAACAACGCCGCGGTCTTTAACCTCCCCGAGGGATAGGGTGTAGAGGCTGGACTCAAGAAGGTTACATATTTTGGGTCACTATGAGGATTGAAGGGGCTGACCGCCGCCGCGTTTGAGACAGTGAGAAGTGGTCAAAGTTTGCTCGATATATCCGTGAAGCGTGCTCGTTATATACGTGAAATATTTGTATGTAAATGCTCGTAAACTTATCTTGGAGGTAGCATTTGCTCACTATAGCCGTGAACTCGTTACAACCGTGCTCGTTATAAACGAGTTTGACTGTACTGTATAAAACGCTTAGGTATGTTGCCGTACAAGGTTCAGCTGTTATCTATATATAGGGTTACCAGATGTCCAATGGTAGAATGGAGGACATATGCCGAAAAAATGGAGGATAAAGGAGTAAAAAGCCGGACATACACTTCGGAGGAAAAAGGACAGTAGGAAAGGTAAAGGAGCAACAATTTAATTCACCAAGGAACCAATAGAAATAACAAAAATACTCAAAATGCTTATATAGTGTAGTAATAATGAATTTCATTCACTAATATACTTCTCAGAAGAAATTATCTTTTTAAGAAGATCTTCATTCTTAAGAAGGTAAAAATGGAAATCTTTAAAAGAAAAGTTTTTCATATTATACTGGATCATAATAATTCCCTTTATTGTTTTTGCGGGCGATCTATTTCTTTCTGGGATCCATGATCATTTATTAGAGGAAAGTCCCTTTTTACGTTTGCATTATGTCCTTGAATGCAATAACAAATTCGCATATTTTTAAAAGCTCAGAATAGCAATCTTTATTATTGCAGCTTCTATAAAATGAGCGCCACTGTTCATGAAAAGGGACATCAAAGAAACGATCGTCTTCGTTTTCTATGAATAACTTAAGGTTGTTATATTGATCAAGTAACTTCTCGTCATCAATCATAATTTCCTTTTTCTTGAGATAACTCAAAAACGGTATCATATATGAAAATTTCGTTCTTTAATTCCATCCACTCAAAATATTGAAATAGGTACCTCAAATTTATTTATCCACTTTTCTAAATAAAGAATGCATTCTTGATAAACAAGGTGCGTTTCTTCAACAAAACTTCGACATTCTTCACCCAGACCCTTTGCCTGTAGCGTTTCAATAATTTCCCTGACTGATAATGGCAAAAAAATTCCCGCATCCTTATTTTAAAATAACTAATGTTGTTTTAAGCAAAGCGAAAATTTCTAAAACAGTTATTTTCTCCTTCTACGGCCTCGATTTTGTTTGGAAAACAGATGTAACAGATTAGAGAGTAGGGTAGGGTGTAGGCGTAATAGGAGATTTCATAGGGGCATCGAGTGTAATACAGTTTCTGGTCGCGAAGTGAGAGAGTCCACCTACAGAAGCCATAATAGAGCAGTTAATGCTTCGGGCGATAACGAGAAATTAAATATTGTAGTTTTAAACTGCCGCAGCATTCGTAGGAAGTCTGCCGAACTTGAACACGTAATTCGCACGTTGCATGCTGATGTAGTTATAGCGGAAAGTTGGCTCACCGAAGATATCGCTAGCCAAGAAATTTTTCCGAAAAGCTATAGAGTGTACAGAAAAGACCGTGCCAATAGAATAGGTGGAGGAGTATTTTTGGCAATAAGTGAAAAGTACGATAGTTGTCAGATACCTATTATCGACGAAACGACCGAGAGCGTGTGGTGCCGCCTATGTAAGGATAATTCGAAAAAGATATATTTATGCTCATTTTGCAGACCACCCAATGCCAAAGTTGATTATATTTTAAGTTTAGAGAGGAAATTAGCCGAGCTTAGATCTATTATGAACGACGGTTCTGTGATAATTGGAGGCGATTTTAACTTAACGTCAATCGATTGGGAAAACCTATGTTTCGTTACGGGAGGTAAAGAACGCGAATCGTGTGAAGCCTTAATTGACACGTTTCATGAATATTCCTTAATCCAGATGGTACGAAAAGCCACGCGTTCGGGCAATGTTCTCGACTTGCTTGCTTCTAACATCCCGCATAGGATAACTAAGAGGAGGGACTTAGCGACCATCGAGCTGTGTATGCGGAGTGCGAATTAAAGCTCAAAAGACATCATAAACCCCTTGGGAATGTATACAAAGTATTTTGCGAAATTTTATATCTTCTGACAGGGACCTATTAGACATCGACACACCAACTTATACTTATATACCGAAAAAGAATTAAATACCTTGAAAACGAGAGATTCCACATCAATTTTTAACACATCTGCACCATGTTGAATACAGCTGTGGAGAATATGAGCAAGACACCCGAGGGGCATGAGAAAACATTGTTTCCCTTCTTTCCATTCACCCCTCCAAAATTTACGTTTGCATTGTCATCTGTAAATGAAACACTTCAAAGATAAACCGAATCTCTCCAGAGTCGTCAACACATACTCTGACATGGTCTTAGAGGTTTCAATGGGAGTAGCAGTTAATTTGTATTCCACCCTCTTTCCAATCAAAATACTGCACGTGGATTGGGAAGATCTTAAGTGGGTCATGATTGCTGGCATCAGTTGCAACTCCGAAACAAGATACATATTTCACTCATTTTCTTCAAAATCAAATCGATAATATTCACTATTGCTTCAGTTTTCGTTCTTGCGCATGTTGTGTTGAGAGGAGTTTCCGAGTCTTTAAATAATTCTCTTAACGGATACAATCCATAGATTTGAAAGACCGATGACGTTTCACCGAATGGAAAGCCGTGGTTCCCTCAGCGGCGCGTGCTTTTTTATTGAACGAATTGTTTTGGATACAGAAGGATGCCACTTTTCCACACGAAGACGAAATTCGTACCATTTTCCTGTTTTTCACTGAATGTGACGCTCCAAATCCAAGGATCCCTTGTTTGCAATAGAAACGTAACAGTCACAAACATCAGTTCGCCTCATTTTCATTACGCCCGATGTCGAAACAAGGAAACTTAAATTTTAGACTACTGGAGAATTTACACTTCCTTTTAAGTGATGCCATTCTTAATGAGGGGTGAGCTTCTGGAATGTTTAAGAGCCACCACTATTCAAAAATAAAAGAAATTATTTTACTCGTTAGCATCGTAATTTTCGGTTTTCTACACAGCAGTAACATACGTACCATAGTAATTCAGTTTGAGGATCTTTTTCCAACTAAAAATGGGAACAAGAAATGATTGCACTCTTCAGTGCGCTAGCTGAGAACTGAGAAGCATCCAAAAGTTACTGTTACAGGTCTCCTTCGCTTTGAACGAGTTCGTTTTAAACGATTTTGAAGCTAAACGAATCGCTTATTAAATCAAAAAAATCTATACAAACGGTACACTTCAGAGTTAAACGATTTTTCAAAGACAAATCAAGTGCCTTATTTGAAAATGAACGCTGGGCGCATACATATTATTTACAAAGTAACGTTTCATGGTTTCTTAAAAAAAAGAAGCGCGGTGCACTTAGGAGTTAAACGATATGGCGACGACAGAAAGGGAGTGTTTAATTTCAAAATCAACATTGCGTGCGCACACTTTTGTTACAAATTAACTTTATTTCTATGAATGCAAGAAGCGCTCCTGTAGAGTAGGCCGCGAGACGCTTACTTACGCAGCCGTTCGTCATTAAGTTTATCGCTTCTTCAGTTTAAATATGTTTTTATCATGGCAGCCCATAAAAGTCCTACGGCTGATTTACCTAATCAAGAGTTCCAAATGAAGAAGCAAAAGAAGAGGATAACACTCGATACGTGCGCAGAATTGTCGTATGTGTGACAAGGCAGTCACAGTCCCACTTCCTAGTAAAAGCCGGACAAAATCCTACACTTTGAAATGACGGGAGGACAGAGGACAGAAAGTGAAAAGAAGGATATGTCCTCATTTTGCCGGACGTCTGGAAACCTTATCTATATAGAGGAAAACACAGTTCCCAAGGGGTCATCCATCCAAGTAGTTACCGCGCCCGACGTTGATTAACTTCAGTGATCGGACGAGAATCTGTGTGATTAACATGATATGTTCGTTGTCAACTAAGAGTATTAATATCTATCTATCTATATGCACAAAACGCTTAGGGGCCGTCCATAAATGACGTCACACAATTTTGGCGGATTTTTGACCCCCCTCCCTCCTTGTCACAAAAACTCAGACCCCCCCATATATGACGTCACAAAGCTTTGACCCCTCGCCCTCCCCAAACACAAATTTGCAAAAGATATACTTGGTTTGAAATCACTTTTTATTTATAAAAACACAACAATATAACATTGCGTTCTGAATTACATAATACGTCAAGAGGTAGAATCGTAAATATCTTTGAATGGACTTGTTTGTGCAATGATGTCAGATAAGTATGTATTTTTCTCTCTCACTCTCATTAAATTGTTCTCAAGAAATGCTGAACCAAGCACTAGCCCAGACCCGAAGACCCTGCCTGCCTCCCTTTCCATTTAGCTCTCAAGTGTTGACGCATAAAAAAATAATCATCTCACTGAGCAGATAAACAATGCCTACATCGCTTTCCACTACACAGTAGCTTTAGTACAGAGGTTCGGTTCGTCTCAGCATTGAATAAATGTTTTTGGAAGACACAATTCGCGTAACTACGCGAAAATTCAGCCACCAAATTTAACTTATAATAAAGGTAAAAAGAAATACAGTAACAATTGCAGAATTAAGCGCAATATGAAGACCCAAGGTTACTGTTTTGAAATCTATCAATTTTTTCAAAATTATAAAAATGTGTTACGTCAAAAAATAAAGAATCTAGCGATCTCCGCGGCTTACTCAGTATTCAGTACGCAGGATGACCGCATATGAAGTTTTCGTCCTGAGTACGCAGGACGACGTTGAGGGGATAAGAATGCAACTAAGACTATAAACAAGGAAAAATGATATAAACTTCGTATATACGGGCAGCTAAAAATATAACGCATAAAAAAGCTGGTTTTTGGGTTCCTCCGCCTTGCTCTAAAAAGCAGTTTTGAAACTTCAAAAAAATACTCCGAAGAAAGGAGACGCAGAAAATAATAAAAACCTACACTCGACCTCCCGACCTGTGAAGAAAGAGTCTTCTTTGGAAGTAAGCACAGACAAATTTGTTTGCAAATCCTCATCAAGGATAGTTTATGACGCTTAAATGAATAGACGAGAGGTTTGCACTGAGATTTTTCTAAGGGAGATGGTCAATAGGTGTCAGCTTTTTGGTTCCTCTGTAAAATGTACGAATTATGAAGGAAGGAACGGAATTATCTGGCAGGACAAGTGCCGAAGATTTTTCCCAAGGGAGTAGGACCCAGTGTTTGACACAATTAAATGGTCTCGTATGAGAGTTTAAAGCAAGTGATTGTTTGACGTTTTATGGCCTTTGACACACTGCACTATGGAAGGAGTGTCCTCAATGAGTGACATAGTGATTCATAAATGTAATATTATTCTTTTTAACTGTAAATTAACAATTAAGAATTTTTTTATTGTTTTAAAATATTGCAGCAAATATCTCACAAAAATAATATGCTTAATTATAATTACCAAATATAATTACGTGATAAGATTAACCAATAATTTTGATAACACATGCACATTTATTGGCATCCAGTGATCTACATTAAATTATTAGTTTTATTTTTTAGCGTTTAATACGGGATGAAGGCATAAGCGTATAGCCCTAGGGAAATTTGGCAACTGCGCGCGCCATAAGCTTAATGCTGTCTTCTAGGGGTGAATAAGAGTATGCGTACGTAGTTTTCTCCGGTAGATGACGTTGATGTTATTTTTGTGACGTCACATTTTTCAAAACCTCCCTACTCCCCATCGTCACACAAGTCGGACTTCCCCCCCCCCCCCCCCTCCCCCTGGATGCGTGACGTCATATATGAACGGACCCTTGGGTAACCGAACGCAAGATTCACCTGTTACAGGGTTGCTAATCAACAATAACAATAACACTAAACACATACGTATGTATACCTTTTATGAACTGAATGTCTCCTCATGAGCTAAAACTAAAAGTAGGTGCTATAATCATGCTACTACGGAATCTTATGCTACCACGGGGATGATGTCACAGAATCTCTCGATATATTTCGATATAAGCTGTTACGCCGAAGCGTCCGCAACTGCCGAAGTGGCGCGCCTAGGTTCTTTGAAATTAGAGCCCACCACGCAGGAAACTTTGCCGATCTCTTGATCTAAAACAGTGGTTCCCAAACTTTTATGTCTGCTACCCAAAATTTGAACTCGCATTTGTCTCGTGACCCAAATGGTACCGGCACCCACTCAGCACCCCAGCAAATCGCCGTAGATTTATTAGCATAATCTATATATTAATAGCGTAAGAAAATAAGGTTTTTAAAGCGAAGGTAACAGCCACCTTAACTTGAAATGCATCAAATTAAATGTCTCGAAATGCAAATTTGTAGGAAAATGATAAAATTGAAATCGGTCATACCCTTGGCGAGATATTGAAGTGTTTCATGACCGGCTAAGCTCTGCTCGACGTAGTTGTAATGGTTGATGTTAAGATGGCGCTGTAGGAAATAACGTGGCGCCCTAGCGGACAATAGTAGAAGTCGCTAACTTTCTTGGTAATGTGTTTATTTCAAGTTTAAACAAGAAGGCTTACTACCAAGATACAACTGACATTAATTTGTTATAAACGTTTTAAAATTGAAATAATCGGGGCATAGTAAGTATGATAATGAATTATAACTGTTTTTAATGCACATGTCCGTTTTCCAAGTGTAAACAATATATTTCCTTTTTATTTTGTTTCGATACTGACATTTTTTGTTATAAACATTTTCAAATTGAATTTATCGGGACATAGTAAGTATGATAATGAATTACAACTGTTTTTAATGCACATGCCACATTAATATTTCCTTTTTATTTTGTTCCAAGTGTAAACAATACAGGCATACCTCGCGATACGCTTTCTTCGGTTTTAGGCTCATTACACTTTCTGACTCTACCTCTCGATACGCCCCCTTGATTCGGACATACACCCTTATAAAACCCGGAGAACGAAGATCCTTTCTCTGCCCATTCAAAAGGTCTCAACGCGAGCAATGAAAAACATCTTTGTTTCATTATATACGAACTGCTTTTAAATGGTTTTCATATTCATTTTATGAGTATACAATATTGCACCGGAGAAATAATGCGATCGATGAGTTTCTTTTTATGTCCAAGGTGGTGTTTCGGCGAACTACAGTCAGTTTTCAGTCCGAGATCGCGGCGGTGCCACATTGAATTTGTGCTCGAGTTTTTATCCTTATAAGTTTGAAATGTCCCAAGCGAAAAAAATTAAAGCGATCCTATCTTTGGCATGGTTTTCAACGGGATTTTTACATTTTTAGCGCGATTTAGCGCAGCAAGACCCTTTTTTAGGAACGTACATATCTGTCGCGCTTACCCTCGGTTTTAATCCATTTAGGAACGCATCTCTTTTTTATAGCATTGCTCTTATGCAAAAATGTGTTTTGCAATACGCTGACTCGCGATAAGCTCTGGTCCTTTAGAACGCAACCCGAGCGCATTGCGAGGTATACTTGTATATTTCCTTTTTATTTTGTTTCCATACTGACATTTTTTAGTTATGAAAATTTTCAAATTGAAATGATCGGGAAATAGTAAGTATGAAAATGAATTATATTCTATATATTAATAATGCAAAAAAATGAATTTTTTAAAGCGAATGTAACAGCCACCTTAACGTGTGATGCATCAAATTAAACGTCTCGAACTGCAGATTTGCAGGAAAATTATAAAATTGAAATCGGTCAAACCTTTGGCGAGATATTGAGGTTTTTTTGACCGGCTAAGCTCGACTCGACGTAATTGTAGTGGTTGATGTTAAGGTGGCACTGCTAGCGGACATTAGACGCTGTAGGAAATCATGTGGCAGTCCAAGCGTACATTAGTAAAAGGAAATAAACCTTGCAGTCTCTGACCTTCATGGTTATGCGACATAAGGCTAACTACCAATAAGATATTAAATCTAACCAACCAGTCGATTTATCGACGGGAAACTGCTAGTTTTAAATAAAACAATTATAAAAGAAAATTGTAGCCGCAATCGCTCAATCTTTTCCAATTTTATTTTTTCTCTATAAAGTTCAATTTTTGAAATGGGCGCATGAAAACAAAATGGAACCATTTTAGGAAAGTTTTCAAATGTTTTTAAAACAAAGGAAGCTGCAACTTAAAATTAATAAAAATATAAGCATCACTGTTTGCTCGGCTGATTGTTTAGATCAAGTGGCTTCCATTATGCTGTTGCACCTTCGTGGTCAGCTGATCCAATCTTGATCTAAGATTGATGGAGAGAGCGCAGCGCAGATCGTGCTGAGGATCAAGTTTATTTCTTGCCTTTCTTGGTGGTCCGTCTTTACGTTCATTCTTGCTAGTATCGATGATTTACGGTTTTTCACTTTGGGATTGGGATCATCCGCGACCCTGGGTTTGGGAACCCCTGATCTAAAGTTAGGTTTAGTACTATTTAGCGTAGGACGAAGGGAATGAGGAAGAACTGTGGAAAAGGGAATTGCGGAAAAGAAACTAACAAGCCGAAGGAGATTTTCCTTCGCTGCACTCTCTGAGGAATGAATTAAAAAGAGGAGACAGCGAACGATAGAGATAGATAGATAGATATGCGTCTTTATTTGGGCGAGATTGAGACTAAACAGTCCCTTCTTTCGTCTCGATGTTCGTGAAATAAAGAAAGAAGGCTCTGTGGGAGTTTAGCTCCCGGTGCCGCTAATTAGAAGAGCGGTGGAAGTAATTTCGATAAGGGTTGACCGCCGAAACACGAAGAGTTTTTGCGCCGAAGATCGATATCTCTCTTTTAAGGGCGGCGTAGGGACTGCAGACTACTTACCTTTAATGCCAGGGAACAGAGGAAATACTTGGGACGCATTTGCTTCGTCCAATCTTCAGTTCTTTTGTCTTTTTGTTTTCCACAGCGGTCGATCAGCTGGGCGCCACAGTTATACTACTCTCGCATGCGCTCGTCTGGGAATGTTCCTTTTTCTACAGACTGAGCAAAACCCCAGGGGCAATAAAAATGTCGGAAAACCATTTCCCGCCATCCTCCTTTTTCTGCTCGGCATCGACGTTCGGTGGAACTTCCGGCCATTAACCGCTGGTCAGAATGCATTAATTTTTGATATTCCTGGAACTGAAATGCTACGCTCCTAAAATTTTCGCACCCGGGGCGGTGGCTGGGGCTGCCCTGCCCTTGCCAACTGATTTCATCTTGGGAAAATGCTCCAATATAGTAAAATCTCGTCATAAACCTGCTTGTTTTTCAGTCTTCCGTACTTTTCGCTAATACCTGTAGAACTGCAACCGTTTTAGCGTAGCGGGCCGCATTCGTATATAGATGTGAGTGCTTTGGTGGGCCGGATTAGAGTTTATATGGAAACTTCCAGAGGTCATATGTGATTTTTAAAATAAAAATAAAGTCTGAACCATTATTTAGAGTAAAATCTTCAATAGGCAAGGTTTGATGGCTGCAATTTTAATCAACGTATGTATATGAAATTGTCTGGATAAAATATCACGGACCGCATCCTAATCAAAGCGTCGCGGACCGGGAAAAGTATAACGCGCTTCAATATTATGCGGTTTTCATTATTGCGTATGAATTTTTATAGTCCTGAAATCGTTTTGGGTTTTTCAACGTATTTATTAGCCAAAAATTGCACCGTACATTGATTGTTGTGGTTCGCTGAGATGGGTCGAGAACAAAGGCTTGGATTGATGGATAATGGTATTCATGCAAAGAAGAAAGCTCTCTCTAGCTGTATTGGATTTCTATTCATTATAATAGTAGTCTAGACCTGTTTGTAAAGCCCGTCAAAGATGGCGGTACATGAATGATGCTTTTCTACAACTTTCAGTTCAGTCAACAGCGCTCAATATCTCAGCCGTTTCTTCAACTAGATCGACCAAATTTTCCGTAGGCTCCTCATTTTTCCTCAGGATTGTCATAGGAAAAAAATCCCCAAAAAAGACCCGGGTTCGACTCCAGTAGATAATTTATATTTTCCATAAGATAACACGTAAAAATCAATTGAGCGAAGTGGAATCTTTCATTCTTTTGCACATAAAAATTAGAAAAATTGACCCTCGATCTTTTAATTGGAACTGTTTTAAAGGAAAATGAACAAAGTTCCTTATTTTCATCGCCGATTTTATCCATCGGCTAGATTTAAACTACTGTAAAAATTTATGTCGAAGGGACTATCGAATGAGGTAGTAGGAATTATCAGAAGCCCGACGTATCTCGGAAGACAGGACAACGAGGATGAAATTCGCGAGATCGATTGTAGAACGGAGCGATATAGGGGATCGTTTTTCCCTAGGACGATAAGAGAACATAATAGGAAAAGATAACGTAGGAAAACTATGGACCCTTGGGGTACTGCACCCCCTACCATCCACCAAAAAGGTGACTTGCAGTGTATCATGTAAATATAGATGTAAAAAGATGAAAGTCTGCACGTAGTAAATTCCTTTTTACGTGTTATCTTATAATTACAAAGACTTTATCGTATACTTAGTTGGAATAATCAAACCTAATAAATTTAAAGCACTTAACTTTCTGGGTGAATTGAAATTAATGTAATACTCCCGATGATTTTCTGCGGTCAAATCTCTAGGCAATATATGATCTTCCACCCTAAATATATGCCCAAAGGAGGAAGTTCAGGGGGTGACCAGGGTCAAAGGGTTAATTCGCCTTGTGGAACGAGGGACGGGGTTAACGCGCGTAGGGGCTGGACCGCCGGCTGTGATTAAAATTGATGAATTTTTAATGATTTTTGAGGACCTTTTCTGCGAAAGCTAAGTTTTTAATCTTTAACTAATACAGAAAAGTAAAATTTATATAGTTTTCTTTAACGAAATCACGTTTAGAATGCGCAAATGAGTAAAAAATAAATGTACAATTCGAATTATTTATCCTTGCATAAAGTAAAAATAGCTTTAAAAATTTAAAACTTTTGAAGCCTAATGTTTAACAAATAAATCTTCATTTATAGTTCTTCGCCGCGCAACTTTTATTTGCCCAGAACTATATTTACTTTCTAGAATATTCAATTGTGTAAATTTGACATTTGTTGCTTACTTTTTAGTGCATATAAAAGTTGGTTTATTTAAATTTTATTTTTACTACGAGGATGGCTCAAATGAAAACAGCAAAAGTGGAAAGAAAAAGGTTTTATTAAAACCTTGGACAAAATACTCATTTACTTTTCAACATAGTCCCCTCCTCTTGCAATGCACGTTTGCCATCGCGAAACCAATGCATGATTCCGTCGGAGAAGAACTTTTTTGGTTGCTTGCACAGCCAATCATGCACTGCATTTTTAAGATTGCAGTCGGAACGAAAATGTTTCGCTCGTAATGCTTCTTTGATGGGGCCAAAAAGATGAGAATCACTCGGAGCCAAGTTTGGGGAATAAGGGGGACGGGGTTTCACTTCAAAATGCAGATCCTCAATGGTTTCAAGAGTCGCACGGGCACTATGAGGACGGGCATTGTCTTGTTGCAAACAAACCCCATTTCGGATGAGTCCTCGACGTTTGGACAAGATTGCAGGCTTCAGTCCGTTCTTAAGAAGATCGCGGTAGGAATCACTATTGACAGTTGTCCCTTTTTCCATATAACTCTCCAAAATTACTCCATTTTTGTCCCAAAATGCAGTCAACATCACTTTCCCTGCGGATAGTGTCGCTTTGATTTTTTTTTGGCTTCGCCGAGCTTGGATGCCGTCATTCTTTACTTTCTCGCTTACTCTCAGGCTGAAAGTGATTGACTCACGTCTCATCCCCGGTCACTATGCGATTCAAGAAATCTTCCCCTTCAGCTTCATACCGAGAGAGTAGCACAGAGCAGGCGTCAACAGGTTGTTGCTTCAGGTCTTCAGTGAGTTGCCGGGGCACCCACCTCGCACTAACTTTGAATCCAAGCTCTTTGTGGACAATATTGTGAACAGATCCAACGCTGATGTTCAATTTCTTGCTGTTTTCCTTCACTTTAAATGCGACGGTTTTCGCAAATGAGCCTATCAACAGCAGAAATGTTCTCCGGTGTGAATACGTGATCATCCTGGCCTGGCCGAGCAGCGTCTTCCACATCTTGTACACCATTTTTAAACTTTTCAACCCATTTATACACTCTTCTCTGTGATAAACAGTTATCTCCATACAAATGAACCATCCTACTGTGCATTTAAATTGGTTTCACTTCTGCGTTCAAAAATCGTATCACTGATCTCAACTCCAACTTTGTGCAATGTTCTATACGAGATGCCATATTTATATGACAAGGGGTACCAAATACCACAAAATATCCCACCAAAATAATAATAACAATATCAACAAAAATAACTAACAACAACAATAGCAACAAAAATAACAATAACAATAATAATAGGATTTCATACTTCTTCCCACTTTCTTTTCACTTTTGCTGTTTTCATTTGAACCACCCTCGTAGATACTTTATTCGCGCATGCCCTTCATGTTTGACGAGAAATCGGCCTAGTTAATGATTAAAGTTTTTACTCTCCTTAATAGGTTTAATGCACTGTAATGCCGTTTTTACGTTCTCCATACGTAGTACAGGAGAAGGTAGTTTTCGTAAAAAAATCAATTTCGAGATTTCAACGGAAATACATGTTTTGAGATCCCCTGAGCACGTTTTGACAATTTTCTCGATGATGTCTGTGTGTCTGTATGTCTGCGTCTGTGTGATAGTAAATTTGTGTGCGGGAAATCGACCCATGTAGCAAGAGATTTCCACCAAGTTTCATGAAAATCGGTCTATAGGTTTAAAAGTTAATAGGGGGGACGGGCAGACACAACGACAACACTAGAAGCCTATTTCCATTCTGGAAAGTAGGCTAAAAACTCAATGCAGGAAAACACCCACATGGGAAGGGGGTGTGAAAAACCTGCGAAACCTACTAAAGCTCACAAAACAAATCATCGTATGTTGCACTATAATATATTAAACAACCATTCATAAAAATACGAGCAATAAAATAGTATAGGCGAAAAAGAAAAATGGAGGAAAGAAACAGAAAAAATAGAACAAATAAATGCACTGCAGGATAACACCCACCCAGGAAGGGGGGTGCGTGGACCTTCGAAATCTACTGAAGTGCTCCAAATAAAAATACAGCAAAAAAGAAGAAAGGAAAAAAAGAAAGAAAATAGAGGAAAGAAACAGAGAAAAGATCAAATACATCTACATATTACCCTGCAAGTCACCTTGTGGGTGGATGGCAGGGGGTACCGCGCATCAAGTTCCTAACTAATTATTATTCACTGTTATCTATTGTGGCCACGTATTGTCCTAGGGAAAAAGGACTCCTTATACCTCTCTGTCTGTCAAGGTTGAAACTTCTAGAGAAATATAGGTCAGAATGTCTAAAAGAGGAGGTAGTGGGAATAATTGTGGCACCGACGTATATAGGTAGAAATGATCGAGACGATAAAATACGTGAGATCGATTGTAGGACGGAGCGTTATCTAGGCTCGTTCTTTCCGAGGACAATAAGAGATCACAATAGGAAATTTCGAATTGCGTTAGACAATCTTTAGGTAGGATTTGGTGCATTGCACCCCCTGCCACCCACCAACTTGGTGAATTGCAGGGTAACTTGTAGATGTAGATGTAGATGTACTATCTATTTCGCGAATCTTGTCCTCATTATCCCTCCGTCCGATATACGTTGGTTGTCGAATAATATCCTTCATTTCATTTACGAATATCTCCGACCTATATTTATCTAGAAGTTTAAGTCTCGCCTGTAATCTACGATCTTTCAACGATGGCCAACTCAACTCATCAATGAGTAACGTAACGCTCTGTTTTTTATCGTAATTCTTTTTCACGAATCTAGCTGCTCGCCGCTGTATTTTTTCTAAATCCTTTATGAGTCCCCTCTGATATGGATCCCAAACAGCTGCTGCGTATTCCATTTGAAGTCTAACCAAGGAAAAATAACAGGATTCTCTCACCTTTTCCGTGCTTTTCCTGACTAACCTACGCACAAAATCCAACTTCTTATTTGCCGCACCTATCACTCGTCTTATGTGGGTGTCCCAAGACAGGTCCCGATTCAAGGTTACCCCGAGGTATTTCACGGATTCCGAAACAGGAATGATCTCACCATCTATCGAGTAGGTAAACACGGACGATGGGCTTCTAGATTTCCAAAAGTTTAGAACGTAACTCTTTTTCTGATTGATTTCTAGCTGCCATTCCTTGCACCAAACAGATAACGCATCCAGATCATCCTGAAGCTGACGAAGGTCGCTAGGACCACTAATTTCTCTATAGACTACGGTGTCATCCGCAAAAAGCCTGATATTACTATTTACAACTGGAGCTGATGTCGTTTATATAAAGCAAGAAAAGCGTAGGTCCGATCACACTACCCTGCGGCACTCCAGAGACGACATCTGCCACACTCGAGGACTTACCATCGATGACTACTTTTTGTTTTCTATTCCAAAGGAAAGCGCGAACCCAGTTAATGACTTTAACATTAACGCTAAGATTTCCCAATTTTAATAAATACTTACGGTGGGGAACCTTGTCAAAAGCTTTTCTAAAATCAAGGAACACTGCATCGACCTATTTATTATTTTCGCCGCATGATAAAGCATCATCCACAAACAGACCGAGTTGGTTGTCACAGGATCTACCTTTTCTGAAGCCATGTTGACAGCTGACTAACAGCGATCTACTCTCGAGATAACGCATAGTGTTGCTAACAATAATGTGCTCCAAAATCTTACATGATAATGATGTTAGAGAAATCGGCCTATAATTTTCGGGATTTTCTTTGTCACCTCCCTTATGAATGGGTGTGACGTGTGATAGTCTCCAGTCATTAGGAACCTCACAGAGGGTAAGGGATTTCTCGAATACTATCCGAAGGAAGGGAGCTATTTCTTCTGCTAGTTCTTTTAATACACGCGCGGGAATTCCTTCAGGTCCTGGGTTTTTGTTGGGCCTTATCGCACTCAGTTGCTTCGCTATTCCTGCCTCAGAGATTTTAATATTATCCATCCGAGTACATCCATCGGGAATAAGATTATCTTCAAGTCTATCTCCACCTGCCGTGAACGCTTTCGCGAAGTAAACGTTTAGTAGATTAGCTTTTTCCTCCTCATCGTGAAGGATGTCTCCGGAACCACATCGCAGGGAGGGTATTGAAGGACCCCCTCCCTTGACTTCTCTTGCGTAGGACCAGAACGCTGTTGGATCCTCCTTCAATTTTATATTTAATACCTCATTCCGGAAGGTGTTAAATGCGTTACGCATGGTTTTTCTCGCTAATACGCGGGCACTGTTATACTCAGGGACTATAGCTGTGCGATACTCATTGGAAGCGGTGATAGGTATGTTTTTCAATTTTGCGTTGCCTCTGTCGTCTTAAGGCAATCCTAACTTCCTTATTAAACCAACGAGGTTCTTTCTTATCAGATTTTAACTTACTGGGGATAAATCTATTGATACCTTTTCCTAGTATATCCTTAAATAATAACCATGATGGCTCCACACCTAATCGTTCTGTATTTTCACGATAACTGACAAAGGTACTTCTGAGATGTAAGCTGAAACTTTTAAAGTCGGCCTTGGCGAAAGCATATAGATACGCTACAGGAAATCACATCGCACAGGAAGGGGGGTGTATAAACCTGTGCAGTGGAGGGATAATAGAACGATGCGTACATGCAGGATGGATACTCAGTAGTAGCTGTCGAAAAACTGATTTAAGATAAAAACTTTTAAATTCATATCCGAAGTTGTTGTGTCGATGTCTAATAGGTCCCTGTCAGAAGATATAAAATTTCACAAAATACTTTGTTCAGCGTGGTGTATGTGTAAAGCATTTAATGATCAAGGTTTAAAAATTGAAATTGAATTTTATTTTCTGTTTATAGTCAAAGGTTAAAATCCTACTCGGAAAATGTTCTCTATGACCATGGAAAATTCAGAAATTTTAATCTCTATATAGCTGACATTGGAACACTCGTTAACACAATATAAATTTATTATTAAATATACGAGTTGTCGGTGCTTGCATACTGCAAGCGCTTAAAAATCACCATACACCAAGATCTTATCTCGTAAATAAACCAGCGCGACAGCATTTGAACTACCCATTTAATTAATATAATAGTTTTCATTTTCTGCGACATTAAGGCATCTATCCGGAATTTGTAAATTCTCTGGTAATGGACTCGCGTCCTAGTTCTCGAATTTCAAGTTTCATGGCTCAGATCGTCCTTTTAAAGCAATAACTATAATCATCATTAACACAATAGCCTATATTTTTCATTAACATTTGTGTAAAAATGAGGATATTTTGTGTATTATGATTATCCGTGCCCTTTAGTACGTATCCAGTTAAAAAAATTACTTAAAATTATCACGTCATCGTATGTATACGTCGTCGGCTGAAATCAAATGGATTGTAATGCAGTCTAAGCATTAAGTCAATGTTTTTGAAGTATGGAAAATCAATTCCCATTGAAAGGCATTAGAGTCGTTGCTATGGTAGTTTATATTTTTCATTGTTGAAGTCCGAAAAGCTTTTCATAATTTTATGATCAAAATCAAATTTTTACGCAAATACAACATGGGTTTGAATTTGGTCTTCAATAAAAATAAACTTCATTCTTTCATCCACGGCACGGTGCATGCCCCGACTTTGTATCTTAATTGTAAATAATTTAGAAAAGCAATTTTATATAGCCCTGCAAAGTTTTCAGTGCTTTTCTTATGGGTGTTTAAAATTGGACTTTGTAGTCAAAATCATCCATTAAATATATATTTTTCTGGAATTTCGGATTTTTACAGAGATTTTACCCAATGACCTATCTTCATTCCAGATTTCACCTCTGTAGCTCTTCTAGAAGTACCTTAGGTTTTATATGATATATCCTATATATGTATGAATCAGCTATTTATAATGATATTAATTTTCGTTACCGCCATATTGTTTATCGTTGCCAAGGTGTTGTTTAAACTTCAAAACAGCGTCGAAATATCTTGGCTATGTGAACCTATGCGACGCGAATCCCTATCAATCATACGCAATTACACGAAGTCTGTTAAAATGCAAGTCACCGTCACGACGAAAGATTTTCACGTAAAAATACGTCACTGATTTGTGGACCGATTCGTCTCGCATTCGAAAATCGACTGCAGGGAAATGAAATCTCCTTTTAGGCATTCTTTGATCCAAGGATAAACTATCTTAAATAATTTTGATATGCAAATCACTAATATTCATATCGCCGCGTGGCGTATTCAGACAGTAATATAGATAAGATTCCTTTAATTTTATTTATTAAACTATAAATATTACCTGTATAAATTAAATTTTATTTACCTTTTTTCTATCTATTTTCACAGTTGCGACGAGCAGACTGGTATTTTCATTGTGGTTACTATAAATTTAAATATTTCCATCGTTAAAGCAAGGGCATGTGAATATTTCTCTCCAATAATTTCCGTAGATAATTTTTTATGTGAGTGTGCGAACACGTAATTGGAAGAATGTTTAGGATCGGGCGGAGACTTTTGCGAGAATATTCCATGCTCTTTGTTAGCCTCGTGACTTTCTCTCGCGATTGTTAATTTTCTAGCCCTTCGTTTTTCTTTTTAACGCTCATTTGTTTCTACGCCGTTGGCATTACCAGGAAATTTTCAATCCTCGTGAGAGACTCTCGGTTTACCTCCATTTTGCCCACATAGCTGCCAATATTTAAAACCCTTTCTCCCTAAGGTGCACTAAGCGCGAGTTGTTGTTTCTCAGGTTGCCGCTACTCGTTTAGACTATTCTACCTTTTTTTTTCATAGAAATGGGTTTCGCTATTAGCAGCTCGATTGTTTCAGTTCTCGTCATATGCTGACATGCTTGAACTACACATCAGATGCAACTGTTTCCCTAGGACAATACGTGACCACAATAGATAACAGTGAATAATAATTAGTTAGGAACTTGGTGCGCGGCACCCCCTGCCATCCACCGTCAAGGTGACTTGCAGGGTAATATGTAGATGTAGATGTAGATGTAGATGTTACTGCTGCTACAGACCTAAAACTTTTTGCAGGAAGACAAGTTCATTGAGAAAGCCAACGGGAAAATCGAAAATCCCAAAACTTTTAATTTTTAGGTATACACCACTAAAGTTAATGTGACACAAATGGTGCAATATAAATGGATAAGATAACGATGAAGGCAATTGGTAGAAAATTCTATTCCGTTGCTATTGTAAAAATATCCCACCCGCGTGAATTGCATTTACCTGCTTGGTTAATTTAGGCACTTGCGCTTCGTCTTGTTAATGGTAGTTTTTGTTTTTAAGTAATATTTTTCCAAATTGCGGTCGAGCCATTTTTCCAAAGTAATCCAATGAGCCGATATCACTTAGCAGTTTACAAATAATAAAGCTGTTCGAAGTTATCGCAAGGAGAATGCGATTATAATCTCGATTTTAGCTAGTAATCAAAATGGACCGCCATATTGACTGAAGATGCTGATAATATCCGTTCTTAATAATACGTTACGATTTACAAATGCTTTCTCAAGCGCGCCCGTAAACATACGTTTTCGTAATGCTAGAAATTATACTTTCTATTGTCGCAAATATTTTAAATATGTATCCAGCATAATTAAATAAAAAATTACTGATATTTTAAGCGAACTTGGTTCGCCATTTCTAACCTCTTAAACCAGTGGTGTCCAACTTTTTCTACATGGAAGGCCGCATCGGTGGTTGCAAATCCTTTGTCGGGCCGCATTGGAAGTTGCCAATTTTTTGGCGGGCAGGATTAGAGTTTAAGTCGGATTCTGAGACACCATATAAGTGGAAATTGAGTCTAAATATCGTTAATATTTCAATATTAAAAGCTTTATTATCAAAAGTTTCATGATAATGTATGAATTTATGTGTCAAATCAGTGGTGAGCAACCAACGAGCCATGGGCCTATTGCGACCCCCGAGAGCGTTTCATGCGGCCCACGAAGCTATGATTAGATTAGATCATGAGAATATAACACTTGATATTGAAATGTTATACCTAAAAAACCTAACTCAGGCTTGAGTTTCACTGATGCGATACCTTAATCTCTAGTTAACTTACGATTTGAAGTCTACTCCGGCCCGCCGAAGTATTTACGACTTGCGATGCGGCCCGCCGAGGAATTCGCAAGCACCAATGCGGCCCGACACGTAGAAAAGTTTGTCCGCCA
This sequence comes from Tanypteryx hageni, assembly GCA_028673005.1. Taxonomy (NCBI): domain Eukaryota; kingdom Metazoa; phylum Arthropoda; class Insecta; order Odonata; family Petaluridae; genus Tanypteryx; species Tanypteryx hageni. Next base: position 21,344,484 of record CM054114.1, read on the forward strand.
CTGCGTTAAATTTATCGGATTGGTTTTTCACTATAGCTTTGCGGGCTGCACAAAAACTCTTCGCGGGGCCGCATCCCCTGTGTCAAACCCTTCGGATCAAGTTTAACCACAAAAACTCGCTAATGAAATAATAAAACTACGTTTTCGTGGGATTCTTGCGCAGTTTTGAGTTTCATTGCTATGTTAATCGAGTTTCGTAACGGACGTTATATAATTAATTAAATAATCATTAATATTCATGAGACGCATGGCCTTCGCATGAATCTGAAGCTTATAATAATATTACTGCGAGAGGCCGCGAATGGGAAATTTCCAGCCCGAAGGTCTCTCCTCCACAGAGAAACTATGAAACAAGTGTTTTGGAGAGAAGAGCAGGTCTCCAAGGAAACGGAATGATGCGGAGTGCAAGCAGGCATTCCGATCTTTTTTATTTTCGACAGTTCCTTTTCTCTCTCAAGGTATCCGTTCATGTATTAAACGCGTGCGCGTGAGGTTTCATGGAAGAGGGAAGTTTTATAATGCGCACAGGCAAACGAGCAAAAGGAGCTGAAAAGGAAAGGATAAATTGGATGGTTTTTGGAGGACGTCCTTGGGAGACACGAGATGCTGGAATCTCCGAAGCTATAAGGCTTCTTCGTTAATACTCTTCGCAATTTGCACCCATTCAAGGTGGATGGCATTCTGAAGCAATGTGTAAAAAAGAAACGCAAAATTCGCGTCGCCGTCATAAAATTATATTTTGAACGCCACTGTATCGGTTCCAATTTTTTTAAACGAGAGAAATCAATGCATAAATTATTTGGCAAATTATTCGCGACTTCGAGGCGATTGCTTGCGGAAGGCACGGCGTCGACCTTTCGCATTAGCGAGAATGCGCCGATTCATTTATCTCTCTGTAATCGCTTCCGTGACGAATGCGAAGAAAGTATTCCGCGGTGCGAGTTTTAATAACGCCGAGAATTCTTGCGTGTCGGGAACTAGTGTCTAAACAGGAGTGACGTATTCGTTCTGTGACGTCTGTAAAGTCGCATGCGACTCGGTTGGTTTTCTAGAAGTTATCCGAAGACTGAACTCAAGGCTAAGGCTTCTGGAAAAAAATACAGGTCATAATGTCTAAAAAGAGGAGGATTTAGGAATAATTGAAGCGCCAAAGTATACATTGGTAGACACGTTCGTGACGATAAAATACGTGAGATCGATTTTAGGACGGAGCGTTATAGAGCCTCGTTCTCTCCCGAGGACAATACGAGATCACGATATGAAAGTCAAAACCTGAGAGAGATGACTTTGGTGCAAAACACCCCTGCCACCCGCCAATTAGGTGAATTTACAGGGTAACATGTAGATGTGGAAGTATCTCACAAAGCTTTAATTATGCAGTTTATCTTTTGGGAATAATTTTGAAACAGAAAAAAATTCTGCTATGACCGGTAATCGAACTCGGGTCTTCCACTTTTCGGGCGAATATTCTATTACTGAACTATCGTGGCAGATTATTTTTCATTATTAACATTTTTTTCCTGATTAAAAATCATTCCCATATTTACAGCTAATGCCTGTCTGCTTATGATCTTGTGATCATTTCATTCCATCAATTTCTAGAGAATTTACAACAACTCCTAACCGTACGAGTTTTTGTTCTAAAAGCCAAGTTTCTAAGCAATTTATAGTGACATCTATTGGGACCCTAGGGAGCAAAGAGGCTACGTAGAATGATATCAGAACTTCATTATTTTGTAGCGTTAAATTTTTTGTGTGGTTAATGAAATGTATGTTGCTTTTTATGTTAGAAACTTGTGTGAAAGGCCACTGTTTGTTGTAAATTCTCAATTTTTGCCGTAGTCTCCTTTCCCTCATATATTGATTTCTAGCTTGGCAATCTTACCATTTGAGAGGGAGGGGTTTTCTTAGACGTATCTCTTGGAGGACATCCGTTGGGGCTGGTTGATACTAGCTTGGCTTGCCCGGACCCAACTAAGAAAAACACCCGCATTCAGAAACGGGAAAAATTATCTGATATGATAGTTCAGTGGAGGAATATCCGCCCGGAAAGTGGATGATCCGGGTTCGATTCCCGGTCATAGCAAAATCTTTTCGTGTTTCAAAACTATTCCCAAAAATATAACTTATGCCAATCTGCGTAGGATCTTTAGATCACATTATTCCATCAATTTAAATACGGCTTATCTCCCTAAGATTCTCCACGTGGCTTACTAATTACGTAAGATTGGTTTAACCTTCCAGGCAGTTGGCAACGAATCCAACTGCTTCCTGTGGACGTCAACAGAAAATCCAGTTTCGCTTGATTTGCGTCCGTCTCCTTAATTCCCCTGTTAATTGCGAAATAATAATTTTCGATGCCATTTTCGCGTTTACTGAAAATTACCTATTTTTTGAACCCAAATTAATAAATTAATACATTATTTCCTCTTAACAATGAATAAAGTCAAAAACGTTAAGCAGAGTGAATAAAAATTAAGCAAATGATTAAAGAAAACAGTAAAATCAAAAGCATTTGCTAAAAGCATACGCAAATGCTAAATGCATTTGCTTCGTTTTGAGTGAATAAAAGTTTGCTTTTATTTATAAGCATTTGTCTTTCTATCAAGCGGGCTGACTATTAGATCTCAAGAAATATTGCAGATAGGTTACCTTAAATTTCAGGATAACCTTTTCTTGCCTTGTGCTCGAAATGCTAGCGTCTTTGTTTAGTTATCATAAGCTTTTAGAGGAGATGTTGCAGTATAAATTAATTATTTTACATAAAAATATGTTTGTTATATTTTCAAGGAAAAAAGCGCATTACGTAAAGTTGCTCTGTAATTCTTCCCTTGTAAATTATTGTTTGCTTAAAAAAACATGTTATAGTTGAATGTCGTAATTTCATCTTAAATTTTGGGTAATATTTAAAAAAATAATTAATTTAATTTAATGTAATTTAAAACAGATACAGCACAACCTCGTTAGTACAAACTTCAAGGGGCCTAAATTTCATGGTTTATACTAACGGGTTTTGTAAAAACGAGTTTGTTACAACAAGGTGCATGTACCTAGGTTTTTGCAAAGGACTGAATTACATTACATATTAAGTAGCATTTTATATTAACCGAGTTTAACTGTAGTTTCCCTTGATGTTGTCGTAAAAATCGATTTTAAATACATGCGACCTTTTCTTCGGTGAAATAGTATTTATATATATATTTATTGTCATTAGTTGCTGGCATTCATCTTTTTTCATATTTTTTCACTGTTCGTTCGAATCATATATTGAGAGACTAGTATAAAAGCTCGTCAATATGACGGAAAGGAACATATCTATATAGATAATAATAATGAGCTAAATCGGCCTGTCACGTTCGACTGTGGCGCCCCTCTTAAAAAACAGTTATAAAAGAGCGGGAGAATCAAGAACTATTTATGACTGACTGTAATGCTATTTTTACTAAACTTTCCGAGTAGGTAGAAGATTTAAATTTGGTAAGACTTTTATTCTTATAGTAAAATCCTTCATCTACATCTACATCTACATTATACCCTGCAAGTCACCTTTTCGGTGGATGGCAGGGGGTGCAGTGCACCAAGGGTCCATAGTTTTCCTACGTTATCTTTTCCTATTATGGTCTCTTATCGTCCTAGGGAAAAACGATCCTCTATATCGCTCCGTTCTACAGTCAATCTCGCGAATCTTATCCTCACTGTCCTGCCTTCCGAAATACGTCGGGCTTCTGATAAGTCCTACTACCTCATTCGCTAGTCCCTCCGACATAAATTTTTCCAGTAGTTTAATTCTAGCCTGCAGCCTACGTTCCTCTAACGATGTCCATTTCAGATTTTCTATTAATGATGTTACGCTTTGTTTACTATCGTAATTCCTCTTTACAAATCTAGCTGCCCTGCGCTGAACCTTTTCTATCTCGTTAGTGAGTCCCTTTTCGTAAGGATCCCACACAGCTGAAGCATATTCGACCTGCGGTCGAACCAAGGATAAATAGCATAATTCTTTCACTTTTTCGGAGCTATTTCGAACTATTCTCCCTATAAAGGCCAGCTTTTTGTTAGCGGCACCTATCAATCGGCGAATGTGGGTGTCCCACGAGAGATCACGATTGATCGTGACTCCGAGGTATTTAATCGAGTCTGAAACTGGAATCTCTACTCCGTCCAACGAATAATTATTATTCAACGAGATACTCTTGGTTCTCCAGAAGTTGATGACGCAGCTTTTCTTTTGGTTTATCTCTAACTGCCATTCCTTACACCATGCAGAAATAGCTTCTAGGTCATTTTGGAGATACTGGTGGTCTTCCGGATTGCTTATTTCTCTATAGATGACGGTGTCGTCCGCGAAAAGCCTAATTTTACTTATGACTACTGAGCTGATATCGTTTATATAAATTAGAAATAATAACGGACCAATTACACTACCCTGTGGAACGCCAGAGACAACCTCCACTAAGTTCGAAGATTTCCCATCTATAACAACCATCTGCTTCCTATGATTTAAAAATTCACGGATCCAACTAACGATTTTAGAATTTACGCCTAAGGTTTCTAATTTCGTTATTAACTTCCTGTGAGGTACCTTATCAAAGGCTTTCCTAAAATCTAAGAAGATGGCATCGACCTGCGTATTCTTTTCTCCGCTTCTCAGTAAACAATTAACAAAAAGACCGAGCTGAGTATCACATGACCTACCTTTCCTGAAGCCGTGTTGACAATCATCTAACAATAAATTACTATCAAGAAATCGCATTATGTTGCTAACGAGTATATGTTCGAGAATCTTACACGATATCGAAGTTAAAGAAATCGGCCTGTAATTTTCTGGGTTCTCCTTTTCTCCGCCCTTATGAATTGGGGTAACGTGCGCTAACCTCCAGTCGCTAGGGACCTCTGCGCGAGAAATGGATTTCTCGAAGATTATCCGAAGAAAAGGTGCTATTTCATCTGCTAATTCTTTTAAAACGCGAGCAGGAATTTCTTCGGGGCCAGTGGCTTTGTTATGTCTGATGGAACTTAATTGCTTTGCTATTCCCACCTCAGAAAATACTATATCGTCCATCAGGTCCCCCCTTATTGCGGGTGCATAATGTACGCAATGGTCGCTGACGGCTGTGAATGCTTTTACAAAATGACCGTTTAACAGGTTGGCTTTCTCTACGCTATCATGAATAACGTCACCCGAGTCATTACGCAGGGAAGGTATTGTAGGGCCTCTACCTTGGACCTCTCTCACATAGGACCAAAACGCTTTAGGATCCTCCTTCAAATAATTATTTAATACCTTATTCCGGAAGTTAGTAAAAGCATCGCGCATAGTAGTTCTCGCTTTAGCGCGGGATTCCTTATACGTCTTAACTTTAGTTGCTCTATATTCATCGGATGATGTAGACGGCATATTTTTTATTTTCGCGTGGCATATTCTCTGACGCCTAAGCGCACTCCTAACTTGCTTATTGTACCAACGTGGCTCTTTATTGTCGACCTTCGATTTAATTGGAATGTACTTATCGATACTCTCTAGCATTATATCCTTGAATAGTTTCCATGACGACTCAGCACCTGATCGTTCGGTCATATCACGGAAGCCAGGTAGTATTTCTCGTAGGCGCGACCTGAAGCTTGAAAAGTTTGCCCTAGCAAATATATAAAACTTTCTTTGAGGCTTGGGGTGCCTCTCGATTTTCAACTTACACTCTGCATATACGGCCTGATGATCACTTATCCCATCTTCAATTGTGACTTTGTTTATTCTTTCTGGGACGTTAGTTGCTAATAAATCTAATATGTTTCCCAATCGCGTTGGCTTTCTGACTAATTGAAGGAGAGAGTGCTCGCAGAATGTTTCGATTAATGCCTCACAGGATTCGCGTTCTTTACCTCTAGATTCGAAACATAGATTTTCCCAATCAATTGAGTGTAAGTTAAAGTCACCACCGACTATAACGATACCATCTTGATTTATCAGTCTAAGCTTTGATAATTGTTTCTCGAGACTTAAAATACAATCTACACCAGCGTTAGGTGTCCTGTAAAACGAGCATATGAACACCTTTTTGGAGCCATCTTTACCTATGCGGCACCAAACACTCTCTATATCCTTGTCACTTATCGGAATCTCACTGCTATCGTACTTATCGCTAACCGCTATGAAAACTCCCCCGCCCGATCTATTAGCGCGATCTTTTCTATAGACACGATAGTCTCTAGGAAATATTTCCTGACTCTGAATTTCATCCGTTAACCAACTTTCTGTGCCTATCACGATGTCGGCATGCAGACTGCGAATAACATGCTCGAACTCAGCAATTTTCCTACGGATGCTGCGACAGTTCAGTACGACGACGTTTAATTTCTCACTATCACTTCGCATGCTAATCTCACCCTTGACTTTCTCTTCCACTCTAAAACTACATGCGCTCCCACCACAATCACTCCCACGACTGTATGGCGTCGCATCAAAATTGGAATTGCGACCCGTCGCGCCCTTAAATGAACATTCTATCAATGACCTATCGCGAAATTGGTGCTGCATGTCACGCCGGGTGGTGGCCCATGTTGGGACTAACGACGCCTCGAAGCGCGGGTCCGAGGAGATTTTAAGTTCTTTTAAGGACTTGGCCTCTGAGGTTGCTCGTGTCCGAGAGGAGTCGGGTTCCGATGTGCGGCTTACTGTCTGCAGTATAGTCCCTAGGATTGACCGCGGTTCTGAGGTTTGGAGTAGAGTTGAAGGTCTGAACCGAAGGCTGTGGAATTTCTGTCGGGACTTGGGAGTGGACTTCGTCGACCTACGACCGAATATCGAATCGTGCAGGGCACCACTGGATCACTCTGGTGTTCACTACACGCCCGAATCGGCTCAGAGAGTAGCGAGTAGGATTCTCGAGCACAGTAGGGATTTTTTAGGCTAGAGAGTAGGGCAGGGTGTAGGTCAGTTTTGGGTCAGGGGATAATCGATGCATTTGTAGAAAATAAGAATCCCGCAAGATTATCTAATGATAGAATATACACCGAGCGTGACATGCAGCACCAATTTCGCGATAGGTCATTGATAGAATGTTCCGTTAAGGGCGCGACGGGTCGCATTTCCAATTTTGATGCGACGCCATACAGTCGTGGGAGTGATTGTGGTGGGAGCGCATGTAGTTTTAGAGTGGAAGAGAAAGTCAAGGGTGAGATTAGCATGCGAAGTGCTAGTGAGAAATTAAACGTCGTCGTACTGAACTGTCGCATCATCCGTAGGAAAATTGCTGAGTTCGAGCATGTTATTCTCAGTCTGCATGCCGACGTCGTGATAGGCACAGAAAGTTGGCTAACGGATGAAATTCAGAGTCAGGAGATATTTCCTATAGACTATCGTGTCTATAGAAAAGATCGCGCTAATAGATCCGGCGGGGGAGTTTTCATAGCGGTTAGCGATAAGTACGATAGCAGTGAGATTCCGATAAGTGACGAGGATATAGAGAGTGTTTGGTGCCGCATAGGTAAAGATGGCTCCAAAAAGGTGTTCATATGCTCGTTTTACAGGACACCTAACGCTGGTGTAGATTGTATTTTAAGTCTCGAGAAACAACTATCAAAGCTTAGACTGATAAATCAAGATGGTATCGTTATAGTCGGTGGTGACTTTAACTTACACTCAATTGATTGGGAAAATCTATGTTTCGAATCTAGAGGTAAAGAACGCGAATCCTGTGAGGCATTAATCGAAACATTCTGCGAGCACTCTCTCCTTCAATTAGTCAGAAAGCCAACACGATCGGGAAACATATTAGATTTATTAGCAACTAACGTCCCAGAAAGAATAAACAAAGTCACCATTGAAGATGGGATAAGTGATCATCAGGCCGTATATGCAGAGTGTAAGTTGAAAATCGAGAGGCACCCCAAGCCTCAAAGAAAGTTTTATATATTTGCTAGGGCAAACTTTTCAAGCTTCAGGTCGCGCCTACGAGAAATATTACATCTACATCTACATCTACATCTACATTATACCCTGCAAGTCACCTTTTCGGTGGATGGCAGGGGGTGCAGTGCACCAAGGGTCCATAGTTTTCCTACGTTATCTTTTCCTATTATGGTCTCTTATCGTCCTAGGGAAAAACGATCCTCTATATCGCTCCGTTCTGCAGTCAATCTCGCGAATATTTTCCTCACTGTCCTGCCTTCCGAAATACGTCGGGCTTCTGATAAGTCCTACTACCTCATTCGCTAGTCCCTCCGACATAAATTTTTCCAGTAGTTTAATTCTAGCCTGCAGCCTACGTTCCTCTAACGATGTCCATTTCAGATTTTCTATTAATGATGTTACGCTTTGTTTACTATCGTAATTCCTCTTTACAAATCTAGCTGCCCTGCGCTGAACCTTTTCTATCTCGTTAGTGAGTCCCTTTTCGTAAGGATCCCACACAGCTGAAGCATATTCGACCTGCGGTCGAACCAAGGATAAATAGCATAATTCTTTCACTTTTTCGGAGCTATTTCGAACTATTCTCCCTATAAAGGCCAGCTTTTTGTTAGCGGCACCTATCCTTCGGCGAATGTGGGTGTCCCACGAGAGATCACAATGGATCGTGACTCCGAGATATTTAATCGAGTCTGAAACTGGAATCTCTACTCCGTCCAACGAATAATTATTATTCAACGAGATACTCTTGGTTCTCCAGAAGTTGATGACGCAGCTTTTCTTTTGGTTTATCTCTAACTGCCATTCCTTACACCATGCAGAAATAGCTTCGAGGTCATTTTGGAGATATTGGTGGTCTTCCGGATTGCTTATTTCTCTATAGATGACGGTGTCGTCCGCGAAAAGCCTAATTTTACTTATGACTACTGAGCTGATATCGTTTATATAAATTAGAAATAATAACGGACCAATTACACTACCCTGTGGAACGCCAGAGACAACCTCCACTAAGTTCGAAGATTTCCCATCTATAACAACCATCTGCTTCCTATGATTTAAAAATTCACGGATCCAACTAACGATTTTAGAATTTACGCCTAAGGTTTCTAATTTCGTTATTAACTTCCTGTGAGGTACCTTATCAAAGGCTTTCCTAAAATCTAAGAAGATGGCATCGACCTGCGTATTCTTTTCTCCGCTTCTCAGTAAACAATTAACAAAAAGACCGAGCTGAGTATCACATGACCTACCTTTCCTGAAGCCGTGTTGACAATCATCTAACAATAAATTACTATCAAGAAATCGCATTATGTTGCTAACGAGTATATGTTCGAGAATCTTACACGATATCGAAGTTAAAGAGATCGGCCTGTAATTTTCTGGGTTCTCCTTGTCTCCGCCCTTATGAATTGGGGGTAACGTGCGCTAACCTCCAGTCGCTAGGGACCTCTGCGCGAGAAATGGATTTCTCGAAGATTATCCGAAGAAAAGGTGCTATTTCTTCTGCTAATTCTTTTAAAACGCGAGCAGGAATTTCTTCGGGGCCAGTGGCTTTGTTATGTCTGATGGAACTTAATTGCTTTGCTATTACCTGGCTTCCGTGATATGACCGAACGATCAGGTGCTGAGTCGTCATGGAAACTATTCAAGGATATAATGCTAGAGAGTATCGATAAGTACATTCCAATTAAATCGAAGGTCGACAATAAAGAGCCACGTTGGTACAATAAGCAAGTTAGGAGTGCGCTTAGGCGTCAGAGAATATGCCACGCGAAAATAAAAAATATGCCGTCTACATCATCCGATGAATATAGAGCAACTAAAGTTAAGACGTATAAGGAATCCCGCGCTAAAGCGAGAATTACTATGCGCGAGGCTTTTACTAACTTCCGGAATAAGGTATTAAATAATTAATTGAAGGAGGACCCTAAAGCGTTTTGGTCCTATGTGAGAGAGGTCCAAGGTAGAGGCCCTACAATACCTTCCCTGCGTAATGACTCGGGTGACGTTATTCATGATAGCGTAGAGAAAGCCAACCTGTTAAACGGTCATTTTGTAAAAGCATTCACAGCCGTCAGCGACCATTGCGTACATTATGCACCCGCAATAAGGGGGGACCTGATGGACGATATAGTATTTTCTGAGGTGGGAATAGCAAAGCAATTAAGTTCCATCAGACATAACAAAGCCACTGGCCCCGAAGAAATTCCTGCTCGCGTTTTAAAAGAATTAGCAGAAGAAATAGCACCTTTTCTTCGGATAATCTTCGAGAAATCCATTTCTCGCGCAGAGGTCCCTAGCGACTGGAGGTTAGCGCACGTTACCCCAATTCATAAGGGCGGAGACAAGGAGAACCCAGAAAATTACAGGCCGATTTCTTTAACTTCGATATCGTGTAAGATTCTCGAACATATACTCGTTAGCAACATAATGCGATTTCTTGATAGTAATTTATTGTTAGATGATTGTCAACACGGCTTCAGGAAAGGTAGGTCATGTGATACTCAGCTCGGTCTTTTTGTTAATTGTTTACTGAGAAGCGGAGAAAAGAATACGCAGGTCGATGCCATCTTCTTAGATTTTAGGAAAGCCTTTGATAAGGTACCTCACAGGAAGTTAATAACGAAATTAGAAACCTTAGGCGTAAATTCTAAAATCGTTAGTTGGATCCGTGAATTTTTAAATCATAGGAAGCAGATGGTTGTTATAGATGGGAAATCTTCGAACTTAGTGGAGGTTGTCTCTGGCGTTCCACAGGGTAGTGTAATTGGTCCGTTATTATTTCTAATTTATATAAACGATATCAGCTCAGTAGTCATAAGTAAAATTAGGCTTTTCGCGGACGACACCGTCATCTATAGAGAAATAAGCAATCCGGAAGACCACCAGTATCTCCAAAATGACCTAGAAGCTATTTCTGCATGGTGTAAGGAATGGCAGTTAGAGATCAATCAAAAGAAAAGCTGCGTCATCAACTTCTGGAGAAACAAGAGTATCTCGTTGAATAATAATTATTCGTTGGACGGAGTAGAGATTCTAGTTTCAGACTCGATTAAATACCTCGGAGTCACGATCCATCGTGATCTCTCGTGGGACACCCACATTCGCCGATTGATAGGTGCCGCTAACAAGAAGCTGGCCTTAATAGGGAGAATAGTTCGAAATAGCTCCGAAAAAGTGAAAGAATTATGTTATATATCCTTGGTTCGACCGCAGGTCGAATATGCTTCAGCTGTGTGGGATCCTTACGAAAAGGGACTCACTAACGAGATAGAAAAGGTTCAGCGCAGGGCAGCTAGATTTGTAAAGAGGAATTACGATAGTAAACAAAGCGTAACATCATTAATAGAAAATCTGAAATGGACATCGTTAGAGGAACGTAGGCTGCAGGCTAGAATTAAACTACTGGAAAAATTTATGTCGGAGGGACTAGCGAATGAGGTAGTAGGACTTATCAGAAGCCCGACGTATTTCGGAAGGCAGGACAGTGAGGATAAGATTCACGAGATTGACTGCAGAACGGAGCGATATAGAGGATCGTTTTTCCCTAGGACGATAAGAGACCATAATAGGAAAAGATAACGTAGGAAAACTATGGACCCTTGGTGCACTGCACCCCCTGCCATCCACCGAAAAGGTGACTTGCAGGGTATAATGTAGATGTAGATGTAGATGAGATCACGCACAGGAGATGATAGTACACAACAACGAAAAATATAAATACTATGGAGCCTTTGAAAACTGCCTACTCCCAATTGGAGTATACCTTTCCATTTTTGTTTCTCTCTGTCACTGGTATTCATTTATGGAAATTAAATTAATCGCGCTGATACATCTACATCTACATCTACATATTACCCTGCAAGTCACCTTGACGGTGGATGGCAGGGGGTGCCGCGCACCAAGTTCCTAACTAATTATTATTCACAGTTATCTATTGTGGTCACGTATTGTCCTAGGGAAAAAGGACTCCTTATACCTCTCCGTCCTACTATCTATTTCGCGAATCTTGTCGTCATTATCCCTCCGTCCGATATACGTTGGTTGTCGAATAATATCCTTCATTTCATTTACGAATATCTCCGACCTATATTTATCTAGAAGTTTAAGTCTCGCCTGTAATCTACGATCTTTCAACGATGGCCAACTCAACTCATCAATGAGTAACGTAACGCTCTGTTTTTTATCGTAATTCTTTTTCACGAATCTAGCTGCTCGCCGCTGCTCGCTGCTGATAGAGTTATAACTCATGTGGGATGTGTGCAAATGTATAGAATGACACCCCAATTTAAGGTTTTCCCATATTATCGTTCATTTATTGAAGTTACCGACAAAGTTAATTATAAATGACGTATTTTTTCTCGAGTTAGTGTTTCTCAATTTACCCGCATTTTCTTGACAAAATCTACACGAAATCTGTACCCCGATTTGATATTGACGAGAAATTATTTCATGTCACGCTATGAACACATATGCGCCAATTAGAAATAGATGTCACACTTCACAATATTCCTGTATGTAGCAAGTGATTAGCCGAACATTTTACTTTAAATAAAATACAATTTGTATTATTTTTCTGAGAATATCAACCATTTTTTACCTCATGATATTAAGTAGATGAGGAGACTACAGCGAGTGAGACTTTGAATTGAAGATTTAACTCCAACCCGTAACAAGAGAGGAATTTAGCGAAGAGGAACGAAGCGCTATATACGTATTTCGTGATGCCAGCTCTCATTCACAGTAGCTGATGTCAAAGCTTCATGAAATGTTTGACACATTTATCGAAGCAAAAGTGACGTCTGGTAACACAATTACACGAAATCCCCGTTTAGAAAATTTTCAATCAATTGTAGGAATATCGAGTCACCTAGAGAAATGTTAAACCGCAATTTTACTGTGCTACGAGATTACTCGGCCGAGTGAGAAAAAGAACTACCCAGTTGAAAAAAACGCTTTTAAATAAAAATCCCTTCCTTTAAATTTCTAGCGCGCCTTAATAATTTCCGCCAGCAACTTTCCCTCATTCGCCTGAAATTGAGGAGGCGCGCGAGAAATGATTACCTCCGAATAGATGAACGAAATCCGAAGAGGTTTTGAGAAATGTTTACATTAATTTATGAGGCGAATCAAAGAGAGAATGCGGGCCATTATTTCGTTCTTAAAGAGCTCTTAATCCCTTCCTTTCTCTTTTCCCCCTCCTCCTTCCCCCTCCTCCTTCACCCTCCTCCTTCACCCCCTCACCTCCTCCCTCCCACCCTTCCCCACCTCTTCCCTTTCTCTTCTCGGGAGAGAGAGAGAGAGAGAGAGGAAAAATCAGATCGTTTCCAGGAAAAAGGGCGAGGGTAGGGCGTTGGATGACGGTTGGAGATCGCCTGCGGAGGAGGGAAGGAGTTGAGGGGGAGGTAGGGGCGAAAGGAAGGGAAGGGAGTTGCACGTGACTCAGCCACTTGCCCACCTGTAGGCGGAGCGTCAGTGTGTCTGCCGGCGTGCGCTGGTCAGGTCGTTTCATTCGTACTCTCTCTATCTCGGCGACGTTGCTGCTCTCCGCGAGCTTTCGAGTTCCAGTTGCGCGCGGCGTTCCAACCAGGACGGAGCGTGGTTTTTTGCTCTCCGCGAATCTGGAGCAGAGACCGGTTGGTGAAAACCAGCCTGCCCGCGAGGTTTTTTTATTCCCGCTCCCCGTGACAATTCCCCGCGAACTCTCGGTCGTCCATCGAGGAGACGTTTTTTGTGTTTCGACGATGAAAACGCCCGAAAAACTCAGTACTCGCGTCACGTGATAATAAGTCGGGAGGGAACCTAGACATTGAAAGTTTTTTTTCATAGAGACTCGCCGGACATCTTTGTCCCGCGAGGAAGATTTCCACGAAGATCGACCGTCTTCTCAGTGAGGAAGAAAGAGGAGACGTCGGATTATTCATTTCCGGTCTGAAAGAGATCTGAAGGGCCAAATTTATCTCATTTTTCACGGTCCAGAGAAGTTTCCCTTCGCGTCATCCGAGCGGACTGTTACGGTCGCGCTGGAAAGTGAACAGAAATCGAAATTGTGATCGGAATAAGAACGCCGACAAAAAATAAATCACCAGTTTCGCCAATGAATACGGAACTGAGATTTAAAAAATTTTAATCGGTTCCGCCGAGGAAGAATTTGACCGAGGCAGACATCGAACGGAGTTCTGGGACGCGTCCGAAAACAAGCCTTGGAATCGCGATCAGCTGTTCGTTTCGGCGCGCCCCACTTCTTCTGTTTCGACCGCCGAACGAGACGTCGGTAAACAAATAGGAAAGGAGGCCTCGCGGCTGTTCCGTCGCTATCGCAACGACACGGACAAGACATCCCAAAACAACTTGCTGGCGAAGGCACACCTGAAGTGGGCGCGCGCGCGACCTTTGCTGCCCACCCCCGAAGCGAAAATTCGGAAAACTATCACCGCCTTGGCATTCTCGCGCGTTTAAGTTGCCGCTTTAGTTTCGATCTAGGGGACTTTTCATATTTTCCCCGCATTTTGGCTTCCCTCTGAAGCACTTCTTCGCTATCGCAGAATTCGGGAGACGTGTTCGTGTTAAAGGGAGATTGTCGCTTGCAGGTGTTGCGTCCTTGGAGATGACTCTGACGATCGGCGAATTCCTCAGTAATTAACAACAAAAAAAGACAACAACATATACTGAATCGTGTTCGAGTTTGATAATAATAGAGAACAGCCAAGATGGTGCAGTTGGGTGCTTGGCGATCCGCCGTGGAGTGGTTCAGGAGGCTCTCCTGGAGGTCCTTGAGAATCCCGGCGCTCTTCCTGGTGTCCGTGGCGCTTCTCACTTTGATGTACCGACTCCGGTCCGATCGAATCGACAAGGAAGAAGCGGAGAAGGCGTCGAAAATTAACAGCGTCCTGCTGACGGCCTCCATCACTGGTCCCAAGACAGAAAAGTGAGTTTAGAGCCGAGAAAAGAATTTCAATTATTCCTCTTTGTACTTTGAAATTGAAAAATTTCGGTCGACCGTCGATGGCCTCGGAAGGCCGATTGCGAAATTCTAGTCATTTCCAATCAAGCAGGGCTGTCTTACGGCATTTGGAGGCCATGGGCTCTAACTTTTTTGAGCCCCCACCCCATTTGCAGAGGACGTCTTATTTAAAATTTTTTTGCATTGATTGTAAAATGTTGCGACGGTTACAACCTATCTGATTTAATAGAGAATAACACTATATAATATTAAGTTATTTAGAGGGTGGGTGGCTGGGGGGTATAAAAAAATACCGGAAAAATTAAAATGTTAAACAAACAAAAAGTATAAAATAAACTCACGATTTCATATTATTTATTTATTAAAAATTCAATGTATAAAAATCAAATAGAATATTTTTTGTTTCTTTTCTCATGTCTAATAGTTCATAAGTATTTCTGATTTTTGAGTCTGTTTTACTTCTCTCCAAATTTCGAGGTCCCCCTCTAAAGTGAGGTCACATGGGCCAAGGCCTCCTTCTTAAGACGGCTATGCAAACTTGCACTGAGAGCGGCAGGCGTATTAGCCACAAACCGTTCAAGGACGTCATAATTGCATACGATGCGTTTAGGAACAGCAAAGATTTAAAAAATTTACAGCCACAATTCTACTCATTTAATTCTCATAATCCCGGCGACCATTAATGTGACCGATCGATTTAAAGTAAATATCTATGTATTTTTTTCTTAAAGACTTCATTAGGTTGAAAAACAATCCCGCGCATGCGTCATATATCGCTGAGGATATTTTCGCAGCGATGAGAAGTAAAATATTTTCCCTAATCGATAAGAAATATGAATGTCGATGAAATTATCATGTCTGTGTATGCACACCGCGTGCTTTTTTCGGCAGATAGATAAAATATACTCAGGCGGGAAAAGGAGATATTTTTGGGTGTTGGTTGAAAGATTTTGTGTTGTGACATTTACGTATAATTTATTTCTTTAACACAATTTCTGTTGCCTGTAAATTTGAACTTCTTAAGTACGTTCGCAGTTGTTTTGGCCAAATTTTTAGCGAACGACGGAGCGGCTTTGATCTGCCGAAATAATCCCGATCTCGCGATATGCTATTCCATTTGTGGATATTCAGAGGTAAAGATGGATAATTATCTCATTGATAATTCACCGCCGAGTAGCGAACGAGGTAAAAAAATGAGCGGGAAGGAAGAATGAACCAAGTTCGTCCATTTAGCCCCTTTTTTCCATCGACGCCGTTTTCGATGTCCTTTCGGAATTTTGTGTTAAAGTCGTAAAACGGAATCTGGAAAATGTTTAACAGCCGAAAAATCTAATTTACAGTTACAGATACTTTTAGTTTATTTTCTGTGCTCGTAACTGGGAAAGAGACTCGATCATATATCAGCATATCATTCAGCAATTTGCCTGGTTTTTGCGCGTCAGAGGGGAAAATGCTCCAAATCATTTCTATCCTCCCAGGAGTCGTTATCCTATTGTGATCCCTATCTGCCCTAAGAAAAAATCAACTTCTCTATGCGTTGGTGATGTCACTTTAAACTGTCCCTTCCAGCTTTATTAACTCTAGAATATAGCGTTCAGGAGGTTGTATATGAGGCACGGCTGATTTTTTAAATCTTAAATTTGCTGTAGTCCTTTAAGGAGACGCATAAAAAGCATGTCTAATATTATTTTCCATTAATGGAACTCATTTCTCGAGAGTGTTTAAAAATAGGTTCCAGAACGTATAAATGTCATTCAGTTGGCGTAGCTATGAGACGCATCTCGACCTCCAAGCGAACCTTCTCGAAAATAACCTTCTTCCGGCACGAAGTCGAAATACTACGTCGCCTGCAGTTCGGTCATAATTGAAGAGCCGTTGCCCTGTGGGATACGAACCGGCGACCCGCGGGACGGAGAGAGATAGTCACGCGAGAGTGACGTCCCACTCGGCCCGGATGTCTCATTCCTCTCCGACAACTTCCTCAGTCCGTGTTACGCGTCGTTTACGGACTCGGATGGATACAAGTCAATTCAGCGAGGGACTTCCTTTTGACCGTCCTTCGGGGTTATTGCCGTTTGCCGTGGTAATGGACGCGGGGATCGACCCCCGTTGAGGGTTACGTTATCAGTGGAGGGTTTTATCGATTATTGGATGCAGTCCCCTCGAGTTAACAACGTCGCCGGGGTGAGCTGGCGGAAGATAATCGTGGTTAATGGGTGTACTATAACGATGTCTCGCTAGTTAATCTTTGGCTGTGGGGAATACCATTATTAGTAACCCAAACTATGAAGCTTTTGGTGTGTGGCGTACGTTGTAATTATCGCTCCGGAAGGCGATATCTATAATACAGTGAACCCTCGACATAGCGCGGATATCAGGGGAATAGGTTACCCTGCGTTATAGGGAAGCCCTTCATTATATCGAGATAACTCTACTTAGAAATTTGTTATACTTGCATGCACTAATATTAATGTAAAACAGTGGAAGGAAAGAGAAAAAACAAATAAAGTACAACAGCTTCATTTATAGTTGAAGTTTACAAAATATTTATAGCCTTTTGAACGTTAACTCTAGTTAGCTCTAATAAAGATTTTGTTCGGTAAAGGAACAATAAGTTTCTTTAAAAAACTTGATTTTTTTATAAAAGGAAAAATGAATTTACAAAACTTCAATAATCATAACAGTGATTTAATATAAATATATTTATTTAAATAATTAATAATATAGTTTACGTACTATCGCCATAGTGGCGCCATTAACGCAACTACGTTAGTAAAATCATGAATCCACATAGGGGTTAAAGTAAGAAATAGAACCCATCTAGTAAAAAACTTTTGTTTGAGGCTTGAATAAGATCCGCGTTATATCTCATACCGCGCAATTACGAGCCGCGTTATAACAGGTGTACTGTACTTTCACGCGCAATCTCTTAATATGAATGACAGGGTGTGCAATTTAGCATAATATCTTAACAGTTGACTCCCATTATGATATCTGATTGTTCTAGGAAAAAGACGAACGTAGAACTTGGTCATGCAATCATGTGTAGGATTCGATTTTATTTATAAGATTCCTTCTGCTAAATTCTCTCCACCTGTTCCTCCCCAGGACCTTCATTATATATTTAATGGCATTTCTTATAAATCCGTCGTGTATTTTTCTTAAGTTGCCATTATTGCGGATAGAGAGGAGAGCTGCGTCATTAGCAGGTTATGGCGTACTTCGACATGCTGAAACGTCTTGAGTAAGAGACAGTTTTATGCCTTTTACATATCTCCATCTTAATACCTCTTGCTTACGTAAGCAGTGATTATTCCTTAGGCAGAGCATTCAGAGACTATGAAACAGCATTATTTTTATTTACTCATTATAGAAAATTTTCCATCTTTTTGAAAGTTTCTCAACTTGTTTGGAGGTATAATAACTGAAATCAGCTTGCGAAACCAGGACTTGCCGTCAATATGACTTTACTACCACGTAAATAAATGTTTTTGGAGATCTAAATGTTTGCCTCCCGTTTTGCGCAATGCCAGCGTAAGTTGTTTCGTAATTTCCGACAGAAAAAACGTTTCTCTTTAAATATTTGCTCGCGGGCATTTTTGAATGAAATTTTCCACGGATGGGTGATATGAGATACCGTCGACTGTTAAGCATTGCGCGAATTTGATTGGTTTTGCTAAGCGAACTCATGTCGGTACAAATTGTTCTCCTCTCTCTTTCTATGGTTTTGTCAACATATTGCCATCCCCCGAAAAGGAGGCTGGCAGGGCATCATGTAGATGTAAAGGACTCTTTATGTTAGTTTTAATTGTTAGCCTACCTGGTGGTGAATATCTACGAGCCCGAGCCTTAATTTCGGAAAATGTTTTGGATTCCTCTGCAGTAATATCGCGTTTCAACGTCCCTGACGTACTTTTTGGATTTTGCTAAGCGAACTCATGTCGGTACAAATTGTTCTCCTCTCTCTTTCTATGGTTTTGTCAACATATTGCCATCCCCCGAAAAGGAGGCTGGCAGGGCATCATGTAGATGTAAAGGACTCTTTATGTTAGTTTTAATTGTTAGCCTACCTGGTGGTGAATATCTACGAGCCCGAGCCTTAATTTCGGAAAATGTTTTGGATTCCTCTGCAGTAATATCGCGTTTCAACGTCCCTGACGTACTTTTTGGATTTTGCTAAGCGAACTCATGTCGGTACAAATTGTTCTCCTCTCTCTTTCTATGGTTTTGTCAACATATTGCCATCCCCCGAAAAGGAGGCTGGCAGGGCATCATGTAGATGTAAAGGACTCTTTATGTTAGTTTTAATTGTTAGCCTACCTGGTGGTAAATATCTACGAGCCCGAGCCTTAATTTCGGAAAATGTTTTGGATTCCTCTGCAGTAATATCGCGTTTCAACGTCCCTGACGTACTTTTCGGATTTTCGTGCCTTTTTTCGGTCCGCATAGGAAAGAATAATTCAGTTCATCGTGCTTCAATTTTATGTAGTTTTCATTATTACGCATGAATTTCAGTGCTTCGGGCACCACGTTATCTCATATTAACGTTATTTATCCGAAAAATTGCATCTGAATAATCGATGAATGACTTTGCTTTGCGGAGTCTGCCATGCCAACCCATAACGAGCCATTTTTTAAAAAATCGTTCTATAAAATATCCTTATTTTTTATAGTAAATTTTTTATGTTGGTACGGTATAATGAGTTTTTGTTTTTATTTTCCCTGAGTGACTATCAAACATTTTAATGCAAACTGTATAGGAACGCGTGGCCCTCGAACATACGCAAACAATAAGTCCAAACCAGGAATAATGCGTGCTGGTTTCCCAAAGTTGCCGTCCCGAATTGATTACTTATATTGACAGTAGTCTGTGTTAGTCTTTCCAAGGAATTCTCATACCAGAAATACCATTTGTAATTTTCATACTTTATTAATTTAAAAAATTGGGAGAACACATTAATAGAGCATTATCAGGTTTAAAATACTGAAGGCTATGTCAAAATTTCTTTCTGACATTATATTTTGCGTGTATTTTTTAATAAACTAATTTAAAAAAGGTTTTTAAGCTAATATGTATGGATCAACTGTCCATTACTGAAGGGTAGTCGAAAGGAAGAGAAAATAACCCATTTGTTCACTCGTCTACCTAATTCGGTAATAATCGTCTCCATGGCAATAATCCGATAAAATGCGATTTAAAACTATGCTTTAGTAGAAATCCAATAAAATACGACCAATGAACAAAATTCTGTGATAAGAATTAGAACCTACATTCTTTTCCCCTTAGAAGAGTACAAACTTCGTTCCGATATCACAATTTTAAGATACTTTAAAATATTAAAGAAAAAATCTCTGCACGATGGATTTGAGACTTCCTATGTAATACAAATAGGGAAAAACGTTCCTAGAATCGAACCCGGGACTTTAATCTTCGCCAAATAAATTATAGCCCGGGTGGGGGACACGGACACGAGCATTTCATAAGCCTAACAAACGGACGAGAACTCTAAAGAAACATTTTGGTACATTGCGTCCTCTGCCACCCACGCTACTCGTTATTTTTGCTTATTATATAATGGTACATTAATTAATTAATCATAGTGTTATATAGATTTCGATTAATTTGATTTCATGATCCTAATAGAACGTTAGTAATCATCTTTAGGATCACATCTCGTCGAAGCGGACATCTCGTTTTAGACGAACTTCTTGCTTAACTTAGTTAGCAACCTCATTCGATGTTTCGTCGTATAAAATTCTTCGGATGCCATGTCCGAGCGATTCCCAGACGCAATATTGGAAAAGGGAAAGTGAGAATCGTCGTTCTCACGCAGCGTAACAAACAAAATTTCCGTGTTTTCCCCTAGCAGCACGGCTAATCGGTTTCCTAGTTGCTCTTCTTTTGTTTCCCTCACCCTTGAACAAGCGGGAGCGAGTTGCTTAAATTACGTATTTTTGTAGATTCTAAATGAAGTGAGATTTTCTTTGTGAGAGTGCGCGATAATTAATTATAATGAGACTGTATAGTATATCCACCAAAGCTCCCCGTTGTCATGCGTTTATTTTGAAATGTTTTGTTTTTTATGTGTTTTAAAGGTTTTTATTTCTGAACTAAAAGGAAGGAGTTTCTCATTTAACTTAAAATCTCGCACTGAGACAACAATGGGTGTCTCGTTTTCGACAATGGCATGGTTGTCAAGGCAAATCCTCGTGAAATCGCAAAGTTTTGCCTAAATAAGTCGTTTAAACGTTCAAATCAGGCGTTTTCGGAATGAGAGAGTCAATCGGTGATGAGACTAAAAATCTTGGTTAATTTTCCTTTGAAAAATTCCCAGTTTTAAGCGCAAGGATCAATTGTCCTAATTTATCAGGGTAAAAGAATGAAATCTTGCACGTCGCTAAATTGCTTTTTACGTGTCATATCGTATGGGAAATAGAAATCACTAGCTGAAACGCTTGGCTTCGCTCGGGAAAGAGTTTTCTAAGTAGCAAACGATTTTTATTATTTATTATTTTTATTGATGTCATTACAATAAAACTAATACAATAAATTATGAAATTTACGTACTTTCGCTGTTGGGTACCCAAAGTTTACCAAACGTTCCCCATTCCTTAATTACGAAAGCGATGTTTACATTAACATTTACTGCGTCATCAAATTCTGGAGAACCAAGAGTATCTCGTTGGATAATAATTATTCGTTGGACGGAGTAGATATTCCAGTCTCGATTAAATATCTCGGAGTCACGATCCATCGTTATCTCTCGTGGGACACCCACATTCGCCGATTGATAGGTGCCGCTAACAAGAAGCTGGCCTTTATAGGGAGAATAGTTCAAAGTAGCTCCGAAAAAGTGAAAGAGTTATGTTATTTATCCTTGGTTCGACCGCAGGTCGAATATGTTTCAGCTGTGTGGGGTCCCTGCGAAAAGGGAATCCCTAACCAGATAGAAACGGTTCAGCGCACGGCAGCTAGATTTGTAAAGAGGAATTACGATAGTAAACAAAGCGTAACATCATTAATAGAAAATCTGAAATGGACATCGTTAGAGGAACGTAGGCTGCAGGCTAGATTTAAACTACTGGAAAAATTTATGTCGTACGGACTAGCTAATGAGGAAGTAGGACTTATCCGAAGCCCGACGTATCTCGGAAGGCAGAACAGTGAGGATAAGATTCGCGAGATCGACTGTAGAACGGAGCGATATAGAGGATCGTTTTTCCCTAGGACGGTAGGAGAACATAATAGGAAAAGATAACGTAGGAAAACTATGGACCCTTGGTGCACTGCACCCCATGCCATCCACCAAAAAGGTGACTTGCAGGGTATCATGTAGATGTAGATGAATTTTATGTATTGTATTGTAAAGTTTCATCATTAATATAATTACGCGTTAACGTCTTACTTAATATTCACATGGATAGATGTACCGAAGCCTTTAAAGCAGCAATAAAATTATATGGATTATGTCAATACTATTAGCCAAAACGTAATCAATAAACAGCATCTTGGTTACCGATCAAATGTAAGTAGATGTATCGATTTATGTTGCGATAAATATATCAGTGTTAATGGTAAAAGATATCAATATTCTAATATCCCTTAAAATCATTTGACTCATTTTAAAAGTATTCATAGACTATATTTAGGCATGAATCCATTTGTACCCTTTATCTTGGCGTAGGAAAACTATGGACCCTTGGTGCACTGCACCCCCTGCCATCCACCAAAAAGGTGACTTGCAGGGTATAATGTAGATGTAGATGTATTGTCCTCGGAAAGAACGAGCCTAGATAACGCCCCGTCCTACAGTCGATCTCACGTATCTTATCGTCACGGTCGTTCCTACCTATATACATTGGTGCTTCAATTAATCCTACAACCTCGTCTTTTAGACATTCCGATCTATATTTCTCCAGAAGCCGCAACCTTGAGTTCAATCTACGATCCTCCAGTGGTACCCAGTTCAAATCCCTCAATAATGAGGTGACGTTTTCCTTATGTTCGTACTTTTGTTTTACGAATCTTGCTGCTCTGTTTTACGACAATTACTGACAATTTTTGGATTGATACCATACTGTCCTAACTTTGCAATAATTTCTTATGAGATACTTCATCAAACGCCTTCCTGAAGTCAATCTGAGTATTTTTCTCTCCGCATCGCAACAAATCATCCACGAACAGGCCGAGCTGCGTTTCTCATGATCTATCTGCGAAATCCGTGCTGGCATCCGCTAAGCTATCTAAATAGCGCATTATAGAACTAAAGATTATGTGCTCAAGTATCTTGCACGATAATAAAGTTAAGGATATCGTCCTATAATTTTCGGGGTTCTCTTTGTCGCCACCCTTATGGATGGGCGAAACGTGTGCCACCTTCCAATCTTTAGGAACTACTCCTTCCCTAATGGATTTCTCGAATATAATTTTCAAATACGGCGCGATTTCAGCAGATAATTCTTTCATTACACGCGCGGGAACTTCCTCCGGTCCAGGAGATTTATTTGGTTTAACTGAATGAAGTTGGAGCGCGATACCATTTTCGGAAAATATAAAATCTTCCACCGAGTCGCCCTCATGCATAGGAGTAGGTGTTTCACATTTATCGTCATTAGGAGTAAAAGCTTTCTGGAAATGTTGATTTAATAGGTTGGCTTTCTCCGCACTATCGTGAACTACATTTCCCGTTTCCGATCTCAGTGACGCAATAGTGAGGCCTCTACCTTGGGCTTCTCTGACGTAAGACCAAAATGCTTTCGGGTTCTCTTTCAAGTTATCCTGTAAAACCTTTTTGTAATTGTTAAACGCATTACGCATTGACACTCGGGCTATGGAGCGCGCCTCCTTGTATTGCTGCCTTAACGTTGCAATCTGTTCGACCGTAGCTGTTGATATATTGTGCGTTATGTATTGTACAAAGTGACGAAGAAAATAGAGGTTTTATGTGTGTGTGTTTTTGGCTAATTAATCTCTTGGATTAATATAGCATAATGGTTTTATAGGGCTTGATACGATTTTTCACAGACATGTGATAACAGCAATAAACAATATTATATAACAATAGCAGTTTTAACAAATCCCTATCCGTAAATTCCGTTTAGGCCGTAGCCTCTTCTAGTATGTCCATTTCCACTTGACCTTTTAGTTAGTTCAGCCTTAAGCAGTTCATTGTTCTTGTTTCCCTTTTCTTCCGGGATGGATTATTCCCTTTCCTTGGTGCATACTTTCCGCATCAGACATTCTTCGCTGCGTAGAATCTCTTCGTTAATCGGACTCGTCCGTTTTCTAGACGGCGAAATTTCGATATCCCAATAACATTTCTGCGGTCGAGAGACGGGGTGTGTATCGATGTCCGATTTTGTTTTCCCGTTATAATGGAACCCGCTGAATATGGCGAGAGTTTCTCTTCCGCGATAAGGGCAGAAACGGTGTTGCAAATTCTATTTTTGTGTACCTGGAAGGCGTTCCTTTCACCCTTGACCCTTAACCGCTAATGGATGCATCGGTCAGCTTTCTCGACGCTGGTCTTCACGACACGAAATCGTGAAACGTTTATAAAAAGTTCGGCATTTCAAGATTTCCACACTTGCGATAGAGGAAGTTCCTTTGCACAATTCAAAATAGAGTATTTGCTCACTTCCATAAATGTTGATTGCGAGTATTACACCATGGCCGATCAGATGCGGGCTTTCCTCTTCGCCGTTAGCAAGCCTGTTTATATATAATTCACTTTATCATTATTTTTATTATGAATAAACCTGTTTACAATATAGTTGCGGATTTCATCGGGATAGCTATATGGAAAAGGATATTTTGTATAAGCAACAAGAGGTCCACATTTCGAACATTTATTTGAGCCAAAATATTGCAATTTTCTGTTCTGGATTCGTTATATAGCGCACGAGGAAGTTTGCGAATTACCTATCTGCAGAACTGGATCCGAATTTATTCGAATTTTCTACTTCTTTTTAATTTATTACTCAGTAATTTTCGGCAAAAATATTATACAAGGCTAGATGTAGCGCTAGAATTACTCCGGGTTTACACATTCTATTCAATTTTCTTTTCAAAGAAGAAAGGAATAAAGCTGAATTTTAGTAACCCGTTAGTGAACGTATGAAAGGGTGAAATAATATAAAAATGAAAGCATAGTTACCAATCTTATCGTTCCTTAATTAGCTGAATTTTATAGCGTAATACAGCAGCTCACATGCATTTCACGTCTGCAAATACCTCTTAAATCTGCCCATCTTATCGTGATCCCCCCAATCTTTCAACCGATAAATATAAAATGTAATATTAATTTCGTTATAATATATCTATTTTATTTGGGTACAAAAATCAGTTTTATTCCACTTATATCAATTCATAGAAGAACATAAAAACATAAAAGAAAAAAGCCATACAATTATGTCTTCGCAACCGTCTGAAAATCTTTTGCAATTCCCAATTTTAAACCCACTGCATTTACTTTGTCATTCTACTACTAATTTCTTGGTCTAAAATAAGTTTAGTTACCGTCACCTTTCTGGAAGGTATCCTGAAGTCGTACGAAACCGTCGTTAATCGAGAGAGAGAGTCGATAGATGATTGTTTCTCGTAGAGTGACTCACAGCCACATCCTGACCGCGTGTCCAACTTCGCTTCTCCTCACATTCGTTAATTTATGCTCGCCTATTGAGAGAATATTGGATCGGATTCCCGATTGCCCGGCTGCGAGTTGAACGCTAAAACATTCCTTTTGTGAAGGTTTTTCAAAATCCCAAGGCCGTGGAAGTCCTTGCAGAAAACAGCAATTTGCGTGAAATATTTAAATGAGAGCCCACCGCATCGTTTAGTATGCGTGCGAGTTTGGGTCTCCACCGGAAGCCATTTCGTCCGTCCGCGCGCCTTAATTAGTAATCCGACTTTTGATTCCGAGTGATCCGCTCCGTCTTCGCGACACGTGACCAGTTGGTCGCACAGAGGGCGACTCCTATAGGACCCACTTTCGAATGTCCTGCGGTGATTTCAACGGCCGAAACCCGGATGTAAAAAAAGGCGCCAGTGAAACTTGCACGAAGAAGTGGCAGTTAAGCAAGGTCAAGTGCAGTGCCTGGAGACTTTTGAAATGGGAATGTTTAATAAATAATGTGGCGGAGGAAGATCGTTGGCGAGAGAGTGGAGTTTCTCAGTTTATTCCACTTATCCCTGCGTATCTACATGTTACCCTGCAATACACCTAATTGGTGGGTGGCAGGGGGTGAAATGCACCATAACCTACCTCGAGATTGTCTATCGCAGGTTGAAATTTTCTATTGTGAGCTCGTATTGTCCTCGGAAAGAACGAGCCTAGATAACGCCCCGCCCTACATGTATCTTATTATCACGGTCGTTTCTACCTATATACGTTGGTGCTTCAATTATTCCTACAACCTCGTCTTTTAGACATTCCGATCTATATTTCTCCAGAAGCCGCAACCTTGAGTTCAATCTACGATCCTCCAGTGGTACCCAGTTTAAATCCCTCAATAATGAGGTGACGCTTTCCTTATGTTCGAACTTTTGTTTTACGAATCTTGCTGCTCTGCGCTGAACTCTTTCTAATTGAATTATGTGTCCCTTCTCGTACTCCCATATGGATGAGGCGTATTCCACTTGTGGTCTAACCAGTGATAAGTAACATGTTTCGCGTACTTTTTCTGTAGTGTTCCGTACTATTCTACTTATGAATGCCAGTTTCTTGTTGGCCGCGCCTATAACTCGACGAATGTGCATGCCCCATGTAAGATCTCGAGAAATGGTTAGATTATAGATTGTTTGGTCCTTTCGGCAGTGTATCATAAGTGCGAAGCTAACACAGTCTATAGTAATAAATGGATCGATATAGCCTACTGCAGTTATTTTCAATCTTTCTTTGCTAACGTGCCCCTCAGGGCAGTTGTGCCCAAACATTTTACTTGGCGGACCGCATTCTTGGTTGCCAATTCTTCGGCGGGCCGAATTATAGTTTAAATGTGAGGTAGTTTCATAAAATTTTTATCTCTCTTAAAACCTATTGCTATGATAGAACACGCCATACGAAATATGATGATGCGAATGAAGAACAAAATGTTTATAAGGATCGATTAGTCATTCTCGACATAGAAAGATGTGTGACGTCATTGGTCGCGTTCACATTACTACCGGAATCCCGAAATTCTTTCAAATATCTTCTTTCTATCGTACCATCCGTTGTGACCAGTGTGTTTTGTGCTTGCGAGATTTATTGTCTTTGTTGGATTTAGTGGGATTTATTTGGATTTATTAACAAGCCAATACATTGACAGTTGAGAAACTCGTGTTTTTGCGCATGAAAACAAACAATAAAGTATTTAAAAAAATAATTTTCTCCAGCTCGGACATATTTATAAAACAAAATCAATTAAAGGGACTTTGAAAATCATATATGCATTAATGGTTTATAATTAATACCGCTTTTAACGTAACTGTCAGAGGGATAATGTATGTATTTACGCTTATTTGTATAGGCGTCAGTCAGCATCCCGACACGACCTGTGACGTCACGAAGTATCGATTTTTCGATTGTTTTCCTTTCCACGATTCGATATAAAACGCTAACTTTAAAAATTTTATCTTGGAAAATAATGATCGCATTAAAATTCTTACTTCAGTTTCGTAATCAGGTAAAAGAACTGGATAAGGAAAAAATTATGAAAAACTACCAAATTGGAAGTTACCTTTATATTCTGAGGTGCCATGCAAATGAATAGCAATTTTAAATAAAAGTTATATGGTTAATATTTCAATATCAAAACCTTTATTATCAAAATTTTTCATAAAATATATAAATTTGTATGTTCAACTTTTCGAATTTATTTTTACTTTCTCCATATACGAAGTATAGTGAAAGTATTGTTTTTTCGTCATAGCTTCGCGAACCTCATCAGGCACGCGGGCCGTAGTTTGGCCGTCACTGCCTTAGGGCATTTTTGTAATTGTCGTGTTACTCCAAGTACGTCTTAAAATGATATTGAAATGAATAACACTTGTATTTAGATAGATATAGCCCATATTTATAACGTTAAACAGCTTCTGCGTTTTCCCCCTGGTTTATATATAGAATGGAAATAGGAATAGGAATAGTTTCTTCGTTGTGTATTCCTATCTGTCCTGACCTATTAACTTTTTAACCGATTTTCTTAACCTTTTTGGAAATCTCTTTCTACATGGGTCGAGCTCTCGAGGATAGTTTTAGTTGCGAATATTGAAAGTCCCGGGTTCAATTCCAGGAATTATCCTCCCCATTTCATTTACATGGAAAATCTTAAGTCCGTCGTGCAGGGTAATTTTCTCTTGAACATTAAAATATCTTAGAATTATAATATTGGAGCGTAATTTGTACTGTTCTCTGAGGAAAAGTCTGGAAATTTTAATTTTTATCGTAAGATTTTGCTTTTTGATCGTATTTCTTAGAATTTTGCGTAAATACCGACGTTTTTCCAGTTTTAATCACTCATTATGAGTGTTGCCATAGCAACAATTATTATTGGATTCAATATAGTCTAATAGAGTACAGGCGTTATTTTTGCCGCACAAATACTCGTGATCAATTTAATATTCCGTTCGAATGTCTTTGTAGTATTTTATAACGATAAATTATGAAATTTGGGAACACAAAGAGCTACATATCTGCGATGACTTAAGAGCTATTAAAGGAAATATAAGTATGAAATAAATGATTAAATGGAAAGCAGGCATCATAAGTTCCGTTTGGGTCATCTTGTTTTTACTCGTAACGTCGCAAATTCTTATTCCGAAGTAATTCATGAAAGACTAAGAAGAAAGGTTATAATCTAAAACACTGTCGCGTACCCCTTCAAAACTCTTCACGTGCCCATAGGCATACGCGGATCCCCGGTTGAAAACCCCTGACCTACTGTGAAGTACATGTTTATATGAAAGTTGTGGGATAAATCCATTTCAAACAATGTGTTTTGGACCATTTATGCAGATTAATCTTTCAAAAAAGTGAAACGCTGTATAAATTTAAAATAGCGATGTTCTTTGTCAATAAAATGTTTATAAATTTTGTACATTTTTCATATTAAGGAAAGACAAATTTTAAGTGAATGACATCACCTTCGGTAGACTACATACGTAAATAAATAAAATATCTTCCAATATCTTCGGTCCTGCTCTGCGAGGGGAGGGGGGAATCAAGAATTGATCCTTAATACGCTTCCAACCGGGAATTATCGAACTAGTCGTATGAGTGAAAAAAATTCAAGAACTAGCACTTAAAAGATACTTCTCAGATTCTTTTAGAATCTGTTTTCGGAGAATTGCAACTGAAGACGGCTGCTTTGTAACCCGTGATGCGCATGTTTTTTTGTAACCTTGTTGTGGCTGTTGGGGATACCTGAGACGGTTATTTCTTTAAGTGCTTATTCTTTCCATAGTACGAATAACTACCTACCGAAGCGATGATTTTCAAATTTTGTTCGTAAGCCGCAGTGGAGACGCAGTCAACAGGTGGTATGTCGAGGGGTTGACCTATTTTACATGCGCTGAGTAAAAACAATTCTTTGAATTACATTAGCGTTGGTTTGGAGAAAGGGATCGGCGAGAGGGAAAAGAGAAAGACAGAGAGGTGTGGGAGACAGAGAAGGGAAAAGTAAGGGAATGGGCGATTTAACAATTATAGGAGGAAACGGCGAAAGGGTAGCGACTTGTGCATAGTTTTCAATGACTTTGATTACGTTTTACTTTGCGCAATTTAATATCTATTTTTTGGTTTCTATTAGGGACTGACTGATCATGTCATGTTTGTTAAATTTTTGTTCTTGCTGATGATAAAATATATCGATTAGGCGAGCAATAGATACATCCACCCTTTTTTTTGGCTCAATTTTTTACTTCATTTATTGATTCAATCATGGTCACGGTAATTCTAGTGACCGCTATTAAAGTGAAAGATCAATTTAATTAATAATTTAATATCATATTCGTTGTGTTAACTTGTTTTTAATAGAAGAATTTTTGTCCGGAGACTTTTTGGACAAAAGACTTTCGTTAACCTTATTTCTATGAAGCGTATTGCATTCCTGCCGGTTACTAACGGCGCAATGAAAAGAGGAACGGCTCCCAGTCCAAAGTAATAAATAATTTTGAGAAAGCCTCGCTGTGTCTCTCTTTGAAGTGCGTTTTCCCGAAAAATTTTACGGCCGTTACAAAAAAAACCGGTCACCGCAGGGCGATATCCTATGGTACTCACCTTATCTAAAATAGGTACTTTCTCTCTACGCAACTGCTGCAGGAATCGTCTCAGGACATATGGTAATTGGAGAGATTTCTCTTGTGTAGGAAGTTGTTAAAGAGCATATAGATACATATCCACGTGGCCAGTTAGCTGATTATGTTTTTATTAGGAGAAATTCTATTGCTCCTGCAACGGAGAGCGACTGCCGCGGTAATACGTGCGTTATGCTAAGGTTGGTTTGGATCCTACTATAAGCTTTTCTGTTCACGCTTCTATGTCGTTGCGTCGCAAATTGGTTTGGGATGTTTAGGCATTAATCAGGGTATTGCTGCTAGAAGTTGTTTGTAAATTAAACTCACAAGCGAGCATATTAACGTAATAAAGAGTTAACCGATGCACATTTTGGTGTTACGCTGGTTGTAGGATCAAAAAAGTTCCGTTTCACGTCATTTTTTGAATCTTTGGTATGAAAATGCCTTTTGGTGGTTGCCTGGGAGGATATGCTGGTTTTTTACATCGTCGTTGTGATTTCAAAATTAAAATCCCCGTTGCTATTAACTTTCAGGTTCGTTGCCTTATATTAATTTTAAACTAACGTCGCTCCGCTGTGTAATCTCTCCTAATTTTTACCACTGATGCAGCTAAGCTAATTGTGATGCCTGTTGGGTCGTTTTTACTCTCTCCATATACGTAGTATAGAGTATAGGGGAAAGTATTGTATTCCTGAAAAAATCGACTTCGAGATTTCAACGGAAATACACGTTTTGAGTTCCCCTGAACACGTTTTGACCATTTCTCGATGATGTCTGTCTGTCTGTGTGTATGTGATAGCTTTTTGTGGGTGCTCTAACTCAAAAACTGTTAATCACGTCAACGTGAAGTTTTATATTTAACATTTTTATAAAAGTCAGAAGAACTGATTAGTTTTTGGTAAAAATCGGTCAACCGAAAGCGGGTGTTTACTCTTGTCACTTGTCCGTTATTTTGAAATATTTGCGTTAATATTTGATAAATGTAAAAATGTACGGGAATAAAAGTTGTAGAAAATTTAATTTTCTACAACCTTTGTTTGAAACATTTTTCCATGCATTGTTTAAGAGATATATTATTAGCTGCCACCACCACGTCACCTACCGACAACTATTGTTAACAATTGACGCTTAGTTACATCTTAGTAACGCTCCAATTTATTTTCTTAATTGTTGGAGCTTTGTGGCTATATCCAATATCAGAAGGCTATGGTTTGAGTTTATTTCTGTTCTTTGTAGTCTAAAATTTTCTCGCAGTTTCTTGAAATATTTATTATTATGTAACCTATTTAGAATTTTTAGAAATACTACAGATATGGAGAAAGTCGTGTGGTGGTCACATCAGATTTTTTAGAAGTAATTCCCTATATTCGTCACGCATGCATCTAAATAGCTGGATGACGAAATTTTGCATCGCTGAGGTTCTTCTGAGACACTTTATACCGAATGAGTTCGCGCATCAAGTAATGAAATTAAACAAGGCATTAAAGAGTTAGATTTCTAATACAAGCAATAATGTCGCGATATTTTGGAGACATTATTCTCACCTCTGGACATCTTTTTCCAGTGTCTTATGCGCGTTGCCGAGACTATTTGTTGCTGCTTATATGGAGACGTAAATTGTCTCACGGGTGTGACTCGTGCCATACGGCTCGTCGTCGCCTTTAACGCGCGATAAGAAAGCACGACGTGGAACGACGGCATGACGCAACCATAAACCATGATGTGGCTCATTTTCCGTGAATTCCATAAATCGGCTCCTGTTGAATTATAAACGCGTTCTTCTGCGCAGTTTGCGGTAAGACGTAAGCGCGTCATCGATGACGATTTTACGTCGCGCCGCCGAAATAAAGCGATTGTTTGAGGCCTTCGTCAATAAATGAAGAATTCTTTATTCGGAATCAATGCGTTGGTTCCGTGACCGTTCCAACTGGTCCCGGATAGAAACAGGAAAGAATCGCGCCGCGGCCTCAAGGAGAATAGGATACGCGCCGCATACATTTTTCATTTGAGGAAGCGGCGATTAGGGTGGGTTTAGGCCGAGGGAAACGTTTACTCTCACGCAAAGCTCTCCAGCTGCCGTCGCGCAGTTTCGCAGAATTATCATTTGGATGGAAAATGCACATACTGCGGGACTTCCATAAGTCGAACAACTTCAACAGAAACAAAGAAATATTCGAGTCATAGGTAATTCGACTTGTGGAAATACGTTTTTCTCATAGGGATTTTGCCCGTTAAAATTTATCCACTTAGAGTTATGGAAAATTCAAGTCATTAACTTTGGAATTATGGGAGTTCCACTGTATAATTAACTATGCTCGAGCACGAAATGTATTTTCAATTTTACTTGTAAGCATTCATAATGAAACTTGAAGAATTTGATTTTTTATTGCTCTTATTTCGTCATTAATACCGATAACGTGCCAGTACGAACTGTTTTTTCCAGACTGGGATTATTTTGGCTCGTTCTCAGCGTACTCCTGATCGAAGCATCGTTGAATATCACGCCTATTACAAGAAAGATTTTCGTATGTAGTTTTGTGATGCGCCTAAACTTATAGGGAGATGTCCTTAAATGAAGGAATTGTCATCGTCTCGTTGAAATAATGTCCTTGAGTCCAAATAGTACCATTTCCAATACCACTCTTTTCATCTGTTTCGCTCGTTTACCTCCGCATCATCGAGGGAGGTCGTTTTATTCGTTGCCATGCCCACCGCAAATTCCTCACACGTCGTTCGGTATTTTAATTCAAAAGGCACGAATATTGGATATTAAGTGCTTGCTCACGCGTTTCGGCTGTCGTAAACTGAACCAAACTGCAAACGCCCTTCTTATATTGCTATCATTTTCGTCCTGTTTTTACGAGGAGGACGCGTCTTTTTTTTATGGCACTTCTGCTGGACAGACACCCACGCAATATTCGAACTGCGAATTGTTTCTTTTTTAGTTTATGTGCGAGTGATTTGTTTTATTGCCCGTCCTATGGAGCCCCAGTTTGAATAATGCGCGTTTATCGCGTCCGTCGTGCTTGTTGCGGTTTATAGAATTCGTCGTTATGCGAGTTATATCTTAGTTTTACGAAATGAATGCGCATTTCTATCGGCGCACGTGAACACCTGTTTTTATGCACATATTTTTTATGCCGGGGTTAAATTGTTGGCGACGTGAACTCAAACGATTTTTCGACTGTTGGAGATGACAAAGCAGATATTCTTAATGCGATTCGTGCGTTACAATGGCTTTCATCCAGTCGCCGCACCTATGTAGATCGCGGAAAGATGCACAAATTCCGATTAAATTGAAATTTTAATTGGAAAGAGAGGGACAGTGATACTAAATTATTTCTGAATTGCTTCTAAGAATTTACCCATTCCTTAATGGGGAGAACAAAAGAATTTCGTCAGCCGCGAGCTACGGAGGAAACTTTTCTTTTGCTTCACTTCGCGAGACAAAAAACTAGTGCAATAGGATGAATGCGTGTATAAGATCGTCTTATCCGCTCTCGTTCATGCAAATATTTGCATTTGATTCCTATTTGAACTAAATACACTAAGAAATTAATCGTCGAGTTATGGTTTAATTTTTTATTCTGATTCATCTCAACAATTAGCATTTATTTACGTCGTTATGATCAACATCATTGTCGCTCATCCAGCCTTTACTTGGTTTGTATTTATGGCTTCGACGAACGCGAAATTCGGTTCGTTTTTTTGCCTTGAAAATTTTCCCCGTCAATTTGTTTCGCTTTATTTTCCGTGAGGTTTTACCGTACGTGTAGGAACGACGCGTTCAGAGTGAGCCTCTTCGTTTTTTCCCGCTGCAATCGCACGCGGAGGCACGCGGGTCGAGTTTTCGAGCTTCCTCTGCGAGTCTCTTTGCCACAATCGGAAGAGACTCCGAGTGCGTAGGAATGTGGCCGCGGGAAAGGAGTGGAAGGGGAGGGGGATAAATGAGAGGGGGTGGGAGCCTATAGCTGAAAGGAAACCTTCGTCTTGGAGGGGTTGGATCGGGGTGAATGGAACCGTCTCCAAGAAGCAGGTGCTGGGATTAACACTCTTGGAAATTGCGCGGGGAACCTCGTTCCACGGGACACAGCGTGTGGCGTTGTGGCGGAAGAACACGCCGGCCATTAGTGATTCCTCACCTGGAAGAGAGCGTGGATCACAGAGGTCTGTCGCGTCGAAGGGTTTGTTTTTCCTTTTGGGATCGTCCTCTGGGGAGATATCGGTGGCAGTGCTGCCAATATGGGGTATTTTCCGCTAGATCTAACTTATTTCGTTGATCGCTTGGGGTACAAAAATCTTAAAAACCCGCTAAGCGGATTTCCTGGACTGTTTATAAACGAATTTTGAGGTTTTTGCTCACGTGTTACAAAATTTAAAAAGCTTAAATATTCCACTATAATTTCAATCTTATAGAAAAAGTTCATGCATATATTTTATGTTTTTAATTCATAATGTATCGAGAAATTCTGTCAAATGATGCGCGCCTAATCTGCAGGGAAGATTGGAAATTTACGTCTATAAAATTCCAATCCCTAAATCTAAATCTTTCACAACCATTTAGCGGATTTATTTGTTTTAGCAGATAGCAGCTCTGATCGGTGGAGTTTAGCGAGGCTTTGAGTTATCGGCACGTTTGTTCAAATCCCAAGCGTTCCTCGTGTTAGAACGATGGGTTGACTCGGGGCCGTCTTAAGGCATTTTGATACCATGGACCCTAACGTTTTTCAAGCACTCCCATTTGCAGAGCACGTCTTATTTAACACATTTTTGCATTGATTGTAAAATGTTGCGATGGTTACTGCCAATCTGATTTCATAGAGAATAACGATATACAATATTACGATATTTAGGGGTTGGGTGGCTTGAGGGTATAAAGAAATACTGGAAAAGTTAGAATATTAAACAAACAAAAAGTAAACTCACGATTTCATACCTTAGCAACAACAACACACCTTGACGCTTTCCCTTGCGGGGTAAGCCATGCCATATGTCTGCCAATTTCGTTTCATACTATATATTTATTTAAAAAATTCAACTTAACAATCCAAATAGGATATTTCTTCTGTTTCTTTCCTCATGCCTAATAGTTCGTAAGTGTTTATGGTCTCTTAGTCTCTGTTTTATTTATTTCCTCCAAATTTTGAGGCCCCCTTTAAAGTGAGGCCCTCGGCCAAGACCCATGTGACCTTCTCCTTAAGACGGCTATGGGTTGACTTTGGAGGCAGTGTTTTCATTTCCGATCGACGGTTATTTGTTTCAGTATTAATTTGTCACACAAAAAAATTATGCTTCGCGCTACGTTGAATTCATTTTACACGATTGTTACCCCAGGCGATTTCCTGAATAAATCGTACATATATGTAATTTGACCTCAAACTACATCTACATGTTAACCTGCAATTCACCAAATTGGCGGGTGGCAGGGGGTGCAGTGCACCAAAACCTGCCTAAAAGTTATCTCTCGCTGGTTGAAATTTTCTATTGCGATCTCGTAGTGTCGTCGGGAAAGAACGAGCCTCGATAGCGCTCCATACTACAGTCGCTCTCACGTGTTATATCGTCACGATCGTATCTATGTCTTTTGATGCTTCAGTTATTAATGAAAC
Organism: Tanypteryx hageni; assembly: GCA_028673005.1. NCBI lineage: Eukaryota > Metazoa > Arthropoda > Insecta > Odonata > Petaluridae > Tanypteryx > Tanypteryx hageni. Next base: position 21,380,237 of record CM054114.1, read on the forward strand.
CTCCTCTTTGAGACATCGTGTTACCTATTCTATGAAATTTGACGAAGCGTTATATATGCTTAATCTTTCCGAGAACAATACGACGTCTTTACCTGGCTGTTGAAGTGAACGGACGTGCCTTTCACTTGCTCCTGCGAGCTCCTACGTAGCCTCGAGCGACTAGAGTAGCTGTAGCATTAGAGTAGCTGTAGTGTTAAGTAGAACTAACAATTTACTTTATTCTATTGTTATCCTTCGGTATTTTTATTTAACATTCGTTTAAGTTATGTAATTAGTTTTGTTATAACATCCACGTTATAGTTTTTATTTTTCTCTACCGTAATAGTTAACTTTTAAGTCTCGTAGTTTCTTGTTAGAAATTTCATTCTCCCTTTTAGAAAATAATATTTATATCATAGTAGTTATTGTGTATTAGCATATTCTCGTTACATTTGTAAGGTTGTTTTAGTTTTACGCTCCATAGTATTTATATTTTTCGTTGTTGTGTACTATCATCTCCTGTGCGTGATCTAACCTTGTTTGTGTTGTTTACGCCTTTCACTTTATACCTGCGTTTGACCCTTTCTCGTACGCTATACGAAGAGCGTCCCCGCTTTAAAACAGACTAAATTCTTTAGCCTTATCCCATTTCAGCTTTTTTTTTAATATTGTAACTCTTTAGCGTTAGTATATAAATTAGGTATGTTTAGGATGGCTTCACCGAGGACTCCCGTTTCCTCCTTCTTGTGCGCCGCTGGTTGCGAGGCCATGAGGGCTCGAATCACGGAGCTGGAGAGGGTGGTTGCGGACCTCCTTCAGAGGGTGGAAAGGTCCGAGGCAGCCTTGGTTCGTGTGGGGGGTGTGGGGTCATCCCTGAAAGCTCGCCGCGCCAAATTGGCGGCCCGGGTTCGCCTGGGTGCGGCAGCCGGTAAAGCGATCGGGGTTGACTCTGACTCCTTACCGCGGGCTGAGGGTCCTCGGGCTGGGAAATCCGATGAGTGGAGAGTGGTGTCCACTCGGGGAGATCGTGGGGTGGTGCTGCGGAGGCAGGGAGTTGGGAATGCTTCGGCGGACTCTCTTCCTGTCAGTAATAGGTTCGAGGTGTTGTCGGAGGACGACTCCACGGCCATTGCGCCCGGAGGTTTGGAGCCGCGTGGCGGGGCTAAACCAAAGGCTATGGAATTTCTGTGTGGGCATGGGAGTCGACTTCGTTGATCTCCGGCCCGTTCTCGGATCGTGTAGGGTACCCCTAAACGGCTCTGGAGTTCATTACACGACCGAGGCTTCACAGAGTGTAGCGTGTAGGATCTTCGACCATGGTAGGTCTTTTTTAGATTAGAGAGTAGGGTAGGGTGTAGACGTAATAGGAGATTTCATAGGGGCATCGAGTGTAATACAGTTTCTGGTCGCGAAGTCAGAGAGTCCACCTGCAAAAGCCGTAATAGAGCAGTTAATGCTTCGGGCGATAACGAGAAATTAAATATTATAGTTTTAAACTGCCGCAGCATTCGTAGGAAGTCTGCCGAACTCGAACACGTAATTCGCACGTTGCATGCGGATGTAGTTATAGGTACGGAAAGTTGGCTCACTGAAGATATCGCTAGCCAAGAAATTTTTCCGAAAAGCTATAGAGTATACAGAAAAGACCGTGCCAATAGAATAGGTGGCGGAGTATTTTTGGCAATAAGTGAAAAGTACGATAGTTGTCAGATCCCTATTATCGATGAAACGACCGAGAGCGTGTGGTGCCGCCTAGGTAAGGATAATTCGAAAAAGATATATTTATGCTCATTTTACAGACCACCTAATGCCAAAGTTGATTATATTTTAAGTTTAGAGAGGCAATTAGCCGAGCTTAGATCTATTATAAACGACGGTTACGTGATAATTGGAGGCGATTTTAACTTACCGTCAATCGATTGGGAAAACCTATGTTTCGTTACAGGAGGTAAAGAACGCGAATCGTGTGAAGCCTTAATTGACACGTTTCATGAATATTCCCTAACCCAGATGGTACGAAAAGCCATGCGTTCGGGCAATGTTCTCGACTTGCTTGCTTCTAACATCCCGCATAGGATAACTAAGGTATCCACAGAGGAGGGATTTAGCGACCATCGAGCTGTGTATGCGGAGTGCGAATTAAAGCTCAAAAGACATCCAAAGCCTCTTCGGAATGTATACGCTTTCGCCAAGGCCGACTTTAAAAGTTTCAGCTTACATCTCAAAAGTACCTTTGTCAGTTATCGTGAAAAGACAGAACGATTAGGTATGGAGCCATCATGGTTATTATTTAAGGATATACTAGGAAGAGGTATCAATAGATTTATCCCCAGTAAGTTAAAATCTGATAAGAAAGAACCTCGTTGGTTTAATAAGGAAGTCAGGATTGCCTTAAGACGACAGAGGCGTAGCCACGCAAAATTGAAAAACATACCTACCTCCGCTTCCGATGAGTATCGCACAGCTATAGTCCATGAGTATAACAGTGCCCGCGTACTAGCGAGAAAAACCATGCGTAACGCATTTAACACCTTCCGGAATGAGGTATTAAATATAAAATTGAAGGAGGATCCAAAAGCGTTCTGGTCCTGTGTAAGAGAAGTCAAGGGAGTGGGTCCTTCAATACCCTCCCTGCGATGTGATTCCGGAGACATCCTTCACGATGGGGAGGATAAAGCTAATCTACTAAACGTTTACTTCGCGAAGGCGTTCACGGGAGGTGGAAATAGACTTGAAGATAATCTTATTCCCGATGGATGTACTCGGATGGATAATATTAAAATCTCTGAGGCAGGAATAGCGAAGCAACTGGGTGCGATAGAGCTCAACAAAAACCCAGGACCAGAAGGAATTCCCGCGCGTGTATTAAAAGAACTAGCAGAAGAAATAGCTCCCTTCCTTCGGATAGTTTTCGAGAAATCTCTTACCCTCTGTGAGGTTCCTGATGATTGGAGACTAGCACACGTCACACTCATTCATAAGGGAGGTGACAAAGAAAACCCCGAAAATTATAGGCCGATTTCTCTAACATCATTATCATGTAAGATTTTGGAGCACATTATTGTTAGCAACACTATGCGTTATCTCGAGAGTAGATCGCTGTTAGTCAGCTGTCAACATGGCTTCAGAAAAGGTAGATCCTGTGACACCCAACTCGGTCTGTTTGTGAATGATGTTTTATCATGCGGCGAAAATAATAAGCAGGTCGATGCAGTGTTCCTTGATTTTAGAAAAGCTTTTGACAAGGTTCCCCACCGTAAGTTGTTATTAAAATTGGGAAATCTTGGCGTTAATGTTAAAGTCATTAACTGGGTTCGCGCTTTCCTTTGGAATAGAAAACAAAAAGTAGTCATCGATGGTAAGTCCTCGAGTGTGGCAGATGTAGTCTCTGGAGTGCCGCAGGGTAGTGTGATCGGACCTACGCTTTTCTTGCTTTATATAAACGACATCAGCTCCAGTTGTAAATAGTAATATCAGGCTTTTTGCGGATGACACCGTAGTCTATAGAGAAATTAGTGGTCCTAGCGACCATCGTCAGCTTCAGGATGATCTGGATGCGTTATCTGTTTGGTGCAAGGAATGTCAGCTAGAAATCAATCAGAAAAAGAGTAACGTTCTAAACTTTTGGAAATCTAGAAGCCCATCGTCCGTGTTTACATACTCGATAGATGGTGAGAGCATTCCTGTTTCGGAATCCGTGAAATACCTCGGGGTAACCTTGAATCGGGACCTGTCTTGGGACACCCACATAAGACGAGTGATAGGTGCGGCAAATAAGAAGTTGGCTTTTGTGCGTAGGTTAGTCAGGAAAAGCACGGAAAAGGTGAGAGAATCCTGGTATTTATCGTTGGTTAGACCTCAAATGGAATACGCAGCAGCGGTTTGGGATCCATATCAGAGGGGACTCATAAAGGATTTAGAAAAAATACAGCGGCGAGCAGCTAGATTCGTGAAAAAGAATTACGATAAAAAACAGAGCGTTACGTTACTCATTGATGAGTTGAGTTGGCCATCGTTGAAAGATCGTAGATTACAGGCGAGACTTAAACTTCTAGATAAATATAGGTCGGAGATATTCGTAAATGAAATGAAGGATATTATTCGACAACCAACGTATATCGGACGGAGGGATAATGAGGACAAGATTCGCGAAATAGATAGTAGGACGGAGAGGTATAAGGAGTCCTTTTTCCCTAGGACAATACGTGACCACAATAGATAACTGAATAATTATTAGTTAGGAACTTGGTGCGAGGCACCCCCTGCCATCCACCGTCAAGGTGACTTGCAGGGTAATATGTAGATGTACCCACTCCCGTCTCTTCGATGGAGGCCGGGCCCAAGGGGAGTCGGGTTGGGAAGGGAGGGTTGTTAGTGTTAGGTAGCTCTAACGTTCGGCGTGTAATGGCACCCCTGTTATCCAGTGCCCGCCGGGAGGGAGTTGAAGAGCGGGTTTTCTCCAGATGTATATCAGGAGGCACGGTGCCGCAAGTGACCAACACGGTGGGAGAAGCGGTAGTGGCGACTGGTTGCTCTCGGCTGCGGGTGGTGGCCCATGTTGGGACTAACGACGCCTCGAAGCGCGGGTCCGAGGAGATTTTAAGTTCTTTTAAGGACTTGGCCTCTGAGGTTGCTCGTGTCCGAGAGGAGTCGGGTTCCGATGTGCGGCTTACTGTCTGCAGTATAGTCCCTAGGATTGACCGCGGTTCTGAGGTTTGGAGTGGAGTTGAAGGTCTGAACCGAAGGCTGTGGAATTTCTGTCTGGACTTGTGAGTGGACTTCGTCGACCTACGACCGAATATCGAATCGTGCAGGGCACCACTGGATCACTCTGGTGTTCACTATACGCCCGAATCGGCTCAGAGAGTAGCGAGTAGGATTCTCGAGCACAGTAGGGATTTTTTAGGCTAGAGAGTAGGGCAGGGTGTAGGTCAGTTTTGGGTCAGGGGATAATCGATGCATTTGTAGAAAATAAGAATCCCGCAAGATTATCTAATGATAGAATATACACCGAGCGTGACATGCAGCACCAATTTCGCGATAGGTCATTGATAGAATGTTCATTTAAGGGCGCGACGTGTCGCAATTCCAATTTTGATGTGACGCCATACAGTCGTGGGAGTGATTGTGGTGGGAGCGCATGTAGTTTTAGAGTGGAAGAGAAAGTAAAGGGTGAGATTAGCATGCGAAGTGATAGTGAGAAATTAAACGTCGTCGTACTGAACTGTCGCAGCATCCGTAGGAAAATTGCTGAGTTCGAGCATGTTATTCGCAGTCTGCATGCCGACGTCGTGATAGGCACAGAAAGTTGGTTAACGGATGAAATTCAGAGTCAGGAAATATTTCCTAGAAACTATCGTGTCTATAGAAAAGATCGCGCTAATAGATCGGGCCGGGGAGTTTTCATAGCGGTTAGCGATAAGTACGATAGCAGTGAGATTCCGATAAGTGACGAGGATATCGAGAGTGTTTGGTGCCGCATAGGTAAAGATGGCTCCAAAAAGGTGTTCATATGCTCGTTTTACAGGACACCTAACGCTGGTGTAGATTGTATTTTAAGTCTCGAGAAACAATTATCAAAGCTTAGACTGATAAATCAAGATGGTATCGTTATAGTCGGTGGTGACTTTAACTTACACTCAATTGATAGGGAAAATCTATGTTTCGAATCTAGAGGTAAAGAACGCGAATCCTGTGAGGCATTAATCGAAACATTCTGCGAGCACTCTCTCCTTCAATTAGTCAGAAAGCCAACGCGATCGGGAAACATATTAGATTTATTAGCAACTAACGTCCCAGAAAGAATAAACAAAGTCACCATTGAAGATGGGATAAGTGATCATCAGGCCGTATATGCAGAGTGTAAGTTGAAAATCGATAGGCACCCTAAGCCTCAAAGAAAGTTTTATATATTTGCTAGGGCAAACTTTTCAAGCTTCAGGTCGCGCCTACGAGAAATACTACCTGGCTTCCGTGATATGACCGAACGATCAGGTGCTGAATCGTCATGGAAACTATTCAAGGATATAATGCTAGAGGGTATCGATAAGTACATTCCAATTAAATTGAAGGTCAACAATAAAGAGCCACGTTGGTACAATAAGCAAGTTAGGAGTGCGCTTAGGCGTCAGAGAATAAGCCACGCGAAAATAAAAAATATGCCGTCTACATCATCCGATGAATATAGAGCAACTAAAGTTAAGACGTATAAGGAATCCCGCGTTAAAGCGAGAACTACTATGCGCGAGGCTTTTACTAACTTCCGGAATAAGGTATTAAATAATTATTTGAAGGAGGACCCTAAAGCGTTTTGGTCCTATGTGAGAGAGGTCCAAGGTAGAGACCCTACAATACCTTCCCTGCGTAATGACTCGGGTGCCGTTATTCATGATAGCGTAGAGAAAGCCAACCTGTTAAACGGTCATTTTGTAAAAGCATTCACAGCCGTCAGCGACCATTGCGTACATTATGCACCCGCAATAAAGGGGGACCTGATGGACGATATAGTATTTTCTGAGGTGGGAATAGCAAAACAATTAAGTTCCATCAGACATAACAAAGCCACTGGCCCCGAAGAAATTCCTGCTCGCGTTTTAAAAGAATTAGCTGAAGAAATAGCACCTTTTCTTCTGATAATCTTCGAGAAATCCATTTCTCGCGCAGAGGTCCCTAGCGACTGGAGGCTAACGCACGTTACCCCAATTCATAAGGGCTGCGACAAGGAGAACCCAGAAAATTACAGGCCGATTTCTTTAACTTCGATATCGTGTAAGATTCTCGAGCATATACTCGTTAGCAACATAATGTGATTTCTTGATAGTAATTTATTGTTAGATGATTGTCAACACGGCTTCAGGAAAGGTAGGTCATGTGATACTCAGCTCGGTCTTTTTGTTAATTGTTTACTGAGAAGCGGAGAAAAGAATACGCAGGTCGATGCCATCTTCTTAGATTTTAGGAAAGCCTTTGATAAGGTACCTCACAGGAAGTTAATAACGAAATTAGAAACCTTAGGCGTAAATTCTAAAATCGTTAGTTGGATCCGTGAATTTTTAAATCATAGGAAGCAGATGGTTGTTATAGATGGGAAATCTTCGAACTTAGTGGAGGTTGTCTCTGGCGTTCCACAGGGTAGTGTAATTGGTCCGTTATTATTTCTAATTTATATAAACGATATCAGCTCAGTAGTCATAAGTAAAATTAGGCTTTTCGCGGACGACACCGTCATCTATAGAGAAATAAGCAATCCGGAAGACCACCAGTATCTCCAAAATGACCTAGAAGCTATTTCTGCATGGTGTAAGGAATGGCAGTTAGAGATCAATCAAAAGAAAAGCTGCGTCATCAACTTCTGGAGAAACAAGAGTATCTCGTTGAATAATAATTATTCGTTGGACGGAGTAGAGATTCTAGTTTCAGACTCGATTAAATACCTCGGAGTCACGATCCATCGTGATCTCTCGTGGGACACCCACATTCGCCGATTGATAGGTGCCGCTAACAAGAAGCTGGCCTTAATAGGGAGAATAGTTCGAAATAGCTCCGAAAAAGTGAAAGAATTATGTTATATATCCTTGGTTCGACCGCAGGTCGAATATGCTTCAGCTGTGTGGGATCCTTACGAAAAGGGACTCACTAACGAGATAGAAAAGGTTCAGCGCAGGGCAGCTAGATTTGTAAAGAGGAATTACGATAGTAAACAAAGTGTACCATCATTAATATCTGAAATGGACATCGTTAGAGGAACGTAGGCTGCAGGCTAGAATTAAACTACTGGAAAAATTTATGTCGGAGGGACTAGCGAATGAGGTAGTAGGACTTATCAGAAGCCCGACGTATCTCGGAAGGCAGGATAGTGAGGATAAGATTCGCGAGATCGACTGTAGAACGGAGCGATATAGAGGATCGTTTTTCCCTAGGACGATAAGAGACCATAATAGAAAAAGATAAAGTAGGAAAACTATGGACCCTTGGTGCACTGCACCCCCTGCCATCCACCAAAAAGGTGACTTGCAGGGTATAATGTAGATGTAGATAACAGGAAAATCAAATCTGCGATTAAAAACTGATAGGTAGGCCTCGGTGCATTGCATCCCCCTGCCACTCATCAGATTGGTGAATTGTAGGGTTACATGTAGACGTAGAAACTTCGAAGAGCCATATTATTGACGCCTATAAATATTGAATGATTGTAGTAAAATGCTCTTTCAGGGAAAAATATTTGACAAAGTAAGCATTTCAAACGTGTATTTCAAATATGTTCCAATCTGTATGTTTGCGATTACTCGTGCATGCACGGATCTCTCAGACTGCTGTGGTGAATGCTGGTAACTGCTAAACCTACGCTCCGAATCACCAAGTTAACTTAATACTTCGTGTAGTTGCTCTCATCATGATGTCGGTCCATGAAGAATAATGCTAGATATCATTTGTACTAATCTCGTTGGAAATGCCTCGCCTGTTTTGAGAGATTTTAACGGTTTAACTCATTAGTATAGCCGTTGCATTAGACTTACGCGATTATTTCACCTCATAAGGCATTGGGAACGTTTTACAAACCTTTCCACATAATCCGATCTATCTTAAAGCGATCCAGTTAAGCGGACACACAACACCTTTAATTGCACCTGTGCTTTGTCTTCCACGATCGCTGTCCTCAGCCGAAACGAGTTATTTGGTTCGTCAGGAACACGAAGGTCTTTGTAGCGGCGGGTGACGGCGAAGAATTTTGACTAGTGAGAACGGATATCCTTGCCACGTAACTTGAATGTGGAGGTAAAAATTTTAGTGACGAATTGTTCATATTTTGTACTTGATATATTGGAGAAAAATCACTGTAATCACTTAATCAAGAGAAAAGACAACAGACTGAAAGAAGTTGCACTTCGCAATACGGAAGGATTATGTCAACGTTATTCCTTTTAATGGTCACTAATAACTCAGCCGTCGATTGGACTCTTAAAACTAACCGACCAGCCAACGGAAATACATTTAAACTTTCCAATGAATTTTTGCATTCATGATGAGCATCGGACCATCGCGTCCGCAAACGCAAATCTCTTACGTTTCCACAGCAAGTTCATTCATTTACGATCGTAACCGTTTCGTATTTTAAGGCTTTAATGATATTGCAACCCCTGCCGCTCATCACATTGGTGAATTGAAAGGTAACATGTAAATGTAGAGGATCGTTTTCCTCTGGGACGATAAGTAGGGTATGGATTGTTCGGTTTAAATAAAAATTTTCATTCGGAGGGTAAATATCGGGTTTTATTAATTTCCTTTTCATTCGGGTTAGAATCGGGTATAAATAAGTTGCAGATTTTTCGAGGCTTTAAAAAAGTTCAATTTCGGGTAATTTTTGGGTTTTATTATTTTGTGATTCGGATAAAATGATTTTTAAATAAAAGTCTTGTTTAAAAATTTACGTTTTATAAACACTCAAAATTTTTACTATATTTGAATTACTGTTGAGAATGTGATATCTTGTGTTAAACCCCTCCAGGTGGAGAGGAACACCTCGCAGGCTGCACAAATATCTTGCTTCTTTTGAAAACACCAGATATTAGTGAAATAATTTTTCTTTCGTAGAGTTTACAATTAACAGACACTTGGACTCTTTTTTCCTTATCCTATCAAAGATCTAACAGCGACTAGCTAAGGCGCGTCCTTGACTATTCGTGGCGCGAGCAAACCAAGAGATTAAGATTGTGTTATAAAGTAAGCTTACGAATAACTTGTTTACAAAGAGAATAAATAGACTGATCACGAACATCTCGGACTGCACTCAAGTGCTGAGGTTCCTACAATCGCCAGAATAGAAATTCTGTGACCAAATCTAAAAAAAAGTTGTTTGAAGAAAACTAATAATTTCGGGTTTTACCCGAAATTTAAAAAAGGCAATCGGACTGTAAGAATCTGGTAAAAATCGGGCAAAACCCGAAAAATCCATACCTTAACGATAAGAGACCACAATAGGAAAAAGAAACGTATGAAAAGTAGAGACTTATGGTGCGCTGCCATCTACCAATATGGATATCATTTAGATGTATTTTCACCATCGATACTATCTCCAAATAATTGGCCTTGTTTTTTTGTGGGAAATCTACCTACATTCCTTGGTCCGATGAGCCGTGGGCGCTACGTGATTACTGGAGGCAGCCCTTTTGGACCGTTCGTGGGTCTTCGAGGAGAGGACGGTAAATAAGTTGTCATGGAGGCAGAGGAGGAGGGGGCAGAGGGGAAAGAGGAGGAGGGGGCAGAGGGGAAAGAGGCGGAGGGGGAATATTAACATGGCAGGAGGAACCGAACGAGGCGGTGTTGGATGTCTCTGGAAAGATGAGGATGATGCAGAGTGAGTGGAGAGGGTAGGGAAAAGGGCGGAAAAGACAGATGAGAGTGCCGATAGCGTATGCGAGGGATTATGGGAGCAAAATGCGAGTCGAGGGACTGTAAACGAGTTCAGCCGTGACCTTGGAGAGGCCAAAAGTCCGAGGGAGTGAAGATCGCTTTGCTCGCTGTATTTTCTTCTTTTAAGATCGCTCTGTTAGAAAGGCTTTAATGGCATCCAATGATAAGACGTAAACTTATACGCTTTATTTATTTATTTAACCTTCAATGTCGCAAGTAGGCTAAAGCCACAATATTGAACCCAGAAATATCTTTGACTTGTACATTAATTAAAAATCAAGAGCCAAATATTTATACATTATATCTTCCGTTACAGTTAACAATATTCCCTATTATCAAACTAACTTTATGCTGAAATCTTTTAACATTTTTCGGTAAGAGTTTAAAAGAGTTCTTCGGGTAAAATGTTCCAGTCCCATATTCCCCTATTAATTAAAGAATATTTGTTTTTTTGAGGGAATGGAGGGTCCCCTATTCGTTCTGCCCGCTGTATTTTCTTCCTCAAGATCGCGTGGTTAGAAAGGCTTTCATGGCATCCCACGAAAAGACGTTAACTTATATACGATTTTTCAGAAGGCGCCGGAGTCTTTAGGCTTATCTGTTAACGCGATCGGTTTATGCGGATCGCGTCCCTATAACCTCCGCGGCGATGCATCAGAATTCACCTTTGGAAGTTCGCATGCAGGTGTTACATAACCTTACGCACGTTAAATATTTTCGGCGACGGTTAAGATTCCTCCCCGCCTGGCGTCTCGTCAAAATGTGCCTCCGTGGACAGTTTTGAAGCGGCGATGACGGCGGACGAGGCATGGGATTGAGCGGATTCATTTCGCGCATTGCAAAATTTCCGCTTCGGCTCAACCTTAGGGCGGCGCTAACAAGATGTCGATTTGCCTCGAGCAGAATATAATGTTTTGTTGCTTCTGTAAGGAGCCCAAGGCTCTCGCGACGACGTTATATGTCGCGTCTTTACGTCGAAGAACTGTTAATAACCCGCGAGAAATTAATGGCACATTTAACATTATCTACATCTGCATGATACCCTGCAATTCACCAAACTGGTGGGTGGCAGGGAGTGCAATGCACCGAGGCCTACCTAACTGCTTTTACTCGCAGATTTGTATTTCCTGTTATGGTCTAGGAAAGATTGAGGCTCTGTAACGCTCCGTCCTATAGCCGATCTCACGTATCTTATCGCCATGATCGTTTCTACATACATATGTACCTTGGAACATAAATTATTCCCACTACATCCTCTGCTAGACATTATAATCTGTATTTCTTTAGGAACCTTAACCTGGAGCAATTTCTACGGTCTTCCAGAGATCTCCATTTTAAGTCCTTCAATAATGATGTAACGCTTTCCATATTTTCTTACTTTTGTTTAACGAATCTGGCTGTTCTCCGCTGTATTATTTCTAACTGAATTATATTGCCCTTCTCATTCGGATCCCATATATTGGAGGTATATTCCACCTGCGGTCCAACTAGTGAAAAATAACACGCTTCGCGTACTTTCTCTGTACTATTCCGCTCTATTCCGCCTATGAACACCAGTTTCTTGTTAGCTTCGCCTATAACACGACGAATGTAACTGGTAAATGGTAACTGCTTAATATTTTTATAATTATAATAATTCACCGCGTAAGAATTATCTCGGCCGAGAGATCTTCTGCGGCTTAATATGGTGTGTCGTGCGGTCGCAATGCATTACGACGTATCGATATGTCAGAAGATTATAAAAAATCCATCCCTTCTTGGCTGGCGGATTCCACATTTCTTTTTATCCATCCGAATTGCGCGAGGGCTGGGAGATTGCTTCAAAAGAGAAAGGTAGAAATGACGCCGTTGGGTGTCTTAAGGGATCGGATGTGCAGCGAAACGGATGGACTATTACGACCCTCGGAGGCGATATAAGATTCCAGAGGCGAGTATTTTTTTCAGAACTCCTGTTGGCCTTCGCCGTTGCCATGGAAGTTCCAGGGGCAGAGTGCCAGATGTTCGTATCCCGTTGAACACGAAGTAGCTAAGCCTTCGACATTGAAGAAAGGGAAACATATTGCAGATGCTAATTAATCCTCTCCTTATTAATTCCTTACAAAAGGCTCGCATTCCACTTAATTTAATCTTGAGATAGAAGTATTTAATGCTCTAGAAAAAAGGAATTTCATTGAAATTAATCATGATAATAAAGCTGAAAATTATCCATCGAGCAATCGTATGATAAATGAAATGTATGCTACAGTCACAAGAATTTTTGTGTCACTTTTAAAGCACTAATTAGATTTCCTTGTTAGTTTATAAAATTAAGACTATAGAAATACTCTTTATAAGAATATCCCTGTGTCATTTATAAATATGATTGCTAACGTAAACAGTTGATTATTCCAAGAAATGCAACTATTCTAAAGTCAGTTTTAGAGTTAACTCAAATGCTTGAATCAATTTTTGGGTCATCCAATTTTATTTGGAAAACTGTAATCATCGTTCCACGAAATGTATGACGTGAAACGAGAAGATTATTTATTCCCATTTGTATAGATTTGTTAAAATAAATAATTTTACGAAGTAAATATCAGTCCACAGTATTTACGTTAGTCGCATCTTTAATGATAACAAATATTTATGTATGCATTAAACGTTAAAGTGCCATTCATCAGATTTTCCCCTTATTTTGAATCTAGTTTATGTAACGAGTTGTTGAAATGTTTCAATAGCTTTATGAATATAAAATTTCGCATTATATATGTTTATAAAATTTATGATTTTTCATTTGTCTAGATTGAACTTTTCAACCGGAGCATATTTGCTCAAATGACTCGGCGACAGTAAATGAACTGTGTGCATTTAAACCATGTTCACTTTAATTAATTTTATCTGAAAACAATTATAGAGTCGCGCGTGCAGCATATGTATTCGTTCTCGAGATTTAGAACAGGAGAACAACATAAGGCTTCTCTGGGCAAGGCAGAAAGAAAACAGATAATTTCTTTGCATATGTTTCGCTCGCGATTGCAACAACTGCATATGGAGTGAGCTCGTAAGAGCTGTAAGCATGCGGGATGGGGGAATCGAGGCGCATTCGCTCTAGCAGGGCGTGGCTTCGAAGTAAGCCCAACTCACTTTCCTATGTTGGCACTGTTTCGCGGATCTGCAATTTCTACCTCTCTCTCCCCTCTTTCACTCTCTTTCTCTATCTCTGTCTTTGTCTATCTCTCTATTTTACTGTAATTTTATGTAATTTAGTTTCTATTAATATGTAAATATTGCAACTACTTATATGACGAAAGGGTTAAATGTATGAAGGAACTATATAGTCTCAATTCCGCCCTAAATAAAGTCGTTTGCCTGTCTGTCTATTTGTCTATCTCATTTTCTCTCTTTCTCTATCACTCTCTCCATCTCTGTATCTCTCTCTTTTCATCTCTCTGTATCTCTCTCTCCATTTCTCTATCTCTCTCCATCTCTCGCTCTCTCCGTCTCTCTCTCTTTCCGTCTCTCTGTATCTCCCTATTCCCATCTCTCTCTCCATATCTATATCTCTCTCCATCTCTCTGTATCTCTCTCTCCTCTCTGTATCTCCCTCCATCTCTCTGTATCTCTCTTCATCTCTCTCTCCATCTCTCTGTATCTCTCTTCATCTCTCTCTCCTCTCTCTTTCCATCTCTCTGTATCTCTCTCTCCATATCTCTGTATCTCTCTCCATCTCTTTCTCTCTCCATCTCTCTCTACCACTCTCCCATAGTTCTTCCTTGCTTTGCCTCACCCGAGCATCTTAAATCCCATCTCTCTCCCACTCCATTCTTATCTTGTCCTCTGTCCCTCTCTTCCTCCCCTCCTCCCTCTCCCCTCCACTTCCATCACACCCCATTACCGTCATGCCCAGATACATCTCGCACTTTTTATTGTGCCACGTGGGGCTTTCATATCGCTCTTCGCCTTCTCCTTCCCCTCTCCTCTCCCCCTCTATCTCTCCCCCTCTATCTCTCCCCCTCTATCTGTCCCCTCCTCTCTCCCCTTCCTCCTCCTCCTCCCCCTCGCGTGATGCGGTGTCAATCGCGTCACCGTACGGAAGCACCCGAAAGAGGGCTGATTGATGGGATGGGATTTGAAGGGGTTCCGTCCAATAAAAATTCAGGTGGCGTCCAATTACGACTGGCATTTCATATCGAGAGAGGACGGGGACGTCTACTCGTGATGCTGGCGATCTTAGTAATCGATTCTCGATGGCCCAGAAGATTCCCTCGTACCGAGGCTTACAACAATATTACAATAATATATGTCGTCATTTTTAATCACTTTTATTTTAACTTAACATATAAATTTAAGACATCTAAACTAATGGGGACTATCAAATATCGGGAATTACCGAAAATTTTATGAAGTTGTATTGTATGGCTATTGTTATAGGCAAATATATTGTTTTTTCGTTAAATTTTTAACAGTTATTTATAAAAAAGAAACGGACGAGTTAATGCCGAACCCGATCACATCCGATTGATAGCCGAAGTTAGCCGAGTGTTTAGTGACGTCAGTGCATGCCACAAGCATGTTAGCCGATGCTAGCCGTGCTAGAAGCCATTGGAAGCCATTGTGCCGATATAGAAGTAATAGCTTGAAAGACATAATTCTGTTGTTTTCCTCTATACTCTGTCTTAGAAGAAATATTGGTAGAAGTACTGCACCTTCCAGCATTTATTTCGCTTTGTGTTTTGCAAAATGGCATCTGAAGGGTTTTGTGTAGCCAGATCTGATAATTTGCCCAACGTTGATTCGTACATGCTTTTGCGGTACATTGGAAGTCGTAGGGACCAATATTCTTGTATTGCATTTAATTGATAAAACAAGTTCGATGTAGCGCTTTTATTTTCAGTTATTGTAATAGTACTATTACTTTGAATGAAACGCAGAAGACATGTAAAAGATAGATTGATGTCTTAAAACAGCTTTCCCATATTAAATGAATCAAACAATTCTAGTTTAAACTAATATTATAGAATATTTATTTATGTATTGTTTCCCATGCTGCACTAGTATCTAGTAAGTAAAATATAGTTAGATAAGTATACAATAGGTAATGGACGAGGCCGAGACTTCGTGGAATTCCACAATAAAATAACATGAAAAATGCTAGATAGTATTTTTATTTATATTAAACTTTTGCTAATTTCCACAAAATATTTGAAGTAAAACACGACTGGTTTCGGTGAATAATCACCATCATCTGCCTTTACAGAATCATCAGGTCAAATATTGACAAATATTATACGAAATTAATGTGAATAAACTTAGTTTCCGTGTGTCTTGTCTATAGGAAATGTAGTGAGGTTTTTTGTTTTAAGTGTCTATCTGCCTTAGTTATTACCAATACTTGTGAAAAGATAAACTGTAGAAGTGTTTGTCATAATTGCATGTCTCTTTTGTGTATGTCGCGAATTTCATCGTTGCTTTTACGGTTTTTTTCTCCCTTTGAGGTCAATGAGGAAAGGCTATGTTAGTAATGCTGTTGGATTTGTTAAACTGAAGCGAGAAGGAAAAATTTGTATTGTTAAAGGCAAGATTTGCCCTGAACACAGAATAAGATAAAGAGGTTATGAAGTGAGTGTAGTTGTAGAAGAAGAAGATTTAGTCACGTCTGTGGAGTGTCATGACTGCCCTTAGTTAGCAAAACATGGCCCTTCAAAATACCATGCTGTCGTGGGTATTACGGGAACAAATTTATTAAAATACAGAAATTACAGAACTAACTGTATATGTAACATTTGTAAAAGTCTTTGCTTAAAAACTTGGTACTTAAATATATGCACTGCAACAGTATTTATTTGCTTAATAAACACATAGCCCAACGATTTCCGTAAGTTGATCTTACGTATTTAGAATAGGTATATTACATTATGGAGGTTTTGTTAAAATATATATGCTAATCTTTGAAACATAAAAATATAATTTACTCTTTCAACGTGCCCCAGAAATATATGCATCATGCCAATGTAATGCCGACATAAGTCATAAACTAAAATACGAAGCAATAAAATTACGTATATACATATAACTAGTACTTAGATTAAAATATTCTTCGCAGACAAATGCTGTTGTACGTTCCGATATATCAGATGCGTATCTCCTCATGGCTTTCAACCACAATATTCTCCGCTTCTTATTTCTTCCCAAGGAGCTCGGTAGCGAGAAGAACAATTTTCTCGGGGTTTTAATCGTTGTATTTAAGCACTGAGGTGCCAGACAATACTTATAACCCTTCTTAAGTTTCACATTCTCCATTTTAGCTACGATATCAGGAAAAGCAACAGGACGAAGTATCAAAACCGCGTGCTTTCAGTACGGTCGTAGTACGTTTAAACGAGTGGCATGCGATGACGTCACGTACCCCGTACTACTCTCTCTCCAACCAGGATGCCGTTTTCGCGGGATATTTAAAAGAGTTATTTTAAATATTTTTTGCATAATGAAGACGATTTAACAAAAAAATGTTCACATGTAGTAATTAAGTCGATTACAAAGAATTAAAAAAAACAATTAAATATTTTGATAGTTCCCCATTATTAGAATTGCAACATAACTTTTATGCATTCAACATCTCTAGTAATTCAATAATTTTTTCATTCAGTCGTTTTATGTAAAAAAATTATAATAATTATAATAATTTTATTTTTACACATTCGGTGCGCTTTATAAAAGTTATTAATTTAAAAAATTTGATTTTTATTTATTTTATTATTTGTTCGTTACCTTTATGTTGAGTTCCATGTTTCACTTTTATTCGGCAATGTTTCTCACAAGCAACACGATTTTCCTCGCGCTGTGATGCTAAAAGTGAATGAAAAAGATGACCTTGAGATCAAGTCTCGACCCAAAAATCCCTTGAGACATGTTAAATACGTACCTATAGATTAAAAGGCGCGGGGCTTGAGAAAGTTAATGATAACAAAAGAAGAACGACGTTTATCGAGAGCAGCGTATCGAAGGAAAGATTTATCTATATCGCTATTGTATGAATTGTTCGAGTTTCGAAAAGGTTATCGCAAAACTCATTTCGGCAAGAAAATCGGGGACCCTGTCGCACAATTTTCTGTAGACCACCCCGCACAATTCCACACAGTGTCCGGGACCTCCGTGAGGCCCCTCTACTCACGGGGCCCTGGTGCAACTGCACCACTGCACCCCGGTTAATCCGGCATGGCATTTCGCCATTGTCCGATTGGCACTCGCATCCACGTTACTTGCGTGACGCGAATCGCTTCCCGTCGGACGAGGTGCGTCATTTGCGCCCGTAACCTTTTGTGTCGAAGGAGTGAGGAAGAGAAAAAGAGAATATATACGGAGCGTTCGAGAGCGACGCATTACACCTTCCATTATTGCAGTCTTGGGAGCGTCTAGAGCAGAGGTGCACAACTCAAAAGTTGACAAGGGCCAAAATCGACCTTGATTGGACCTAGGCGGGCCACGCTATGGAAGTCTTATACATAGAAAAATTTAAGTAATCTAATGTCAATTCAGTAATTACCGTAACAACTTTTATATGGTATTTTTATGCGACTAAAATGAGGTGACGAACAAATATAATTTACTTAATGGGAGACGCACAGTTTTTCTCTCGCCATTCCACTTATATCCGGAGTAACTCTGTAACTTGCTGTTCTTAGAATGTCTCTTAAACTTCGATCTGTCGGTGCTAAATGTAATGGAGCTTTGTTTAACTTAATAAGAGAGAATGTTTGTTCACACAAGCGATAAATATCCGTAACAAATTTTACTTGTATTTTTTACGGAAAAAGAAAGCACCAGCTGAGTTAAATCCTGCCGGGCCACGCAAAATGTTTCGGCGGGCCAAATTTGCGGGCCGTATGTTGCGCATCCCTGGTCAAGAGGAACCGCAGACGGTTATGTCCTCCGCCTCTCGGCATTCAATTGTCATCCTCCCCATCATCTCTCGCCCATCTTCCACTTCCATCTTTTCCCCCAGTCCCACTTCCAACTACTCGCTCTTCACAACCTCTTCCTCTCCATATCTTACGCCTCCCCTCTTCCAACGTCGCGGTAAATCCCACGCCTGGAAAGCTTTTTTCAATTTTCTTTTAAAATTTTCATTGCGAAAATCAAGCTTCGGATAAAAAACTGCATCCATTAGTATTAAATCCTAGAAACTACGGTTCGTCATTGATAAATTTCCAAATACTAATTACTTGTTTCTTTTAGACGTCCTGCGGTCGATGTTTTTCCGCTATAAATGACATGAAATTCCCACTCTTATATTGTTGCAAGTATAGTTCTTTTAATTTCAGGGCAGGATAATCAAACGAGTTAGGAAAGTGTACAAATGGACGCGTTTCGTGCAATTAGTGTCTATGAAGAAAATGATTTTCTAAAGGTTTTTGAAATTGAGTTGATTTATTTATGTCAGCAACAATGATGAGGTAACCATGCAAGAAATTTTTTAAGGTCAACTCGAATAAAGACTTTCTTGATTGATTTTATTGATAACGGCTACGCCTACGGTAACAATATATAGCAAAAAATGATCTACTTTACTAGTTCTACAACTTTTATTTGAAACGTATTTTGATATAATCAATACTTGACGAGATATGACTGAAAGTTCATTTTTTGTCATCAGTAATGTGGTACTCCTGGTTGGTTTACGTGATTCGTTTATGTTATTTTCTTATTGTCTTTGACTGTGTCCTTAATACCAAATTCTATGAAAATCCGTTTGGTAGATGCCGAGAACGAACATGCGGACAGACGGACAGACCATGAATTTTTCATAATTTTTCTTAATTTTACCCATTGCGATCGGTTCTTTAAGTTTTCGCGTCGTTGAGTAATTGACGAAAAACGAGATTTGCAAAATTTTCTCTCGACGTCTCGCCGAGGGGAAAGTAAGAGTTTTTCTAATGTTCCGTGAACATTTCGTTCGGATATTGTGTCGGTCGTAAAGGTTCGTGGCGCTGGAGAGGACAGTCGGTCGCTTGTAAATTCTTACCCAACTTCCTTGCTCTGTTAAATGCGACGAAAGTTCTTTTCTTCGTTAGTCGGTTTGCAGAGATTTCAAATCGTCTTTTTATTACCCACAATTAGTGATTTGGGTCTCCGCTTGAGAAATTAAGACTATACGAGTCGCTTTCACCATCCGGCGACAGAATCGCCGTCGTCCCGACGTCGCTTAGCTCAGTTCTGAAATCGGCTTTACGGAGAATTGGCAAAATGAGCTATAATATTTGGCGCGGATGGAGCGCGAACAGATGGTGGAGAAGAATGAGCCGCCTCCGTCGAACGGATTTAACATCGTCGCAGTTTATGCAACATGAGTTTTTGTTTGCGCATGCGAAGTGGCGTTCTCAGCGAATGCGCATAATGAACGGGTGATTTCTGAGGTAAACTAACTCTTTTTGCGTAGGCGTGCTTTTTTAGAGTGGTTATCTAACCTCTTTTTTAAGTTATGCAATACATTCTTTCTTTATTTTGGAGAAAGCTGTATTTTTTCGCGCGGGATATCTTGCACCGCGCGTAAACACGACTTTTGACCGCCTCCCGGGTTTTCCCGGCGATCGTTTATCCGGACTTTCCTAGCGATCGTTTATCCGCCGCCGGTGACGTCACCATTCCCAACTCGTGTCCGAGACGCACGGGACTCGCTCTCGGTCGATTCGGTACCGCGGCCAACGTCTGCATTAACGAACGATCCGTTCTCCAATTGCAACATACGGCCAATCGGCCGCATAAGTGCGCCGGGGTGATGCTCATCTTAGGCTATATTTTTCCACCGCCTTACAGCGCCCGATAAAGCGCGTTTTATGGGGCCTATAAATAGGCGATGAGAAATCCAATAAAAGGCAAGAATTGAATTTCTAAGACGAAATGATCATAGATGCGACTACACAAGCCACGTCCGGTGTAACAGTCGAGGCGCTTTCATTTTATTTATGTTGTGTAGTATAAAAGCCCGTCATTTTGACGGAGAGGAATATATTATTTACTAGGGAGATGCTCGTTGAAATTCAACGGGAAAGCTTTTTGTGAAATAAAAAGTGAACAAAAATATACCTTGACTTTCTTTGGATGGCGAGGAAACAAACTTTTGTTCTTTTAGGCATTCGTTGTTTCAAGTTTCGATCTCCTACGATTATTCTAAGTACCTAACTTTAATATGCGAATGGATAATATTCTACATTCATATGTATTCCTTCTCGTAAATAACGCAACGTAAGTTGTTTACATTGGTTGCTATGAAAAGAATTTCTCTCTCCTCTCTCTCTCTCTCTCGTAGTAATTGTAAGGGCATTCATAGCGCGCTTTCACCCATAACGATGGAAAGAACAATAGGATTCGAGGTTTAACAATGTAATGGGTTAGCATGGCAACATCCCGTTAAATGGCAAGATTTCTCCAAAATATGTGAATGAAATGTTTAACATGATTGATTTCGAACTGTAGGTGGGAAAAGATGAACAGAATAAGAAACGTCATAGTTTTTTCTTCAAAATGGGCTAAATCCGAAGAACATAGGTTAATTCTTTCTAATTTAGATCTCAAAAAGAATAAAAGCCTGCAAGTCAAAAAGTCGATTTTACGTGTTATCATATGGGAGATGGAATTGCCTACCTTGGAGTCGAACCTAGGACTTTTTTCGAGATTTCTTTTCCTCATCATCTTACAATATGTGAGTGGATCATTTCTGCCAAATATCAAAAATGAATCTCGTTCCATTATCGAGTTATTCGCATTTATCGCATTTATATAGCGTGACAGAGGGAGCCACAAAGGGACCAGGGGACAAAGGGACCGAGGGACAAAAGAACAGAAGTAGTCTTTTATTATTGTTAGATTATTTAACTTAAAACTCATACTGTGACAATAATGGGATCTCGATTTCGACAATCAACGATGTGATTGTCAAGGCAAATCCACGTGAAATCTCTAAATTTTGCCAAAATAAGTCATTTAAACATTAAATTCGAGCGTTTGTGAACAGAGGGAGACAATCGGACATGCGAATAAGATACCTTGTTCCGGTTTGATGATAGAGGGTCATTTCTTGCATTTTTTTACGATTTTACGTGTTATCTTATGGTAAATATAAATCATCTACTGGAATCGAACCCGGGACTTTTTTCGTAAATGGTTTCCTGAGAAAAATGAGGAGCCTATAGAAAATTCGGTTGAGCCGGCTGTAGAAACGGCTGAGACAAAGTTGACAAAGTGACGGAGAGAATAAGTGTTTTATGTTGTTTGTATATTCATATCGCGCTGTGGATGACGTGATCTTTGCGCCTGGAGTGCGGAGGCATAGAAATCTTATAGGACACCTCTGGTCCCTATCGAAATACCTGTCACCTCGTGAAATATATTGCCAATCCGTCGAAAACGATCGCAAAGCAAAAAATGACGCAGCGTGAAATTTCCGAGGAGAGAAACGAGGTCACGTTAGTGGCGTATGCCTGCGCCCGTATCCTGGTTGCGAGATAAATTGGGAGCGATGGAAACTACCAGGATAAAATCAGCCTGTCTTGTGTACGGAAAGAGATTCCTTTAAAAAAGAATCAACTCGACACTTTAAGAGATACTGCCATCATTTGTTTCCACCAAAGTTTTCTACGCGGCTCGGTGCATTATTTTGTGAAAATTTAATCAGTGACGTCGAAAAGATGTAATATAGTATGTCATTTAATTTATGTTTGCGTGAATTGCTCTTCAAATGCAATTTAGTATTACGAGCTAGTTGACCTATATGGCGTTACCAGATGCGCAACGGCGTTTAGGTAATCCAAGAAAGAATTATCGATCTCGACATTATGGCAAATAAGGTAGCTCTGGTAGCAATAACTTGGACTTCATTTGTCAATAAATTTCCTAGGTAGTAAATTTATCCTCGAGAGAACACATATTTTCCTCCAAATTTTGCGTGATTATTTAGCTTACGTTTTTTTATTTCGGCGACTGTTACGGCAGGGTCGCAACTGACAAACAAGGTAGCGCTAATAGCAATAACTTTTGACTTCGTTCATCAATAAGCCTCCTAGGTAGTAAATTTATCCTCGGGAGAACACGTATTTTTTCTCCCAATTTTGCATGATTATTTAGCTTGCGTATATTTATTTCGACTTTGAAAGAACTCGTTTCTTTTGGACGCGTCATAGGTATTCGTGCTTATCTCATTCTTAACTTCTTTGTAAATACTGTTTACTGTTGCCTGCGCTTAGACTTACTTAGACTTAGCGTGTGTCACCTCGTACAACTAATCCTTACTCAATTTGAGAGTCTCGTTCGACAACTTGCTTGAAATTGACGATTTTTCTGAGGAAATTAATAAAACGATTCGTATCGAAATTCCGGTCTGCGTCGATCATTCTATCCATCGCTTCCTTAATAGCCGTTTGGGTGGTCGTTGCTTTCCACTGCGCTCCGTTTCTGCGATCGATGATTCCTTTGAAGTTCATAATATGTAGTTTGTCGTCGCGCTCCCGTTTTTCCGTGGCTCGGGGAACCGATGAATTATTCCGCTCCGTATATTCTTTTTAAGAGGTTTTCGTTGCTTCAGTTAAGTCAATTAAGGCATCGTCACCACCCGCGAAGAAATTTCTCCCACTCCATTCGTAGATGTTCGGGATGCGTTTGTTTCTGCTCTTTTCTCTCGGTCTGGATGTTTCGAGAACAGATTCGCCGTCCCCATTTTCGCGGCCGGTTTATTGCATATGAAGTTACGTTTTATATTTTAAGGTATTATTGCTCGATGTTTTTGATCGAGGCACCCATTACCTTTTTGTGCGTTCTTTTGGAAGCGTCCATACGATTTACGATCACTTTTAATTTTTTTGCGAGAATGAGAGTAATAAATAATATATAATTTATCCTTAGTGTCGACTTAAGCTGACAGAAGAGTCGTGAACTGTGGCGGAGCACGTTGCGAACGGTTGGAGATGTCAAAGGGGCGCTTCAGCTAGCGCCAATAAGGAGAACTATTTCGCCAATGGCGTTATTTGATATATAAATGTGCTAAATGACACGCCAGAGAAAACACTGCTTCATTGTGACCGGAAGTCAAATATCTCAACTCTTGCGTATCTTTTTCCTCGGGATTTTACGTAAACATTCGATTTTACGCGTGCGCGAGATAATTATCGGGGTGAAGGGTTTGTTCTCCGCCAAAATATTATTTTGTCCTATTTGATGAACCTCATATCGCAACATTTAAATCTGCGGATTAGGTTCAATATATTACACGCAAGATTGAATTCAAGACTTAACGTCTAATTACGGTTAAGTCACGTTTGAGGTTATCGGGATCAGTGTTTGCTCATTACGTCAACATGGTTTGAAATGGTAGTTGTGTCTGTGCGTACGCGTCTAGAATACACTTCGTATGACACAAGGTTCATCTAAGCGCAGATCTAAGACCAGATTTATGGAGCTATCTATTTGTCCTTGATAATGAAAACTGGATTATTCTGTTCGTGGAGTCAAGAACTATAAATTTATTTACCAGAATTTTCGTTTCGTTTTCTTTTTCTGAAGTAATTACACAATTATTTTCATGCACGGCTTGAATTCAGACCAACATCGAAACATTTTAATGGTTTAGAAAAATTGTTGCATTTACAAAGACAATTGTAACTTCTGAATCGGAACTTCTGTCCACACATCTTTATCAAAATGAGGGAGTATGGTTTTAAGATTTTGTAATAGAGTTTGTTTTGGAAATATAGATAAATTGATAGATATCCGTCTTTATTTGGGCGAGATTGAGACATAAGTAGTCTCTTCTTCCATATAATGCATTATCAATTGCAAACAATAAGTAACAAACAATAAAAATACAATAAAACATTACATAAAATAAAGCTTTACATAAAGACACTGCCATGTTGGCATTTTTGGAAATGAAAAGAGATGGAGATTTCTTTGTAGGGAAAAACTAGGGATAATTAAAGTACTATTCCCCACTGCAAGAAAACACACAAGAAGGGAGGCGGTGTGAAAAACCTGCGAAACCTACTGAAAGAAATATTTATAGTGCCTATTTAAAACGAATGAGGCTTAATGACTTGAACAGACAAATGTTTCATTCAGGTCACATTTTCAGCGATCGATTCATTGAAGATATATTTCATTTACGCAATCCGTTGCCAAAGGAATTCCTTTCATGTCAGCGCTGGTATGCTAGCGACTCGGATCTTTACTGCAATTCAACTGCATATCAATTTCGCGTCGTGATATTTTTTTATAGCTGCCATATTGTGAGTTCAAGGTTTATGGGACATTGTTCAGGTTCTAGTTGCAACACGTCCGTTGTCAAATAAAGATAAAAAGATGCTTGTTTTTTCATGGATTTTCTGTCCTTGGAAATTTTCTGCATTCCGCATTTCACGATTTTCAATTTTTTTGTGCCTATCACCACTCACGCTCTCGTGTAAGAATCATTCTCAGCCACATATTTACTGGTAACAATGGCTCAGTAAATGGCGAAACTTAAACACACGATAAAATAGCTGCAAAATCGCCAAGTTGACCATTTTACTTCGATTTTGAGTCCGGGCTATTTTTTCTCCTCTGAGATGTGAATTCCATTTTTATTATTCGGCAAGGATAATCTTTTGTCTCTAGGGAACATTCCGCAAATGAAATATCGAACTCAACCTTTGGCTGGGATTCAATTTGTGATGAAAATCTTTATTGCGAATTGTTAAGAATATACATGTGATCGGTATAAGTTCCTACAATGGCGTTCTGTACTTTAAATGCCCATTCCTCCATTCACCTCATAATACGTACAGATATTAGGGAAGACCAGATGGCCTCGCCAATACAAAACCACCATTGCTCCAAGAATTTTTCCGCTGCATCTTCAGCTATTTTATTATTATATACGTGCGTTACAATTTGGCTAGGTAGAAACGCTACATAAATTATAGTAATGTATTTAAAATGCTATATCTATAACAGTTTCTGAAAACACTCCAAATATTTCAAAACATACTTCGTGCTCATGCGTAATTGTCCACATAATCTCAAATTTTTCAATTCGGTATAACATTTTACGTTAAGTAAAGCAAAAACAAATCAATTACATATATTGCACGCTTTTCTTCAGTATGTTCTTGAAAGAACCTAGACTCCTAGGAAAAGGCTCAAAAACTACCTCAGATAAAGTGTTTCATTCTAATATTCCTGGTTCAAAAAGGAGGATTTACTTATGTTGGTTTTCTGTGAGTGTTCGTATTTTATACTCATTAGTGCGGGCCTTCCTGTAATAATTCTTCTTCTTTGCAAACTATCTCAGTCTAGCTCTTTCAACATTTTAAATTTTATATCTCCCTAGTACAGGGGTGGGCAAACATTTTACGTGGAGGGCCGCATGAACAGTTGCAGCTTTTTAGGCGGTCCGCATTAACACATGAAAATTATTCGGCTGGCCACGTTATTTGAGATAATGCGAGAGATCCTGTCAGAGAAAATCGATAATAAATAGCACCTAATATGTTATCCCCATAACACCACTGGAGCAGGTTTTTCCGGCCATAATTTTAAGATACAAATATGGAATCGTTTGTATTTTATATTACGGTTCGTTTTCATAACGGCATCGCGGGCCACATAAAATGTCCTTCCGAGTCACATGTGGCCCGCGGGCCGTAGTTTGCTCTCCCCTGCCCTAGTACAAACCAAATCGCTTTCCTTTTTAACTCTTTCTAAACCGTCCAGTGGACTAAACCTGTTGTGGATCTCAAACATTCGCCCCGTATTCCAGAAGTGATCTAACTAAAATCAAATGCCCCTTTCCTTCATTTCCCGGTTATTTTTTTCAGGGTTACGGCTATAAAATTCTAGTTTTTATAAGCCTCGCTCCCTAAACTTTTGACGTGTCTTCCCTACTTAAGGTCTCTGATAAAGGGATACTTCATTTTTTTACTCAACTGGAACAATTTCTTCGCCACAAAAAGCGCGAGATATATTACTTGTGCCCAGGCACGTCGAACGTTTTTTAAAAAATCGTCATCCCTGCGTGAGTTGGGCTTTTTCCAGCGGCTCCACCACGCGTCGGTCTCTCACGTTTATGATTTCCAGGCACGCTCGTCGCGTCGCGTAGCGGTCTTCAGCCGAAAGCATAGCGATCCGGAATACATACAGTTATACGTAAGGTGAAAGTGTTCCTTTCTCTCTCTCAGCGCCCTCTCTCCCTCCGTCTTCCCTCTCTCCCTTCCCATCTCATCCCCTATCTTTCTCCCTCCCCTCCCCTTCTCACTCTCTCTCCCTCCCTCTCTCTCGTTCCCCCCTCCCTCCTAACCCTCTCTCCCTCCCTCTCTCCTTCGCCGTCCCTCCTCCCCTCTCTCCCTCCCTCTCTCCTTCCCCCTCCCCTTCCCCCTCCCTCCTCCCCTCTCGTCCTCCCTCTCTCTCCTTGGCCGTCCCTCCTCCCCTCTCTCTCTCACCCTCTCTCCTTCCCCTCCCCGTCCCCCACCCCTTTCCCCTCCCTCTATCTCCTTGGCCGTCCCTCCTCCCCTCTCTCCCCCCCCTTTCTC
The DNA here is from genome assembly GCA_028673005.1 of Tanypteryx hageni. Taxonomy (NCBI): domain Eukaryota; kingdom Metazoa; phylum Arthropoda; class Insecta; order Odonata; family Petaluridae; genus Tanypteryx; species Tanypteryx hageni. The sequence continues at coordinate 21,407,158 of CM054114.1, forward strand.
TCCTTCCACCTCCCTCCTTCCCTTTCTCCCTCCCTCTCGCCTTCGCCTTCCTTCCTCCCCTCTCTCTCCTTTCACCTCCCTCCTCCCCTCTCTCCTCCCCTTTCTCCCTCCCTCTCCTGGGAAGCACAGCGTTCACTCCATCTTGACGCACTTGTATATTCTTATCAGCCTCCAATGTTTCGACTTTGACGACGCATGATAACGCCATCTGAGAATGCGGAAATGAACAATAAAACGACTCGAGGACATACGGACGCGACGAAGTTCCGCTCATTTTTCTGAGCTTTCTTTTCGAAGTCCGCAAATCCCTTGGCAATGATCGGGATGATTGTTTTTCGAACGTACGGAGGAAATGTCTTTCTCCGAAAGTCGTCGCCGATGTGGCGGCGTTCGCTTTTGCCTGCGCTAAAGAGGTCGTGACGTCATGCGCCGTCATTCGTGGGTATCGCGTGCGATTGGACGAGAGAGAGGGAAAGAGAGGCTAATTAGTGAGATAAGGGTGAAGTGCTTATTGTTATGGTTTTCGGAAGGGAAATGAGGATTACGTGGGATCGGGCGATGCTTGGGTAGAAATTTAGAAAAGTGGTCGCATAGCGTTTTATTCTTGGGGGCGTTTTATAATTACTTACGTCGAAGTTTGTTATTATTCAACGGATTATTTATACAATTATGAGCAGATTAAACTGGGAATACCTCTATGACGCTTAATCCATAGAAATTAATCACTTGTGCATTAAATCAGTTTTTTTCAACTGGTGGGACGCGAAGTTTCGAAATTAACTACTATAATATTTTTTCTCAACAAAATTGTTCAGTATTTAAGCTCATAAAAAATTTCCATTAATGGTTAATGATGACATAAAAATCAACATCTTGGAAAAGGTGATAGTTGGTTTTTATCATTGTGGGACCAAGATGCTTTCACCAAATAGTAGGTGGGACGCGAGATGCAAAAGGTTGAAAAGCACCATTCAATTGCGATCGCCCAGTGGTGGATTGGAAGTTTTTTTTCAGCGAGATTGTTTGTTCTTTATGAAGAAGAACTGAAAACCAAGTCTTGCGAGGGAATCTAGATGGAATCTATATTCAGCGCTTGGTGCAAATGCCGATTGAAGCGAATATTACATTGACAGTGGTATTGTTAGGAAGAATATGAAACTGAATTCTATATCAAAATGCGTGTCGTTCATTGAAATTCCTGCAGGGTTTCGAGGATTTTCTTATTCAAAATTTCACACCGCGTTCTAAATACATGGTAATGCACTCAGTAAAAATATGCGATCGAATATTGTTTCGACAAAATTTTAAATCACGTCTTTAAAGAAATCCAAGATTGGGCGAAAACTAATAAACCTATTCTCCGTTAAGTAATAAGGAAGATTTTTCGTAAGAGTTTTTAACGAAAACTCTTCTGTAATAAAGATTTGATTGCACTAAAACTCGCGCAATGGGGAAATACCTGCCTTCATTTTTATATAAATAACGAATTTTTTAAATTAATAATAATAAACCCGTGTTGATTTCTTTCTTTATACCCGTATGGAAATTAAGTTTTGGAAAAGCTTTTTGAAACAATTAATCGTTTTCAATTACTTTTAAAGCATAATTTTGTTGTTCCCGTCCTAAATTTCCGGTGGCATTTGGATATGATTTCTCTTGCGCTTTATTCGTCCCTTTAACTCAAGCACTGGCGCATTCTGTGTAATCAAACACGCGTAGTCTTTTATCCGCCGGCTTCCCCGGTCAGTGTTGCCAGCTGCTAAAGAATAAATTCGCTAACTGGTTGTGAAAATTCTCCTAGATTTAGACGAAAATATAATTAAGATTTTATCCACGTTACTTTCCTATCTTCCCTACAAATTATGCGCGCATCATTTCACATAATTTCTGTAAGTATTATGTATTAAATACATAAAATATGGACTTTTTGTAGAAGATTAAAATTCTTATAGAAGACTTAAACGTTTTTAAAATTTTATAAACACGCGGGCCAAAACCTCAATATCCATTTATGAAATAACCCAATAAATCCGCTTAGAAGACTTTTAAGATTTTTGTACCCCAGGTGATCAATGAAATAAGCTAGATCTTGTGGAAAATACCCCAGAATGGCGACACTGTCCCCGCTAGAGATCGCACCTTTCGAAACGCGAGGGATGCGGGTAAATAAAAAAAATCTTCCAATTCCCAGTCCAATTTCCTTTGACGACTTCATGGAAGTTGTTTCGCTCCATCTGCGGTTTCTCTCTCTATCTCTCGTCGCTCTGGCGTTTAAGAGATTCTGAGACCTTGGAGAGAGGGGGGGGGGGGGGGCACTCCGCTTTTTCCCCTTTCGTCTTCAGGAAAATTGCGAGCCACTCCCGCTCCTGGTGTATAATTTCAAACAAGCGCAAAAAGGACACTTTCGTGGCGATTGGTCAGCCGCCTGGCACGGAGAGAGACAGATATAGAGACAGAGGGGAGAGACGGATAGAGAGAGAGAGATAGACATTCGTTTTTATTTGGACGAGATTGAGACTAAGCATTCTCTTCTTTCATCTAACCCATTGTCAATTACAAACAGGAAGAAATTGACAAAGAATAAAATAAAAGATCACATAAAATACACAAATACAATGCCAAGTTACCATTTTCGGAAATGAAAAGAGATGAATATTTGTTTGTTTCGGGAAAAAAAAGGAAAATTTAAGGTACATAGGAAACACCCCACTCAAGAAGAGAGAGGGGGGAGGGAGAGAAAGATAGAGGTGTAAGGGCGAGGCGACGGAGTGGGCGCGCAGGAGAAGGTTACGGTCGAATCGTCGTTGCTCAGTCTTCGGTAGTATTCCAAGGTCGCGACTTTGACAAGCGCATAAAGTTTCCACGCACAGTGATTATCGGGAAGCCATTCTTCGTCCTCTTGTTTTAGTCACCACCACGCTTCATCTCTCTCTCTCTGTCTCCCTTTCACTCTCTCTCTCTTATTAAAAAACTTTCTTTTTTTTCCTTTTGATCCCGTGTCTCCTCCTACGCCCGTGCTTTCGAGGTCGCGATGTGCGATCAGCGCTCCTCTTTCGGAAGGGAGCGTTCGATTCGCTCAAATAAGTCACTCTCTCTCTTCGCAGGAGAAGAAAGGGTCGAAAAAAAAGCGAAGGTCGACGCCGCGAAACGAAGAAAAAAAGCGGCGAGATAATAATGATTTTTCGAAGGTAATTTCGTGGGACGCAAACAAAAAGTTTTGTTTGGAGGCGGATGAAAGGGATTTTTTAAAGAAAAGGGGAATGATTACCTGCGGAAGGAAGACTTGAAGTGAAGGAGAGAGGGGAAAAGATCAGCGATGGCGCGAATACAAAGGAAAAGGGTTTATATATATATATATATATTTATTTTATATTAGCTCATAAACAGCCATTAACGGCCTTTTACAATGAGTGAAATAACATTAACAAAGACGAACACATACAACCATGCCCTCGGCAGGATTCGAACCCGCGACCCTAGCATTGGGAGCCAGACACGCTAACCACCCATCTACCAAGGCCGAAAGAGATTGAATAAACGAATTTTTATTTATTTATTTATTTAGTTTCAAAAACAGCACAGAGGCCAATTACATTGAAAAAAATAACAGTATCAAATAATATAACAATAAAACAAATCAATATAATAAATACAATGTCTCATTAATATTAACAGCAATAGAAATGTTCATAACAAAATAGCGTCAGAAATGAGCAAAATGAAGGATTACATAGTAGGCAGATGATTACGGAAATAAATGGGCGAGAAAATGTCAAGATTCGAAAGTGAAGCTAGTGAGGAATTATATGCAAACGGGAGGCGGTAAAAGAGAGAGGGAAAGTCGAAATTTTTGCATCAAAAGTTAGAGAATCGATGAAGATGTTTCCTTTGTGGAATCTATTTCCGTAACACTCGGAACTAAATACTTAATAGGTGATGATTGACTTGAGAAACTCCTGCGACCAAAAGTCAATCCATTTAGCTATTTGGTTTTAAAGTTGGATATATATTACGTATTTTTTACTTGAAGCAGCCAGCTGGACCTTAAAATTTTGGTCGGATTCGACCTCAGTTTGATTTGGTATCCTAAATCTTATGCAACCGGGGTATTTCGCAAATTTTTCTGGCGCTCCCCTCACGAAGACTTATTGTTGATTGCTGTGCAATTGCAATTCATGACTACAAACCAATAAAATATGATGAAAATACCGTTTAATGCCTATAGATTTAAATTTTAATCAGAGCCAGTCCAAGACCTGTAAATAGCTCAATTAAAACATTGTCTATGTAGCACTGCAAATTAATTACATATGGCTTTAAGTGGGAGAAACAGGTGACTTAAGTTGCATTTAATAGTGATTGAGTAAGTTTGATGAGTATTTGACACACAAAGCAGCCGTCCTCAGTGGTTGATTTACCGATTAATCGCATTTAGTCTGCGAACGGTGGGTTTTAATCGAGAACAGTTACAGAGAAACTTGAATGCGTGTGTGGTTTACTGAACTGAATCACGGAATGAGAGTAACCTAAGTCAAAACGCAGCCAAACCATAAAATGGGCTCGATAATGCAGGTTTTCAATGAATCCATTGATGAGGTTAATTGGCTCCATGACAACGCGTCGTTATGAGAAGTCTCGTTATGCGAATTTTGAGTATGCAATCCAAACTACAGCGCGTTTCTTACTCTTTGATTTTTTTGTAATGTTCCAACGCAAAAAGGTGACTACATCACCGAGCCAAGTGGCATTGGGTATGTTGCATCGTCGTAACCGCAAAACGCTGTTGCGCGAAAGGCCTTTTCCCTATATTTGCTGCACGGCATACGTTTTGCTTGATGGGTAGCAGATGCTGCAAAGGTTTGCTGATGTTACGACGGGGACGAAAACAAAAGAAAGTCGTTGCTTTGGAGCGCGGAGGATATCTCGATAGTCTACTTTTTTCTCTGATATTCCGAAGAAAAGCACGAACCGTTTAAAAACATCTCGAAACTGGTCGAGAGTGAGAATTTTGCGTGATATGCATGGTCGTCCGCGTTCTTTATCGGGTATAGGACAGTTCGGCGACGGGACGATTTGGCGCCAGCAAGACGAATTCAACCACCAACCTCTCAACCCAACCCGGGGGGGGGGGAGAATATAGAACGAATCCAACCCCCAACCCAAGGGAGGGAATAGAACGAATCCAACCCACAACCACTCAACCTAACTAAAAGTTGTTGCTTTTTCCTCCAGGCGCCGAATCGCCCCGGCGTCGAATTGTCTCGTCGCCGAATCGGTCGGGCCGAACTGTCCCATTCCGTCCTTGATCATCGCAAACAACGGTTTATAGACGGTTCGGACATTGTTTGTTAAATTCTTCGGTGTCTATCTGTTAAGACAGCGATGCCCAGCCTTTTTACACGGCGGGCCGCATCAGTGGTTGCGAATGAGAGATTAAATCGGATGTTACCTGTATATTCTGAGGTTCCAAATGAGTGAAAATCGATTTCAAATAAGTTTTATATGCTTAAGATTTAAAGTTTTATTTTCTAAATTTTCATGAAAATGTATGAATTTGTGTTAAATTTTTTGGGGCGGTTTGTCGTCATAGCTGCGCGGGCCGTACAAAAATCCTTAGCGAGCCGTAGGCTGGGCACCGCTGTGTTAAGAGGTCGCCTCCGCGTCCAGTCCTTGCAAAGACGTCTTTCGTGCCGATAAATCCGTCTTCGTCGATCAGCGAATGCCACCGAAAGGGATCCGGCGGTTTAATCTCACCGCTGTCACACCCATCATATTATCGGACGCGGCTTTCTCTTAACCGCTTTGCAGCACTCATTCTTTTTTATTAACGAACATATACACGCGAGGACGCCGCAATCGCCCCCACTCGTTGCCTGGCAACGGCGCTGACTTCAATTTCCTGGCCATCGCTCTTTGGGAGGCTTTCAGTGCCTTCCCCTGAGTGAACCCTTCAATTTCTCATCAATATGCTAACGAGTTACATGGTTGAGTAACCCGTCGATTGGTTTTTATTCGGAAAAAACTCTCTACGGGTTTCGGATAACGTGGATCTATCGATGCTCTTTCAAGTGTTCGTGACCTTTTAATTTGACGAGTGCGCGAGTTGCTGGATAGTCACTGTAATACCGTGCAGTGGTGCCTGTGGATGCGATAGTTGTAAGAGATAAAAAAGGGAAATACGAAATTAATTATTGGGGTGCTCCGTGAGGTTAGTCTGTGATATCAGACAGGCAGTTTTATACTCGTATTAGGGTATTCGTGCGGACACTTTCCAAGGCTATCGTAAAATCCCAGAAGGCCAATCGAGTGGATGACCACTGCTGATTGCATCTTTGGGATTTGGTCCCAGAGGGACCGATAAATGCAAAAACGTATATCTTTTTCTGAGCTTTTTTTAACGCGGTAAGTTTGATCGAAGAATATTTTGTCCTTACAGAACTTAATTTTGTCAGAAAAATAAATGTGAATCTGCTCTCAAATCTTCGCAAATTTTGTTAACTTAGTTATGGGAGCGTATACATACGTATAACCGTAAGCGTTAACACACAATTATACACATTCAAAAAGAGTAGTGTTAGAGATGCATAGGACGTTTTAACCATAGCAAGTATTTATTATTTTTTTATTTTATTTTATAATTATTCTCTATAAAAAGTAAAAATAATTTTAATTAAGAGTCTTAGAATATTTAATTCATTTATAGATTAACTATCCATCCAAGAATGACCATCTTATTTTCCTTGGCAGTTCAATGACTCCGAAATTAATGCTTTTGCCGCAATCCATAATATCCCTTCTGCCTGTTGGAATTTTATTTCTATAAATGGAAGCACTATGGAAACCCGGTGGATCGCGTCCCCCAATAAAAATGAGGTGTAAATCATTCCCAGCGTGGTGTTTGCGTTTCCTCCTTGGGCGAAAAGCAGATCGCCCCGTTAAAACGAGTTCGTGAGAAAGTCAATCGAAGGGTGATTTCCAAAACGTTGGCATCTGCGGGAGGCGTTTTCTTCCTGACGGCCACTTGTTGAAAAATCGCCCCTGGAGATCGCATTGACTGCCCCGATGACGCGTTTCGGTCGTCTTTTTTTTCTCTCTCTCTCTCTCACTTCGCCGCGAATGCAACGCTTTCTAAATTCCAGCCGTCCGGACGAGTCCAGATGAAAATGAGGCGATTTCTGTTTCGAGCGCAGGAGCAGCTATGCACGGATTAAATACAGATTAAAGTCGCGTCGGACGCCAAAGGACGCGGGAAAACTTTCGTGATCGGCATTAAACAAGGGATGATAGGAATTTTATTTTATTTTCGTGGAATGCTCCATCGTAAACAGAGAAAAAACGTGTATGTCACCTTGAATATTTCAACATACATGTCACTTGGGGAGTATAATTGATTTAACATACAAGAAAATCCCAACATCATCCATCAGATAATGATATCCAGGAAAAGCATATATTATGCAGCGATGGTGTGTTATTATGCTTATTAAAGTTATCGCTGTTTATTGTATCTCTGACTTTAATAATACTTAGCATTTATCAAACCCGGGAACGTCTTCATCAAAAACGACTTTTTTGTTTGTGCAATGAATTATCGTATCAGAATAATGTTAGTCGCCATATTTTTCTCAGTCAACTGTCGTGAGGTTTAATATTTTAAATAAAAAATTTGCTTTAGAAAATTATGTATTTTAAAAAATGTGGAAACAGATCGAGATGACAATATAATCGGATGCCCGTGGAATGCCATTTTAATGTATTGATTTCGAATACATTTTTATAATTTCATGTTTTGATGAATTTTACAATAGAAAATAATTTTTAAAAGCTTGCTAATAAGTCACGCGGTGTCCTATATGTCTCGGCTAAATAAAAAGTCAACGCCTTATAAACTGCCTCATTATGAAACTTTCAATTCAGTAGGGTGCCATCTGCTTGCCTTAAATTGAAACGCGAACTTATTTGACTCCACCTAAACCAGTCGTCGCGGATAACATGCGCGCGATCCACGCGCATCGAGAACGCCCCCGATTAGCGCGCCTCGAGCAATTGCCGCGTTTGCCTCGAACGGCGCCTATCCGAAAATACGCCAACTGGGTGTCAGTCCTACGCGATCGAAAAGCAGTGAGAAACCACCGACGAGGAGACAATGGTCTCCTCCCAACAATTGAACATTTATCCTCGTGCCCTTTCGCGGGCATTTTCCCTACGCGTTGCCATTGTCGACGGAATTATCCGAGTCCGCGGAGCGAAAACAATCCTTCGAAGCGGGTACCGCCATAGGTGGTCTTGGTCCCGCAGGGTCTTCCCGCAGCACCGGGTCACTTTCCCACCCTCGGGCGCCGCGAGAGTCCAAGGACCCTTCGGGGCCCCTTCGCCAAAACAGACCGACCAGGGTCCGATGTGATTTCTGATGGAAGGGCCACATCGTCGACGAACGCATGCGGCTCATTATGCACTCTAGATCGGCGGTGCGCAACCTTTTTTCACGACCTACATATTTTATTGCACTCATGTCGCTACGCCCGAACTAATTCGAAAACTTTCTTGCTTACTATCGCGCCTAAGTCTTCCGTTGAATTGTTCTGGACGAGACAGGTCATTTCCTATTTCCATTTGTTTGTGAAACGTTTGTGAGCAATGAATCCACGTTATCTACAGGAGACGAAAAGGCGTTCATTTTTTGAAGCTCATAATATGAACTGACAAATTTTACGATAAAATATTTCAAAACGTCTTATTTGAATTCAGTAACAACAACAAAAATTTCACTAAAAAGCAGGCTTTAGGTAGTTTTATTATATATGAACAAATCTCGCCGACCAGCAACAACAATCCACGAAAGTGAAATGGCTGACAACATTTCACAAGGTAAATTTCGGTGTTTATTTAGTAATTTTCTTGTCTTTACAACTTCTAAATTGTAGAAATCTACGCTAGAATATATTTTACAAAGACACTCTTTCATAATGTTCGAAAATATTACCAATATGAGTCCATAAATAGTAGCCGATCCTTTTGCCAAAGTCAATAATGTTTGGCGGTCCCCAGAAAGACATCCCTGACCCCCAATGGGTTCGGGATCCACGGATTGCGCACCGCGGCTGTATACATGCGTGGCTGACCTCCCGACCTCGCTGGGGCGGACATCGATATGTCTTTCCTTGGTCAACGGGCAGTTTTAGCGCGGCGTGCTCCGGATTACGGCACGCCGAACTCGTTCCGAGTGAGACACGCGATAGCCTTTTTTCGCTTGTCCCAAATGACGCTCCCGTCGTTCGGATGCATCACGCGTGACGCTCGCAGGTTCCGTTCTGTTTATAAACAAAACGTGCCGGGGAAATGTGGCAACGGGGCGACACAATTGCAACTACAGTTAGGGTAAAAATACCGACCGCGATCCGGAGAACCCGACGCGCGCGATCCGTGCGTGATTTGTCTTTGGAGCAATTAAAAGCGCGCGGTCAGCCTGTTGATGTTGTGCAAATATATGCATTTGCAAAAATTGCTGTCTTCAAAGACGATAGGTGTCTGTATGAGTTTGCTTGTGGGAACGAAATTTTTTTATCCTATCGTATGTTTTAATGAAAAAATCTTAAATAGCAGATAATAGAGAAATTTTGTAATCACCACTTCAGAGTCTAGATTTTTCCAAGAACGCAGTCATGACGATGTTACATAACTAAATGGAACTCCTCGGAAGTAGTTTTTGTTCGTACAACTAGGAGAAACATGAGATCAACCAGCATTATAGTAAGGGGACGGCGGTGGCGAAGTGATTAGGGCGTTGGCCTTCCACGCAGCGGTCCCAGGTTCTAATCCGGCAGCGGCCACGATTTTTCAACCTGGGATCGTTCCGTCTCCTACTTGCGTGATTTGAGGAGACCGCGCAAGTCAGCGCTCCGTCCTTCGGAAGAGATTTTAAGCAGTTTTTCCTCTTGGTGCTCTTCGCAAAGAGTAGGCTAATGCCGACACCGTGTTTCCTTCCTTGTGAGTGTGTCTAGTGTGTAAGGAGCTATGACTATAATAATCCAAGAGGTTGATTAGCCAGAAACACACAAACAAAATTAGTAATCAGAACGTAATTCTTACTTCAGGCCGGGCGCACGAGTCTTTTTCTATAGTTATGGCGTTAAGCGGTAGATTCTTTGTTGTTTGTTTTCCGCTGTTGTTCATTACTTTAGCTTATATAGATCATTTATTTGTGCGATATTCAGACTATGTGGTATTTTCTTCCATCCAGCCCATTGGCAGTTTCAAACAAGAAGCAAGTAACAAAGAAAAACGAAAGTACATACAAAAATAATGAAATAAAAATTTACATAAAATAAAGTATGTCAAGTTAGCATTTTAGGAAATGAAAAGAGATGGAGATTTGTTTGCTTGTGGTGAAAAACTAGGGATAATTAAATTACTATTCCCTACGAAAAACCCCACTGCAGGAAACACCCACACGGGTGCGAAAAACCTGCGAAACCTACTGATAGAAATATTTGTAGATTGAGAGGATCACAAAATATAAGTACGCAAAATGATATGCGCATTAATACAGTTATATATAAAGTGGAAACCAAATGAAAAATAACCTTCACTTGTTTTGAAAGTCGTAGCAAAAAATTCTCTCTAGCATTTGAATGAATCTCTGTTAAAATTCTGATGATAGATTACCTGCTGCTAAAAGTACAAAACGATGTTTCCAAATTATCCTGAGACGAAAATGAATGCGTTTTACACAACTGACCGGTTTCGAATTTCGTGCTCTAGTTTACGTTACCGACTCTTCGCGGATTCACCAACGGCAAACAAAAAATAAATAAATAAAGCCAAAGGAGGCTGCTCTTGAGGTTCTGGCGTCCGCAGTTTCCAGTTCAATATGCAGTGCGGGGACGGCGCGCGACCGTGACTTGTCACGTGGATGCGAAGTCGAGGATCTCGGAGGGAGAGGATGGCTTAGAAGTGACCGCTGCTGTTGCGATCCTTGGCAAGCGGATAGCGTGTCTGTATCCAAGGAGACGGAATGAGGGAGAGAGAGAGAGAGAGGATCAAGAAGAATGTACTGGGGGAAGGGGGAGGGTGAGGGAAAGGGCGGGAGGTCGTTTAGTCCGAATCAATTTTTAATAAAAAAAAGCGTTTTCGTTCGGATCGATTCGATTGGTCGAAGGGACCGAGGACGATCGTCGGGCCGTGAATTGCGTGTCGGTCCTTGTGAAAAGGCGTATCTTGCGACTCACCATCTCTCCCTTTCCGCCGTAATTTGCAACGCGCCATTGAACGTTTTTCGGAAAAAATCATTCGTTAAGAAAGTGTGGGTGGTTACGATACGTCGAGACGAAATGCGAAGACGTGGCGAGGTCGAATTCGGGGGGGCGCCCGTAACTCGGGCCGACCCTGATTATTATATAACACTTGGAGATTAGCCCAAAAAATGTCGAAGCTCAATTAGGGAGCTGTCGGAATTCACTTGTTTCGAATGGTATTTTACGAACTAGTACACGCTTATTAACTGTGTTAATCCACAATTGCGTTATCGGAACTACGGTACGATTATGTATGCGCATCCAGCTCGTTCCATTGTTGTTCGATTATCCGAACAGATCGACAATCGGTCCCCAATTAGTTCGCGTAATCGAGGCTCCGATGTAATGCTTTGTCTTAGAACGGTCTACAGACTACAGTGTCGAATTAATCAAAAAATTCTGTTCCAATCCTGTGAATACCATCGGATTTAATTTCTCATCTTTTTAATAACCTTGAGTTCCTCTGACCGTGAGTTTCATTTCCCTTGGAATCCCTTCCCAATTTGGTTGATATCCGCGGAAAGGAAATCGTTAGGACGGGATCATTAGTGCAGCCAAGTTTCCTTAAAAATTTCACAAATGACGTAACAGTATTTAAAAAAATGTGATTGATGAATAACAGGTGAAATTACTTCTATGCTATTGAGAAGTTTGATCGCGGTTCCTCAGAAGAAATCCGAGACTCGAATTATAATGGGATTTTATTTTCCTTTTTCGGCAAATTTTTCATGGAGATATCGTTTCGCAGATTTAATTTTGGACGATATTTGGAGCCCTCCTTAGGGGAAAATACGAGCTTTGTGGAAAGTTCTGATGCATGGAAGCGGTAATTGTTCACAATCGCAAAGAAAGTGTCCACAAACAATGAATACGAGCTGTACGCGAGGCAGACATTCACATTGACGACATGCTATGACTCATTATGGGACTTTATTAGCATTTGCACCGACAGTCAAACCGTCGTCTTGGTGCAGTGGTGACCAAAAGTCTGTCACGCGTGCCATTTTTGGCACGACAAGCTTTTCCTTGTGGAACGGCGAAAATTCGTGAATGTGGTAATGCATCTTCTAAGTTTAGAAACTACAAATCTGCAACCAAAAATTGAAGAATTTATTAGAATGAAGCAACTCAAGGATCAAGACAATACGTTTAACATTTAATTAAATACAAGTTCATAACTTTTTGTAATAATAAAACGGTGCTCGCATTACAATTAATATGCGTTGTTATTTGTGAGAAATCCAGTTTTTATTGCAGTTTTCGATCACTATTGTATTTTAGTGGAATTACATATAATTTGCTAGATCCACATTTGCTTGCGGGATTCCAATATCTTTCCTAATTCAGATTGACACTACACAAGACAATTTTGTCCTTCGCCTTCTTACGGGAAATGAATCCATCTAATAAAAAAATATAATCGGCTCTACGAATTTTCACATCACTTTGCGGTATCATTTATTCGTTTTCAATTCCCTCGATTTCCGACATGGCGTCAAGTACAAACGACGCCTTGACCATAACCTAAATAGTTAAGCTCACGAAAATAACTAATGATTTTTAGTCGATTCATTTTCAATCGCTCAAAATCACGCGCGGACGCAAAAAATGCATCGGTGACATTGGAAATGGACGATCGCAGACAAGGTCGTCGAATGGAATTTCCCGTGCTTTCGGAGCTGCGTATAGAATATCTCTTAGTCTCTTTTGCCATTTTTTTATCCCGCAAAAAAAGAAAATGTTCTTGGGAATAAAATTATATCCGTAACGAGGAAAGCTGTGTTCTTTTCGGGAGCGTGGCGCCGAATCCTCCCACGCTGCATGACTGTCTGTTTTACGTAACAACTGAAGGCGCAGCACGCGTGCCTTGACATACAAGCAAATTTTTAATTTTCATTCTTTTTCCTTTCTCCCTCTGCTCTCCCACTTCTATAATTTTCCTTTCTACCTCCTCCTATTCCCTCACATTCAAAAGCCTTTTTAGTATTTCACAACGTGGGGATGACAGCTATATTTCGTGCATGAGGATAACGGTTTTATCCTCCCCCGTACGTTAGTGCCATCGCGTAATGGCGTCCGCTAATATTTTCCCGTCGTGGGCGCGCGCTTTTTCCGCCTGGCTGTTAATTTCGTGAAAGGTTGGCGACGCTTTGTTTTTCTCTTTTGTTTTTTTAATATCTCGCCGAGGTCGGTCCGGATAGGTAAAAAAATCGCCTAGGGGATTCGTCTCCAAGGCGACGGAGATCGCGTCGCGTTAACGCGAAGGGTTCGTCGCGTTCCAGAGGGTCCTGGAGGTTTAGCGCGAGGACACCAGCGTCATTCGAAAGACTCTTGCGGCGTTCATTTTTTTCCTTGTCACGCAAAGCCATTCGCGCGGATCGTTATGCCCTAATGGGAAGTAGATTCCGAAGGGGAATTCTTATCGCTGCTATTTTGGGAAAATGATGTGAACACGAGCGAAGATGATTAATTAGGGCAATGTGTGCTGTGCGTTAACAAAAAATAAGGATAGGAACGGGTCAGGTTTGCGAATGGGAAAGATTGGAATTTATCTTCGGACGCAACCCCGTTAATTTTGTTCATAATTTCTCAAATTACAACCAGGATAAAATTTTTAATATGCTAAACAATATTAAGAAAAGTTTTTTTATTTTATTTAATAAGTGTATTTTATTTAAATGAAAAAGCGTATAAAAATAATACAGTTCTACTTAGTGGTGCGTTTTTTATCAGTGAACTAGAAAAGCGAAACGATTAGCGCCGGTCGTTCGAGGCAATCGATTGAATCCCTAAGGGCAGGGCCGGCCAAGTGGGGGGTGCAGTGGATGCAAGGCATTCGCTGCCCCCCGGTTTTTAGGGGCCCCCAAATGTTGAGTATAAATAATTTATTTACATATTTAAACAAATATTTGCTTTTTTATCAAATTATTTATCATTGTAGTTACTTTATAATTATAAGTACATGTTCTCTCTAAGCTAAAACATTGATGTGTACAAAGTGGCAGGTTTTTTTTGACATAGGAGGGCCCCAAAAACTTGCTTGCATCCGGGCCACTGAAAGTACTTGGCCGGCCCTGCCTAAGTGGGAATATGGAACGTCACGAGAGCGTTTGGTTCAACCTTGGACTGAAAGATATGTGAATTAGGAAGATAAATTTGGTTTAGAGAAATCCATCAAGCGATATAAGTTGATACATACCGGTCGCCATAGTATGATGCCAAATGATAAATTAATAATAATAACTAAGAATAAAATTACTTCGAAAAAGCTAATTGATCAAGAAATGATTAATCAATATATCGAAGAAATAAATGTTATATAATATGAAAGGTGTAAGTGTAATCTTGCACTATGATCATTTACTTGTAGTGGATCTTTTTGTTCAGCAATTACTTCAATTCCATTGAATTCGCGGTGGATAAACTGGAAAATAAATGTCATGAGCTCTTTTACAATAGTAAATCCATAGTAAATCGTTTATTTAATTGTAGAAAATGGTTTTATTTTCTGTATGAAGGCGTGCCAGTATTTTGATCGAGTGATTTACTTCCATCAAATTTTGCGAACAGTAATGGCGACTTAAAAACTAATTAAATTTTAATCGATGGCACCATGTTTTCTCTATAAGGCGTTGGATTTTTCAGAATTCGGTTTTTGCACTTTATGTCTATTGCAGTTATCGCGCGAGAGTTTTGATTCGCAGCAGTGCGTGGCCTCAACAGTATTTTATTTCCTCAACACAACCGAATAAAGGAATTTTTATAAGAAAAGAGCTACAATTCGTGTAAGGTTCAGTGCTTCGTCGTTTCGCAGGACCATACGTGGCGTGCGTTATTTGCTATCGTAACAATTCTTCTTTTGTTGTGAAATAATTGAAGTCGCAATTTGCGAGGAAATTTCCGCTTCAGGTTCTCGCCGCGTTAAAATCAAGAAATCACCTGACCGAGTCGATAATATGAGTTAACAAATAGAGAAAATGACCCATCGTAATCCACTGACTTGTTCCTCGAGGCGTGGAAAAGCAGATTTCCCCGTGTAATCCTGCGAGCGTGATCATCCTACATATTATGTGGGACTCTGCACGCCGCCTTACGAATCGAACTATCCTCATCCGCTTTTCTGTCTCTGCGAGCGTAAAAAAAATTGCGCTAACCGTCAGATAACCGACTTCTGAACGCTGCATTTTTTGCGCGCGCGGAAATTATAAAAAAAGAGGATCGCTTGCGCTAGATTAATTTATGGTCGCAGTGACCCACTTCAAAATTGTATTTATTTTTCTCCGGGACGACGTGCGACATTCGGAACAATGGACGTTTATGGCGACATTGTTTGACTTTGTCGTTTGTCTTCTTGCAGTTGGAGTTATTGCAGTTGTAGTTATTGCAGTTGTAGTTATTGCAGTTGGAGGTAAAGACGCATAAATCGTACGACGCCGTCATAATTTTAGGCATAACACGTTACCTTTCTCGGAATAAAACGTAGCGAGGCGAGGTTTACCTGCCCATTCATCCAGATGCTCGTTTCGATTCGCCTGATTACGACGCAATTTCCAAATTTTCATCGACAGCAGCATTTCAGATCGCGACGCAGAGACATCTGCCGGCGGAGTCCCGCTTACAAAAGAGCCTCTCTCCGAAGTGGACCGGACATATGAGAAGCGCCGCGCGAAAACTGTTAGCTCGTCCCGGTGTCATTCTTTTGTTTTTCGATTTGGGTCGAATGGGAATGGAGATGATAGGGAGAGAGAGAAGGAGGGAGATAGAGGGAGAGAGACAGAGGGAGAGAGAGAGGAAGAGAGAGAGGAGAGAGAGAGGAAGAGAGAGGAATAGAAAGGGAGAGAGAGGGAGATAGATAGAGAAGGAGCGAGAGAGGGAGAGAGAGAGAGGGAGAGAAACAGAGGGAGAAAGAGGGAGGGAGAGAGGCGAGGGAGGAAAACGCATTCGTTAACCGTTATACACCGATGAGGCCTCCTTTTCCTTCCGTCTTCATAACCTTTTCGACGCCTCTCACTTCGCGAAACGATCGTTGCGCGTTTGCTGCGTCACGGATGCAATTTATGGTCTGATTCTGAAACAGAAGGAGCGTCGTAATTCGTGTTAAAAATTCGTCGGCCGCCTTTGAAAGGCGTCCGTTTTTCGTTGAGGCTTCGATCTAATTAAGTCAGCTTCTAGAGACGTAGGTGGAGAATTTCGTTGCTCTTGTTATTCAAGTAATTTGAGCTGTGGCAGGGGGCGCCACATAACTGTGGCTATTATTAACTAACGGGCGTTTATCAATTCCTGCCAATTTGGTCTAGCTTAATTAGGTGAACTGTCATAAAGGATGAATTCAAACAGATATATTTGTTCACTAGCAAGAAGCGGTTCTTAAAAACAAACTACGTTCTATGCAGCGGTTACGAAACGCATTTTAATTACCCATTTGTTTCTTTTTTTAGAAGCTATCCGATAAAACGATTGCTCTTAGAGTAATTAGAAGAAAATATAAAATTCTTAGAATGGGTTTATCTGATTAGTAAGTGCATAAATTAATCAAGTAAAATGCCATTCGAATGTTAATTAAATCATTGTGTACCAATCGTTATATTTTCAAATACTTGAGCAAACTAGCTTTTGTTTATTCATCAGAATCACGATTCAAGTCGCGATTAGGTTATTGCGTAATGCCGGCTTAGTCTCTTTTGTTGTAAGGCACGTGGCCAACTCAGTAAAACAATCACATTCTTCGCGATTGATTTGTTCGTTATTTGCTCAGTTTGCATGTTATAGCGAAGCTGCATAACTAGGTAATGCAAAGCTTAAACAGTTTGATATTTGTCTCCATTCTTTTAAAAGTATCGAAGCGAACGCATCGCTCAAAAACTATAAATCATTAAAATGTTCGGGACGTTATTATATGACGCTCGCCATAACCGTTAAACACTCGCGATGCGTTCCATTCGCACTTATCCAGTAAGAAAGGGAAGTTTTAACGAATGATCCTCGGATTTTAGCTAAATGCCAATTACTTGTTTATTATCGACGAGGAAACGTTTATCGGAGACATGCAAAGTTACGCGGAAGTTGAGATCATTACGCCGCCAAGTGTTTGGGCGGGAGGGGTTGACCGGAGAGACCGTCAATCAGCGTCTTGCCTACGATAAGCGCTCTTCCGCTAACTTTCATAATCGCCTTATCTTTCGATACCGCGGCGCCATTTTGGCGTTCACGGATTACGCAAGATACGCGAAAAACACCTTCGAGACGGCCCCAATGAGAGGCTTTTAGCGTCGCTGAATGCTGATTGGAGGAGCAAAAGGGATTCGACCCAGAAAGGTCTTGAACCCGTCATTCGCGGCTAATGTGTTTAAATAATAGATTTGCGCGCTATTGCAAACGGAACGAAATCTTTAGGCAATTGCGGCGCGTTAGTCGGCGTTTCCTTTGCCATTTTTGGACGCTTTCCAAGAACAGTTGAAAGTGACTATCCGCTTCTTACGCAGGGTTCTCCTGGCAAAAGCCATGATGGTAATTATATTATGTGCTGTCGTTTTGAGTAATTCGCTGTATCTGAAAAACAATTCAGTTTTATGAGCTAGGGATGTTAATTGTCGACACGTGGCCTCTAGTTGTGCAACGTTTGCGTGTTTTAAATTTTGTTGAAGTTTTCCGAGAAAAATGAACGACGAGTTAAACCGTATCTTTGAAAGTACAAATTAAAAAAAGAAATATGCTAATTTTAAGTTAACTGCCGTCACTGATATTTTACTTTTAAAACTAATGACGAGTATACGGATTTCACAAATTTTGATAATTTTCTCTTATCCTTTAGTTATAGGAAAGGAAGCAGTTTGATCTCAATACAAGTTTGGATCGAGTGCAGTGCATCACAAATAAACGCGTTTCTTGCGATGCAGTATTTGAAACTAAACGATATAATTTGAACGAACCCACACAAAAAAACAGTAAAACGCCACTACCCGATTATATCTCTGTCTATTAAAAATTTCTTTCCCCCTTTGTGTTGGCGCAGTAATAAACATATTACGTAATTTTAATGACTAAATACTGCAACACGATATATCAGAAATTATGCCAGGAAAATATTCCATTTTTATTTACCGATTTATTTTCTAATCGGTTTTAATCAACAAAACAATCGAAAATCATTTAAAACCTGCCTCACTTGAGTTAAGTAGTTGTAACATTTACGTTTACATTCTTTTCTTCGCGGTAGATAATCCATTTCCTTCCGCTTATAAAAATCTTCATGCACGCGTATGGAATTAAATGTATTTTGTAATTATAGCAGATCTTATTTACTTCAGTAACCAATAAGACTATTTACGTTGACAACAATTAGATAGCTATGCATTAATTTTTCTAAGTTCAATGCAAATTACGACTTTCTTGTTTGATTTCCTTGATAACGGCTGCTCCTACGATAAAAATGTATAGGAAAATAAATAATCAACCAGTTCTACAAGTTTTATTTGAAAAGTATTTTGATATGAACAATACTTGACGAGATATGAGGAAAAGTTCCTTTTTTGTCACCATTGAAGTGGTACCCCTGATTGACTTACATGCGTGATTTTCTTATTTCTTATTGACTGTAAGTCCTTAATATCAAACTAAATGAAAATTGTTTTGGCTATTAGAGATACCCAAGACGAGGGTTGCCATATTTTTAATCTTACTCTCCGGACAACAGGACACAAAAATCCGGACATAACCCGAACATATAAAATTTAACTTTTTAAGTAAAAAAAATTGTATTTTGGTGTTATATAAATAAAGGGAATGTAATTAAACGTTATTAAAGTAAATTGTCGAACGTAAATGTTTGTATTACTTAAACATTTACTCATAAAAATATCATAAAATGCAATTCATAATATGTACCTAAAACGTCATGTGTTATTATGACTCGTTATCCGTAACAATTATGAAGATACAGACTAAATAGATTTATAACATAAGAATATACGATTTTTATGCATATATTGAAAAACACATACAAAAATATTCACTTTAAACCAAACTTCATGAATTAACTTGGAAATTAAAGTTAAACTGACTTTAAAATAATGATATGACAAATTATATAATTACCGCGGCTTGCGGTATGACTTATTTACAAATTATAAGCAAAATGATCGAGTAAAGCGTCAAAAACGCTAACATCTAACGATATAATTGGGGATAAAACGTTAAAATCACAAATTGCAATACTGAACCAAATTGTGTAGACGAATTCTTGAATGTTAATACTAATTCTAAAAACAGTTCCCAAAACAATATAAAAAACTTATAATAGAAGGAAATAATCAAATTCCGGACAGGTGTTAAAATCCCGCCTGGACTTCCCCGGACACACAAAAAAAGAGGACATGTCCGGGAAAAACAGGAAGAATGGTAACCCTACCCAAGACAAGTATATACATAGTTATTCAATTATTTTGATACTTAAGAGTGCTTATTATGGAACATGTTTTCACTCATAAAATACTCCAGAGAGGCTCTTTAACCACTTGACCTCTTTTTTTATTTAATCCTTTATAAAAACACGCGCGAGCCGTCGCATGGAGAGGAGTCCGTTCCATTGACCCTCGCTTTCAATTTCGTCCACTCACGAACGTACGCTAGAACCGGACCTAATCGATGATCCCCCCTCCCTTACCACCCTTCCTCCACCCCTCTATCTCTCTCTCCTGTGAATATTCACGCTCGTATCCGAGTAATATCGCCTTCGCGTGCCCCGCGAACAAATGGAAGAACCCCGCCGTGTGGGTTCAGGACGATTTATCATTCAGCCCTTGAACGAAATGAAAGCTAACAAGAGGTCCAAACCAGGACTAATGCAGGCTGGTTTCCAAAAGTAGACGTCCCGAATTGATTACTTATATTGACAGGAAATGTTTCAGTATGTGTTAGTCATTCCACGGAATTGTCATGCCATAAATACCATTTGTAGTTCATATTTTCTCAATGACAGAGAAAAATTGGAAAACAAATTAATAGAGCATTATCAGGTTTAAAATACTAAAAGCAATGCCAAAATATCTTTCTTACATTATATTTTGCCTTCATTTTATTAAATAAACGAATTTAATAAATCTCACTGTTTATACGCAAATATATATGGACGGGCGGCCCGATGAATTTTGGCGCCCCGGGCGAGATAGCACTACGGCGCCTCCCTCGGTTAATTTTTGTTGAGATATTTACAAAGCGCATGTTAATTTATTCGACGCTGTCAAAATTATTGATAATGAAAAGTTAAAAGAAATGCCATCAAGATTATAGCCTGTTTTTCGATATAAATTTCTCTACATTTATTCAGTTGCAAGTAATGCATTGACAAATGATCGGGATAGTGCCCCCAAAACTTTGGCGCCCCGGGCACCCGCCCGGGGCGCCCGTAGCTCGGGCCGGCCCTGTATTGGATCAACTGCCTATTGCTGAAGAGTAGTCGAGTGGAAAAGATAATAACCCATTTGTTTACTCGCCTATGCCCAAGCCGAGCTCTGCAACAATCCGATAAAATCCAATTTGAAACTAAGTTTTAGGATAAGTTCAAGATAATACAATCAATTATCAAAATTCTGTGATATTAGATAGAATCTACATTCTTTTCTTCTTAGAACAGTACAAATCTCGCTCTGATATCACAATTTTAAGATAATTTGAAGTATTAAAGAAAACATCTCTGCAGGATGGATTTGAGACTTTCTATGTAAGACAAATAGGGGAACAAACGTTCCAGGAATCGAACCCAGGACTTCAATCTTCGGGAAATAAAATATATCCCGGAGGTGAGCCCTGGCAGCACGAGCCTCACACTCAATTTTATGAAAATCGGTCCATTGATGCAAAAGTTGTTAGTCGTGGGCACACACAGACACGAGCATTTCATAATGCTGTTTTCTTTGGAAGCCAGCCTAATAAAAACGACATAAGGAGTAAGGCGAATTGAGGAGTAAAAGTGGCGTGTGACACTTCCTATATTCCTCCTTTAACACGCCGCATAGAAAGGAAAAGCTAAAATCTCAGCGGGGTTCGAATGCGAAATGTCTTTCCCTACCACCCACCACCGCGTGAAATGAAAGGTTGGGGCGGGATCCCCCACCCCCAACCCATTAATTCCTCGCTCTCCTACGCGAGGACGGAACGGGGCAACTGTTGCTTTTAAAAAGAGAAAGGCATCTCCACAAGAGAAAGTAATTCCTCGTTCGAGGTCAACTGCATTGTTTCATTGCCAAAGCCTCTCAGGGGAATATGATACTTTATATATTATATATATTTATTTATTTATTTATTTATTCATTCATACCTCCCCTTTCCCCTACTCCTTCTATCCCCTACTCCCCTTCTATGCAGAATGGTTCGCTCCGGTTTTAACCTGTTACCCCCCACGCCCCCCTCCTGAATCGGCGTCCACAATCATCATATAAATAAAAGTAAATGTGTGTTTGTTGGTGTGTTAACGCTGTAACTCCAAAACCAAGA
This sequence comes from Tanypteryx hageni, assembly GCA_028673005.1. Lineage (NCBI taxonomy): Eukaryota > Metazoa > Arthropoda > Insecta > Odonata > Petaluridae > Tanypteryx > Tanypteryx hageni. Next base: position 21,428,943 of record CM054114.1, read on the forward strand.
GACCTAGAAAGCTGAAATTTAGCATGAATACTTAGAAAAACCTGAGGGTGTGAACCACGGGCGTATTTTTTTTAATTTTTCATCTAAGGGGTTGTTTTTACCCCATCTTTCCCCCATAAGAAAAGCATGGGAAAGGAAGTTCAATCGGTGCAGGGCTCTATTGCCCGCCATATATGATGGGCATGCGTTAATTAACTATTGAATCAAAATAAAATGTATATAAACAATCAATGAAATCACCCTATATATGCGCTAAAACGTCAAAAATAAATATAAAATGAATGAATGTTCCAGAAAATGAAAATCGTTTTCGGTTAATAATATTTGTGCGGAAAATTAATATTAGTGATGATTTATTTGTTTAAGATTACGGGACACATGCTTTGTATGACCAGACCTATCTCTACTTTCTGGAATATTTTTGTGAATTTATATTTATAGTTTTTCATTTTAGCACAATTAAGGATTGTTTCACCATTTTTCATGCAAATTGTATTTTTTGTTTTTAGGAACAGGCCCATTGTTCTTCTCATTAATGTCATCAGTTTTTCTATCCACATTAATTCCAGTAGGTGTGTCAGAGTTTAAAAAATATAATGTGAAAAATCCAGCCAAACCCAATCCTATTAATGTTATAAATTTTGAAAGGAAAATTAATTTCATTTGCAAACAACGACAAGTGCAACAAAACATTCAGAGTATAGACTTTTGTTCCTCATCTTTTATTAATGAGACTCGAATATATCGTTATCAATTTAAATTTGGGAACGGATTTTATATCAAATCTTAGCCCAAAATATTTTGCATTGGCTTTTTTCACATTTTTAATTTTGACTCGCGTGTTTTAGTATATTTAGATTGGGAAACAACAAAAATATAACCGAAGATACACAGGTTAAAGAAATAAATATCCGCCAAAACTTCTTCAGCCTTCGCAGAAAGTGTAAGCAAAATCTTTTTAAAAATTCAGCAAATTAAACCTCTATATCTAACTTTTAAAACACATGTAAGCACAACGCCAGCATTAATGGGACATTTATTTATTTCTGTTACGGTCGTATTCTTTATCGTTACCAAGATATTGGTTAAAATTCAAAACAACGTCGAAATATCGTGAAAATGTAAACATATGCGACACGAATTAATAATTCCGGTCAATTATCCGGCAGCGATGCAAGTGTCACCTTGACGGCGAAAAATTTATTTTTACTTAAAAATGCCCCAAATTTTCGCGTTAAAAACTGATTTGTGGATCTATTCGACTCTTAACCAAAAAACGACAGAAGGAAAATAAAATTTTGTTCTTTTAGGCGTTCTTTGGTTTAAATCCCCTGTTTGCGCTATGATTATAATTAATTTGAAAATGTTAATGAGAAACGTCTTGCACGCTACGTTTCAGCCACTCGGCTACGGAATCGGCCACGGAATAATTATTTTACACAATATGATAATAATATTATTCTTATGAATGCATAATTACAGGGCAATTTGATTTTAAACAGTCTCATGCGAAAATTGCGAAAACGCCTCATTTTCGCAGTCGTTTTTGTATGTATGTGTCTGAGAATGTTACATGGCCGTTTTGAAGTAGTTCTCAAGCGGAAGTACTTATGCGAACTAGATGATAAACCGTGAGAATAAGCTGCATGAACTCGAATTATGCGAAGGCGCATTTCTTCTGTTTTTTTACGAGATTAAGTGCTCGCGGTAATTCCTGCCGATCAAAAAAGAAGAAACAGCAATTTGAATTGCCATGCGAAATTACCGCGACCGCGGAGCAGTAACATGGATGGGCGCACGCAGAATAAATTAAATTTTTTGTGCGACCATTACTTAACTATTGGGATTGCACGTCACGGAGTGAATCATCGAAACGAGTTACTGCGTCGAGTTAGAATTAGAAAAAAAACTAATGCGAAGGAATCCTAAAGGACTCGCAGAGGTCGCCTCGTGGCTTGCATTCAATAAACCTTGTCCGCTCTACGTTCCGAATTTCCTTAGTATCAGGGTGTTAATTGTTTGCAAACTCAGCTTTTCACGACCAGTATCTCCTTAAACAAGTGAATAATAATATACATCTTATACGAGAAAAAAATATTTCAACATCTATTTTTCCGGTCGAACATTTGGTAGACAAATGTATGTGCCTGATTTTATTTAGTTATAGTTAGTATAGTATAGTTATAGTTATAAATGCGTAGCCCTCGTTAGCACTTTTGAAAAAAATCTGATGGGGCCACCACATAACTTTCTCCATACCTGTAATATTTCTAAAAATTCCAAATAGGTTAAATTATAAACAATATTTTAAGGAACTGCAAGAAAAATTTAAAGAATACAAAGGACAGAAATAAACTCAAACCATTGCCTTCTGATATTGGATATAGCCATGAAGCTCCAACAATTAAGAAAATATAAAAGAGCAGTATTAAACGTAAGTAAGAGTCATACAGTTACCAAAGTCGCCGGTAAGTGGTGTGGTGCCAGCTAAAAAGGAATTTTAAAAATATTTCTCAAACAATGCATTGTATGGGGAAATGTTTCAAAAAACGTTGTAGAAAATTACATTTCCTACGACTTTTATTCCAATAATTTTTTAAATTAATCAAATATTAAAGCAAATATTCGAAGGAAATGGATGTGGCAAGAGTAAACACCCACTTTAGGTCGACCGATTTTTATCAAGAGCAAATCAGTTCTTGACTTTCTAATAAAATAATAAAAATGCTAAATATGAAATTTAATGCTGATCGGATAAATAGTTTTTGTGTTAGAACACCCAAGAAATTCCGGTCACAGACACACAGACATCATCGAGAAAATAGTAAAAAGTTGTTCAGGGGACCTTGAAACATCTATTTACGTTGAAATCTCGAGTTCGTTTTTTTCATGAAAACAATACTTCCTCTAGAATATGGTGTGTGTGTGTGTGTGTGTGTGTGTGTGTGTGTGTATATATATATATATATATATATATATATATATATATATATATATATATATATAGAGAGAGAGAGAGAGAGAGAGAGAGAGAGAAATCGCTTATGCTTTCCGTTTGTCTGTTCGCCCGTGTGTTCGTGGCAACATCACTTGAATCCTTCATCATCGGGCGGTCTACATGAGTGAAAGACATGGTACAAATCTGGTATGCTTAGACTCAGCTGCAGAGGGGTAATCGGCGTCTTTTTTCCCAACCCCTTTGTTTCTATTCTTCCTCCTTAATTAGAAAATCGTGATATTTGCCCAGGGTATTATAAATTTGCAGTTTAAAATAAAAAAATCAAGATATGAGCTCAGGACATGAACCTTTCTGTATCTGAAAGACTGGGGTTTATATTTTATGAAAAACTCAAATCTGTATATAATGAGACCGAGAAAGCGTTTTTAATCAATAAAAGAGGGTAAAATTTCCGATTTTTAACAATGGAAAATATCAACTGCCATAGCCATAGCCATAGCTTTGAAATGGAAAACATTATTAAACATAGCAATGATATAATGCTTTATAAGGAAACTAAGGAGATGCCCGTTGAAATTCATTTTATTAAATAATAAACTGATGTGGGCAACACATGACTTTCTCCATATTTATATGGCAAATTACATGTTGTTAGCTCAGGGATCGTTACCAAAATTTACTTCCGGTTGACAATTAAGAAAAAAAAGGAGCGTTACTAAGACGTAACTAAGCGTCAATTGTTAACAATAGTCTTCGGTAGGTGGCGTGGTGGTGGCTGCTAAAAATGGAATGGAAAAATGTATCAAACAAAGGTTGTAGAAAATACAATTTCCTACAAATTTTATTACAATACATTTTTACATATATCAAATATTAAAGCAAATATTTCAAAATAACGGATGTGACAAGAGTAAACACCCACTTTCGCGCAGGTCTTTCGGCGATACGCTCACCGACTCGAGCATGAACATGAACATCTCCTCTGGAACACCTTGACACGATCACGCGGTTTGGAATTAATACGGGGTAAGTGGTGAAAAAATAAACAACGTTAAGTTCTGGACTCGAGGAGTATGAAGGTCGAAGGTTATGTTCCTCTGTCGCCGTGATACATACTCTGCGTCATACGATGCGAGTTATTCGCGAGTCTTAAACGTACTGCAGGAAACGGGAGACATTGTAGAACCTGACTTCCGGAAGTTGGTTGTTCGATCGTCATTTTTTATCAGAGAAAAAGCATTACCTGCGAGTACGTTGTTTGATATAGTGCTAACAACTGAAACAGCTCGGAAATGAAATATATTTTACGGAAAACGCGACATTTTTATCTATATATAATTTGTCGAATGTCCATCCGAGTCAAGGTCATTTGAATGACACACAATTTGAATAGCAATTTGAATCAACATAAACGAGGATTCCGGGAGGCATAGTAAGTAACATGTCGACTCCCGAATTTGAAGTCCCGCGTTTGATCCCGATCGGGTAACTTTTTTATTCTATTTTATATTTAATTTCTTTATTTAATTTGATGATTTCGATTTGAATATGGCTAGGGTTACCAGACATCCGACATTTCTCGGGCATGTCCTCTATTTTAGGGTGTCCGAAGACGTCCGGGCGGGATTTTAACAGCTGTCCGGAATTTATTTCCTTCTGTATCTTTTTTATGTTATTTACGTTCATTTTTGGGAAATATTTTTAGAATTAGTAGTAACAGTCGTCTACACAATTTGGGTCGGTATTGTAGTTTGTGATGTTAACGTTTTATCCCTAAATATATCTTAAGAAGTTACATATCATTTTTGACGCTTTATTCGATCATTTTGGTTTAAATTTGTAAATAAGTCGTTCCGCAAACCGCGGTAATGATATAATATGTCATATTATTATTCTTTAATAATCAGTTAAACTTTTATTTCATAGTAAATTGGTAAACTTAAATTTAGAGTTTCTTTTTTTGTATATATTATTCAAGATATGTATAAAACGTTGTATATTCCTATATATTATTTACGTATATAGTCTGCATCGTCAGAATTATTATGTTTCGGATAACAAGTAATAATAACGCATGAAATTATAAGTACTACTGCATTTTTTATATATTTTATGCGTAAATGCTTATGTAATAAAACATTTGTTCTACAATTTATTTTAATTATATTTAATTAAATGTTATAGATACAGTACAATTTTTTGTGCTTAAAATTTTAAAAGTTAGGGTTTTGTCCGGATTTTTGTGTTCTATCATCCGGAGAGCACGATTAAAAATATGCTAACCCTAAATATGACCATCGAGTCATCCTTTTTTAACTAAAATTTTAAATAAATTTTAAATTAATACATTTTCCGTTATCCTGAAATATATGAATTATAAAAGCAAAGTATATTATGCTATTTTTTTAAAGTTGCGTAGCAACGGGCAGGCCGCTAGTTTTTTTTAAAACACAAACGGTTTGAAAAGACCCGATCACTTAAGAGGAAGGTGTGAACCGTTGACGGCAATGGCTGGCGGTGATAACGCGCTTGCGTCGCGAGGATCGTAAACTTTTTATAGTTTTTTTTGCATTTCGAGGTGAAAATGCGCTGCAAGACAAGGAAGGATATCCAAACGCTCGATAATGTTTTCTCGAGCTTCTATAAGGAAGGCAGAAAGACGCCGCATTGTTTATGGAAGGCCTTGAGTCGAATGAGGATGTAGGCCACGCCGTTGAGGTATATACGTAATATATGTTTACAGTGCGTCATTATTGCCTAACTGGTTGGCTGAACACAAGGAAAAATTCTATCATATAGCAATAAATAGGCGAACCGACGTCTTTTTTCGCGCCGAAGCCGTCTTTCCTTGCTTGCCCCGCCATTACACACGTATTCTGCCTCATCACAAAACCTTCCAATGCAGTCAGACATACCCCGGTTTACGACGCTTCCCCTTCCGACGAACCGCTCATACGACGCTCGCGCCATAGAGCAATTTGCTCGCTCACCCGACGCTTTTCGACACGATCCCAAGAACAGTCTATACGTAAACAGTCGTCTCGCCGAGAGGAAATAATAGAAATGGGGTCATATCTTAACAAGTGAAGCCAATTGAGCGTTGGATATAATTGTATTCTTTTATAAAGTTTTATTTAGAAATTGATGGAATAAAGCGATCTTAAGATCCAATGCAGACAGATATAAGCTGTAAAGTTGGGAGTATTTGTGAAACGAAAAAAATTTCGCATTGGCCGGGAATCGAACCCGAGTCTTTCACTTGCCGGGCGGATATTTTACCACTAAACTATCGTAGCAGATTAATTCTTCTGTTTCTGAAAGCGGATGTTTACCTAGTTGTCAGTAGCAAAATATCCGCCTGGCAAGTGGAAGACCCGGGGTCGATTCCTGGCCATTGCGGAATTTTTCTCCTTTTGCAAAGATATTCCTAAAGTTTTATTTAACAAATAAAAAATATTAATAATGGTATTTGTTTCTGATGCTCATGGCTTCAAAAACACTCCTCAGTACGAGTATCTATCAGTTGATTATGCTTGTTTTTGGCATAATTTGCTGATATTCACACTATCGCAACGAAAACTAATGGGATTTGGTTTTCCCGCTTTCTGAAAGCGCTGCAATGTACGAACGTTAGGACGGAGGAATCTGACAACCTGCATTCACTACAATCGATGTAGAGTCATTGACGCTTCCGGCGCTTTGCTATCCGACGAACCTCGCTTTCCGACGAAGGCCAAGAACCTAACCTTTTCGGATAACCGGAGTATGACTGTTTATCGTTCACGAGAATGTATTTTTTTGAGCGTCCATGAAAACAGAAGGAGATCTTCTCCGCGCAATTTACTTTGACGACAACATGGAGATTAAAAATTCATCCGGCATTGTTCATGTCATCTCGAAAATTCCTTTAAGTATCTCGGCGAAAACGTTTTTAGCGTGAAAAAACGAATGAACGACTCCGTTCGCTGTGTCAGTGGTATTTCTTATAGACCGAGCCGATCACGCGGATCGCCGGCGCCATTTATTCGCGTTTCCTTCTTTCTGCCTCACAGTAAGCACCTCCGCAGTCGTCGCTGTGCCGATGCCCTTAGCGCACATTGCCAGCAGGCCTTCCGTTGCGGGTGTTTAAAATACGGTGGCTTTCCTAATTTCCGATGTCTTACTAAGGCTTAAAGTGAGACTATGATGTTTAATAAAAACAATAAGAATGTCCTTTGTTTTCTCATTTACAGCGTAATTTGTATAGTTTTGACTTCCTCCCAATGTCGCATCTTTCCCGATGATAAAATGTGCGTGGAAGCTCAGCTCTCTGTATTTGGTTATTTTTATCACAGCCTTTAGTATACATCAAGTGGGGCACACGTTTCCCGTTGCTAGCGAAAGGATTTAGCGTAGCACGGCGTACGCCTTAACTGTAGCCGTGCGATATGAAATTTCCGTTGCCGCAGACTTGCTATAACTGGCGAGTTTAATTTTAGCCCGTGCGCTATGCACGGGCATCCAGGAGGACATAATAGACGAAACCTTATGCGCCCTCAGTTAAACCTATTGCTACTCTATGTCCAATTTTCAGGAGACGAATTGATTCCAAATAACATTAAACCAGTGCTGGAAAACGTCACGCGTAACGTAACGAAAAACGAAATAACGGAATTATTTTGGATTAACGTAACAAAAAATTTCAAATAACTGTAACGGAAAACGTAACGAAAACGAAAAAATAAATTTCGTTATTTCGTTAACAGACGGTAAAGTGACATTCGTCCCAGGCAGCGTGTCTTGAGCAAGGGAAAGTGGCCTAAAATCCCTTTCCCCGGTTTTGCTTGTCCCCCGCTGGGCCAGTTTTGCCGCCTTTTCGCGATAGAAACGCTATCCTGACCACTACCGATTGTTCTTTGTATCTTCCTTCCATTTGTGAAAGGAATGGTTCCCTGGTGTTAAGGTTAAGGTCCTCTACCATTCCCTATCCTCCGCCACAGTGCCTCGTATTTCGAAAACAATCTTTTAGATATAACCTGTCGAGGAAAATTCTTTTCTGATATTTAAAGGCGCGAGTTCGATTCCAGAAATGTTCCTCTCACTCAGTTTACATAATAAATGCGAAATCCACCATGCAATGCCTTTTTCTTTAAGTGTTAAAAGGAGGGAATCGTACTATTGGCGCGGGATTTGTACTATTTTCTGCGAAAAGAAAGATTTCAATTTTTATCATAGAATTTTGCTTATCGAACGTATTTATTCAAATTCCAATTTTAACATGTATTTCTATTCAAATGCAAAATAAAAGAAGCATTTAAAACTAATAAATAAAGTACATTACACGTGACGTTGAAATATGGCCTTCGCAACATAATATTGAACGTCTTTTAGTTATAGCGGGAGCGAAAGAGACAGTTCTGTTGCTTAAACGCGATGAGTGATCAAGAGATCACGAGCGCGCTGGTGAAAGCGAAGAGAGATCGCGTTGGGATTCGCGATTTACGGCGAGGTTGCGACGGTACGCGACGATATCCTGTACCTTCATTTTATTAAATATTTTGTATTTTCCGATCCTAAAAGTTTTTATTCATAACTATCGAGCATAAGTCTTAACAAAATGATAAACCCCATCTTTTTTTCGCTTGCCAGCACTGCATTAAACCCATTAGACGAACCCCTCTTTGACCATTAACTCTCAAACCGGGTTAAGTTTTGACTCTACCATTAAATCGCGTAAATTTAACGATACGTGTAGTACTCCGGAAAAATGCATTTATCTTTAATTTAAATTTTATTAAGTGCACCACGGGAAAAATTAAACCACAAGTGCTTTTTTAGGCGCGTTTCCCTTCCAGCATGATCTCCTATTAGCTGTCGTCTGTCCGTACATAAAACCTTTTGAGGTAAAATCTTGGTTGAGAGTACTTCGAAAGAAAAGATTTTCGGCGGGCTGCTTCATATTCGATCTATCGCATTGGTGCCGCTAAGGCGGCTCGTAAGGACGCGCTTTGCCGGAAAGCTAAATAGTGGCATATGGAATTGAATAACCTCGTAGCAGCGAGCGAGTGATCAAAATAATAACACGAAAAAAACCTCGCAAGCTCATCTATTCAGACCTCTCTAATCCGGATTTCCGATTTATCTCGGTCATTAATAGTTAATAGGGTATCGTTTCATCAGTTTTATCAAATTGTATGATAATTTTTTATGGAAATATCCTTTTATAACTTTGATATTTCTGATTTGAAAGTTTTCAGCCGTTTCAGTTTCGAAAAAAATAATAAAATTGTGTTCCAAGCAACCGCCTTGTTTTCTGATCACTCCAGCCGATTGTGAACAATTTGACAATAATAGACAACTACTCAATATGCGGAACACTCGGACGTAACGTAATTAGTCGCGTAGGACAACATGCATGAAATAATATAAAAATCTACCGAATTCAAATCAATGAAGACGTTGCAATCAGCAAGATAAATAATAAGGCATCTTAAGGCGAGCAATTAACGTCTAACGCCTGCATCGGTTGGTGAGAAGGGCACGCTGATTTCTTTGCAATTATTGCTTTTACCAGTCTTCACCCATTGACTTCACAAATTTTGTCTCCCGAACCATCCACTAACATTTCTCAAACTTCCGCGGAGCGATGTATCGCACACGTTCGACAGCTCTCGAAACATTTTCGATCGAATCGCTTCGCTGCAATAAAGTCGCGCTCATGTCGAACGAAATGCGAACCAGTAACATTTCGCAATGCATTCTTCGGACGTTTTTGGAACGATCCCGCCTCTCCCCCAACTCACCGATTTAGACTAGTGACGCTAGCATGACGACCTTAACCAACCTGTTTAAACTGTTTCGAAAATTGTTTTTTTTTCACATACCAGGGGAATTTAAAATAAAAAGTAAAATATTTTTTCCCTCGTTCGCTTTGGAGTATTTTAAATGCCATTATTACCATTTTCTGTATTTTTACTTTCTCCATATACGAAGTATAGAGAGAGTATTGTTTTCATGAAAAAAATCGAAATATATGTTTTAAGGTCCCCTGAACACGTTTTGACTATTTTCTCGATGATGTCGGCAGGTGTGTGTGTCTGTGGCCGGGATTTTGTGGGTGTGCTAACACAAAAACTATTAATCAGATCAGCACGAACTTTCTTATTTTTGACATTTTTGTTCAAGGGAAAAGAACTGATTAGTTTTTGGTAAACATCGGTCAACCGGAAGTGGGTGTTTACTCTTGTCACATCCATTATTTTGAAATATTTGCATTAATATTCGATATATGTAAAAACGTACTAGAATAAAAGTTGTAGGAAATTTAATTTTCTACAACCTTTGTTTGAAACATTTCCCCATATAATGCATTGTTTAAGAGGTATCTTAAAAATTAAATATTTTAGCTGCCACAACCACGCCACCTCCCGAAGACTATTGTTAACAATTGACGCTTAGTTACGTCTTAGTCACGCTCCTTTATAGTTTCTTAATTGTCGTGGCTATATCCAATATCAGAAGGCTATGGTTTGAGTTTATTTCTGTTATTTTTAAAGTCTTTAAAATTTTCTCTTAGTTTCTTAAAATATTTATTATCATGTACCCTATTTGGAATTTTTAGAAATATTACAGATATGGAGAAAATCATGTGGTCATCAGATTTTTTTATATTTGCTTTAATATGCGATAAATTTAAAAAATGTGATATGGCCACCACATGACTTTCTCCATATCTGTAATATTTCTAAAAATTCCAAATAGGCTACATAATAATAAATATTTTAAGAAACCGAGAAAATTTTAGACTTGACAAAGAACAGAAATAAACTCAAACCATAGCCTTCTGATATTAGATATAGCCGCAATGCTCCAACAATTAAGAAAAGAAAAAGGAGCGTTACTAAGACGTAACTAATTGTCAATTGTTAACAATAGTCGTCGGTAGGTGGCGTGGTGGTGGCAGCTAATAATATATCTCTTAAAAAATGCATTATATGGAAAAATATTTCAAACAATGGTTGTAGAAAATTAAATTTCCTACAACTTTTATTCCAGTACATTTTTACATTTATCAAATATTAAAGCATATATTTCAAAATAATGGATAAGTGATTTGAGTAAACACCCACTTCCGGTCTACCGACTTGTACCAAAAACTAATCAGTCCTTATGACTTTTATAAAAATGTTAAATATAAAATTTCCCGTTGACCTGATTAATAGTTTTTGAGCTAGAGCACCCCCCCACACACACACGCACACGCGCACACGCACAGACACACAGACACACACGCACAGACACACAGACACACACGCACAGACACACGCACAGACACACAGACACACACGCACAGACACACACGCACAGACACACACGCACAGAGGCACACGCAGAGACACACGCACAGACACACACGCACACGCAGAGACACACACGCAGAGACACACAGACAGACAGACAGACAGACATCATCGAGAAAATGGTCAAAACGTGTTCAGGCTACTTCAAAACGTGTATCTCCGTTGAAATCTCGAAGTCGATTTTTTTCATGAATACAATACTTTCCCCGATACTACGTATATGGAGAAAGTTAAAAGTACTGGAATAAAAGTTGTAGCAAATTTAATTTTCTACGACGTTTGTTAGAAACATTTCCCCATATATTGTTTAAGATATATTTTAAAAACTAATTTTGAGCTGCCACCACCACCACCTACCCGCGATTACTATTTTCTTAATTGTTGGAGTTTCGGGGCTATATCCAATTTTAGAAGGCAATGATTTGAGTTTATTTCTGTTCTTTGTATTCTGTAATTTTTTCTCGCAGTTCCTTAAAATATTTATTATCATTTAATCAATTTGGAATTTTTATAAATATAACATTTTGATAAAGTGCGTTTGATAAAAAACTTGAACATTTAAAATTCTTTATCGCTGTCAAAATGGCACATGTCATCCGCACCACTACGCGATGGATTGGCTTTCTTTTGAACAATATTCTCTCTTTTCTTTTGAAAATCTTTTCGCATTTCGAACCTTGTCCTGTTTCTTTGACGAATTTTTTGGTTAAACAGAATGTGCACTAATATAAATTCTAACCTTGAAATAATTCTCAAAAACCCATGTCATTGGTTAGTTTGTCTTTCCCCACTTGGAATAAGCAATCCACTGATCAGTCGATGGAATAAAGATTTGTCAAGCTTGACCTATAGCTAAAAAAATGCTAAAAAATCGGTACAACGTGCATTGCACGAACTTGCTCACATACGTATGCGTCTAGTCTCATTGGACTCTTTCCTGATTGGAAGGAACTCCTGCTGCTACAGAAACTACAAAACCGCGGAAAATATCTTCTTCACTATATTTACATCCTAGTATATGTGAAAATTAATTTGATTAATATTTAAACAATGCATAAATATAAATTATGTGGATAAGTGAAACCGCACAGGCACTGATGCATCGGTTACTAGACAGCTACCATCCGTGAATTCCAATGATGATGCCTTACCCGTAGCTGAAAAGCGTATACATCCTCTTCGTTACCTTTTAATAACTATTGGAGCCCCTGAAATGAGTATATACTTACTTTTTCAATATTTGTTAGTGATTATTTTAAGCAGCTGATCTATTGTCGTAAATCCAAGTGTTTACGATTCACCGGAAGGAATTGGAGAGAGAGAGAGCGTAAACTTCAGGGGGACCCGTTTGGGTACGGATAAAATAACAAGTAGGGATGCACACGAGTTTCCCGTGCTACAAAAGTGTTTTCGTGAAATTCACCGTAGTATTATCGTATACTAATGCATTTGCTTTGAAATCAGGTATTTATTTTTTCCTTATATTGTAATAGTCCTGCTTTTTATACCCGTTCTAAATATGTCCATTTCGCTTTGCCATTCAGTACTCGCCTTACAAACGAAATTTCTTTCATCTACATCTACATATTACCCTGCAAGTCACCTTGGCGGTGGATGGCAGGGGGTACCGCGCACCAAGTTCCTAACTAATTATTATTCACTTATCTATTGTGGTCACGTATTGTCCTAGGGAAAAAGGACTCCTTATACCTTTCCGTCCTACTATCTATTTCGCGAATCTTGTCCTCATTATCCCTCCGTCCGATATACGTTGGTTGTCGAATAATATCCTTCATTTCACTCACGAATATCTCCGACCTATATTTATCTAGAAGTTTAAGTCTCGCCTGTAATCTACGATCTTTCAACGATGGCCAACTCAACTCATCAATGAGTAACGTAACGCTCTGTTTTTTATCGTAATTCTTTTTCACGAATCTAGCTGCTCGCCGCTGTATTTTTTCTAAATCCTTTATGAGTCCCCTCTGATATGGATCCCAAACCGCTGCTGCGTATTCCATTTGAGGTCTAACCAACGATAAATAACAGGATTCTCTCACCTTTTCCGTGCTTTTCCTGACTAACCTACGCACAAAAGCCAACTTCTTATTTGCCGCACCTATCACTCGTCTTATGTGGGTGTCCCAAGACAGGTCACGATTCAAGGTTACCCCGAGGTATTTCACGGATTCCGAAACAGGAATGCTCTCACCATCTATCGAGTAGGTAAACACGGACGATGGGCTTCTAGATTTCCAAAAGTTTAGAACGTTACTCTTTTTCTGATTGATTTCTAGCTGCCATTCCTTGCACCGAACAGATAACGCATCCAGATCATCCTGAAGCTGACGATGGTCGCTAGGACCACTAATTTCTCTATAGACTACGGTTTCATCCGCAAAAAGCCTGATATTACTTTTCACAACTGAGCTGATGTCGTTTATATAAAGCAAGAAAAGCATAGGTCCGATCACACTACCCTGCGGCACTCCGGAGACTACATCTGCCACACTCGAGGACTTACCATCGATGACTACTTTTTGTTTTCTATTCCAAAGGAAAGTGCGAACCCAGTTAATGACTTTAACATTAACGCCAAGATTTCCCAATTTTAATAACAACTTACGGTGGGGAACCTTGTCAAAAGCTTTTCTAAAATCAAGGAACACTGCATCGACCTGCTTATTATTTTCGCCGCATGATAAAACATCATTCACAAACAGACCGAGTTGGGTGTCACAGGATCTACCTTTTCTGAAGCCATGTTGACAGCTGACTAACAGCGATCTACTCTCGAGATAACGCATAGTGTTGCTAACAATAATGTCCTCCAAAATCTTACATGATAATGATGTTAGAGAAATCGGCCTATAATTTTCGGGGTTTTCTTTGTCACCTCCCTTATGAATGGGTGTGACGTGTGCTAGTCTCCAATCATCAGGAACCTTACAGAGGGTAAGAGATTTCTCGAAAACTATCCGAAGGAAGGGAGCTATTTCTTCTGCTAGTTCTTTTAATACACGCGCGGGAATTCCTTCAGGTCCTGGGTTTTTGTTGGGCTTTATCGCACCCAGTTGCTTCGCTATTTCTGCCTCAGAGATTTTAATATTATCCATCCGAGTACATCCGTCGGGAATAAGATTATCTTCAAGTCTATCTCCACCTCCCGTGAACGCTTTCGCGAAGTAAACGTTAAGTAGATTAGCTTTATCCTCCCCATCGTGAATGATGTCTCCGGAATCACATCGCAGGGAGGGTATTGAAGGACCCCCTCCCTTGACTTCTCTTACATAGGACCAGAACGGTTTTGGATCCTCCTTCAATTTTGTATTTAATACCTCATTCCGGAAGGTGTTAACTGCGTTACGCATGGTTTTTCTCGCTAATACGCGGGCACTGTTATACTCATGGACTATAGCTGCGCGATACTCATCGGAAGCGGTGATAGGTATGTTTTTCAATTTTGCGTGGCTACGCCTCTGTCGTCTTAAGGCAATCCTGACTTCCTTATTAAACCAACGAGGTTCTTTCTTATCAGATTTTAACTTACTGGGGATAAATCTATTAATATCATTTCCTAGTATATCCTTAAATAATAACCATGATGGCTCCATACCTAATCCTTCTGTCTTTTCACGATAACTGACAAAGGTACTTTTGAGATGTAAGCTGAAACTTTTAAAATCGGCCTTGGCGAAAGCGTATACATTCCGAAGGGGCTTAGGATGTCTTTTGAGCTTTAATTCGTACTCCGCATACACAGCTCGATGGTCGCTAAGTCCCTCCTCTGTGGATACCTTAGTTATCCTATGCGGGATGTTAGAAGCAAGCAAGTCGAGAACAATGCCCGAACGCGTGGCTTTTCGTACCATCTGGATTAAGGAATATTTATGAAACGTGTCAATTAAGGCTTCACACGATTCGCGTTCTTTACCTCCCGTAACGAAACATAGGTTTTCCCAATCGATTGACGTTAAGTTAAAATCGCCTCCAATTATCACAGAACCGTCGTTCATAATAGATTTAAGCTCGGCTAATTTCCTTTCTAAACTTAAAATATAATCAACTTTGGCATTGGGTGGTCTGCAAAATGAGCATAAATATATCTTTTTCGAATTATCCTTACCTAGGCGGAACCACACGCTCTCGGTCGTTTCGTCGATAATAGGGATCTGACAACTATCGTACTTTTCACTTATTGCCAAAAATACTCCGCCACCTATTCTATTGGCACGGTCTTTTTTGTACACTCTATAGCTTTTCGGAAAAATTTCTTGGCTAGCGATATCTTCGGTGAGCCAACTTTCCGTACCTATAACTACATCAGCATGCAACGTGCGAATTACGTGTTCGAGTTCGGCAGACTTCCTACGAATGCTGCGACAGTTTAAAACTACACTATTTAATTTCACGTTATCGCCAGAAGCATTAACTGCTCTATTACGGTTTTTGCAGGCGGACTCTCTCACTTCGCGACCAGAAACTGTATTACACTCGATGCCCCTATGAAATCTCCTATTACGTCTACACCCTACCCTACTCTCTAATCTAAAAAAGACCTACCATGGTCGAAGATCCTACACGCTACACTCTGTGAAGCCTCGGTTGTGTAATGAACTCCAGAGCCGTTTAGGGGTACCCTACACGATCCGAGAACCGGCCGGAGATCAACGAAGTCGACTCCCATGCCCACACAGAAATTCCATAGCCTTTGGTTTAGCCCTGCCACGCGGCTCCAAACTTCAGAACCGCAGTCAATCCGCGGGACAATACTACAAATGGTGAGCCGCACATCAGAACCCGACTCCTCTCGGACACGAGTGACCTCGGCGACCAAGTCCTCAAAAGAACTTAGAATCTCCTCGGACCCGCGCTTCGAGGCGTCATTATTCCCAACATGGACCACCATCCGCAGCCTAGAGCAACCCGTTGACTCCACCGACTCCCGTACCGCCATCGTCACTTGGGGGACCGTTCCTCCTGGTATACACCTGGAGAACACCCGCTCAGCCACTCCATCCCGGCGGGCCCGAGTTAGCAAGGGAGCCATAACACGCCGGACATTAGAACTACCTATTACTAAGATCCCTCCCTTCCCACCCCGACTTCCCATAGATCCAGCCTCCGCCAAAGAGACGGGAGCGGATGCGAGAGCATCGGCCGAAGTGTCGTCCTCCGACAACGTCGCGAACCTATTGCACACTGGAAGAGGGTCTGCCGAGGCATTCCCAGCTCCCAGCCTTCGCAGGACCACCCCACGATCCCCCCAGTTGGAGACCACTCTCTAATCGTTGGGTTTCAGGATTGGAGCGACTCCCGAAGAGGTCCCACAAACACCCTCGATCACACCACCGACTTTCGCACTCGAGCGCACCCGAGTCGCCATCCTGGCGTGGTGAGATCTCGGGGATGGATGCGTTCTCCCAACACGAACAAGGGCCGACTCCGCTCTTGCCGCCCTCCGACGGAGGTCCGTAACCTCTCTTACCAGCTCCGTGATTCGAGACCCATTCCCTCTAAATCAGCGTCTCATAGAAAGGAGGAAACAAGAATCCTAGGTGAAGCCATCCTAAACACTAATCTGTGCTAGCTACGAATTAAATTAAACTTCAAGCTAAGGTTATACTAAGTGACTAACAAATTCGTGAACTTAAGGTCTACGCTGGAGAGGAACGCAGGTAAAATGTGAAAGGGAAGCGCTGACTCACCGCACAAACAACGTTAGCGAACAGGCAAGATAGACACACAAACAAGCGTTAAAACAATTTAATTTAGTACACCAACAGCGATAATCAAGTTAAAACAAGTTAAGTTAGTACACAAACAGCGTAGAGTTCTTACAGAAACAATTACTACTTGAATATGAGTTTTTATTTTTTTAAAAAGCAAGTGCTAGGAATAATACTACTGAAAAATAACGTTATTGGGACTAAGAGATACTACAATAAACAATATAAATAAATGTTAGTTCTACTTATCAGTACGGTTACTTCGACTCTACTTCTACTGCTACACAACGATACAGCTACGGAGGGACAACAGCTATTAACGCGCCGGTCACCCGCAGGTCAGAAACTCTCGCAGGAGGAAGTGAAAGGCACGTCCTTACCCTTCGGCAGCCAGGCACTTATCAAAAAACGAAAAATTCTAATCTTGATATTGTGGTAGCCCTGTCTAGTCGACACGGTTGAAATATGCTGTTTTGGTTATTTTTTTATATGAAGTGTGTGTGTGTGTGTATATATATATATATATATATATATATACCATATTTGGTTAAAATCCATGCGGTCAGTTATCTAGAAATACGCGTAAAATAATTATTATTTTACTTTTTAGTCTGGTAGCCCTGCTGGTTAACTACGATTTATAAATCTTGATTTTATTGTGATATGTTGTACAAATATAATATAAAATTTTAAATCCGTTCAGCCAATTTCTTCCAAATACTTAATTACTGAAAAAGTGTAATTTGTAATTGTGGCACCCCTGCTTGGCTGATTCGGTCTAAGTATGTTAATATGGTTTTGCATGTATGTTTACATTATAAATATTAAATTTGGTTAAAATTTATGCAGACGATTCAGCACAAATACTTGAAAAAAGAATCTTTTAAATACTTGTATTGTGGCAGCTCTGTTTTCTATATCTATGCTAAACATCTTGATTTTGTTTTTTTATGTTGCACACCTCCTTTATACAAAATTTTGTTGAAATCGGTTCATCCAATTCCTTCAAAATTTATAATTACTGAAAAGATTAATTTTGCAATTTTGGCTCCCCTGCTGAGTCGATTCGGTCTAAATATGCCATTTTGGTTTTATATTTATGTGCTGATTCTATACACCAAATTTGGTTGAAATCGGTTCCGCCGATTCTTCCCTTATTTATGCGTACGGACGGACGAACATCACGAAGATATTAGTGCTTTTCAGCATTGACCAAAAGCACTAAAACGCTTTGAAATGGAAAATTTTTTCTTTTGCAACTCAATATTTGGCGCACATTGCCTACAAAGAGAGTTTGACCGAGTTCATTAGGGCTTCAGCGTGATCCCCGCTGCGGACACGACGCAGTTGATTACGAGAGGCCAATTCTTCCCGCGTCCTTCAAAACGTTTTTATTTTATCTCTATCCAAACAGGTCACCTGTATTTCTAAGCTCGAAGACCGTCGGATACAAAATTAGGAAAAAAAATCGATTTCGACACCCGTATCGATGTTTTTTTATTTTCTCCATCTACGAAGTATTGTGTTGTTTTCATGAAAAAAAATCGAATTCCAGATTTCAAGGGAAATACATGTTTTAAGGTCCCCTGAACACCTTTTGATTATGTTTGTGGGTGTGCCTCTGTGTGTGTCTGTGAGCGGAATTTTGTGGGTGCTTAACTCAAAAACTATTAATCAGGTCAACGCGAAATTTTATATTTAACATTTTTATATAAGTCACAAGAACTGATTAGTTTTTGGTAAAAATCGGTCAACCGGAAGTGGGTGTTTACTCTTGTCACATCCGATTTTTTAAAAATATTTTTTAAAATATTTGATGAGAGAAAAAATGTACTGGAATAAAAGTGGTGCGAAATTTAATTTTCTAGAACCTTTATTTGAAACATTTACCATATAATGCATTGTTTAAGAGATATTTTAAAAATAAATTATTTAGCTGCTACCACCACCTACCTGCGACTATTGTTAACACTTTACGCTCCTTTTCATTTTCTTAATTGTTGGAGCTTCGGGGCTATATCCAATATCAGAAGGCTACAGTTTGAGTTTAGTTCTGTTTTGTATTTCAAAAATTTTTCTCCTCTCCTCCTCCCCTCTCCCTCCTCCCCTCTCCCTCCTCCCCTCTTCCTCTACCCCTCTCCCTCCTCCCCTCTCCCTCCTCCCCTCTTCCTCTACCCCTCTCCCTACTCCCCTTTCCCTCCCCCCTCTCCCTCCTCCCCTCTTCCTCTACCCCTCTCCCTCCTCCCCTCTCCCTCCTCCCCTCTCCCTCCTCCCCTCTCCCTCCTCCCCTCTCCCTCCTCCCCTCTCCCTCCTCCCCTCTCCCTCCTCCCCTCTCCCTCCTCCCCTCTTCCTCTACCCCCTCTCCCCTCCTCCCCTCTCCCTCCTCCCCTCTCCCTCCTCCCCTCTCCCTCCTCCCCTCTCCCTCCTCCCCTCTCCCTCCTCCCCTCTCCCTCCTCCCCTCTCCCTCCTCCCCTCTTCCTCCTCCCCTCTCCCTCCTCCCCTCTTCCTCTACCCCTCTTCCTCCTCCCCTTTCCCTCCTCCCCTCTCCCTCCTCCCCTCTTCCTCTACCCCTCTCCCTCCTCCCCTCTCCCTCCTCCCCTCTCCCTCCTCCCCTCTCCCTCCTCCCTCCTCCCCTCTCCCTCCACTCCTCTCCCTCCTCCCCTCTCCCTCCTCCCCTCTTCCTCCTCCCCTCTCCCTCCTCCCCTCTTCCTCTACCCCTCTTCCTCCTCCCCTTTCCCTCCTCCCCCTCTCCCTCCTCCCCTCTTCCTCTACCCCTCTCCCTCCTCCCCCTCTCCCTCCTCCCCTCTCCCTCCTCCCCTCTTCCTCTACCCCTCTTCCTCCTCCCCTTTCCCTCCTCCCCTCTCCCTCCTTCCCTCTCCCTCCACCCCTCAACCTCCTCCCTTCCTTGTATGAGTGTGCGATCGCGGTGCAGTGTCGTGCGTGCGTATTTAGGACTGCGGCGGCGGATCGAAAAAAACCGGGACGGCGTTTTCTGGTGTTTTGTTTTGTCCTTTTTCTCCCCGTCCCGGATGAAGCGATGGACTTGAATGCGGACT
Organism: Tanypteryx hageni; assembly: GCA_028673005.1. Lineage (NCBI taxonomy): Eukaryota > Metazoa > Arthropoda > Insecta > Odonata > Petaluridae > Tanypteryx > Tanypteryx hageni. The sequence continues at coordinate 21,449,026 of CM054114.1, forward strand.
GCCCTTGCGTCTTGCACGGCGAGCGCTATCTGCACCAAAGCACGGACACCATGGCGAGGCGAGGGGAAAGGCGATCGAGGGGGAGGGGCGAAGGGGGAGGGATGGGAGTGAGGGGAAAGGGAGGTGGGATGGGGAGAGAGATAGGGGGAAGGGAGGTGAGAAGGGGAAGGGAGTTGGGAAGGGGAGGGGAATGGAAGTTGGGAAGGGGAGGGAGAGGCGGAAAGGGAGGTGAGAAGGGGAAGGGAAAGGGAGTTGGAAAGGGGAGGGGAGGGGAATGGAAGTTGGGAAGGGGAAGGAGAGGAGGAAAGGGTGGTGAGAAGGGAAAGGGAGTTGGGAAGGGGAGGGGAGGGGAATGGTAGTTGGGAAGGGAAGGGAGAGGGGGAAAGGGAGGCGAGAAGGGGAGGGGGAAAGAGAGTTGGGAAGGGGAAAGGGAGTTGGGGAGGGGAATGGAAGTTGGGAAGGGGAGGGAGAGGGGGAAAGGGAGGCGAGAAGGGGAGGGGAAAGGGAGTTGGAGAGATTAAATTAGATATGGTCTTCATTTGGGGCGAAATTGAGACTAGGAAGTTTCATCTTCCACCTAATCCCTTGTCGTGATACAAATATAATAATACATTCGAGAACTAACAATAATATAATAATAATACAATAATTGTAAAAAAGCTGAAGTTCTCTACATAAAAATACAGCAGTAAAAGTAGATAGGGGAAAAGAACGAAAAGAAAATAGAGGAAAGAAACAAAGGGTCAAATAGATACATTACAGAAAAACGCCCGCCGAAGAATGGGGAGGGGAAACAATGGTGGGAAGGGAAGAGGGGATGGGGAGGTGGGATGGGGAGGGAGAGAGGGGAAGTGGGAAGGAGAGAGGAAGAAAGAGGAAGTCGAGAGACGCACAAAAAGTCCCATTTTTTGGCGAAGAGTTCGGAGGTTTTGAAGACCTGCAGATCTGTTCTCTTGACGGATAATCTTACGCGAGTTTATTCTTTCGTGTCGCGAAACGTGCTCCGGAGCGGCAGTTCTCTGTATAGAAACCGGCTTTATGTTTACAAAACATAGCATGGGAGAAAACTTGGGTTTAAATTTTGGTCCGAGTATAAAAATTTATCGAGGTTAATCCGGAATTGGCAAATAAGCTACTTATCTCCTTTTGGTTGCATTTCCCTTAATTTTTTAAAACAACATCTGTTGCATTTACTCCATAGCTTATACTACTTTAATACTTATAGAGAGTCACTGGTTTCTCAATTGGTGTGTGAAAGCTCCTCCAGCTTTCAAAACTTCTTAATTTTATATTTTTCCTAAAAGTGGAGAAAAACTTAAGAATATGATTAAATTCAATATAGGCTTGCATTACCACAAATGCGTTTTCCTTAGAGAGGCAATTCTTTTTTCTCTTTCTTCGTAAATTTAGCTACATCCAAGAGACTCCAGCTCCTCACGAAAATCATCGAGCATAAAAAGACTTCGATAGCGCAATGGTGTCGCGGAATCGACATTTGTGATTAGCGTTATGTCGTGCTCGTTGTTTACAGTTATTCTGGAGAGAAAGAACGCCCAAACGACGGCGGTTTGCACTGCGCCCGGGGACGTTTAGGTAAAAAAAATCAAATCTGAAGAACCAGTTGAGTATCGAAAGTTGCGTTGGCACGGACGGAGGAGCTCATATGTTTCCTCGTAAAAGTGCCCTCTCTCAAGAGGCGACCGGAAAAGTTCGACTCGTGACCGCAGCGCACGGCGGAAAAGCGGAGAACCCTCGCACCCCGTGCCTGTTATTACCCCGCTGCCTAAAGGGTTCGAACTCCGACTGTTCGATTACTTTATTTGAGCACGTCCCCGCAGCTCTCAGGCAGAGAATGTGAGCGGCTTTATTGTATAAACCTCCATCTGAATCCTTCCCGTTTTTTCCGAAACTATCGGTTATCCGTTCGAATGAGGATTTCGGTGAAGATTAATAAGATAGCGGGATTTGATTGGCATTCTCGTTATCGCTTATATTGCTTAATCCGCATGTACGTCGTAAGCGATCAGAAAATTCGATTTTTTTCCTCTTGCAAAATTATAAAGAACGTGTCGTAGTGTGGGAGCGCCTGCGGTTGATCGTTAGACACTGGAAGGGTGACGGCGACTCGTAAAATGCGTGTGGGTTCTGGTGAGGACGCAAGTGGGAGGTGGGTGGGGGTTGTGTGTGTGCGAGAGAGGGAGAAACGGAAATTGCTGGCATTTGAGAACGGGCGACTCAGTCTCGAGTGCGGTCAATTTGAGATTTCATAATTCTCTCCGTAAAACGCACGTCACGTTGGCGGGTCATCTTCTTCGTGCAGTGCAACCGAACTCTTTAACCTATGACCCGTTGGTCGCATGCGGCCCGCGAACTTTTGATGGAAAAGCGATCAGTAAATTTTGCATATTTTTAATTAAAATTATGCTTATAACTGTTTTTCCGGTTGTTTTGACGTTATAAATTTATTATAATTGAGTTTAAATTTTATAACTACACTATTTCTTGAATTACTTCTCTCTGGTCTTGCCAGCCGGAGTAACTTTCAGTACGGCCCGCCAAAGCATTCGCAGCCACCAATATGTGCCGCCGCGTGAAAATGCTTCTGCTCCAGCAGTAAAAATTGTTCTTGATTTTTGATATTTTTTTATTAAACGCGGACCGAACCAGAAGGTTATGCAAGAATATTTTGTCTGGGTTCGAGATTTAAAAACAATTGTTGGAACTTTTCAGAAACAAATGTGGCTATGATTTTGCACACAAATGCATTTAGCTGAAGTAACCGTGAGAAAGTTGCGAACTCCCTCTATTCTGATTTCCATTAAAAGAGAAAAACTTAGCAAATCGATAATGGATCGTGAAACCAGATGGGCTTCTTATTTTATGACGCCAAAACGCTTGCTAAAGATAAGGTTTTTTTGTGTAGATTTTGCAATATTTACAAAAGAGATGCACTTATCAGACAGTAATTGATTTAAAGTTGAAAATAATATGAAGATATTTGAAACCGTAAGCATAGCTGTGCGAAATATTGCTGTCTGAACAGCTAGTTCCTTTCTTGATTAATTTAACCTCTGCAAGGGAATTATTTCCATTTTTACAGAGAAGAAAAGCCAATTAAATTTGTATTTTTTTATTAGTACAAAGAGGGCGAAGTAAATAATATATATAAATCGCATTTTTGCTTAAGCTGTACCATTCTGGAAATTCTGCGCTGAACCTAACCATGAGTTCAACCATTATTAAAAATTGCGAACCAGATCAATCCAAATTTTAATGGAAGTCGCTTTTTCAATCGACTGTTTTGATTGCTCCCTCCATAATTTAACGGTAGCTAGGCTTCCTATGACTGAGCAACGCAAGTCTTTTCTTTGTACCTTCAAATGTAATTACGGTTTCGACGAGAGATAAGGATTCTATTCGGCGGTTGATTGATTTTAGCGTAGGGATGCCTCGTCGGAATTCAGATTTCGTCGGATTTTTCTGTAAATTTGATAAAAAATTGGGGGAAAAATCGCCGATATAGAAATATTAGCTTCTATAACGGAAGAAGTCACTCCAGACTTAATCTCAAGAAGCAGGGGAAGAGGTGGTTATGAAATTGTCAGTTTTATGTTGAGGTTTATACGATATTCTGGTTCCGCCCGTCATGTGTCGTTAATTGTGAGGTATTGGGCGGCATAACGAAAACCTTCTGTAGAAGAGTTATCCTTTCCATCTATGATTTATATTTTACTAGCAAAAGTTACCCGGCGTTGCCCACGATACGCCGGACACCTTCGGCCAATCAAATTTTATCCCGCCCCCACCACAAAATAGTTGAATTTCTTGCTGCTAGACTGCTCTAGTGACAAGGCTGTCGTCCCACCCACCGACCACCACCTCAACACCAAGTCATCTTTATATACATAGTAGATTTCAATTTTCTCTATCATTACAACGATTTAGGCTCTCTCTTAACGGTTGGTAAAAACGGTTCTCACGCATAAGAGCGAAAGAAATCGTTCGATCGAATTGCCGTTCGCTCGCGTTCGTAATTTGCCCTGATGGAGTTTTGATGAAGCCAATCTACGAGTCGGAGCGCGAATTCCGTCCAAAGATTTTCGGCGGCTTTTCCTTCCGTAATTGCGGAGTATAACGAACTGTTTTTTATGCAGAACTAAATGGGTCAAATCTGAGAGGCCAATTTGCGGAAGAAAAACTCGGAATTTCGAAACTCGAAGGTGTACCGTTTAATTAAGCGCATGCGCGGTGTATAATTTTTGAACGATATACATATTTTTGAAACATTCGGACATTTTATTCGTTAGTGGGTCGTTGTTATGTAAAGTCGTTTTATGTACTTTTGTTTGTTTTGTTTTGAAACCTAAGTTTCTAATGAGAATACAGTGTTGAGTCATAACAACGCAGTTTAATCGTTATTTCTGATGTTTGTTGAATCATTAAAATAGGTTAAATATTTTTTATTTCGAAAATGTTAATGATATTTATATTTGTTTATATTCATTCGTAGTACTAGGTGTGTTTATTAAATGCAGTGGAAATTCTTGATTGAAATTATTTGATGATGAGGTCGAAGTTTCCGAAAATGTACGCGAACGTTCTAAAAAATCGCTTTTTGGGATCTTTTTTCGCAGTTCTTTCTTTTTTAATCTGTTAGAATTTTTTATGTTTAGAGGAAACCTTCCAAGTCTCTTCTGGACTTACTTTTTATAGTAATAATAATAATGGCTCGACTGAAGGTATTTACGAAGAATAATTCGTTTCACGCCGGCAAAGATAACTACCCAAATTTATATGGACAAAATATTTATCAAGCGACTGGATTGATCGGAATTATAAGGATAATCGAGCGAAATGCAACGGCCCATTCTCTTTAACCTCGGCCATGATCCTCGATGTTTACGCGCTCAGCGTTACTTTCTATTCGAATCTTAAGAACGTTCCCCGAGTCTCGATTGATTAAAAAATCTCCGACTTTGCGAAAGAGCTCTGAGGTCACTTCCGCCACGCGAACGCCCACCGCACGCGCTCGCTTCTGTCCGCATCCTCTTAATAAGGGACTTGTTCTGTGTGCGCCATGGAAACCGTTTCAGAATCCGGTGCTCGAAGTAGGATGCTTTAGAAATGGGGGAAGTACATGTAAGAGTGAAGGGGATGAGGTGTAAGAGAGATAGTATATGGAGAGGCTGAGAATGTCGCATTTTGAGTTCCGAGTGCTGCTTTACCGTTGTTTATTTCCATCGGCGTGCACCTCCAGCCATTCCGTTCCTCGACGTGCGCTGCGTTGAGCGTCCGTCCGCTTCGGCTTTGCGTGATGGGTGTGATTTTTCCCTCTTTCGAGGGAGCGGTTGATCTCTTCTCTCTTCGATTGATCGATGTGTCGACGGAAGTACGGTACTCGGGTAATGAGATCCTGTAGAAAAATGATTTGAAGGACTGGCCGCGTTCCCAAATTCTCTGCGTATACCGAAATTACAAGTGACAAATTCAACAGGAAGTTATCGAGCTCGTCTTGCGGCAAAAAATGTTCAAGAACAAGCATATAAAAATACTTGTCTCGGGTATCTCCGATAGCCACAGCAAGGGTATAAAAACCCAGGTACGCATTTCGGCTACAAAGCAGCCGTCTTCAGTGGTAATGCACCGAAAATATATTCTAAATAGAAGTGGTAATTCACCAAAAACAGATTATTAATAGAAGTGGCAAATTACCAACAACAGATTATTTGGTTTCACCAAAAATAGATCCTATTTAGAATCTATTTTCGGTGAATTACCTCTGAAGGAGGCTGCTTTGTATCCGAAATGCGCATCTGGTTTTTTATAACCTGGTTGTGGTTGTCGGAGATACCTGTGACTAGTATTTTTTTAGTGTTTGCTCTTGAACTTGTGACAAACATTATAACCAAGATTAAGTTACCTAAGGAGAAAGTTTTTGACCCAGGACAAAGGTATAATTAGAAACGCATCAATTATCTCAATCGAATATTTTTTATTCCATAGCGCAGAAAGTCGTTCGCACGTGATGAAAAAACGTGGACCGTGAATATAGGAAACTTTGGAGTGAAAAAGTTGCGCATCGCTCTCTAAATAAATGGGCGAATAGGCTTCTAATACTTGCATTATCACTTCAATCACAAAAATATTTTATAAAACCCTGGTTTCAGGTCCACAATATCGTCATCAAATGCGTAGAGTTAAATTTTGCAGGTAGGTGTGAAAGGCACACGGGCAAAACTTCGTTAAAGAAAAATTGCTTTGTACATCGATTTTTTTTTGCTAATTCATACAATATGTTGTAGCAAAATAGGGTATAAAGGGGGTTTGCGTAAATGAAATAAACCTCTAGGTAAGACGCATATCATTCCTACCACTTCTTAACGCGTTAGACCGTGCAAACATTCAGTCGATCGAGGCGCGGTTGTGGACATCTCAAAATGCAGATCACGACAATGATGAAAGGGACCAGAATCTGCCAAGTTATACGGCAGACGCATAGAGTCGATCTCTTCCCGTTGGACCTGCAGTATTCCAGGTGTTTATTTTTAACGGTTGACTGCTTTTGTTTGATTGGAGAATGGAAAAGAAAATGTTCAATTCGGTAGAGCACTAGATTTTTGTTGGCTTAGAAGAGTGAAGATAAAGGGTTGAAATATAGGAAGAGCACCATCTCAGCGATTGTGATGAAGCCTATGGAGTAACAACTACAATTGTACCTTCTACGCTGCCTTACCAAGAGCTAATTTGTAACTTAACTTAAAACACAATGGCAAGTGAGATCCAGAATCTTATCAAATCCTTTCATAATCTTGGATGCGTGAAAGTAAAATGGTGTCTACCTATATGCTCAACACTTTATGACTTCATTAGTACATTATCCTTAACTTAACACCTTATATTTTGAAATCAATTCCTGAGAATTGCATTGGTCAACAGCAAGCCTGAGCGGAATGTTCTGGATGACGGAGTGTCTTAAGCGAACATTGATCTGCACAGTTTTCTCTTTATTTTTATTGAGAGCGGTGATGTTGTTTTATTACATCTAATTATCACCGAAACAATTTTTTAGATCCTTGCGAATTTAACTGAAATTTTTCCTAAGTCAGTCCTTTAATTTTCTTTGGTCGAATTTAATAGACATGAGATACAACAGATTAATTCATCCTTCCGGTTATGCAACCCGCCGACTCTCTTGGAAAGCGGAGGGTGACGAAACGCGAGGGATTTATCCGGGTTTACTTACTCTCGCGCGTGTAACAGTAAACTCTGAATGTCAGGAGTGTCTCCCTTTTATAGGCCGCGGATCCCCGTCTTATTCGGATTTTCTTGCAATATACCGTCTTGAGTAAGAATTTCCTGTTGGGAGGAATAGTTCTCGGTAAGCGCACCTCGTGGCGCTGATGTCTCCGATTGCTTTACGCCCTTTCGTGGTTTCCGTTCACTTTGGGGGAACCGAGGGTGCGATGGGAAGAGAATTTAAGATAGGTTTCCTCGCTACTTGACGCTTGGGGGGGGGGGGGGGGGACGCACGCATGCCGAAGTGTAAGTGTGCCGGCGTTCTTAAAAGCTTCGTTTCGCTCGACAGATTCCAGATGCGTTTTTTTGTTTTCCTTTACCGTCGCTGGAGGAAAAAATGAGCTCAGGTTTTGCGAGACGCTTTCGAAATCAAGATTATAAAGGCGAGGTTTGGGCTCGGTGGATCAAATCTTAAAAAGTCACCGATAATTGCCTTTCGTAATTTCCCGTATGACCGAAATCGATATAGCGTCCGCGGGTTTCGCGTTTTTCCAAACTAAAAAACTGGCGACCTCATTTCCGTGAAAGAAAGATTAATCGACCTTTCTTTTATTTTCGCCTGAAGTCGACATATTTTAATTGAAAGAGACATCGATGGATTTCTTTAATAAAATCCAACCGTGAAATGCAATTAGACCCGCTCTTCTCTATATCGAATGAAATGGTCCAATTACTACACTTCAAAGTACCTAAACGAAACTTGGTATTGAATGAAGGTTTAATGGACGCCGGATAAGATTCTATTGAAAAACCTAATCTCCGCTTCCTTTCGAATTACGCGGCGTTTAGGGAATGTGCGTTTCTGTGAAATCGGAAGCGAAAGTCTTATTTCCCTAACGCCGTTCTCTCAAGACTTCGTACAAAGCACATTTGTGTTTCAAGGGTATTTCTTAAGCGATCTTCAACTGTGAATGAGACGTTTTGTTTTTGTCGCTACTTGATGGAAACTATTGTGAATTCGCTCGATTTCTCCATTCTTTGGACTCAATTAATGGCTTCGTGTTAAGAAAAACATCAAAATGACTATATATATGTGTATGTATATATATATATACATGTGTGTGTGTGTGATGACATTTAAATGAAATATCGCAATAGTAATGGAGTGAGAAAGACGCAATTTCTCGATGCTCTTCTCTTATAACGGTAGCGTGAATCGTTAATCCCGTTATTCCGATGTTTTTTTTCTCGATGGAAGCCGACGCGAATAATATCTCTATTACTAAATGTTCTTTCCTCTTTCTTTCGCGTTCCCTATTGTCCATGGAAACGGTTGGTCAGACGACTACAAATCATCTCGTCGCCTTTATCAGCCGCTTCGATCACCAAGGACGCCGTTTAAGACTTTCCCTTTTCGGCTTTTGCTTTCATTTTCCCGTGAGATCGAATCTATCGAAACTTTTTAACGATTTATATGTCCTTAGCAAACGAACAAAGTGTTTAATTTTTTTGTCTTTCAAGTACTTTCAAGAAAATTTGGAATGAATCGCTCTAGTGGAGGACGTTCGAACGCCGGGTCGTCATCGCATCACGAACAAATCGAAGCCGGAATAGTGGCATTTCATTATTAAAAAAGAAACTTTACGTCCTCGCAATAACGCTCGTTTGGAAAGGTTATCCATGAAATTCATAAAGGAAAAACTACGGAGGAAATTATTGTTCCTGAAACTAACCGGACATGCCCAAGCACTTGGTTCTCATTTCATTAACAAATGCTTTTTATTGTTGGCCGGCGAATGACGCTACAGTTCGAAAAATATGATTTTAGGATTTCAAAGCGGCACAGTATTCGGATGACGTATTGCTATCAGATTCATGCAAATAATGAAGCTAAAGCAAATTAATTTAAAATTTAGGTTGATTATAGCTGATTAACATCAGACTTATCTTAAAATGTTTTAATTTAATTATTATAAAATTATGAATCAAAATTTAAATCTCTTTTTTAATCTGAATGTTTATCTGAAGTTCTCTACGATTTCGATTATATTTATTATTTTGTTCATTGTTTTGGTAATCTTGCGTAATGACCTACGATAGGTACATAAACACAGAAAACAAAAGCGTACAACCTGTCCTATCCGGCTACGAATCAGTCGTTTGTTAAAAAAACACTCTTACATAGCAACTGTAACAGTCTTTGGTGAATTATCAATAGTAGATAATAGCAATCTTAAGAAACGAAAATCATGACGCGATAATTCCTATGGGCGCTTTAAATGTTTCAAGTGATTTCTCTTTACTTCGTCGTCGAATAGCATAAGTGAAAGTGTTCAGCTCAAAAAACAGAAGAGCCTTCCCTTGGCGCGCTATCGCCCGTTTGTATTCGAAATGCCCTGCGCGGGAAATGAACCCGGACTAGCCTCGGTGCGAATCTCGCCCTTTTGGAAAATATCAAGGCGTGATTCCCGTTGACCGCGAGCGATTCTAGAAGGAACACGAAGGGAAAGTTATATATATATATATATATATATATATATATATATATATATATATATATATATATATATATATTCTGAGATCCTAACTAAGCTTTTTGTCCACCTGTTGCGTGGTGAGAGGTCGGAAAACCACCACAATTTCGAGAAAATGAAAGTAAAAATACTTAACCTACGAGAGGCAGAGTGGATGATTGATTTAAATATGTTGACAATACATGTGAAAGTGGGTCAGAAATTCATTTAAAAATTTTTTAGATGCATTCTCGATGATTTTCCGTTGCCACGGAAACAATTTCTGCTACCGGTCCTTTCCTTTGGTCCAGGGAAAGGTTGTCCTTTTGAAGGTGAGAATTTCGGTGGAAGTGGTGTCGAAACACGCGAAGTGCAGTGCGTTCGCATGGAGTATAATACTTCTTTAACTATCACACGCTTTGATCATTATCAATGTCAGCAAGATGAGAGTCGCAGAGGAATAAGATAGTCATCGTAATTATTGTTTCTTTAGATATTCCAACTAAAATGCCAGAAGAACGGCAGTGTTTTTTTAAAATGGCGATTGTTAAAGAAACATTGCGCCGTGAGAGTCAAGTAAGCGAAAACTTTCAAATGGAGGGGCCTTGAGAAATTATACACGACAAATATGTCGATAAAAATTTTTCGGCGGTCGTATTAACGCTTGGGTAGATGGAATTGATGGATTATATGATCCTTATTCTACAGATACAAGCTGGAATGTAGGGAAATTTGGAAACGGGAGAAAATATCTGCCATGATCGCGAATCAAATCCGGACGGATATTCTACCACTGAACTTACCATAGCAGAAAAATTGTCCTCTTTCAGAAAGGTAATGTTTTCTTGATGTATCTTGTAGCAAAAATTCTTAAAATTATTTCAATACCTTTTTTCCATTCAAACGTTTGGAAGACAAATGCATGTACGACTAATGTCATTTAGCAATTCTAAATGTGTAGCGCTTGTTAGCGCTTTTAAAAAATATATCGCTTATGAATTCGGTTTGTCTGTTCGTCCGTGTGTTCGTGGCAACATCACTTGAATCCTGCAACTTGGAGATGCCTAATTTTGAAGGCCGGTCGGTCTACATGAGTGAAAGACATGGTACAAATTTGGTGGGTTTAGAATCAGCTGCAGAGGAGTAATCGGTGTCTTTTTCTCCGACCCCTTTGTTTCAATTCTACCTCCTTAATTAGAAAATCATGATATCAGCGCAGGGTATTATAAATTTGCAGATTAAAATTTAAAAAAATCAAGATAGGAACTATTTTATGAAAAAACTCAAAACTGTGTATAATGAGACCGAGAAATCGTTTTTAATCCAAAAAAAGAGGTAAACTTTTCCGATTTTCAGCTTATTTTCCAGAATGAAAATAGGCTTATAGTTTTGTCATTTCGTCTGTCTGTCCCCCCTTGTTAACTTTTGAACCAATTGACGGGTTTTCATGGCACTTGATGGAACTCTCTTGCTACTTGGGTCGAGCTCTTGAGGATAGTTTTTATTGCGAAGGTTGAAAGTTCTGGGTTTGATTCCAAGAACTATCCTTCCCATTTGATTTACATGGAAACTCTAAAACCCCTCATGCAGGTTAATTTTCTCTTGCACATTAAAATACCTTGGAATTGTAATATCAGGGCAGGTTTTGTACTATTCCTTGGAGAAAGGAATTTTTATTCTAGAATTTTGCTTATCAATTATATTTCTTCGAATTTTGTATAAATACTGGCGTTTTTGCAGTTTTTATCTCTAAATACTAGTGTTGCCATAGCAACAACTTTTGTTGGACTTGGATTTGGTATAGTCTAGTACATACACGCGTTATTTTTATCCACACAAATACCCGTGACCAATTTTGTTTTCCGTTCGAATGTATTTGTTATATTTTATAACGCTAAATTTTGGAAACACAAAAAGCAACATAGCCGCGGCTTATTTAAACCTATTAAAGGCAATATAAGTATTAAATAAATGATTAAATGGAAAGTAGGCCTCATTAGTTTCGTCTGGATCACCTTGTTATGCATTGAAAATATAAGCTGCCGTGGCAACGATTCCACTCCGTTTGAAAGGGTTAACGTATTATTACATGGCATAGATATAAGACTTTCATAGAAAGTTTATAGATTGTATTGCGAGGCCTTCGATCTAAAGCAAAGGGGTAATCTAATGATTACGTCACAATCCTAAAACAAGAAACATAGAGCCTTAATGTCATTTGCTCTGCAATTCTTCCCTCACTTGTTTTAACTTACGATACGGTCAAATAGAAATTTGTCATCCGAGAAACACATCATTCACTCGCGTAAGTGTAAATAAATTCGCCATGAGAAAATGCAGCAGTTCGAATCTCGCTAATTGAATCCGCGGCCCGTCCTTCTCAAGAGACTTCTGTTCCTTTTCATAAATCTGTCAATATGTGCATAAGCTAAGCTATGTCACTAAAAGCCTCGAGTTCGGACCGTGACCCACATGCACATTTTGCCGCTTCACTAGAGCCATTCCTGTGCATTTTCATACTTGCATTAAAGAGTCGTGTCTCCGCATCAAGGGTACGCAGAATCCTTTTGGAATCGTCGGATTTACGATGTTTAACTTGTCCTGCGTCCATAAGCTTTAGAAAGGTCACGGTCCAAGCGAGATTTTTCCAGTGTAATCCGGCGAGTTTTCCTTGTAATCGTCATTAAGTCAATGGATCTCGGAGCCTCTTCCTACCGAAAGAAGGCCCCATTACGTCATCATTCGTGCCCTTCCAGTTTCTTTATCTTTTCCTGGTTTGCAACCGTCCCTATTCACCGTTATTTGCTAAAGACCTATCGAAAAACAAACCATATTTCGCTACGCTGCTTGCGTTTTTTGCACAATGGCGCCCGGCAACTAACGACTGCCCACCGTGTTATTAACATGGACGCAGAGACGCAAGGGAGGCCATTTATTTCTATCTATTTACTGGAAACTCTCGAGTAGAGGGAATCTTTGCTAAATAAAATGAGCTGGTTTGATGTTTAACATATTTTTACCAAGCATTCAATTCGATTTATTCGTGTATTCTTTTTTTCGCAATGTTGAACCTTGGGTTTAAGAACATGTTCTGACTTTTAGACTTTTTTAGATATTTTTTGTAGTTTCTTATGTTGGCGGATAAATTCGAGGTTTAAGATTGAGGTCAGTATTCGACCTTAAGATGTCACGATGAGGAAAGTACTGTTTATTAATTATATGGTGTTAATTGATTTTATGAGATGAGGTCAAAGAGTAGCATCTTAACGTTATTTATTCTGTAATGCTTCCGTAAGGCTTCCAACTTTGATACATTATTAAAGAAATTTCTCCGATAAAACTGATTTGCATGGAGAATATATTCTCTGCCGAGTTTTTATTTTTGCGATGTATCTATACCGTTTTGGAATATGTAACTGGCTGATATATCAACGAGATTTTATTGTTGATCCAATCCTCGTAAATGGCGAAGGAGTGCTATTTACTAATTTAGTAGGTCAAATGACACTAGAATGGAGAATCGATGTGAACATATTCTTTCCAGCCATGATGACGATAAGTACATATTCCTCTCCAAAGAAAACCATTTAATCTTCTCGTCATTCATTTTGCACCTCTACTTAGTTTCTTTCACGAAAGTATAAAATGTTACGTAATATTTTCTAGTTGTCTTGAATGATTTTATTTAAAAGCGAAATTTAAATCGACTGAGTCTCTCCTGTTTGGAGAAAAACGAATACTTGTAAAATGTCATATTTTAATCACTCGCTTGTAGGTGGCCGAGTCCTGATTCCTCTCACTTGACCGTAACTAGTTCTTTCGGACCTTGGACGATTTTCGGTTATTTGAATGGATATGGAGTTCTTCTTTTCGCCCTTTTTTTCTAAAAATTCATTTTTTCATCCTTTTTAGCCTACTTTCCAGAAAATGGAAAGTAGTCTTATGAGATCGCCTGGGTGTCCGTGTGTATGTGTATGCGCTGAAAGCTAAAAGGAGCGACAATGCAGCGTGTTTTCATGCCAGTTACAACTTCTCATTGTTAGAGACTTGAAAAATCGGTGTTTTCAGTGCTTTTCGTCATTGCTGAAAAGCACTATTATCTTCGTGATGTCCGTCCGTTCGTACGCATCTATCATGGAAGACTTGGATGAACCGATTTCAACCAAATTTAATACATAGAATATTCACATAAATAAATGTCCAAAATGATATATTTGAACCAGATCCACTTCAGTAGGGGTGCCACAATTGCAAAGTTATACTTTTCGGTAATTATGAAATTGGAAGGAATCGGCCAAACCGATTTCAACAAAATTTTGTATAAAGTAGGCGTGAAACATAAAATAGCAAAATCAAGATGTTTAGTATTGGTATAGAAAGCAGGACTGCCACAATACAAGGAATAAAAACATATTTTTACACGTATTTGTGTTGAACTGTCAGCATCAATTTTAACCAACTTTAATAATTATAATCCGATCAGCCAAACAGGAGTGCCACAATTACAAATTAAACTATTTCAGTAATTAAGGATTTGGAAGGAATTGGCTGAACGGATTTCAATTAAATTTTATATATAAGATTTGCACAACATACCATAATTAAATTAAGATTTAAAGCGCATCTGAAGAGCAGGACTACCACAGTAAAAAGTGAAATTATATTTCTTTTACACGTATTTCTAGAGAACTGACCGCATGGATTTTTACCAAATATGGTATATATAATCTTCATATAAAAAAACAAGATTGGAAAGGTGTACCCCATGTCGGAGTAACAGAGTTTCCATATGCGTTCTTTGGGATTTCACAATATTCTCAATATTTTTCGCTCAGATAAGTATTTAACCAGAAACTAGTGAGGTACATTGTAAAATACATGAAAGTCCTTATGTAAAATTGTCGTTATTATTGTCCGATTTTAACCAAAATTGGAATCATTTGAGTAATTTTAGCAAAACTCCCTAATACCAAATTCCATCAAAATACGTCCAGCGGTTCCCGAGTTAAAACAGAAGAACGTTGTGAAGTACATGTAGGTCTTTATGTAAAATGGTAGTAATTGATGTCCGATTTTAACCAAAATTGTAATCGGTCGACAAATTTTAATAAAACTCCCCAATACCAAATTTCATCAAAATAAGTCCAGCGGTTCCCGAGTTTTAACATGCGGACGGACGGACGTAAACGACCTCCCCTATGTGTTCACTATATTTACAACGGATCAAAAAAGCAGGTATACCATAATGAAAGGAAAAATAATTTTTTTATTTCAATGCAAATACATTAGTATACGATTATACTAAAGCGAATTTGACGAAAAGCACTTCTGTACCACGGGAAAACTGTTTACACCCCTACCTGTTATATAATAAAATTGTATTGAAAGGAAAATAAACGGATTAGTTTTTTTCTCGCGTTGAGATACAGAGATTATTCAACCAGGCTAGAATGGAAGATGTAATTATGTCTATCATTTTCGTATGATAGAAGCGTGTATAATGCCTTAAAAACATTTCAACAACGTGTTTGAGCACGTTCTATTCACAATCGTGCTTCGTTTGTTGCTGGTGAGATGACAACAATGAGACATTCAGCACGGATAACGGTTCCCGTTTGTGAAAGCTTGCGAGAGAGGTTTATCCATGCTAGTTTGAAATCGTGCGTTCGAATCGCGAAGTTGTTTTCCTCCAGCTGCTTCTAATTCCGGCTAAAAAGTGAAATCGTATTAAAAATTAAATAACATCTTGGTAGCATATACTATGAAGTCTTATAAACAGGTATTTGAGAAGTTTTTGCAAGTAATCATCGTAATTTGTGTTTGGGTCGCTGGGTGTCGAATCTGGTCCTTTTTGAGGTTGCGCACACACACACGGGGATTCTTCTTCCCGCCTTTCTAAAGGGAGAAAAAAAATGACGCCCACGGTCCGACAAGGAGAAGGTTAGGATCTACTCGTTATTTCTCCGAAACGAAGGCACGGGGAAGTCCCGGCCTCTGCGCCAGAGGTCCCGCAGAGGTGAACCACAGACTGGTATTTTTACGAGAGGAAGTTTGGAAAAAAAAAGTTGGAAATGTTCTATGACTGTATCCGATTTAAAGATTCCCATCTTCTATAGCAGCGACAAATTGTCGCCACTTTGGCCACGATGAAGTTGATGAGGAAAATGAGGAAAACACCTTTATTATAATACAAATTTGTATCATTATTATTATTTATTCGTTAATTAACGATACAAAACTGTATTCCCTGAAAATGGAATTCCACAGACTTAAGGCTCGCTGAGTGATTAAAATTTTTTCGAGAAATTTCTTCCAAGTGATTAAAATCGTTATTTATACTATATGGCAAATGATATGCATATTTGTCTTAATAAACTGTATGGTTGGAATTCGTGTTGGAATTCAGAGTTTTATAATGCTAAAAAGTTCTTGTAAAAGAGCATCGAAATTTTCACACTTCACCGCTGGGGTCACTCGAAATGTGGCATGTTGAACGCTTAAGTGATTAGCAATGCCGAGTGCGGCCCTTTCAGCGGAAGCGTTTGGTGGTGACCCTTATCGTATACCAATGAACCGCTTTCGAATTTCAAGAGGTGTGCAGGTCGAGTTAACACCACTGGAACTCCAACGTGTTTCCAACGAGCTGATTTTCCCTTTTCCGAGAGATTTTTCGGTTTAATTTCTTTCCGTAGTATTAAGACAACAGTTTTCTTTCACGCACTTCTCATAAAAGGGAAAAATAAATACTCCTAAAATTTTCTTTTACTGGGATATGTTTCTTAATATTTAAGCCATAATTGTAAGAGTAGTGTGAAATAGCTACACCATAAATGTCTGACAAAAGATATTTGTTTGTGCGTTATCATTTTCAAGTGAATGTGGTAATCTATACCAGGGTTTCTCCCAACCCGTGGGTCGCAAAGGAACTTGAGGTTGGTCGGGGAAAATTTCTAAATAGTTTATTTTAACAAATTTTTCATTTTTTTAACGAGTTCATGATAAAATAGTCCAATAACTCATGATAGTAGTGTATGCGCCCACTGTGGGTACACATATTCTATCTACCGCTTGAAAAATTAGTGTACCTATAGATAATAGGTGGGTCCCAGGTAAACTCCATAAGCCTAGATGGGTCGTGCTATTAAAAAGGTTGGGAAACGCTGATTCTATTCCATAAGTTTGAACGTGTCTTACCAATGAATTGCATACTTATGTTGTTCGGTACTCCCAGGGGCTGACATCGTTGTCAATATTTACCACACTCGGAATTTTCCTGGGAAATAGAATTTGAAAATAAAAATGGAGTATTTTGAAGCGTGTCGTGTGTGTTAAACTTATTAAGATACTACTTTTAAAATATTGCACTGTATTGCCACTTGATATTTAGAATACATAGGTATTTCAAATAAATTAACCACACAGATAGGTTGCTCTTGAATTCAACAGACTAGTCTTATGGCTGGCAAAAATCAAGAACAAGCACTAAAAATACTTGTCCCAGGTATCTCCAATAGCCACAACAAGCCTATGAAAAAACCGGATGCGCATTTCAGCCACAATGCAGCCGTCTTCAGTGAAATTCACCGAAAAAATTCTAATTTATAATCTATTTTCGGTGAATTACCGCTGAAGACGGCAGTTCTGTATCCGAAATGCGCATCCGGTTTCCATACCTTGTTGTGGCTGTTGGAGATACCCGAGGCAAGTCATTTTCGATTGTTCTTAAAGATTTATATTTGTTCAGAATTTAGATATGAGCTATTATTTAGTCGCGTTACGGGGAAAATGAAAAACGAGTTTTTTTCTGTGTCAGAATATAATAAAACCCTTATTTTCTTGGTCACTTGGTCAATCTGTCCGTAACGCTCAATATCTCAACCGTTTCTTCAGACAGTTCAACCAAATTTGGTAGGATTACTATAATTTTATAATAAAATGGTCTAATTAGTTTTTTATATTGTTTGGTTACACAGCCCGTTTTAAACGGACTAATTCCTCTAGTTAACCAGTAATACCTTAATGCAGCCGCACTATAGCGATCATCAGTACTAATCATGACGTGCGCGTTATATAAACCGTCTTTTTTTCTCTCCCTGTCGTCTTAAGGACTCCCACAGGCGGTCGGATGACCCTTTGGCCCGACGAAGCGGACCTCTCCGAGCTGGCCTCCCACGAGAGGTGGGTGGTGGTTTCTGGCGTGGAGGAGGACGAGGAAGAGGGGCGTGGAGGAGTCGTGGCGGCAGAGGTGGCGTGTTCCCTGGCGGCAGCAGTCAAGGCTCACGGGTGGCGAGCCATCGTGATAGGCGAGGGCCTCAACTGCTGCAGGTGAGCGTCCGTGGAAATCCCAGAGAGGAAGATGGCCCCGAGGGGCAGAGAGGGGAGGGGGAGAGTGGGTGGGATGAGGAGGGGAAGAGGGAGAGGGGAGGATAGGAAAGGCAGCATCCGGGACCTTCGCGAAAATATTTAACCGGGAGAAAGGACGATCTTTTAAAAGTCATTAATCTCCTCAGTCATCTCTTTCTTGATCGCGAATGTGCAAAGTTTCCGGGATAACGTACGAAATGCGGTCCCGTTATGACGAACTTGGGGAGAATCGCGAATCGTTTCGTCGTACTGAAAATTCGTTATAAGGAGCATCACTAAAAATTA
The DNA here is from genome assembly GCA_028673005.1 of Tanypteryx hageni. Classification (NCBI taxonomy): domain Eukaryota; kingdom Metazoa; phylum Arthropoda; class Insecta; order Odonata; family Petaluridae; genus Tanypteryx; species Tanypteryx hageni. The sequence continues at coordinate 21,467,424 of CM054114.1, forward strand.
GATCAAAATACCAATCATTTCTTCAAATAAAGTTTATGATATTTTCGGACAATAATATTGTAATGTGTACAGTATTGTAGGTAGATGGGAACTTTAAATTGATGGAGGAAGTTCAAATCACGTGCCTACTCGACCGGAACATCAAAATACTTTCGTTTCGTCGATGTTTTTGTTATATTGGTATTTGTCATGGCAAGATTTTGCTGCTTTCTTCCTTAGCCCTAGAATGGGAACGCTATTTTTTAGGCACTTATTGGTATCGCTGCGTCAGTTTGACTCACTTAAACTTGGAATAAGGAAATATCATTAAAACCTATTTTACATTATTTTTATTAACGGCATAATGTAAGTAAATGTTAGAAATGTGTAAATTAATAATTAGAGCACAATTTTGTTTGGTGCTCGCCACAGATAGGCTTCTTGCAAAGTATGCAGAGAGTGGAGGTTTCCCTTCTCTTGGAATAATGGCACAAATGACAGCAGTTTCTTGATATTTGTCGCCCTGTCGCTTGATGTGTTTCACGAACCTTTTTTTCCTATCCTAAGGATTTGCAAATCATAGATTTCAGATCATTACTTAAGTTTGTTAAACTGAGTGCTTTTTTGCCATTGGCACGTCAGCCCCTTATGCAACTCTTGTATAAATTGTAGCCGGTAACGGCGACCGAAGAAAAATAACGTATCGCTCCTTTGACAGCATATAGACAACTAAGTAGAGAAAGCACTGCTAAGAGAGAGAGAGGAGCGTGTTTGAACAAGAACAGCGTTAAACTCATCTTTTGGAAATGTGTGAGTCAGAGTGACTAACGTTACCATTCTTGGATTAAATGGACGAATTATCCTCGTCCTCTTGAACTGCCGCGACAGAACTGTTTTGATGTTTCAAAACGTTGTTATACCTCCGCTCATCCCACGCATAAATGAATAAATAATCCATTAACGGTCGTGGTTTGTTCGCTGAAACAAACGTAAAGAATATCACTCCAAGCCGCCTTAGCAAATGCTATTGTTTCCACAATTGCGTCAGCGTGTTGTTGAACTATTAACGGCAACTTGAGCGCTGACGCGGCCTTGAAGAGCCTCCGAGACATCAAATGAGTTGTAGAGCCGTTCTGTTTACGAATAGTTCGTGAAATATCCTGAAAACGGCCATATTTATGTATTTACGCTTTTTTTTAGAACTGAGCATCGCTTGCGAAATTTGGTGCGTATGAGGATGAGAGAGCATTTAATTTATTCAATCATTGTACCATTTTTAGGCGCGTTTCGTTTCCAGCATGAGCGCATGCGCATTAGCTTCGGTCTGTCCGTCTGTTCGCATGTTCGTTCTCTGCTTCTACTAGACGGATTTTTATAAAATTTGATATTAAGGACTTAAAGTCAAAGACGGTAAGAAAAACACAAATGAATCACGTAAGCTAATCAGGAGTATCACTTTACTGGTGAGATAAAAAATGAACTTTCCGTTATATCTCATAAAATATTGGTCATATCAAAATGATTTTCAAATAAAACTTGTAGCACAAATAATATAGAGTATTTCTTTTCCTACACATTTACATCGTAGGAGTAACCGTTATCAAGAAAATCAAACAAGAAAGTCTTAATTCGGGTTGAACTTGGATAATTTCTTGCCGGTCACTTCATCATTGTTGCTAACATAAACAGTCTCACAAAAATACGATTACTAAATATTTACGCTTAGTGTTCTTCATATAAAATGCAAGTTCAAAAACGTTTATATAATCATTTCTATCAAACGCGCCCGTTTGTGATACGCTGTACACTTCCCAAACTTGTTTTATTTGCTTGCGATCGATGTCATCTTCGTTGGTTAGTTACAGGATTAGACGCGCTACAATTTTAATTAGACCAAAATAAACTGGCAGTTTTATTATTAGCATATTTCAAATGTAGAATATCTTCTGTGCCTCAGTCGATTCTGTGTTACGACAGTAATCTCATTCGTTTTTTAGCGCAACTCTATAAACGATATCAAATTTTAAAAAAAATCAATTTACCTGTTGTTATTGTCAAATTAAAAGCATTCATAGCATACCGCAGATGTGATCCCCCCCCCCCAAATGCCGTTTGATTTTTGAATTGCACTAAGAAATCATTCGGGAATGACATGGCTCAAGGGTGGCCGTGGTCGTTGAGCAAATCTGATTAGGCAATAAATTTCAGCTTGCCGCAACTGTTTGTTTTTTACTTCAGAGAATCATTTTTTAAGAAGGCGCCGAATGGTATTCATGCAAGAATCGCGTTTGGTAGAAGAGCATTTTAAAAAACCCTGAAATATTGTAATTTATTTGTTCGAAGATTTATTTTAGCGTTCATTTAATCCCTACAAATGACTCCAGGGAGTGCTGGGGTCGAGAGCGTTGCGAGAGAAAATGACTCGCGCTAGTGACGAGGATGCGTTGAAATTTCGTCCTCTTTACAGGGAAGACGGGAAAACGTACCAAGAAAATAAATTTGCATGCGCTTTTGGCAGCCTGGATTGCGTGGAGTTTCATGTGATTCACACGGAAAATTTTTCCGCCGAACGAATCTCTTTCCTAAGAAACACGTAATCCTCTTTTGAGGTCCCGTTGCTCAAAAGAGCCTATTCTCTATTCCATTGGTGGGCAACATCTTGGTGGGCCGCATTGGTGGCAGTGAAGCCTTCGTCGGGCCGCATTTGAAATTGGCAATGCTTTGGCGGACTGCATTAAAGTTAAATCGAAAGTTACTTAAGAGATTCTTATGCACCATATGAGTGAAAATATAGTTAAAATTAGGTTGTTAGAGTTAACAGTACAATATTAAGAATCGTGATGAAATTCAATTTTAGAAATACCTTTGAGAAATGATAAACATAAAAAAGAGCTTATTTGAATCAAGAAATATTTATTAGGGGTCTCAATTTAATGCTGGACATTTCAAGAGTTTTTGCTAGACATAAAATAAAATTTGGTGGGCAAATGAAAAAATATTTAAATACCTACTACGAAACATTGATCGCGGGCCGCATTAAATTGCTAAGAGGACCGCGGGTGGGGCACCCCTGCAAACATTCCGATTCCAATCGCCTCGTTTCTATAAGAGGTTTGGCCTTCTATTTGCAGATGGCGCTGATTCCATCTTCCTCTCGAATTACGGCTTAAACGGGAAACTCGCAGCAAAGCCCACATTCGGAGAACTGGGAAATAAGAAATATATAAATATCCATATTGTTGAAAAAAACGTGATTAACTTTAAAACGGGCAAGCTTAATTTGTACTGTAACCTGGCAAGAGGGGTCAGATTTGACTCCATATATTAAGTTTGCACTGGTGGTGTAGTGGTTAGCGTGTCGGCTTTCTATTGCAAAATTCGGGAGATCAAACCCCTCGAATGGAGGTTTTATTAAAAAAAACTATCATCAGTGCCTGGCAGTAGGCAGCAGTACTGTCAGTATGGTATAGAGCCGAAAACAAATGATGTTGGTTGGGTCTATATCCAATACAGCTGTAGGCGTGATCAGGACGATTTGAACGGCTACAGTACTGCGATGAGGAAAGCAAGAGGGTAACTACCACATTACAATCCCTAGTAAAGATTATATGGTTGGACAATATGAGTTCTCTCGAGGTAAAACAATCCGGAGGTAAAATAGTCCCCCAATCGGATCTCTGGGCGGGGACTGCCTCGAGGAAAACATTTGTCGAAAGTAAATTACGAATAGGGACTTGGAACGTAAGAACTATGAGAAAGACAGGAAAGCTAGAGAACTTGAAAGAAGAATTGAGAAGAAATAGAGTTGACATTATAGGGCTAAGCGAAACTAGATGGGAGGGAGAAGGACAGTTCGACTCGGAAGAATTCACGGCAGTTTATTCTGGAGGAAATAGTGGGGAAAGGGGAGTAGCTCTGGTACTTAGGAAAGATATGATGAAAAGCGTGACAAAGATAATAGCAACGAACGATAGACTGATGGCAATAAAGCTAAAAGCAGTCCCAGTGGACATGCTGATAATCCAGGTATATATGCCAACGTCAGCTCATGACGATGAAGAAATAGATGAGATATATGAGAAAATTAATGAAATTTACGAAGAAGACGGAAGATGAAAGGTAAACTGCATAATAATGGGAGATTGGAACAGCATAGTCGGAGAAGGACAGGAAGAAAATGTTGTCGGGCAATACGGACTTGGGAAGAGAAATCGAGGAGGGGAGAAACTCGTAGAATTCTGCATCAATAATGGCCTTGTAGTGACTAATACATGGTTCAAAAACCATAAACGAAGGTTATACACATGGAAAAGCCCAGGAGATAGAATGAGATGCCAAATAGATTACATCCTTGTAAAACAAAGATTCAGGAACAGCATAAAGAACGCCAAGGCATTGCAAGGAGCAGACATTGATTCAGATCACAGCCTTCTAATACTTTACGTGAGTACAAAGCTCAAACAAATAAGAAAAACGAGAAGAGAAAGACAGACCTGGGACCTAGAAAAACTGAAAGAAAGGCAGGATGTAGTCAGCATGAAGTTGGAAGATAACCTAAGAAAGTTGGAAAACAAACCGAAGACCGTTGATATAGAATGGGATGAAATTAAAACCAGTATTAAGGATACCTTGGATAACGAGATTGGAAAACAAGAGAAGAAAATCAGAAAATAATGGATCACGAAGGAAATGCTGGAAAAAATGGATGAGAGACGAAAATGGAAAAACGTTAACAGTGAAGAAGGTAGAGCCAACTATAGGTGTATAAACAATGAGTTGAGAAGGGTAACAGATAAAGCTAGAGAAAATTGGATAAAAGGAAAATGTGATGAAATAAAACAAATGGAGAAGTTAGGACGGTACGATATGATGTACGCTAGAGCACTGGAATTAGAAGATAAGAAGTCTAATGGAATTTGTGGTAAAGGAATTATGAATACGGATGGGAAGATAGTCTCAGAAACAAAGGATGTAGCACAGGTATGGGAAGAATACATTAAGGAATTATACAGCAAACAGGCAGGAGCGGCAAAAATAGAACTGGAAAATGAGGAAAACATTGAAGAAGACAACTTAGGACCAAGTATTATGGAGAGCGAAGTAGAAAAGGCGATAGTGGAACTAAAGAAGGGGAAAGCCACGGGCAGCGATGGAATACCGGCTGAGATACTTAGTCATAGGATCAGAAGAACTAAAAGCGATCACGAAATTAATTAATAAGATTTACGACACGGGAGAGTGGCCTCAGGATTTCCTAGAAGTAACAATGATCCCTCTAAAGAAGAAGCCAAGGGCAATGCAGTGTAAAGATTACAGAACTATAAGCCTTCTGTCACACACATCGAAGATTATCACGAGGATTCTTAATAAAAGGCTGGAGAAAAAGGCAGAAGAAATAATAGGGGAAGATCAATTCGGTTTCAGAAAAGGACGAGGAACTAGAGATGTTATAGGAGTAGTTAGAATCATATCAGAAAGGGCAATAGAATACAGTCAAGATATCTGCGCATGTTTCGTAGACTGGCAGAAAGCCTTTGATAGAGTAAATTGGGTAAAGTTGATGAAGATATTAAAGGATATAGGTGTAGACTGGAAAGACAGGAGACTGATTAGGAATCTATCTGAGAATCAAGTTGCAAAGGTCAGGTTTGATAATGTGGACACCTGTGGAATAAATATCGGTAGAGGAGTAAGACAAGGCTGCTGCCTATCGCCAACCCTATTCAATATATATGGAGAAAGTCTAATGCAAGAACCTTTAGAAGGCACAGGGGATTTCAAAATTGGAGGAAGGATTATAAGAACAGTAAAATACGCAGATGATCAAGTACTTCTAGCAAGAAAGGAAGAGGAGCTACAAAAAATGATAAATAGACTAGTGATAACAGGTAGAAAATACGGTATGGAAATAAATACAGAAAAATCCAAGGTCATTCGAATATCGGGTAAAGAAGAGAATCTGAACATAACTATTGGGGGAAAGCCATTAGAACAAGTTTCAGAATATAAATACCTTGGAAGTATCATAACACGAGAGGCAAAATGTACGGATAAGATCAAAACTAGAATAGGAAAAGCAAAAGCGGCTTTCAGGAGAAAGAAACAACTACTTACAGGGAATATAAGGGAAGATATCCGCAAGAAGTTGATAAAATGCTACGTATGGAGTATAGCATTGTATGGGGCAGAAAAATGGACGCTAAGGAAAAATGACATCAAATACTTGGAAAGCTTTGAAATGTGGACTTGGAGGAGAATGCTGAAGATAAAATGGACAGATAGGATGAAAAACGATGAAGTGCTACAAAGAATAGGAGAGAAGCGAATGATTATACAGACTATCAGAAAGAGGAAGGCTAACTGGGTTGGACATTACCTGAGGAGAGAGAGTATGATTAAAGACGTGTTAGAAGGAAAACTAGATGGGAAAAGGGAAAGAGGTAGGAAAAGGTTTCAGCTGATAGACGATTTGAAAGGGAAAGAGAGTTATCAAGATATAAAGAGGACAGCGGAAAATAGGAGTATATGGAAAACCAGGTTTAACCATGAATAATCACGGACCTGTCTACGGACAGACTACCTATGATGATGATTAAAAGAGTTAGCAACTTATCTAAAGGAGTATGGATTATTTTTTAAATTAATTCGGGTGCCGGTGGTGTAGTGGCTAGGACGCTGGCTGCTACTCGCCCGATGCTTGAAAAAAGTCATCGGGTACGAATCCTGCGCGAGTAGGATTTTTCTCAAGGTCACCCGGCCCCCTGTTTGCGTGGTTTGAGGAGACCGCGCAAATTCAGCTGTTCCGTCCTTCGGAAGGGACGTTTAGCCCGGCCCCCTGTTTGCGTGGTTTGAGAAGACCGCGCAAATTCAGCTGTTCCGTCCTTCGGAAGGGACGTTTAGCTGTTGGTCTCCCTGGTGTTCTTCGTAAGAGCAGGCAAATGCCGGCACCGTGTTTCACTCCACCCTCCCCGGTTATTCATTGCTCTACCTCTGAGATACCCATTTGTGCTGTAAGAGAGGCGAATTGACTGGGCATACATACAATTAAATTAATTAATAATTAAAAGGTTAAGAAATATTCCTGTTGCATAAAATTTTAAACATTATATTTGTGTATTTTTGATTTTGATAATTCATTTATTTCCTCACAATGAGGCAAATTTTAATATAGCGCTATGAAAATAACTACAAAATACAATTACAATTTTTATGTAACATTTTTTACACTTACAATAATATATATAATCTCCACAACTATACATGTATACTGTAGCTATTTAAAATTCCTCCACTCATTACATATAGTTAGTTAGTAGTGGGGTCAATAATGAATCCTACGTAAATTATTTATCTTGTTATATGAAACAAATTATAATAATTTTCATTCACATAGAAGGAACTTTGTAGTAAATAAACAGAAAAATCGAGAAGTTGCATGATGTAAAACTTTTTACAATAATAAGTAAAACAACTGAGTGCTGTCAAATATGACCCCGCTTGCCCGTTTAAAGGTTAATACCATATCATATGACAGGAATGCAAAAGAGTAATAGAAGAAAATATTTAAAAAATAATATCTTTCCAATTGAGGGATTGTATAATTGGTTCGATTCCAGGAACTATCCTTCCTGTTAGATTTTCATGTGAAATCTGAAATCCATGGTGCACATTAAAATATCTTAGAATTGTAATATCGGAGCGGGATTTGTACTATTCTCTGAAGAAAGGAATGGAGTTTCTAATTTTGTCGTCGAATTTCGCGTAGCTATCGTATTTCTTCTAATTTCGCGTAAGTACTGGCGTTTATGCAGTTTTTATCGCTCATTACGATAGCGTTGCCATTGCAACGACTATTGTTGGACTCCGATTCGCTATAATCTAGTACAGCGTTTCTGAAACTTCAGTAATCTGAAATTTCTTTGCTGCGTGGACCATCTGGACTACTGCTGGGGACCCCCGGGGATCCGCGGACCCCGGTTTAAGATCCGCTCATCTAGTGCACACGCGTTATTTTTGCTGCACGAACACGCGTGTGATCAATTTAGTCTTCCATTCGAATGCATTTGTAATATTTGAGAGCGCTAAATTATGAAATTTGGAAGCGCAAAGAGCAACTCTCGTCCACGGTGATGTGGAAAGTCATTTTGGATCGTCTCGTTCCTGTCGGAGGAGACCGGATCCGCCACAGTGCGTCGCAGATCGGAGCAATCCGCTCTCGTCGCGAAATGTCGGCTGTTATTCAGAGGGCGCTCCTTATTCCCATCATTTCGAAACTTCCAAAGGATCCCCTGTGGCGGGAATATCTGATCGCACGTGCCGGGGAGAACAGATGCAGGTTTCATGGGATACCGCTTGCGTCGGATAGGATAATGAGATGGCTGCGTGTTTCGACTTCAACGCGTTGGGGCGCGAGGGAGCTTTCCAAATCAAACGCAATGGTTTCCCATTGCCAGTTGGAGAGCGCGAATTCCTTAGCGTTTCCGAATTGGCCGGCGATTAGTTGGAACACGCCGGTTCAGTTCGCGGATTTCGGCAACTACTCGAACAGCGCGTGCTAATGACAAATATTTTAATCGATCTTTTAAAAAAATCTTTAGCGCTCTGATATTTTTAATTTGCAATTCTTCCTTTCCTTAAATGTAAGCTTCACGAGCCGGAATTTGTTTTTTAAAGCGAAATGTAAACACATTTTATTTGATTCTCAATCTATATACCGTATATGCCGGCGTATAAATCGGCCTTGATTTTTCGCATTGAAAATACACGACTAGATATATAATCGTCGTATAAGTTGACCCCCACTTTTTCGCTAAAAAAACTTCGAATGAAGAATACGAGGAATTTTATGGTTTTTAAAACCTAAATGTAATTTTTTTTTAATGCAGTGTAGATTTTTGAGTTATTAAATCATTTGTCAGTCATATACCGTATTGCCGTCTATTGGCATTGCATTTCTACTTATCCTTCCCTCCTGTAATCGCAAATAGATCGTTTATATTTTTGAGATTCAGTAATAAAAACAAAAGTTAAATTTTTAATTGTTATTAACTATTAAAAATAATTATCTTAAATCATCTAAAATGAATGACAATATGTAAACAATGGAGCAGCTGATTCAAAGTTGAGTTGAATCGACCTTAAGTTTTCGGAATTTTTTTTGAGCTTCAAAGGTAGACTTATACGCCGGCATACACGGTGTGTATATATACACTTATATATATAACAATAATGAAAGGTTACCTTGGTCCCTTTGTGGCTCCCTCTGTCACGCTATAAAAATGCGAATAACTCAATAATGGAACGAAATTCATTTTTGATATTTGGCAGGAACGATCGATTCACATATTGTAAGATGATGACAAAAAAAATCTAGAAAAAAATTTCTAGGTTCGACTCCAAGGTAGACATTTCCATTTCCCATATGATAACGTAAAAATCGACTTTTTGACTTGCAGGCTTTTATTCTTTTTGAGATCTAAATTAGAAAGAATTCAGCGATGATCTTCGGATCTAACCCATTTAAAAGAATATACTATGAAGTTTCTTATTCTGTTCATCTAGTCCCGCCTACAGTTCGAAATTCCTCATGTTAAACGTTTAATTCACATATTTTGGAAAAATCTATTTAACGGGATGTTGCCATGCCAACCCATTACATTGTTAAACCTCGAAATCCTAGTGTTATTTCAATCCTTATGGGTGAAAGCGTGCTTTTACTGCACTTACCATTAGTACAAGAGACAGGAGTATAGAGAAATTCTTTTCATACCAACCAATGCAAACAACTTTTATTTACGAGAAGAAATACATTTAAATGTAGAATATTAATCATTCGCATATTAAAATTAGGTACTTTGAATCATCGTAGGAGTTTCAAACTTGAAACAACGAATGTCAAAAATAACGAAAGTTTGTTTACTTGCCATCCAAAGAAAGTCAAGGTATATTTATGTTAATTTTTTATTTCACAGAAGCCTTTCTCGTTGATTTTCAACGGACATCCCCCTAGTATGTGTGTGTGTGTATATATATATATATATATATATATATCAATAAGACCTCTTCAAGATGGCAAGCTGCTGGGGGTGTCGAAATGACACGTAAAAACAATAAAAATACATACATACATACATACATATATATATATATATATATATATATATATATATATATATATATATATATATGAAATTAAAACCAGTATCAAGGATACCTTGGATAAAGAGATTGGAAAACAAGAGAAGAAAATCAGAAAACCATGGATCACGAAGGAAATGCTGGAGAAAATGGATGAGAGACGAAAATGGAAAAACGTTAACAGTGAAGAAGGTAGAGCCAACTATAGGCGTATAAACAATGAGTTGAGAAGGGTAACAGATAAAGCTAGAGAAAATTGGCTAAAAGGAAAATGTGATGAAATAGAACAAATGGAGAAATTAGGACGGTACGATATGATGTACGCTAAGGCACTGGAATTAGAAGATAAGAAGTCTAATGGAATTTGTGGTAAAGGAATTATGAATACGGATGGGAAGATAGTCTCAGAAACAAAGGATGTAGCACAGGTATGGGAAGAATACATTAAGGAATTATACAGCAAACAGACAGGAGCGGCAAAAATAGAACTGGAAAATGAGGAAAACATTGAAGAAGACAACTTAGGACCAAGTATTATGGAGAGCGAAGTAGAAAAAGCGATAGTGGAACTTAAGAAGGGGAAAGCCACGGGCAGCGATGGAATACCGGCTGAGATACTTAAAGTCATAGGATCAGAAGGACTAAAAGCGATCACGAAATTAATTAATAAGATTTACGACACGGGAGAGTGGCCTCAGGATTTCCTAGAAGTAACAATGATCCCTCTAAAGAAGAAGCCAAAGGCAATGCAGTGTAAAGATTACAGAACTATAAGCCTTCTGTCACACACATCCAAGATCATCACGAGGATTCTTAATAAAAGGCTGGAGAAAAAGGCAGAAGAAATAATAGGGGAAGATCAATTCGGTTTCAGAAAAGGACGAGGAACTAGAGATGCTATAGGAGTAGTTAGAATCATATCAGAAAGGGCAATAGAATACAGTCAAGATATCTGCGCATGTTTCGTAGACTGGCAGAAGGCCTTTGATAGAGTAAATTGGGTAAAGTTGTTGAAGATATTAAAGGATATAGGTGTAGACTGGAAAGACAGGAGACTGATTAGGAATCTATATGAGAATCAAGTTGTAAAGGTCAGGTTTGAGAATGTGGACACCTGCGGAATAAATATCGGTAGAGGAGTAAGACAAGGCTGCTGCCTATCGCCAACCCTATTCAATATATATGGAGAAAGTCTAATGCAAGAAGCTTTAGAAGGCACAGGGGATTTCAAAATTGGAGGAAGGATTATAAGAACAGTAAAATACGCAGATGATCAAGTACTTCTAGCAAGAAAGGAAGAGGAGCTACAAAAAATGATAAATAGACTAGTGATAACAGGTAGAAAATACGGTATGGAAATAAATACAGAAAAATCCAAGGTCATTCGAATATCGGGTAAAGAAGAGAATCTGAACATAACTATTGGGGGAAAGCCATTAGAACAAGTTTCAGAATATAAATACCTTGGAAGTATCATAACACGAGAGGCAAAATGTACGGATGAGATCAAAACTAGAATAGGAAAAGCAAAAGCGGCTTTCAGGAGAAAGAAATACCTACTTACGGGGAATATAAGGGAAGATATCCGCAAGAAGTTGATAAAATGCTACGTATGGAGCATAGCATTGTATGGGGCAGAAACATGGACGCTAAGGAAAAATGACATAAAATACTTGGAAAGCTTTGAAATGTGGACTTGGAGGAGAATGCTGAAGATAAAATGGACAGATAGGATGAAAAACGATGAAGTGCTACGAAGAATAGGAGAGAAGCGAATGATTATACAGACTATCAGAAAGAGGAAGGCTAACTGGGTTGGACATTACCTGAGGAGAGAGAGTATGATTAAAGACGTGTTAGAAGGAAAACTAGATGGGAAAAGGGAAAGAGGTAGGAAAAGGTTTCAGCTGATAGACGATTTGAAAGGGAAAGAGAGTTATCAAGATATGAAGAGGACAGCGGAAAATAGGAGTATATGGAGAACAAGGTTTAACCATGAATAATCACGGACCTGTCTACGGACAGACTACCTATGATGATGATGATATATATATATATATATATATATATATATATATATATATATATATATACACCAGCTTACGGAAAAGGAAAGGTAAAATAGATAAATGGATGTCAACAAGGTGTTGGGATGAGGAAACCCAGTGAACACTCACCAATCAGACGACTTCAGGTTGGCGAGGCCCCGGGGATGTCGAAGCGACACACGTAAAAGAACACTAAAACACAGAAACATCACAAACGTAGAAGCTTTCGGAATTGTTCCTTCATCAGCTACAGAGAGAGAACTCCTCATCCCAACACCTTGTTGACATACATTTATATATATATATATATATATATATATATATATATATATATATATAATGACATCAAATACTTGGAAAGCTTTGATATGTGGACTTGGAGGAGAATGTTGAAGATAAAATGGGCAGAAAGGATGAAAAACGATGAAGTGCTACGAAGAATAGGAGAGAAGCGAATGATTATACAGGCTATCAGAAAGAGGAAGGCAAACTTGGTTGGACATTACCTGAGGAGAGAGAGTATGATTAAAGATGTGTTAGAAGGAAAACCAGATGGGAAAAGGGAAAGAGGTAGGAAAAGGTTTCAGCTCATAGACGAATTGAAAGGGAAGGAGAGTTATCAAGATATGAAGAGGACAGCGGAAAATAGGAGTATATGGAGAACCAGGTTTAACCATGAATAATCACGGACCTGTCTATGGACAGACTACCTATGATGATGATATATGTGTGTGTGTGTGTGTGTGTGTGTGTGTGTGTACAGCGTGTTAACTAGGGGCGGGGCATCTGCCCCGGGACTAACTAAAGAAGGGGCGCAAAAATTGTTATAGGCAAGTTGTGCATGGCACAAAGACGGGCGATTTCACTACTATACTTGTTCCAGACATTACGCATAGCAGAAATTATGAATTTAGATGATGCTATTGATTAGTTTGCTGCATTAAAATAACATATAATAACTCCTTAATATTAAAATATTTAAACTTTTTGTAATCAAAGTATATAAGTAATTATATTTATAATTATGTATTTAAGTTATGTACATTTTAGTAAGAAATTATATCATTTTTACCATTAATTTTTATTTATTAATTGTTCACCCTAAATCCATATAGGTATTAGATAACTTCTTATGGTGAGGGCGTATATTTGGGAGTTTGCCCCGGGTGCTACTTGTAAAATAGCCATATATATATATATATATATATATATATATATATATATATATATATATATATATATATATAATCTTTAATGCACTGGTGGTGTAGTGGTTAGCGTGTCGGCTTTCTATTGCAAAGTTCGGGGGTTCAAACCCCTCGAATGGAGGTTTTATTTATAAAAAAAAAAAAACTATCATCAGTGCCTGGCAGTAGGCAGCAGTACTGTCAGTATGGTATAGAGCCGAAAACAAATGATGTTGGTTGGGTCTATATCCAATACAGCTGTAGGCGTGATCAGGACGATTTGAACGGCTAGAGTACTGCGATGTGGAAAGCAAGAGGGAAACTACCACATTACAATCCCTAGTAAAGATTATATGGTTGGACAATATGAGTTCTCTCGAGGTAAAACAATCCGGAGGTAAAATAGTCCCCCAATCGGATCTCCGGGCGGGGACTGCCTTGAGGAAAACATTTGTCGAAAGTAAATTACGAATAGGGACTTGGAACGTAAGAACTATGAGAAAGGCAGGAAAGCTAGAGAACTTGAAAGAAGAAATGAGAAGAAATAGAGTTGACATTATAGGGCTAAGCGAAACTAGATGGGAGGGAGAAGGACAGTTCGACTCGGAAGAATTCACGGTAGTTTATTCTGGAGGAAATAGTGGGGAAAGGGGAGTAGCTCTGGTACTTAGGAAAGATATGATGAAAAGCGTGACAAAGATAATAGCAACGAACGATAGACTGATGGCAATAAAGCTAAAAGCAGTCCCAGTGGACATGCTGATAATCCAGGTATATATGCCAACGTCAGCTCATGACGATGAAGAAATAGGTGAGATCTATGAGCAAATTAATGAAATTTACGAAGAAGACGGAAGAGGAAAGGTAAACTGCATAATAATGGGAGATTGGAACAGCATAGTCGGAGAAGGACGGGAAGAAAATGTTGTCGGGCAATGCGGACTTGGGAAGAGAAATCGAGGAGGGGAGAAACTCGTAGAATTCTGCATCAATAATGACCTTGTAGTGACTAATACATGGTTCAAAAACCATAAACGAAGGTTATACACATGGAAAAGCCCAGGAGATAGAATGAGATGCCAAATAGATTACATCCTTGTAAAACAAAGATTCAGGAACAGCATAAAGAACGCCAAGGCATTGCAAGGAGCGGACATTGATTCAGATCACAGCCTTCTAATAGTTGACGTGAGTACAAAGCTCAAACAAATAAGAAAAACGAGAAGAGAAAGACAGACCTGGGACCTACAAAAACTGAAAGAAAGGCAGGATGTAGTCAGCATGAAGTTAGAAGATAACCTAAGAAAGTTGGAAAACAAACCGAAGACCGTCGATATAGAATGGGATGAAATTAAAACCAGTATCAAGGATACCTTGGATAAAGAGATTGGAAAACAAGAGAAGAAAATCAGAAAACCATGGATCACGAAGGAAATGCTGGAGAAAATGGATGAGAGACGAAAATGGAAAAACGTTAACAGTGAAGAAGGTAGAGCCAACTATAGGCGTATAAACAATGAGTTGAGAAGGGTAACAGATAAAGCTAGAGAAAATTGGCTAAAAGGAAAATGTGATGAAATAGAACAAATGGAGAAATTAGGACGGTACGATATGATGTACGCTAGGGCACTGGAATTAGAAGATAAGAAGTCTAATGGAATTTGTGGTAAAGGAATTATGAATACGGATGGGAAGATAGTCTCAGAAACAAAGGATGTAGCACAGGTATGGGAAGAATACATTAAGGAATTATACAGCAAACAGACAGGAGCGGCAAAAATAGAACTGGAAAATGAGGAAAACATTGAAGAAGATAACTTAGGACCAAGTATTATGGAGAGCGAAGTAGAAAAAGCGATAGTGGAACTTAAGAAGGGGAAAGCCACGGGCAGCGATGGAATACCGGCTGAGATACTTAAAGTCATAGGATCAGAAGGACTAAAAGCGATCACGAAATTAATTAATAAGATTTACGACACGGGAGAGTGGCCTCAGGATTTCCTAGAAGTAACAATGATCCCTCTAAAGAAGAAGCCAAAGGCAATGCAGTGTAAAGATTACAGAACTATAAGCCTTCTGTCACACACATCGAAGATCATCACGAGGATTCTTAATAAAAGGCTGGAGAAAAAGGCAGAAGAAATAATAGGGGAAGATCAATTCGGTTTCAGAAAAGGACGAGAAACTAGAGATGCTATAGGAGTAGTTAGAATCATAACAGAAACGGCAATAGAATACAGTCAAGATATCTGCGCATGCTTCGTAGACTGGCAGAAGGCCTTTGATAGAGTAAATTGGGTAAAGTTGATGAAGTTATTAAAGGATATAGGTGTAGACTGGAAAGACAGGAGACTGATTAGGAATCTATATGAGAATCAAGTTGTAAAGGTCAGGTTTGAGAATGTGGACACCTGCGGAATAAATATCGGTAGAGGAGTAAGACAAGGATGCTGCCTATCGCCAACCCTATTCAATATATATGGAGAAAGTCTAATGCAAGAAGCTTTAGAAGGCACAGGGGATTTCAAAATTGGAGGAAGGATTATAAAGAACAGTAAAATACGCAGATGATCAAGTACTTCTAGCAAGAAAGGAAGAGGAGCTACAAAAAATGATAAATAGACTAGTGATAACAGGTAGAAAATATGGTATGGAAATAAATACAGAAAAATCCAAGGTCATTCGAATATCGGGTAAAGAAGAGAATCTGAACATAACTATTGGGGGAAAGCCATTAGAACAAGTTTCAGAATATAAATACCTTGGAAGTATCATAACACGAGAGGCAAAATGTACGGATGAGATCAAAACTAGAATAGGAAAAGCAAAAGCGGCTTTCAGGAGAAAGAAACAACTACTTACAGGGAATATAAGGGAAGATATCCGCAAGAAGTTGATAAAATGCTACGTATGGAGTATAGCATTGTATGGGGCAGAAACATGGACGCTAAGGAAAAATGACATCAAATACTTGGAAAGCTTTGAAATGTGGATTTGGAGGAGAATGCTGAAGATAAAATGGACAGATAGGATGAAAAACGATGAAGTGCTACGAAGAATAGGAGAGAAGCGAATGATTATACAGACTATCAGAAAGAGGAAGGCTAACTGGGTTGGACATTACCTGAGGAGAGAGAGTATGATTAAAGACGTGTTAGAAGGAAAACTAGATGGGAAAAGGGAAAGAGGTAGGAAAAGGTTTCAGCTGATAGACGATCTGAAAGGGAAAGAGAGTTATCAAGATATAAAGAGGACAGCGGAAAATAGGAGTATATGGAGAACCAGGTTTAACCATGAATAATCACGGACCTGTCTACGGACAGACTACCTATGATGATGATATATATATATATATATATATATATATATATATATATATATATATATATAACGCTTATTTCTTTCGAAATCCTTCCTTCCCAGTGCCTCTTGCGAATGGAGTTGGAAACCAGAAGGATGAGAGTAGCACGTTTTTTTATTTGCATTTTAAAATCAGTTAGAGTTAAGATAGAAATTAGGACTTGAACCCAGTTCTAGCCAAAAGAACAAAGTTTAATTTTATATAAAAGAGAGAATTCGAACCCGTAGGGATGTGCACAGGTTTCCCGTGGTATTGAAGTGCTTTTCGTCAAATTCGCCGTAGTATAATCGTATACCTTCCAAATTCATAGTTACAGAAAAATTCTAACCTTGATATTGTGGTAGCCCTGTTTAATCGACCCGGTTGAAATTTGCTATTTTGCTTATGTATTTATATGAAGGTTATATATACCATATTTGGTTAAAACCCATGCGGTCAGCTCTCTAGATATTCATACGTGTAAAAATATTATTTTGCCTTTTACTGTTGTAACCCTACTATTTAGCTCCGCTTTAAACATCATGATTTCATTATGGTGTATTTTACAAACCTTATACACAAACTTCAGTTGAAATCCGATCACCCAATTCCTTCCAGATCCATAATTACTAAATGAGTTTAATTTGTATTTGTGGCACCCCTGTTTTGTTGCTTCAGTCAAAATATGCTATGGTTTGTATACATGTGTACATTATAAATATTATATTTCTTTTAAATTCATGCTGAGAGTTCAACACTAATACTTGTAAAAAGAAATGTTATTATTCCTTGTATTGTGGCAGCCCTGATTTTGATATCTACACTAAAATTCTTGATTTTGTTTGTTTATATTGCACGCCTCCTTCATACAAAATTTAGTTGAAATCCGTTCTCCCAATTCCTTCCTAATGCATAATTACCTAAAAGGTTTATTTTGCAATTGTGGCACCTCTGCTGAGTCGATCTGGTTCAAATATGTCATTTTGGTCATTAATTTATGTGAGTATTCTATGTATCAAATTTGGTTGAAATCGATTAAGCCAAGTCTTCCCTGATATATGCGTACTGACGGGCATCACGAAGCAATGACGAAAAGCACTAACAACTAGGGATGTACACGGATTTCCCGGGGTACAGAAGTTCTTTTCGTCAATTTCGCCGTAGTATAATCATATACTATTGGATTTGCTTTAAAATCAGAAAATTATTTTTTCATTTATCGTGGTAGCCTTGCTTTTAAAATCCTCTCTAAACATGTTCATTTCCATTTGCCATTCTATACTCGCCCTCCACACGAAATTTCTTTGAAATCAGTTCATTAAATACCTTACAAATTCATTGTTACAGAAAGATTATAATCTTGATATTATAGTAGCCTTGTTTAGTCGACCCCGTTGAAATATACTATTTTGGTTATTTATTTAATGAAGATTATATATAGGTACCATATTTTGTAAAATACATGCAGTCAGTTCTCTAGAAATAAGTTTAAAAATATTATTTAACTTTTTACTGTGGCAGCCCTACTCCATAGCTCCGCTTTAAACATCTTAATTTCATTATGGTATTTTGTACAAATCTTATTTAAATAATTTGTTTGAAATCCGTTCAGCCAATAACTTCCAAATTCTTAATTACTAAAAGATCTTTATTTGTAATTGTGGCATTCCTGTTTGACTGATTCGGTCTAAATATGCTGACATGGTTTTGTATATATGTGTATATTATGAATATTAAATTTGGTTAACATTGATGAGGACAGTTCAACATAAATACGTGAAAAAAGAATGTTTGCCATTCCTTGTATTGTGGCAGTCCTTTCTATACCTATACTAAACATCTTGATTTTGTTATTTTATGTTCCACGCCTACTTTATACAAAATTTTGTTGGAATCAGTTTGCCAATTCCTTCCAAATTTATAATTACCGAAAAGTTAAACTTTGCAATTGTGGCACCCCTGCTGAATGGATCCAGTTGAAATAGCCATCTTGGTCATTAATAAACTTGAATATTCTATGTATCAAATTTGGTTGAAGTCGGTTAATCCAAGTCTTCCCTTATGTATGCGTACGGACGGACATCACGAAGATAATAGTGCTTTTCAGCAATGACGAAAAGCACTAAAAACGCCGATTTTTCAAGTCTCTAACAATGAGAACATACTGCATTGTCGCTCCTTTTAGTTTTCAGTGAATTTTAGCTAGCATTTGTTAATAACTTTATCCAAGCAATATCGGTGGCGTATAAACGTGATTGATAAACTCTTCGAAATTTAGAAATAATGGGTAGTAAGCATAAAAATTCTTAATCAGTATTTCCGTCCGGGCAGCTTTATGTTGTGTTCTCAAGAGTGTTTGGTCGAAAAAATACCAAGAACGCTTTGTTTAAAGAAATTCTACTACAATAGACAAAGTTAATTAAATATACCATGCCATTTACGAATAAAAAGTTTGTGTACACGTTTTAAGGAATTAATAATATCAAACTATTAGATAAATTTTAAGTGTATGATCCTAGTCGTCGCCTCGCGGTGTCCCTGGGTAGCTCTTAAAGACTAATTCCGTGTTATTAGCACAGTACACTAACCATTGAGTTACGGAAGCTAACAAACCAAATAATTTTGGTTGCTAAAACAAAAAATTACCGATTAATACACTTCAGGAAATAATCAAGTTTAAATGCAAATTGTTGTACCTTGCACTCATTTCAGTGTTAATGACATGGTGAAACGAAGTTTCCTGGAATCGCTGGAAATCCTGAACAATATTTAATCTTAAAATGGGAAACTCGCCCGAATGTATTGAATACGTACTATTTAGAACCTCCAGTTGCCATAAACGAAATGTTAAAATTTAACGTTGAGATTTGACAATGACATGATCGTTAAGGCAACATCCCGTTAAACAGCGAAGATTTTTTCCAATATATTTAATTCAGGGGTGGCCAAACTGCGGCTCTTTTAATTAAGTATGCGGCTCTTTTAAATTTCCGTTCAGAGACGTGTCATCGTATTTCACTACAAATCACAACTATGTAGTGTGAGCTGAGAAGTGCTTGGGATGCATGGATCATATCTGCTTTGGGTAAAGATTATGTTTTGCTGTTTGCAAATTTCTGAGCACTGACTGTGTCCTGCGGCTCTCAAACTTCAGAAAATCATCGTATGCGGCTCCAAGGGCTAATAGGTTTGGCCACTCCTGTTGTCATTTAAAATTTAAATTTGAGCGATTTCGAATTGAAGGCGAAAATCGACGAAAAGGAAGAGAAAATTTGCATATTTTCCTTTAAAACACTCCAGGTCCTAAGGTAGAAGGCCACTTATTTCTAATTTAAGTAGGCAATACTATATTAAAAGCCTCTGCGTCAATAAAGCTATATTGTACGCGTAAGCCTCTGGGAAATAGAAATTATACCCTGGGGTTGAACTGGGGTCATTATTTGAGATGTATTCTTCATTGGCTTTTAATATCTGAATCTCAAACATTTCTGCCGAATTTCATTCTTCTACCTAGTAGGGAAGTGTGTTAAAACACCTTAAAGGGCAATGATGACGTAAGCAATTTTGTCTCGGATGAATGTACAAATTTTTAACGCTTATACTGTTAAATGTTACGCAAGTCTTCAAGAAATATGGAAATTGACTTTTCAATCAAATGTAATTTAAATTTAAGGAATCTCTCTTAAAATGATTGGCGATAAAAAGATATCTCAGTCGTGCTCGTCTACCTCGTGATTTCGATGCATGAATTCTAACTATGCAGCATCCGTTCGGAGTTAACACCGAAAGGCTAAGTTTCCGCATAATATCTCTTGAGAAAACGAACGAGTCTCTCTGTGCCACTGATATAGTGTTGCAGAAAATGTCTGTCTGTCGCATTATTGTAGGCAAATGTTTATTTTTCAACCAAGAGCTCTTGTTTGTCGTCGTCGCATTGCGCAAGACTTAACGCCTCACAGGACTTTGACCGACGCTTCCCGACGAGGCGGTGGGAAGCTTTTTGGAATGGGCGTTTTAAAAATGTTTTTTCTTTCGTTTCTGACTTCAGCGTCAACCTCCGTTTACGTCTCTCGGCGAAGAGTTGCGAAATTCCCTCGAGGCGGGAAAAAAACGACGGCGCTTTTTCTTTTCACTTTTTTCATTACCACGAAACAAGCGAAAGCTGTATCCCGCACGGCTCACCCCGCCTTTCACTTTTTATTCTCTACCTCCTATATGCTCCCAAGAAAAAAGTCTACGCCGTCTTTTGTTCTAGCTTATTACTATGGCCGTGTCGCCGCGATATACATATTTTGAACTCTCATGCTGTTAAAAAGAATACGATGCGCAGATCGCTGCTCTTCGCATTTCGTTTGTTTCTCCGACGTTTCTCGAGATGTCTCCTAGCAACAGGTGGCGGATTAAAGTTTTTATCGCATAAATCTTTACCGTTCCAAGGATTGAGAACACATTTAGCGAGTAGCCTCGAAGAAAGGTTTGGTTTTTTTCATGTTCCGACGACAAGAAAAAAAAGATTATGCAAATTATCGAGGTGTGGTTTTGAGACCAAGAAATTGTGTCAATTACGCAGACTTGGGAAAATAGCCGCGTCCGTTCTCGTTAAAAAAAAAAACAAAATCGCCGATGCAATTGTTGGTTTTTCCCTCACTGACTCTCCGATCTCAGTAAATGCGCATCATTCCGATCAATAAATCAGATTTCTGTATAAGGGAGCGCTTGCGTGTACCGGTCTGACCAGTGAATGTTATATTCCAAAGGAGCCGTTTTCACTCGCTACTCCTTTCCAGGAGACGGAACATGTTCCGCCGCATTCCGCCATTCTTTTGGTTCCCCCTTGATGCGAATCGATCCACATTTCTCGTCATCTTTTCTCCCGACGAAAATAAAAGACTTTCAGTTGTGATGCGCTTTTGTTATCCGCGAGCGTACTCTTAGGGCGGCTTGCGATATACAACGTTCGATTGATAACTCGATTACCTTTGGTTTCTAGTTCGGTTCTCTCTATAAAGAGTAATTTCCTTGTTACAGTCGATTTTTAACTTTGGCGCCGCACTGCGACTTCTGATACTATTGTACTGCGGGATATTTGGCCTCGCTCAGCCCACTTTGAAGTGGTGGGGGAGAATAACACGTTCAATATTATTATCGTCTTCATAGTTCTTCTGCACTTCATACAGTGGGGATGTAAAATTTTAATAGAATTGAAAGCGCTGCCCTCTGCAGTAAAATATGTATGAAAGAAATGTAAATCTAAGAAACGAACCAAATAAGGAACTAATGGCACATGAACCTGAGCCTTGTCTTCTCGTTGAGACAGCAGTTATAATAGAACTAACAAACAAATAAACAGACAAAGTGCACAGGGACTCAACAGGAGAGACCACGCGAACGCAAATTGCGCGCCTCTGGGAGGCTCCCTGTACATTTTAGAGATATTTTTATTTGACGTTTTCTTCATCGTTTGATGTTTTCCATATGTATGCTAAATATCGTTTTGATTGGATAATTTGGAAATTAGCGCAATGCGCTAACGCAAATTGCGCAGTAACTATAAGAGTGGTATTCCACAAAAAATATAGGCAGTCGACTCTAAGTTATTTGTACATGCACACGAAGTTTGGTAAAAATCAGACAACCGAGACGTCATTTATCGTAGAACAAACAAACAGACAGACAAAATGTACAGAGACTCGACAGGAGAGACCTCGCTTCGCCCCGCCAATTATAGAATAGTGATGCATGGTAAGTGATGGCGCGGCATTCAAGGTAGAAATCCGTAGAAAAATATATTACTTTAAAATTCAACATAGGAAAAGCAGATAAAAGTTAATGTAAAATATCTTGGAGCGAAGTAAAACAAAAAGGGACTGACAGAGTTAATAAATAAAGTGATTACAGTGCACCCTCGATTTACCGCGGGTATCGGGGAAAACGTTACCCCGCGTTGTAGGGAAGCCCTTCGTTATATCGAGATAAGTCAACTTAGAAATTGTTTACTTGCAGGCACTAATATTAATGTAAAACAGTGTAAGGAAAGAGAAGAAAACAAATAAAGTACGACAGTTGTCGTTGTTGGAGATTGCAAAATATTTGTAGCCTTTTGACCTTTAACTTACAGATCTAATAAAAATTTTGTTCAATAAAGGTACAATAAATTTCTTTAAAAAACTTGAATTTTTTCATAACATGAACAATGAGTTTAGAAACTTCAACAATTATAATAATTATTATTTTAAAAAATGATGTAAACTTTTGCTGTTCGGTATACTTTCTTTTATTTGAGCACTTGAATAAGACCCGCGTTATATCCGATACCGCGCAATAACGAGCCGCGTTATAACCGGGGTGCACTTTAAATTATTATTTCGAAAAAAGGAGTGCAACATAAAGATTGCTTTTGTCAAAATTAAATCAGAAGTTTCGGCATTTTTTCGATCTTATCTTTTAAAGAATCCTCGAGGCTTTTTTGATAGAAGTCGTATTGTTTTTATTTTTCATTCGCTTTGTTAAACAATATAGGGACGAACCAAAATGGCGTATTAGTTATTCTCCTATTGTTTTATTTTCAGTCTTCGGATGAGGCGACCGCAATGACCGTATTTATATCTCTCACTCCGATGAATTAAAATTCGAGAGAATCGATCCGAGACGATTGCTGGAACGAGCAATCCTTCCCACGCGAACGAGATGTCGGTGCGGTCGAGAAAAAAAATGAAGCCGAAGAGCGAAAGAAACGGTTCAAATCCCATTATTGGTTGTTACGGTGCAAGGGGAGCAAGGTTCAATGCTGTCACAATGGAGACCAATTCACTCATCGTACGTACGTACGTAACGGGCCTGTCTCACATCGAATCGCTCTTTAATGTCATCCGCATTTGGGAAACAAAATATTATCCCTAATAAAAAAGTAATGGTTTCAGGCGTCACTTCGTGGAACTCTCATGTAAATGAAAACTCTCTTCGATTACGCATGAGATATTTATTAAAAAACACAACCTAAGTTTCGTAGCCTAGGCTGGGTTTCTTAATAAATATCTTATGTGGAATTGGACCGAGTTTTCTATCCATTAAAATTATTCGAATGTTCATATACGTATTTATAAAGTCCGGGTGCACTTTTGTACTTGAATAACTCTGTGTGTAGACACGATAGAAACAATCTGTAAGTGGAATATGAAAGCAAATTTAATAGATTTTTAACACTGTAAACATATCTAGAGTTCTACCATCGGCTTTCAATCAGATTTTCCAACTCGTTGAAAACATTCCCCAATTGCTGTTGAGTGACCTCGCGAATTGCATTCTCAGTTCTGGTCCTTAAGCACCCTGGCTTCGATGTGTAAACTACCTAATGGCGACAGGCCAAGTGAACGAGGTGGCAAAGCAATTGCTCCACCTCTGCCGATCTACTTCTAACACACTTCTGCACACCAGACCAGGTTCGCCCCTGGAGAGGTGCGGGGCCCGGAGCAAATCGGCTTGTGCGGGGCCTTGTTGACATTTACCACCAAATTTAACTTCGGCTTTCCTTGCAGTGATATCGAAGCAGGAGGCCCTAGGGACCCAAACGTCAATTTTTGGGAGTCTCTTTCATTTTGCCATTTTGTTAAATATTTATTTATCACCCCAGAAATATGTGCAGCGATAAAACTTATTTAAATTTGCTTTTGTGTGCCATTTACAGAATGCACATTATTCTGAGGGAACTTCTCCGTTTAATATATCTATTGCTTTCCGAAATCGCGGCTGACGACGGAAATCATCGTAATGTTTATCTTTTTCTTGACGTTTTTCGAATCCATTGTTTGTTTTTATGGTGGTGGTAGTTCACAACTACACGTTCCGTGCTTTTAACCAAATGCCTATATTTTAGTGTTACATCTTGTGGGTGTAGAAGAGACGTCTTGTGTGCCAAGTATCGGGATGTCGAGTAGAGGAATAACCTGGTTATTGATTCGACAGCGTGTGATGGTACTCTGCCTGCACCGCTAGATCCAAGTGATAAACGTAGAAATAAGCTCATAAAGAGTTTCCGAAAAGTTTAGAACGTTACGGAGGGTCGGTGAAACATGAAGAAAACGTTTTTTTTAATCATGAATCTGTTTGCCGAAGAAGTGTTAATGATTTACGTAAAAGTCGACGACTAGCTACTTTTTGTTCGAGGCTGTGTTTTTTTTCTTTAAGCCAGCGGATGAGATGAGGTAGTATTTCCCCGTCGAATCAATCTTAGTCAAACACTTAGACCTAAAGACGGTTGCTTGGCGACCGAAATGCGTATAGGCCTTAAACTGAGTCGACATCGTAGGTCCACCGAACAACTTTTTCATCGACATCTGTGGTCACTTTCATCGTCGTTGTTGGACTTTAGCCTCGTTGTCGTCGTTAGCACCACTTCGTTTGTGACCATTTGTCGGCGGAGAAATCTCCACATCACCTCATCTGCTGGATTAAAAAAACGTAGGCTCTAGCATTGTTTTCAGCCAGCAAAAGCTCAACCTCTTACTCTCATTAGCTACTTTTTGCTCGGAATGTGATCTCTGGAAGTTTTGCATCGAAAAATTGATTGTTTCGAGATTCGTATTTCCTGAAAAGTTTTCAAAGATGCGGCGAAAAAATTTGGACGATATTTCTTCGTTCTCCGCGTGCCGGAGACATTCGTCCGAAACAAGTCTCAATATGGCGTTTCTTATTTTTTTTCGTCGCAATTTCGGAGGTCATAAAAATCGCCTAAGCTGTCCTCGTGTTAGATAGAACGGCAGAAGCGCGCGAAGACGTCTCGCGAACCAAAACCTATGGAAATCGCTGACGTTCGCTCTCAGAGCGACCGCTGCAACTTCATTGCTACCTAGAGACCTACTTTCGCGTCGCTTAGCGATCGGGTTTGTTGCCGAGGTGCTTCGCTCCGGGCGCGTTCGGTTGCGGTTCGATTCCAGCCGCCGAAGCGATTTTTCCCCACGTTTCGAAATTAATCCCGAGGATATTTCCTTAAACGTCGAAGTAGATTACATCCAATCTCATGCGGTAATTCTGAGCAATCATATGAATTCCCTCTCTGGAGCAGTTTTCCTCGCAATAAAGTGCGATTTCTTTCCTGGAAAACGCGAGAAATGGACCGCTGGAGGGGAGCGTGCGCAATTTCGGCGCTACGTTGGCCAAAAGGGTGGAGAGAAGTTTCGAGAAACTTTTAACGAGATTTAACGGCTTGAGGGCAACTCATCATTTTTAATACCTCTGCTTCCTTACTAGAAGATACACGTTCGCTCGCAATGTGTTAAACGAAACGACGTTCGTTTGTCGATGCAGTGTCTTTGCGGTGCACTCATGAGTTAATATTCTTCGGCCGATGTAATAGTTATCTTTTTACTCAATAGTCTGTTTTGGATGAAAATGGAGCAGCACGCCTGTTTTTATCGAATCGTGGCGACAATTTGTCATCTTGCGAACTCAATCGAGCGATAATTGGGGTATAAACGCAAGTGCCTCCCTCGAAGGACGTGATCTCTATGCCGACGTTCTCTCATTGCAAGTGTCGAAACCTATACAGGTTGCCCAGGTACGTTGCTCAGAAACGAGCTTAATTGCATTCATCCTTTTGACATAAAAGCCATTTAAAATGATTTTAGAGCAAAATATTTTCCGCGATTCATTCTTATTCGCATATGTTGTTTCGTAATTTTTTGTCGGTAGTGAAAATGCAACGAGAAATCTCTACCGGCGTAAATAAGGAATAAGATTTATTATTCATTACATTACGTTTCGAAAGTCGTCGCGGACATTGATAAATAAAACCGTTTATGGCAGCTATGCAATTTTTCCTGAAGAAATCCTCCCAAACGCTTCCGCATATTTCTGCCAAATTTGTATTCGGCCGTGGCGCAATTCGATGACTTCCCGCGGCTTCTCTATGAATCGCCTCATTGGGTGGGAAGGTTGCGGGAGGACCATGCCTTGGACCGCTAAGCTGTTCGACCCAAATATCCCGGATTTTGTAAAAGTGACGAAATTGCTCGCGACTACTGGATTTTTATAGAGCGTTTTAGCGCGATTTGCTATGACAAATACGATGAAAAAACAATGGTCTATCCGTCCGTCCGTCTGTCGAGTTAAAGCGGTGAACTGTATGTTAAGAAGGTGGATCTGTGTATGATTTTTGTGCGCTTGTAAGCATTGTTTTGTCTAGGAAGAGATTTCTCATTTCCGTGATCACTCTCTTTTAAACGATAACTTGATCGAGCAGCCGTAAATCTGCCTTCAGATCAGTTTATCTCGTTACTACGGCAACAAAATTTTATTATCTATTTTATTTTTTCGGACGAATATTTTGCCATATTATTTCTACCTTTCTGCGACGCTCTATTTATTGATTTGAGGCATAGGAGTTGTTTCCTTTTTTATTTTATCTTCGCCTTTGTCTCCACACATTATTAATATTATATTATCTCTAGATTTAAAAAGTAAAGAGTTCTGCAGATTGGGGAAAGTGCAACTCGTTTGTCTATTTTTTCCTACTCGCCCGCGACTTGTTGCACTCCTATTCTAACTATTTTTTACTTCGGAAACCTACGGATCTCGTGGGAAGCCATAAATCCTTCGTATTCACTGGTCACGCATTTTCACCCGCTCTTTTGTTTATGCTTCGCATTTTTTGCGAGATTCTCTTTTTTTCTTCGAGAAGAAGTGCGTTTTTATTTTATCCCCGCCCTGCATGGGGGCTAGACATGTCAATCAGATAGGTGGAACTCGGATTGACCCAAATTCTTCTATGCGTCATTGGACCGGATTGCCTGCGAGAAAGAGCGAGAGAAAGAGAAAGAAGGAGGGAGATAGATATGCACCAGTAATTTAACTTGGAAGGCGTGGTGTCGAGAGGGAGAGAGAGAGAAAGGAAGAGAGAGAAAGGGAGAGAGAGAGAAAGGGAGAGAGAGGGAGAACACTTTCTCAGCCGGGAGTCATAACGCGGGCGACAAACTGCGTCACTTCCCGTGAGCCGCCAATCGAGATTATGGCGATTAGGGCAGCCGAGCTTCGCAATCGTTATGATTCGCGCGCGCGTTTGCATGTGTGATCCCGTGAGCCGCCAATCGAGATTATGGCGATTAGGGCAGCCGAGCTTCGCAATCGTTATGATTCGCGCGCGCGTTTGCATGTGTGAAAAGAGTCCCACCTCCGAGGTGATTGATGGAGATCAATGAAAGTGTCGGGAGCAATTTGATCACAGTTTTAACTTTTGCTTCGGCGTTAAAGGCTTGAGTTTGTGTATGCTTCAGGAATTCCACGGACTGGCCTTTTATTTGGATATGCTGCCTCCGTTTCCAATAACCTTGACTGCATTTAGTCCGCCTTGTGAAAATTATCATTCACATTTCATATGAAATAAAACTTGTTTTACGCAGTGTAGAACTGTGCATTCTAAATAAATGAAATATAGTTTTTAAATCAAATCTGAAATGGATCGTTAGTATTTTGTAGTGCATATATTTTCTGGGATGTTTAAGATAACGACTTCATATAAATTATAATTGAAGTTTTTTAATCGTGGTGGAAGTCTATTAGTTTATGAAATTTTGAATATGATATATGGTATACATATTTTTATTATAGTGGCGCGACATATAAAGGTAAAATAGGGACGAAGAAATAAACATGTAAGGAGAGAACTGATTTCTAGCCTACTTTCCAGGACGGAAATAGGCTTACGGTTTTGTCGTTGTGCGTGTCTGTCTGTCTGTCCTTCCCCCCTATTAACTTTTGAACCAATAGACCGATTTTCATGAAACTTGGTGGAAATCTCTTGCTGCATGGGCCGAGTTCCCGAGGACAGTTTTTGTTGCGAAGATTGAATTTCCGGGTTCGATTTCAGGAACTATCCTTCCCATTTGATTTACACGGGAAATCTGAAATCCATCGCGCAGGGTAATTTTCTCTTGCACATTAAAATATCTTAGAATTGTAATATAGGAAAGGGTTTTATACTTTTCTCTGAGAAAAGGAAGGAAGATTCTAATTTTTATTGTAGAATTTTGCTTATCGATTGTATTTCTTAGAATTTTGCATAAATACTGCTGTTTTTGCAGTTTTTATCACTCAGTACGAGTGTGTTGCCATAGCAACAACTATTGTTGGACTCGGATTTGGTATTGTCTAATAGGTAGTACATGCGTTATTTTTGTCGCACAAATATGAGTGATCAATTTAATATTCCATTCGAATGTATTTGTAGTATTTTATAACGCTAAATTATGAAATTTATCAACGCAATGACTTTAAAGCTATTAAAGCCAATATATAAGTATTAAAGAAATGATTAAATGGAAAGTAGGCATCATAAGTTCTGTTTGGAGCATCTTGTTATATTGTAGCAACGTAAACTAAACGAAAATTTACCGTTGTAACGGATTCGTATATATAGTTAAGTAGATGTTTTTCAAGTCTTTGTAAAAGGTAAACGGACGGGCCTCAAAATCAACAGAGTTTACGGCTGCCACCAGCCGAGATTGTCCTGAAAATTTGATTCCTATAACGACGTAGAAGTTGTTTACCGGAAACGAAAGTGTAACAGACGGACAGAAAAAACGATTGCATTTAATTTTTAAAAACACCAAAACGGAATAACTTAATTAATACAGATTAAGAGAGGTTTTCGTGTAATAGCGAGGCCAACAATATTAAGCTACGATTTTCAAGGTACCGGAATATACTTTGTGCATGGTGTATTTTATAAGGGTTATACAGTCTGCACTCTCAGTTCTGGCAGAGCGTGGTGTACCAGAGCATTTTGCATCCACCACAGTGCCATCCTCACGGAATCTGGGCACGTATCCTCTTATGACATACTTTGATGGGGCTTTATGAGCTTGAAATATTTTTCTGAAGTCTCTTTGAGCAGCAATTGTGGAGGATCCATTATAAAAATACAGTTCCTCTATAGCAGAGCGTTCTTGAACTGTCCATTTTACCTTGTCTTCAAACTTGGGGGTTTACACTATTACGTGAAACAAAAACCACGATGATGTCCATTATAATTCCAAATATATTAAAAAAATAAAATGGGTTTACTACTTTTGCTCCTGTATGTTATTTTTTATTTATGAAGCTTTGCTGTGTTTTGCATTCATTGCATTCGTTTTTGGAGTTTTAATTTTCGCATATGAATGATGCGGACGAATTTGTTGTTCGAAAATCCCATTTCCCATCCCATTTCATGGGGACTCATTAAAATGAGCGGTGATCTCTGGGGGACATTGCCTAATATGTTCACTTAACTCTTAAATGTTCTCTCCGCTTTAAATGCAATTACGGTCGCGTTTCTTCGTCTCATGTTCCACTTCTGCGTAACAGTTTTGAGGTGGTTTCACAACGATTTCGAGCAAAAAAAAGAACGGTGGGTTATCGAATCAATTTCCCAATGCACTCGGGACTTGGCCTTATACATAAAAAAAGAGAATCCCCCCCTCTTGCACCGTCTTATCCATTTGTCGCTGTCCGACTGGAACACTTGCAGAAATCGTTCGAGAGAGATTTATGGTCCATCTCTCGACCGAGAAAGCTCGTTCGGTTTGCCTCGCGGGCGCACACTCGGCACGCGTGCCAGCGTGTCTGCCGCGAACTGGATTCCTCGATCCGAACTCTGAGAGAGATCTGGTCCGTAGATTGGCTTGTCTCCGGGGAAATCCCTTGAACTTAAAAAAAAGAGGAGAAAAATGTAGTGGCGAGAGGGGTTTTTCCAATTTAGCGGGTCGGATTCTACGCGCAAAGCACTTCACCTCCCCTTGCGCTTCCCCCTTTTCCATTCGTCGCACACTTGGAGGAAATGGGACTGGACATATTTGGGGGAAACCGCCCGCGCCGTGCGCCCGCAGGGGGAGACCCCGATACCAGCGAGCAGGCGCGCGCGCGCGTGTGGGTCTCCAAGGACTGAGGGACACGAGGCGAAAAGCGAAAGGTGAACACTCTCACTGTCCCCCTTCGGTCCCCGGGAATCAAATCCCGTCCGCTTGCGTCGCCTTCCCGTGCAAGTGGGTCCGTAGGTACAACACCGAGCAATGCGTCTCGGGAGGATGTGGAACGCGAGCTTGTCAGAATTCGATAACGATGGCAGCTCACTTAACTGGAAAAGCGATATATAGGGGAGTGATGGGAGGAGAAGTTGATTTTTGACACAAAAAATCGTCTCTGCTTGGGAATTGCTCGGCTATAATCCATAACACTGGAGATGAGATGCATTTAAATTCAATCAGCAACTTCGAATTGTCCAGCTCATTTTTTGCATGTAGTATCTACCCTTCGGAAAATTTTATCAACTACCTGGTACCAACTGATATATGAGATATCCAGGATAATACCAAGATTTTACTGGTGCCATTTTCACGATATTTCTGGTACTATTTTGTGTATTGGTACCACGCTGTTAATACCAATGTCGAATTTCGAGAATTGATTTAAGGAATGTTTAGAAAGTCTTTCG
The DNA here is from genome assembly GCA_028673005.1 of Tanypteryx hageni. NCBI lineage: Eukaryota > Metazoa > Arthropoda > Insecta > Odonata > Petaluridae > Tanypteryx > Tanypteryx hageni. Next base: position 21,498,579 of record CM054114.1, read on the forward strand.
CATTGAGTAAGCTAGAAGATTCGTGATCAAACTCAAGGGATGGTCGCTTTAAGAGGTTTTATCCATATGGTGCCTTGCAAGAGCCGGTTTACACGGTGCGGATGTTAGCAGTGGAGATGGACTGCTGCTTGAAGGTGTTGAGGTTACGCAGATCTTAAATGGGATTTGATTCGGTTTCGGAAAAACATATTTTCTTTTTAGAATTCGCCCACTGAAAGATGTTTGACAGTATATCCGTTTCTCTTTTCTCCAAGAGATTGTGAAATCGAGCGAAATTTCGGTAACCATTGAGATATGAAACTTATTTTTGAGGTCGCTAGGTTAAGGTGAAGGGATGGTGTATTGGTACTCTCTGATAAATGGCATTTTTTGGAATTTGTCGACGTGTAGCGCGATATTCAACTTTTGGGCCTTGCATTTAAAAGGATACTTGAGGGCCCGGAGTGGCCTTCTAGATTTAATTTGTCTCCGAAACTAACATTAAGGGTCGAAGATGAGTGCTTTGCAGACTTGACGTGGCGAATTTCCCGGGAATAAGGGTGGCGATTTCTCGAATATACCACGGCATACTCGGTGGACACTTTTCATATTTGCCCTAGTTCATACCAACTTTTCATTAATTAAGAATTAATAGACTACGACGTATATGACGATGGATTGGATCTCTCAATGGTACTTTGTGATAATTAAGCCATTCTGGAAAGTAGGCTAAAATGATATAAGCTGTTCTTTTATCGTTTGATCGCGACATAAGTATCAATACAAACTTAAAGCGATGCGAAGTTATACGTTTGCTCAGGATATGATAAATTGGCATACGATTGAACAATTCAGCATTTTTTGTTCGCGTATCTCTTTGAGCATTTTTTCAATTGTCTCGTGTCCCTTTGTACATTTCAAAGTGATAATGAAATGGAAAACACTTGTAATAAGATAGATAACTCTACTTTATAACGTTAAAATTCACGATTTTAAAAGGTATTTTTAGCCTACTTTACAAAATGGAAATAGGCTTATAGTTTTGTCGTTGTGTCTGTCTGTCTGTCTGTCTGTGCCTGTCTGTGTCTGTCTGTGTCTGTCTGTGTCTGTCTGTGTCTATCTGTCTGTCCGTCTGTGTCTGTCTATCTGTCCGTCCCCCCTATTAACTTTTGAACCCAGGACCGATTTTCATGAAACTTGGTGGAAATATCTTGCTACTGAGGCCGAACTCCCGAGGATAGTTTTTGTTTCGACGATTGAAATTCCGGGTTCGATTCCAGGAACTATCCTTCCCATTTGAGCTATATAGGAAATATGAAATCCATCGTGCAGGGTAATTTTCTCTTGCACATTAAAATATCTTCGAATTTTAATATCAGAGCGGGATTTGTACCATTCTCTGAGAAAAGGAATGAAGGTTCTAATTTTTATCGTATAATTTTGCTTATCAATTGTATTTCTTATAATATCGCGTAAATACCGACTATTTTGCAGATTTTATCACTCATTACGAGAGTGTAGCCATAGCAACAAATATTGTTGGCTTCAAATTCGGTATATTCTAATACGTACACGCGTTATTTTTGCCGCACAAATATGCGTGATCAATTTAATATTTCGTTCGAATGTATTTGTAGTATTTTATAAGGCTAAATTATAGAATTTGGGAACACAAAGAGCTACATATCCGCGAAGACGTTAAATCTATTAAAGTCAATATAAGTATTAAATAAATAATTAAATGGAAAGTAGTCATCATAAGTTCTGTTTGGATCATCTTGTTCTGTTTCATAACGTCATTCTTAGTAGCAACCTTACATTCCGATGCCATGTATGAAAGACGAAATAAGAAAAAAATTAATAATATTTTTACTTTCGCGTACATCTTCAATACTCTTGACATACGTCTTAAGGATACGATTATCCCCGGTTAAAAACCCCCGGATTAGACGCTTTGCGTGATGGAAAGCAGTCAAATAGTTACGTGTCTAATTATGTAGTTAGTTTCTCCTGTTCAGCTGCAATGTGTTACTTATGTGATGCACGAGGCTCTCCTGTCTTCGCCATTTGCTAGGTGCAGCTATATGAGAGGGCAGACGAGCATTCCCCCACCCCTCTATCCCCCTCTCACAAAACAAAGCAATAACTTTTTTCTCGTGCGCATTTAACGAACCTAGGAAAAGGGTTGCGTAACGAACAGGTTTATGTCTTCCTCCCAAGTTTTGAAATTTCTCGCTCAACGGGCTTTTAAAAAGTCATCATGGCATTATATTGATTTATCTTTTCAAGCTGGAGTCGCAAAATTTGCGTCGTTTGCAGTAAAAATATCGGGGCAAGTTAAATTGAAATGTTTATTTAACAGTTGCATTTGCGTGAAACAATAGCTGATTTAATTACCGATAAATTTAATTCTGTTAGTTTATCTGCTCTTTAAAATGAAGTGTTCTTATAATTGCTCATAATATACGCTCATTGTTGTAGATAAAAATAATGGTTTGTAAGCACGAAGGCATAAATCGAAAAACAAATAATTATTTTCATTATTGATTATTCTTATTGATTTGCTTTTGTGAAAATTTGAACCGAATCATTGTTTGGTTTTGGAATGTTGCAGGCTTTTAATCAAGATCGAAGCATCATCTTTAGATTAAAAATGAAAATACTGTCACGCATCACACTATGGCGGACCGTTTCGGTTCCCATAAAAATGGTACTGCTATTGTCGGATATACCTGTATGTTGTATATTTTCCCATTCATTACGGAATACATTTAAATAATGAATTCAAGTTACCTTTTTTCCATTATAAGATGCAGAAAAATTTACATATTTTTTATTTGCAATTTTTTAGCCTGACTGTATGACTTATTGCTTTTCTTCAATTTAAGCTATTTCCTAAGTTTAAAGCGTTCCTAATTATGCACGAGGGAAAAATTGTTAAGGTTAAAAACCCTCTATGCTTGGGATTAAATAATCAATTAATTAACTGCCTCAAAATAATAAAATATCAAAACATTTCTGTTTTTGCTGTCATAATTTTGTTTATGTCACAAAGAGCGCTACGGAAGAATCGGCCCTTAGGCACTTTTTGATTAAAATGGCGAAAAGGAAGCGAGGGCAGTTGGATCACATAAGATTTAAACGATACACTCTGATCGTAAGTTTGGATACGTTTATTATTCATTTAACGACAGCTGTTGTGGATTTCGGTTTCCGGGATGGAAAATCGCCCCTTCCGTCCGTTAGATCTTAAAACCTAGAACGTTCTCGATCTCTGTGGCTGCACGCACCTTTGGGTCAGTCCTCCTCGCCATTGTCCCGACTTACAATTCCAACTGCTTTCCATTCCGCTAGGATCCACTATTCTATTTTTTTGGATTTCCCACCGAACAAAAATGCTCTCGCCAGTCCTTTGTTTTCCGTCGCAGTGGGAGATACGTTGTTGACCCCTTAAAGCTTTTCTAGGAGGAAGATATTTGGGAAACTATCTTTTGTTTTTTCCGGAGCGCCGTTTTAATCTGCCGCCGGCCGTACCTTGTAATTTCGCGTCGGAATGGCGCGGCGACGGAGTGACTGATTCAGGTTTTTGGCACAATTTTTCTATTTTTCGTATGGAGTAAGGGCAATAATGAAATTGTTTCTGCTCTAGGCGATTGACGATGAAAATTTCATTGGAATTTATGTATTTTGTGTTCATTTAACTTTGTTATTTACATTATTGGTATTACTAAAATATCGAGATTATATTGAATATGTTTATGTTCTGAAAGGTTTGGAGGCATTAACTGCGACCCATGTGTGACTTTGCATTTGTTTTCTGATTAATGAGTATCCGATCTCACATGAAGATACATAAGTATGCGCGCCACTTTAAATTCTTAAACGTTTTCTTGACGACTAGTTAGTGAGAATATTTTGCGCCAAACCTCTTATTTTCGTCGTTTTTAAGCTGGTTTCCAATGGAAACATAGCCTTATGAAATGGTCCTGTCTATTAGTATGTGTGTGTCCCCTACTAACAACTTTTGTACCAATAGACCGATTTTCACGGAACTTGGTATGAGGCTCTTGCTGCCAGGGTCCACCTCAGGGCTATATTTTATTTGGCGAAGACTGAAGTTCGATTCTAGGAACGTTTTTTCCAATTTGTTTATATAGGAAGTCGCAAATCCATCGTGCAGAGATGTTTTCTTTATTACTTTAAAATATCTTACAATTGTGATATCGGAGCGAGGTTTATTCTGTTCTAAGGGGAATAGAATGTAGATTATAATTCTTATCGCAGAATTTTGATAATTGATCGTATTTTCTTGAATTTCTACTTAAACATAGCGTTTTTGCGTTTTAAATCGCATTTTATCGGATTGTTGCCATGGAGACGATTATTACCGAACTTGAGCATAGACGACTGAACAAATGGTTTATTTTCTTTTCCACTCGACTATCCTTCAGCAATGGACAGTTGATCCATACACATTAGCGTATAAACAGTAACATTTATTAAATTCCTTTATTTAAAGAAATACATGCGAAATAATATGTCAGAAAGAGATTTTGACATTGCTTTTAGTATTTAAACGCGATAATGCTTTATTAATTTGTTTTTCCAATTTTTCTCTATCATTGATAAACTACGAACTACAAAGTGGTATTTATGGTATGAGAATTCCTTGGAATGACATAACACATACTGAAACATTTCCTGTCAATATAAGTAACCAATTCGGGACGTCAACAAACCAGCCTTCGTTAGTCCTGGTTTGGACTTCTTGCTTCTACGTTACATCGCCGAAAACGTAAGAAAGGCTTGTAGCATTATTCACTGCCAGCATTATATGTTGAAATCGAATGTAATGATTAACACTTGTGAAACAAGCTATACGAAATACCTAGCGACATTATTATTCAAGCTGTTTTTTCCCTAAAAGCGAATATTACACAACGGATCAATTTCCTCTGCTAACTTTTAATGGATTATATATAACTTAGGTAGCGCACAAGTATTTAGTGTTCATTTTCAAATCCCTGATTCGATCTTTTTGCGTGATGTTATTCGCATACGTGAACTTTGTGCGTGCGAGTCATTGCGCATTTCCCTATTAAGTTCTAACTACCGCGTGCTCGCTTCGATAAGAAAAAGAAAGTCACGCAAACGATGCTTCGTGCATTCATACTTAATCGCAAAATAAATTTCTAAATTGAAGTTTGATGTTCTCCCTACGTAAACTTTAATCCGTAAGTCGGATATAATCTTTCATACAAATATGTATGCTCCAGCATATTCGGTTGTGTAAGCAGCACTTTAGTTTTCCGTATCTTCATAAGTGCGGGAAAATTGTTCGAAAAGAAGCGCCGCAGATTCTCGTGGAAAGCCATCTCAGATGAAAGTATTTCCGTGATCTGAGGTCGCAACTAGAAGTGAGGCTTTTCCCACACAAAAAAAGACGGTCTCCAGTCAAATAAAACCCTTCCGGGAAAGAAATCGCATGAAATGACAAGCCAGAGGAAATTGCTCTCTGGAAAAACCTCATCGTAATTACAGACGCCGTCAGCCAGTATTTACAGCGCCCTTTTCAACCGCTAGGAGGATCTCGGGAGGCTGAGTGGGTAATTTAGTGACTTGCCGTAAGCTCGAGAAAAAGACATAAGGTCCATCATTAAAAGGCAGGGGAAAAATTTGCATCGTCAGCGCCGCTGGAGGACGTGGCCGCCCTTAGAACAACTGATATACATTTATACTATTTTCGTGAAAAAAAAGAGAAATATTAATATCATTGCAGTTTTAAGACTTTTATCCATAACTTATACGATGAAACTATGAGTTATGAGAACTTCAAAAGAAAATTAATTAAAAACGAGGCAAACACAGGTGCGGCCTCCAGTATTATTTAAACCTGCAGGACTCCGGATTTTTAACATACGAAAAATTCAACATAATAGCTTTTAAACTTTTAATATAACAGGTTAAATTCGTTGAGATCATTTTTGTTTTTTATAACTGAAAAAATTGTCAGAAATTCAAAATAGATGAAAAAAATGTTTCGTTTAGGACATTCTTTGAAATTTTACCTTGATCAGATTTTTTATTAATTTATTTTGTATGCTAGTGTAATTTTCCATCAAAAATGAGGGGCATCTATGGCTCAAATATAAAGTTGGAATAAAAATAATTATGAAGTTAACCTTTACATGCAGTAAAAATAAACAATAAATATAAAATGCACATAATTTAATGTTGCAGAAAGTAATGATGGTTTGGGCATGTAAAAGTTATATGAAACAAATATTAATTAAAATTCATTTGTTAAATATAACGGTAGGCAATTTCATGCGTCCAAAACTATTTAAACTTGACTAGAGAGCCTGTTACATACTTCGCATACATAAAAGTTTTCATTTGGTTTTATATTATCGGTCGTCATTTGCTTTTATATTTTGAAATTATACTCAGCGAAACCTTTTATAGACAATTGTTTTACATTATATCAACAGTTTACTATAATTCAAAATGAAATTTAAAGAAGATGTTACAATTAATTCACAAGATTAAGGAATATAAGCATAAATTAATTAAATTATTTAATGAAATTACAAAATTAATGTATTATTAATCAAAAACTGATTTAAATGTAGAATTACCGAAATAAAATGTAATGCATATTCACAGCCATTGAAATCGTAAATTATGAATACATTCCTCGCTGAATCGCGATGCTTGAATTTAATTTTACAGACGACCTAAAATTGCGTAATTAAAAGTTAGCATAACAATTCATGTTTTAAATTACATTTTTGAAGTGTAAATCTTTTGGAATAAAGGAATAAATACACTTATAAAGGTTTTATGAGAAATGATAACTACTTGCCATTTAATAAATTAAAAAGGAACTCCTCTCAACATAGGCGATAATAATGGCGTCGGATAATTCAAATAAAAAATAAAACTAATTGATATTTCTGGTTAAAATTGGTATAATTGAAGAATAGAGGCTTTCGGCTTTTTGGCTGCGCATAAATGACTAAAATAGTCCAAACGCTGGCTGAGAAAGAATATAAGCTTCTCAAAAGGTTACAATAATCTTCCGAAATAGTTACGAAACCAAACAATCTTAATTATAAAAGGACCTATGTCTCTGTGTATCTGTTACTGTAGCAGTCATAACTCTTCAGAAAATGAACGTAGGAGCTCCAAAATTTGGCAGCAGCTTCAGGTTGATCATGAGAGTTGCAGTGCCAAAAATAATTCAAATCGGCGGAGAGGGGTCCGAGGGTCCCCATTGTTGGTCCAAATGTCGGTCTTTTAAAAAGATATCTCAGCAACCAATTGACCGATTTTTATGAATTCTCCACCAATATCAATGTTTTTATGAGACACATTCTCGAGCCTAAAACGGATAAAATCGGTCTACGGGGTCAAGGATCGTAATGCAAGGGCCGATCCAAATTTCACGATTTCGAGGGGTCCCCATGGAACGGTCGGTCCAAATTTCGGCAATGTCCGTCCGCCCGTAAGCATGTATCAGGGAAGAACTAGCTGAACCGATTTCAACCAAATTTTGTAGGTACATAGAATCTTCACATAAATACATGACCAAAATTACATATTTGGACCCGATTGACCAAGCAGGGGTGCCACAATTGCAAAATAAACTTTTCAGTGGCTGTGCTTTTGGAAGGAATTGGCGGAACCGAATTCAACCAAATTTGGTACATAGAATTTATGACCAAAATGACATATTTTGACCTGATTAACTAAGTAGGGGTGCCGCAATTGCAAAGTTAAACTTTTCGATAGTTATGAATTTGGATGGAATTGGCCGAACCGATTTCAACGAAATTTTGTATTAAGGAGTTGTGCAACATAAAATAAAAACAAAATTAAGATTTTTAGGATATATATAGAAAGCAGGGCTGCCACAATAAAATTAATAAAAATTTTCCTTTTACAAGTGTTTGTGTTGAACTGTCCGCATTGATTTTAACCAAATTATAATATTGACACACACACACGCATGCACACAGACACAAAGACACACACAGACACACACAGATACACACAGATACACCCAGACACACAGATACACACACACACACACAACCATAATAGCATATTTGGACAGGATCGACTAAACAGGGGTGCCACAATTATAAATTAAACTCTTTCAGTAACTATGGATTTGGAAAGAATTGGCTCACGGATGTCAACTAAATTATATATATATATATATATATATATATATATATATATATATATATATATATATATATATATATATATATATATATGTGTGTGTGTGTGTGTGTGTGTGTGTGTGTGTGTGTGTGTGTGTGTGTGTGTGTGTGTGTATTACAAAATACCATAATGATATCAAGATTTTTAAAGCGGAGCTTAAGAGCAGGGCTACCACAATTAATAAATAATAAAAATCGTTTGCAACTTAACAGAAAACTTTTTCCCGAGCGAAGCCGGGCGTTTCAGCTAGTACAGTAATAAAATATTGAAGATGATATGGAACATTCTATTATATGAATTTTGTATTTTTTACTTTTTAGCGCATATGAAACGTTGTTTGTTTAATATAAATTAGCAAATTTTAATTTTATCTTTTATTGAAAGATTAAAAACTCGCTCAACTTTTGCAGAAAATGTATTCAAAATCCATTAAAATTTCAGCAACTTTAATCTCTATATGCGACTTAGGAACCCTCATTAGCACAACATCAATGAACAATGGAATGTTTATTTATTTATATTAGTTACTGGCGTGTTGTTTATCACTACCAAGGTATTGTTTACAATACAAAACTGTCGAAATTTCGTGAATATGTAGACAGGTGCGATGCGTATTCATTGCATCAGTCGATCATACACGATTAAATGTAACCGGCAATAATGCAAGTCACTTTGCGACGAAAGATTTTCACGTAAACATGCGCCGGGTTTTCGCGTTGAAAAGTAATTTATGGACCGATCCGACGCCAATTCGTAAATCGACGGCAGGAAAATGAAATTTCGTTCTTTCAGGCGTTCTTTGTTTCAAGCCCGAATTCCCGCGAAGATTTTTAGTAATTTTAAAATGCAATTGAAAGGTTCAGCGCAACCATGGTCTAACCAACTTTAAAAAAAATAGAAGATAACTTACAATTAGCTTAAAGTTGACATTCTATGGTTATATAAAAGACCAGGGGTCTGTTGCAGTATTTTCTGCAAGCATCTAGAGAGCCTTGCGTTAAGTGACCCAATGCGATAGTTCCTATGAGAAAAAATTGATACAAAGAGTGTTATTAGTTTAATCATTTTTATTGCCCCTCTTAAAATAATTATGTAGCTCACACCATTCATGCTTTTTCGGGAGACGACTTCCCACTTAAAACCTGCAAGAGGAGTTTGCGCCGAGTATTCTGGTGAAAGATTTGTCGAAATCGAGCCGACCGTTCTTGATTTATTTGCGTTAATACTGGGAGGTGACGCCATTCGAGGCATAATCTGTTTTTGTCCTACACGCGTTTTATTGCAAATGCACTTGAAGCCCGAGTCTAACAATGCAAAAATCCGAGATGAACAATGCCGCTTACCCTAGCAACCTCCTTTTTGAAATGTCGAAAAAACGGAGAAAATCGAAAATAAACTTAAAATATGAGAAAACATGAATTAAACAATAGAATCGACGGCAAGAATAAGAATATTCGTTTTTTCTGCGTTAAATGATATAAATCTCGAGACGAAGTTTCGATCGTAAGATACTTTTAAATGTTAAAGAATAAAGGTCTACACATCGTATTCTAGCCGATTACGCGATAATCAAATGCAAAAACGAAAACTATCCTGGTATCGAACCCATGCCTTTCCGGGGGACGACTACCCACTTAAAACTTGTAGGAGTTCGCGCCGAATATTTGGGGGAAAGATTTGTCGAAATCGTTCCCGGTTTATTTGCGTTCATGCCGGAAGGCTTCAGAGGAAGGCAGGGACGCAGAGACACAGCGCTTATAATGTATTAAATAATATATAAAACATTCATAAATGAAAATTTTCTTTTTCACCATGAAAAACCATAGATTATCAACGGTGAGCTAAGTTATTATTTTAAAGTGAGTTAGAATCGAACCCACTTTAAAAAAAATAGAAGATAAGAATGGCTCAGCGCAGCTATGGTCTAACCGTTGGACCATTGTTGCGTTGAACCTTTCATTTGATAAATATGATACACTCATCCCCGTGTTAATCAAATGGAGAAAATAAACGATACCGTAATCGAACCCATGAATTCAATGTAGATTGTGTTCACCTTAAAATTTTTAAATTGGCATTGCCAAGTAATCCCTGCAAGTTTGATCGAAAAGGGAATAGAATTTTTTTTGTTATAAGCAATTTTCTTATTCTCCCATTTTGCTCTTTACAGAGTTACATATGTTTACAAACAAATCTCATTATTTATATGAATTTTAATATTTTTCATCTAAGTGTCGTCGTCATATATAAATTTAATACTTTTCAAAATCGATAAGAAAATCATTTCCTAAGGATGAGTCAATTTTAGAAAAATCTGTTGTGGCCACCACACGACTTTCTCCATACCTGTGATATTTCTAAAAATTCCAAATAAGTCAAATGATAATGAATATTTTAAGGAACTGCGAGAAAAATTTGAAGACATTGCAAAGAACAGAAATAGACATACCGTAGCCTTTTCATATTGGATATAGCCAAGAATCTCCAGCAATTTAGAAAATAAAAAGGAGCGTTACTATGACGTAACTAAGCGTCAATTCTTAACAATAGTCGCCGGTAGGTGGTAGCAACTAAAAAATTAGTTTTAAAAATATATCTTCAACAATGCATTATATGGGAAAATATTTCAAACAAAGGTAGTAGAAAATTAAATTTCCTACAACTTTTATTCCAGTACATTTTTAAATATATCAAGTATTAAAGCAAATATTTCAAAAAACGGATGGGACAAGAGTAAACACCCACTTCCGGTTGACCGATTTTTACAAAAACTAATCAGTTCTTGTGACTGCCATAAAAATGTTAAATATAAAATTTCGCATTGACCTGATAAATAGTTTTTGAATTGGAGCACCCACAAAAAAACACACAGATATCATCGAGGAACTGGTCAAAACGCGTTCAGGGGACCTCAAAACCAGTGTTGCCGTTTTAGCGCTTTTTTTGTCTAGCTCCTTTTTTGACGCTTAGCGCCGTGGTGATAATTTAGCGCTTTTTTAATTTTATCACCAAATTTGATGCCTTTTTTATCATGTAATTTATTGATCGTTTTAAACTATCTTCGGCGAGCAGAAGAAAAATGAATTCAAAATATAACAGATTGCATTGATCTACAGTCTGAGAACGTCGAGGGTGGCTGACCAGCATAACCGAGGCATATTTTTAAAAATGGAATGGGGTAGCGGCAAAACCAGGACAAACGAAAAATTCCCTCGGTACACCCCTTGCGTAGGTTTTCCATGCTGTTAGACACTCAATATGGAAATTGCCCTGAAGGTTACCGATTAAATAAGAAAATGTACATTGAAATTCTGCGACCTTCAATGGGATTTTAGGATTTTGTGCGATGTGACCCTTTAATGGTTCCCTGCCCTAAAATGCGGGTCCAGTTGCTCGGCCGCAGAAAGAATTTCGCGACAAGGCGAGAGGCCTTCTTCCGTGGTGACTTGACTGAATTAAGTGAATGTAATGCAGACACAATATGCGTGGCTTTAAAAAATCTGTAGAAACTTTTCTCGGGTACACAACCGGGTCAAAGTTTGATCTAGGATCAACGTTTCGACGGCTGACTCCGCCATCTTCATCAGGATGAAGATGGCAGAGTCAGCCGTCGAAACGTTGATCCTAGATCAAACTTTGACCCGGTTGTGTACCCGAGAAAAGTTTCTACAAGCAATCCACCGGGAAAGCACCAGATCCTATTTAAAAAATCTCTAAGATATTATGGATTAGATTTACAGAGACTTGTCGCTCTTGAGACAAATAATTCATCTGTAATGACTGGTATTAATAATGGATTGTATGCAAAGAGATTCCCCATTTGCTTTTGATTAACTTTGTGTGCCACTCACTATAGCTTGCAACTTCGCATGCCGCCCGTGAATGTCTACCACGAAACCTAGGATTTCTTATTAATGAAACATACATTTGGTTCACTCATTCAATTATTCGACAGGCTAGATATAGGAAACTTTATTATAAAATTAACAATGGAATGGCTTCTTTGAAGTTAGTTAAGTCAGACAAGTTGTGTTTCCTGCTATAAATATAAGAAATGAAATGTTTTGAAATTTCTTGGTCAATGTACATCAGTAGCAAAGAATTTCAGTCAAACAGTGCTGCCCCTATATTTACAATTAATTGTTAACCACATAACTTTATTATAATTTTATTGCCTTTAGGTTTCTTATCCATGCCTTCATTAAACAATAATTTATACCACTAAAATTATGAGTTTTTTAGATGTCGTTTCGTATTCCTTTGTCTTCGGCGCCGGATGGTCGCCCTGCTCTCGCCCTTCCATGCATCAATGCTTGTGTATTTTGTATGTTCAGAGAAATGTAAAAAACAAAAATATGATTTTTGGATTGAATAGATGCGTATATCCGATAATATACGGTAGAGAATTTTAGATTCGTTCTCTTAAACTTATTTCGTTTAAAATCCTGATTGCCTGAGATGATTGTAAGTAATTTTAAAAAGAAAATTTAAAATGCAAATGAAAACTGCTGAGCACTATTTTCAGCTAGTTTTGTGTCCACTGTAAGAGTGTAGAATATTTACTTATGCACATAGCATAAATTAGGAAAAATACATATATAAACAGAGGAATTTTTCTATCTATCGCTTTTTTGGCGCTATTTACTATACTTTTAGCTCCTATCTAGCGCCTTTTTAGGTTGGATATAGCGCTATTTACAAATCTGCGATGGCAACACTGCTCAAAACGTGTATTTCCGTTGAAATCTTGAAATCGATTTTTTTCACGAAAACAATACTTTCTCCTATACTACGTATGGAGAAATTAAAAAGAGACTTAATATTTACTATTCATTTGCGCCCTGGAACCAAGGCTTCATTAATCGCTAAAAGTATTTCGATTTAATTCGCGAAACCCACTTTGATGTAGGTGGCCATCAATTAAAACGTTCGCGTAAAACCAGTGATTCTGCCGTTCTAAATCCATTTTCAGTAGTTAATGCTAAACTGCACGGGCCGCTTCACTGAGAAGCCGCGATCGCAACTTTAGTGGATATTTAGATCACTCATTTCGTCTTAATGCAGTGTTCAACGGGAGGTATAAAAATCTTGCGAAATCGCAATTCGGCAATCACGTCCGCCGTTCGAGGTAACGAATCGCGCATTTGTAAGATGAAAACGGGCTCCCTATGCCCTCTTCTTTTATCGCGCGCATGCCTCCTCACCCATATTCGGCCATTTTAATCGCCCTCGTAGAAGATTTTAAACCGGGAACTCATCCGGGCGCTTTACTTCAAAGTAGCCGATAGGTCGCACTAATTTGCCCCGCAATGAACTGCCGCATTTCGTCGCTGCTTCCCTTTTTCCTTTCACCGGCGGAGAAACAGAAGCCATTATCTCGTTTACGGCGAGCAATAGAAAAAAAAGAAAGCCCTCCTGGGGTCAACGCCCTTGCAGTATTCCCCTCGATCTTCATTTTTTTTCTTCTCTTCATCTCGCAGGTTGCCGGACTGCGTGCCGATGGACTCGGCGCTCCTCTCCCGCCTGCCGTACAGGGTCTTGCGCTTCATCGAATCCACCCCTCCTCCTCCTCTTCAGTCCTCCCATCCATCCACCAAGCCCCCCACCACCACCCCCCAGCCACCGCCGCGCCCCTCCGCCCTCCGCAACGCGGCCTTCCTCTTCGCCATCCAGCACGGGGCTCGGTTCGTCTTCGACGCCTACCCTCCGAGCGCCGATTCAAAGTCACTGACCTCTTGGGCCAAAGAGATCTTCTCCTCCATGGTGCTGGGGACTAGCGTGGGGCTGGTGCTGGACGGACACTCCTACTCCTTCCCCACTTCGGTGCCCGGGGCCCCGACGCCGAGGGTTCTCAACCCGTACGCCCACTTCGGGCGGCCGGACCTCTGGGCCAAAGGGTACGGGGTCCACGATGCCGACGAGCACCACCAGCAGCACCTGCGCTACAGGGTGTGCGAGATCAAGCAGCCCTCGGTGGAGATGGTGAGTTGCGGCCGCCATGTGTGTCCCTCTCTCTGTGTCCCTCCCTGAGCTGCGGTCGTGATAGGGTGTAGGGTTCCCGGCGATATTTATTCCCCGGGAAACGGGAATTAGATTTTGAAATATCCCGGGAATAACAATGATTTAGCATTTTTAATATTTAAGACATCGTTTTCATTTAAACATGATATTTATTATTGATACGACGTAATTCCTTAAGCCTTTAATGAATCCCAATGACTGAAAACTGTGTGCCATCCTGGGGGCTTTCTTGTACAGCATGGGTGTGCCACATTCTGGCCCTACTATAATCCATAAGTCTGTACAAAATAGAATTTTCAATACATTTATAGTTAGGCCGCCACAATTCTCGGCCGCCTTGTTTTTTTGAACACCTGGTAGGCGCGGGTCTGCTCCTCGCTGTAACGAATCTGCTTAAAACAGTGTCACACAAAAAGAGGTATGACTGTGCCCCAGAATAAATTTGGTGTTTAAAGGTTGACCTTCCTAATCGTTAGACCTGAAATATGCAGTCGTGGAATTCTATCCCTCAAGTGGCTTGGACATATTGTTTGCATCCATGATTTTCTTAAGATGGTTATATTCATGGCATTAGGTATTGTTTATGAACTGTGATGGAACATGCACAGAGGGGGAGGAGGGTGAAAAGACAGTTTTCTTATGTGAGGGAGGGGGGGAGTGCAGCTTTGCAATGTTTGGAAACCACGTCCCTAAGCTATGTCAAGTTTTAGAGGCATCATGTAATGAAAGATAATCTTTTGATTCTCAAAGAAGAGGCATTTACAATGAAAATATAAATTAAGTATGCTTGCAAGAACTTTATTTACACTTTAAAAGTTGTCAAATTCCTTATAATGCATTTTTAAGTAAGGTAAAACCATTTCATAAAATGATCTAATTTTTTATAAATAATGTGAACAGTGTTTTAAATAGAAAAAGCTTAACATTTTAATGAGTTAATAAACTTATTTTTTGAAGGATTGTCTTAAAGAAATATTCAAATAATATGATTGATTAATTAACAATTCAACTTACAATTAGCCTCAAGAAGAGTGACATTATCTGATTTTTTAAAATTACTTTTCTATAGAATATGGAGTAAGATATATAAAACTGATGGTAATAATTAAAGAATCAAATATTCCTATTTCTGAAGGGACAATTGGAGAGATTTATTATCATTGAATGTTGGGAGCTGACAGCTGATGTTATTTATGAGCTACCAACATAAATAATCATTAAAAAATATGAAATATTTAAAAACTTTTATTTGTCATAAGCTTAATGAGATATAAGGAGTTGAGCTCAACTTTGCGGTAAGTGACAATGATATTTAGAAGAAAGGAACAACTATGAAACTTACACACAAATTTATTTCCCAACCTTTTTCACTAAATAAGCATAATAATTATTGTATATTTCTATGCTTAGAATAATGTTTATCTGCTCCTATACTTAAGTTATAATTATAACATCTAGTCATTTAAACATCAATTAATGGGTATATAATCACTCTATATTTACACATTTAGCAGCATATTTTAATTTCTGTAAGGTCTTAATGTATGTACCGTATTTACTCGGATCCAAGATGAAGTTTTATCCAAATTTCAGCTTGTGAAAATCGGGAGTCATCTTAAATTCGAGTATGAAGTCATATACCATCAATACGTCATGGTCAATTAATTGCGCATCAATTCCCCTCGCTTCAATTTGTGGCCCACCAATTCATCGTCATCATCAGTTCGTCTTAGATTTGGGGTTGTCTTGGATTTGGGTAAATACGGTAATAACAAATTATTATATTTTAGCACAGCAAAAATGTTCGTAATAGTATTTTTCTCATCAATTATTTATGACAACTTAAAATGGTTACAAGGATTTAAGTACCACTGCAATTCATTACTTATCATCGAACTTATTATTATACTTTTATCTGATACATTTACTGTTATCATTCCATTTGGGAATGATAGGTTTAATTAAGTGACACTTGAGCTATTCATAAATATTTGATCATCGGTGCATAGCTTAGACTTAGTTTTCAGAAATCAGCAATGAAATCATTCTTTTATCTGCATTTTTTGTAAAGTTGCTGCTGATTTCGAATATATAAATGATCCACACTATCCAATTCAGTCAGATAATATCTTTACTACTATCTTAGTCAACCAATTTCTTATATGAACAGAAATAATTTATTGTGAAAAAGCTATTTTCTGAAATTGCAATTTTTGCTGTATTTTTCCAGGATTGGATGTAATCCATTTGGACTTAACATTGTAAATTAAGTGCTCTAATACTCGTTGCCTTTCATGTTACCTGAGCTGCTGGTGGGTAAACTGAATACATTGGGCAATATCCTTTCTAATCTCTTGCTTGGATTGAGGATGACAGTCGTTTCACTCAAAGGAAAAGTCATTGGAGTTTGCCAGTGTTATTTATTATTTATTTACTTTATATTTTAAAAAATCTTGCATTTCAGTACATGATAAATTATATACAATTTCAAATGTATTAATGTTAAAATGTTGCAATATAATATGGATTTCTACAGCAGTTTCCTATGATATACACATATCCTAAATAAGTGAAGTTTTCATGTAAGTTAACTTTTATTCCAATGTAATGGAAGTAAATGCATGAGTAAAATTTATTTGGACTAAATAAATGTAAGAAAGAAAATAGTATTTTTGTTGCCATATTTTTTTCGTAAAATATATTCTTATTTATCATTGATGAGTGGCAAATTGTTACACATTGAGAATTATGAAAAGTGCATTTCTCAATCAGTGTTAAGCTTTGGATATGCCACCTTATATTGTCAATATTTTATTTCAGTTTGCCTCTTCATTTTGAAATAAATCGTTTCTGTAGATAATTTTTTATGATGACAATGTAACATAATTAATAGGAATTCATTCATTACTGTATGTATGCTATTTTTAATTTTCTTTGTTTTCAAGTTCTTGGATGTATGGGATGGTGGACCAGCTGACCTAATAGCGCCACCTGTGACTGTGCCAAGCAGCGTCCTTGCGCCATACGGATCCCGTAATGTTTTGTACACTAGAGATGCCTTCTGGGGCCTAGCCCTTTTTCCTGGAACTGAGAAAAATTCATCATCATCACCACCTAAACTTTCTCCTAATCTTGCAAGAGCACTCTGGAATCATGCTCTCCTTGGAGCAACGTTGGATGCTGGAGGGGTTAGGTTCAGCCTTATACCTGGGACACAAGGCATCAATTCAAATAACAGCAACTCACTCATAAGGTAATTATACATCTGGGATAAATGTATTTCTATAAAAACTAGTCATTAAAATTATTTAGTTGAAGAAAGGATTCTTACTTAGTTTTTGTAATAAAGAAAACATATATTTCCTTCCTTAAATATTTTAAATGGAATAATAAAAAACTGTATTAGTGATTGCAATTTTGAAAAAATATGTACATATAATGTTCTCTATTTAAATCTTTAAGTGATTTTTTCTGTATCTTAAAAATGTTCATGAGATTCATCTCTATATTAAAGATAAGTATGTGATTTTGTTCTGATATTTAGCCTACTTTCCAGAATGGAAATAGGCTTATAGTTTTTTCATTGTCTGTCTGTCTGTCCTTCTATTAACTTTTGAACCAATAGACCGATTTTTGTGACAATTGGTAGAAATCTCTTGCTACTGAGGCCGAGCTCCCGAGGATAGTTTTTGTTGCAAAAATTGAACGTCCCAGGTTCGATTCCAGGAACTATCCTTCCCATTTGATTTATATGGGAAATGTTAAATCTATCATGTGGGGTAATTTTCTCTTGCACATTAAGATATCTTAGAATTGCAATATCAGAACAGTATTTGTACTATTCTTTGAAGAAAAGAATTTTTATTGTAGAATTTTTATTATTGATCATATTTCTTCGAATTTTGCATAAATACTGGTGTTTTTTTGCAGTTTTTATCACTCATTATGAGAGTGTTGCCATTGCAATGACTATTGTTGGACTTGAATTTGGTATAGTCTAGTATATACATGCATTATTTTTGCCACACAAATACATGTGATCTATTTTGTTTTCTGTTCTAGTGAATTTGTAATATTTTATAACACTCAATTTTTAAAATTTATGAACACAAAGAGCAACATATCCATGGTGATTTTAAAGCTATTAAGGCCAATATAAGTATTAAATAAATAATTATGCAGAACGTAGTCATCATAAGTTCCCTTTGGATCATCTTGTTTTACCATTGGAAGGAATAAGCAGGCATTAAGTGACAAGAATTTATTAATTTATAATTGTTTTGTTTGTTCTTTTTATTTCAGTCGACTCTCAACAGAGGAAGATCATTTTATTCCAGCTGACATGAGGGCTTATGTTTCAACATTTACATCTCGAGTCCTCCGCTGGCGCTGCAGATCCACAACATTGTTGCCATGTGTCTCTCAGCTAGTCTCAGACTTCCTTGCCACATCACTGCTTACTCCAGAGGATGCTGAATTCATGGAGGCTTGGGTGACTGACCTCCGGCGAGTTCGTTATCTACCACCCCCGACCCTTCCATGGTCACCGAGGCCTCCACCTCGTCCTTCAGGCCCCTGCATTCACCCGCCCCATCACCACCACAGGCAGTTACATGACCCACCCCTCCCCCACCCCACTACCCTTACCTTCCATCCAATCCACCTGCAGACGCCTGCTACAACTTTGCCTTCTTCAGTGAAAATGCTCATTGCAAGGTTCCACCGTGATGCTACACTGCTTGACTGGTCCTTGGGAAGTGAAAGGACCAAAGAGGAAGTTGCTCTTGTTGAGGAGACTTTGACTGAAGATAGACTTCTCTCTGAAGAACAGTCAAAGAGCGAAGGGACTACTCAAAGCAAAGACAGAGAAGACAACCTGAGTCGGAAGGCAGTGGAATCAGTTTCAAAAGAGGAAGAAGAAGAAGAAGAAGAGGAGGAGGAGTCACCAGAGGATGCGACCGATCATCCATTAAGCCAAGAGGCTGCATCCACTAGGACTTTCCTCGGAGATGTTGCTGATCACCTCTGCCCAGGCTTTGCACCCCTTGCATCACCTCTTCTCTGGCACAGACCTTCCTCACTCAGTTTGGAAGATGTACTCCTGGTTGTGTGGTTCCCTCGTCCACCTCGTTACGACTTGCTCCCTGCACTTGAGTTGCTGCGCTCCAGGCACTTCCCCAATGCTCTCTTCTGCGGCCCTCCTCACAGAGCTCTCCCATCCATGCTGTCCAGGTTTGATGGTCATACCAGTCCATCCTTTCTTACAGCCACGTCTCGTTCTGACTGCCTTCTGACAGCTCTTGAAATGGGATATAGGGTGGGAGAGGAAGGCAGTTTGCTGCTCGTGGAAGAATCTGCCCTACCAATACCATGGAGCCTGTCCAAGAGGAACAGGTCGCTCATTTGGTTTCATACTGAGAAGAAGGAAGAAGTGGTCAGGGAGAAGAGAAGCACCAGAGACATAGATGGGAAAGGATGGGAAGGATATGGAGGGGAATTTGGACAAGCGGGTCGGAGGCCATTATTCCGTGTGCCAGAGGAATCTGTCATTATGGCTGCAGAAGGCCTTGCTTCTGCTCTGAGGTTCATGGCACGGCTGATGGGTGTGCGACCTAATCCTCACCTACACCCTCACCACCATCCAATGGAAGATATTGAACATGAAGAATCATCATGGGGCAGAATGCCTGGAAATGAGAGTCATCCTTCTAATGTCACAGAAGACACCTCATTGACTAATGCAACTCTCCAAGAAACACCACAGGTAGAGAATGCCACTTTGAGTGAAACTCTAATTGTGGTGGAGGAAAAAACTAATGACACTGGTGAAGTTGCTGCAGTTGTTGAAGAAGTTTTGATAAAAGAAGTAGACGAAACAAAGAGTCCAGTTGTGGAACATGTAGACACTCCATCAGTAGAGTATAGTGAACCTGTTGTGGTAGAGTATAGTGAGCCCCCAGTGCCTGACAATCGTAAAATTGCAGAGGAAGAGAAAATTGAATCTCCTAAAATAGAAAATAATGATGCTCCAAGCATTGATCGAAGTGATACTCATGTAGAAGAAAATACCAAGGCTTCAATTGAAAAACAAATTGATACTCTCGCAGAAAAACATATTGATGCTTCTGTTGAGAAACACATCGATGCTTTGGCTGAAAAACATATTGATGCTCCAGATGAGAAATATCTTGATATATCACTCAAAGAACTTATTGACACATTAACTGAAGAACAAATTGGGATGCAAAGTGAAAGCAATGTTGATAATCCAGGTACTGATAATCCGGACGAAGAAGATGTTGCTAATTTAGGCAAAGATGATCTGGATACTTTAGACAAAGAACACGATGACATTCCAGACAAATATCATGGAGACAAAAGCCACATTGGCACTACAGATAAGAATCATGCTGACAAATTAGATAAAGATCACATTGAAGCTCCAGACAAACCTGTTGAAACTTCAGATAAAGATCATGTTGAAGCTCCAGACAAACATGTTGAAACTCCAGATAAAGGTCATGATAAAAATCCAGATGAAGGTCATGTTGAAATTCCTGATAGAGATAATTTTGGCAGTTCTGACAAAAGTCATGCTGACATCCCAGAAAAAGACCACATTCACTCACCAGTTATTGAACATGTTGACACACCAGCAATTGAATACAGTGAGCCTCCAGAAGTAGAACATTTTGGTAATCTTGAAATTGGCACATTTACCATGAATGACACACAAGTACTAGACCAAGAAAATTCTAGCATCACTGAGAAGGCTGCAATGGAGAATAAACTGGATGCAGCTGAAATAGTCACAGTCATGAGTGATATACCATATATTAAACATGAAGAAAATATTACAACAGAGTGGCCACCTGTCATAAATGTGACAGCTATACCATGGAACGACAATGACACTAAATTTGATCTTCCTCTCAATAATTCCTCATCTGATTGGGTCACCAGTGCAGAAGCAGAGGAAATTTTGTCATCAATCACAATGATTGAGAATGCTCCTGAAAATAACACTGAAGAACCTAGCAGCCATGATGAAGTTGTGACAGAATACTTTGTCAAAGAGAAAGTGAATCTCACTTATCCATTGGAAGAAACGAAAAATTCTTCTCTCCAGCAAACATTTGAGATCAAATCTTCGGAGCTGTATGAAGACAAAAAAGATGAAGATGAACCAGTTGGCGATGGTGAACAGAGTCTGCTGGAACAAGATACTCACTTGTCATACAAGGACATTGAAGACACTCCTCAGTTTGTGGGTCTTCCTGCATCTACTGCCAAATCTCACTCTAAGTCAATAGAAGCGTCCCTCAGTGAATCAGATCCAATTGAGGGTGAACGCAGAAAAAGAGACACGAGCTATTCTGATGGCAGGGCAAATTATTCAATGGATGGTTTCAAGGAGCAGTTCATGAAGACAAGAGAGTCTCAAGAGGATGGAAATGATGGCCTTGCAATCAGTGTACGCCTCAGTAGGTCTTTGCAAGAGATTGAAGAGTTATTCAAGGAGTTGGCAAGCAGATTCCCAGAGGATGCAGAGGCAGTGCTGGGAGAGGAAGGTAATCCTGAGGTGGTATCTTACCCTGCACCACATTATGGACTGGATCACACTGATTTCCGTCACCTTCACTGCGACTATGGAGACATGGAGGATGGAGAAGAAGATGGAGATTGGGGAGAACCCGACAGTTTACACTTTGAGCCATGTATGGTTTTGAGGAGGTTCTTCCTTCGTCTGTACTACTTACATCAATCAGAGGGCTCATTGCTACATTTGCTTAGCCTTGCAACAACAAGAGGTTCAGCTCCGATATTCCACCTTCCAATGAGGTTGCAGAGGGAACTTCACCTCACAGCATCATTGCTTCTATCACAGGGATTTCCCGAGGAGGCTGTTCTTCCACTTTTAGTTTATGGTTTAGCTGGTGAAAAAGGGTGGGTGAACCTGAAAAAGAGTACTTTTGGAGACTCGGATGTGGCATTTCCAGTATTTGATGACAGCTGTGACTTTATACATCCCACAAATCTGAGAATAGTCCCTGAAGAGCCACGTTTGAGGTCGGTGTTCTGTTTGAAGTTCCTCCTAAGAGTATTAGATGGTTGAAGTTAATTAGGTTGAAATGCTGTGTTTAAATTAAGAAATTTTTCTTTAGATAAGGTCAAAAGAACTAAGGCTGAATAATTTTTCTACTTGAAATGATTGATCGTCAACTTTTGGAAGAAGTGCCCATGTTTGACTCCCAACAGTTGATCAAATGTGATTTCGGCTGTGCCCAATAGTTTGCATATCTAAATCTGATGGTTGCCAGTAAAGAAACTGCTTATAGCTATGGTTAAGCAGGTTGTTAAATTGATTAAGTTTAATTTCTAAGTACACATGTTTAAATCTAAAGTTCACTTGTCATTTGTTCAATCACTTTCTTTCAGCTGAAATACATATGGAATTTGTCGTATGTTTTTCCTTACATAATTATCCATAGGAGTGTTATGTATTTATTTAATTCAATTGCATTGGTTGATAACGTTTGTTAATGGTAGGAGTAACGTTATGTCCGAGGTGTTTTTGGAGGGTACCCGAGTCCTAACTAGGGAATTTCAGATGGAGTTTTCACAGTATGTTTGTATACGGGTCAGTTTGTGAGAGATTGCTTCACAGCATCTGATGTAATTAACTCTATCCTTTAGTCTAAATAGACTAAATTCTCTACTTTTGCTATTTTTTGGCAATGCTAATTAAGGGGAAAGAGATTGATTGTATCACAAATTAATCAAATATTTTTGATATTTGCAAATTTTCTTTATAGAAATCTTATCTATAATTTAAGATAGTGCTTGAAGTAATATTTACATGGTACCTGTGTGTCAACAGAGATTACTGTGAGTTAGAATTGAAAACTGCATTCCAATAGGAACAACAAATCACATGTAGTGGCTGCAGGTTGGCTTGGAACTGCATTGCAATAAGAGGAGGTGAACATTGAAGTCTAAATGATCATCATGAATGAGTATCATCTTGATAAAAAAGGCTGTGATATGATGAAGAAAGTTTTTTAAAATAATTTCTGAAATGTATTAGTTTAACAATTAAATTTTTTCAAAAAAATAACTTTCTTATTCTGTTATTATTATTTATTTTTAATTCCATAAAAAATGTATAAACAGTGCATGTAACAATTGTCAGGAGCCATCATAAAAAGACATTCACAACACATAATAGAAAAGTTTCATATCAAACAAAACAAAATTTACAAAATAAGTACCGTATTTTCTGGTCTATAACGCACACCTTATAGATAACGCGCAAGTGATTTTCTTCAAACCTGGTACAAATGTATAGATAACGCGCAGTAAAAAAAAATCGATTTGAAACAAGCGCTTCCTGAAAAAAATGAATCAAAATTTGCTGTGGCTTTCCGTTATTCAGTTGTTCTCACTGTACACCACATGGTATTATGGAGTCTTGAATTAGCTTGGCGTCGGTATTGAAAAAGTTTTTAATTTACCATGGAAAACGAAAATATGCGAAAGCGAAAATCATACACTTTGCAGTTTAAATTAGAAGTCGTAAAATTCGCTATGGAAAAAGGAAATCGTGAGGCTGGAAGAAAGTTTAACGTAGGGGAATCAAGTGTACGAGAACGGCGTAAAGGCGAATTGGTGCTGAAAAAGTTGCATTGGAAAAAACGAGCAATGCGTTTTAGAAAATGCTTTTGGCCAGAACTCAAGGAAGAATTGTATGAGTGGGTGATACGAGAAAGGGCAAAAGGCATTAGGATTTCAACAACAAGGGTCTTATTGCAAGTGAAATGCATTGCTCAAGAGATGGACATCGTGGGCTTCAAAGCGTATCCTTCCTGGGGATTCCGTTTCATGAGGAGGAACAATTTATTTTATTTTCCGTTGTATAATGCGCATGATGTTTTTTCCCGATTTTTATATTTTTTGTATAGATAATGCGTGCGTTATAGACCAGAAAATACGGTAGTTATGCATGCTAAAAATTCTTCCTGTTACAGCTAATGTGTAAAAAACACTATATGTCTGATATAATATCACACAGTGCATGTAACAATCATCAGAAGCAGTCATAAAAAACATACACCACATATATTTAGTAGGAAGAATACATATCAAAATTACATTCTCGAAATGCAGCAATATTTAAATATAAAACAAGTAATTAAACATTTTAGAATTTCTTTCTGTTAAATGTTTTTGGAATAGCTTACATCAATAAATTCCTCAATTGAGTAAAAGGCATCTTTCAGTAGGAATTTAAAAATTTTATTCTTAAAACCTTTTTCTGATCTGCTAGTTTTACAGTATAATTTTAGTCTATGTTGGATTGGACTTAAGTTTTAAGTACCATGAAAAGTGAAACCTTTAAACTTCATTATTTCTGCTGATTCATCTAAAAATATTATTATGTCCAGGGTTTCCATGGGGAACTATCTCCATCAGAAATAAATGGAAAATTTCAATCAGCAGACACAAATGCAAGAATGTTATTGCAGGATAGGATGAGGTGAGGAAGTATTTTAAGGAGGAGGTGATCATAACCTGAACCAACTCTTTGCATAGAGGGCAACATTTCAAATTTTTTCTGAGCATTGGACCAGTAAGCATATTTTAGAAAGGTAAGTCAGAATTCTCCCAATATTGTCTAATAAGAAAAAATTTTAGTGTTAAGAGCAATTAAAAATCACTGTCTTATGACACTAAGAATTACGACTTGAGAGATTTAATATTTTTGTAAACAAACAAGTTTATTTAGCTAGGATATAATTTTTGTTTTTTAGAATTAATGCTTTCAATTTGGGTTTATTTGTGAATACTGATTTTATCTGTACAAATTATGGAAGGGTGGAAGGACGGAATAAAAATTTTGATTAGTCGTATTCTGGCCCATGAGACATGTTGGACAAGACTTACCTAAACCGTTTTTCCTTAAGTGGATAATCTGTAATTTAACCTTAAGATATTTTATTATGCACATGCAATACTGTCCAAGGATGAAGCAAGCAGAGTGGTAATGGTTAATATAACAAGAGTGGAAAGGTGCACACATCATGTGTGCATATATGTAAGGCAGAGGCATTCTTTATGATTTATGCAATCATGCCAATAAAGATAAATATTAACAGCTTAGTATAATGTCTAAGAACTGAAATGCCAATAGTGATACAAAGGAAATGTTGAATTTTTTATTCACTGACTAATTCGTAATCTATTGTAATTAATGAAACTATTGACAAATATTTAAAACTTACCTCACTCGAATAGTAGTAATATAATCTTTATGTTCATGTTCATTCTTTCATCATAAAATACCCATTTCTTTTCACTTACAAATACTGTGTATACATAAAGGAAATATGTATTTACGTTCATTTCTTCGTAGTCGATTATCCAATTCCCTTCATTTTCCAAATATTGCCTGCGCACGAAAGAAAATTAAACTAATTAGGTATTTACAGCAGATATTGTTTACATCAGTTGTCAGGAAGATTGTTTTTGTTGACAGCAATTAAAAAACACGGGAAAATTTTTCCAAGTCCAAAGTCCCAAGTAAATTACGACATTCTCATTTGATTTTATTGAAATTGGCTATTCCTATGATAACAATGTATTGAACAAAACATATGCTGTTTGAATAGTTCTACAAAATAGTTTCAAGACTTTTTTGTTATAAGTGATATTACACGAGATATAAAGAAAAGTTCATTTTTTGCCACCAGTAAAGTGGCACTCCCGATAAAGTCATGTAAAGTATTTATGTTATCTTTTAGTTTTTTCCCCCCTATGTTCTAAATACTAAATTTCATCAACATCTGTATCTGTATGATGCTAAGCAAGCAATGTAGTACCTAGAGCAAGGGTGGGGAACCGGCGGCCTTCAGGCCGCATGCAGCCTTTTGTGATACTCATTGCGGCCTTTTGCATACTTGTCTAAACATACTCAAACTCGTATATGATTTTAGCATGAAAGTTACAGAAAGAACAAACAAAAGATATGTATTTTGCATCAACAGAATCTTTGCGCCAAATCTTGTTTTAAATGACACATTACGTATAGTTATTGGTATTGTGAACTACATTCAAGCAAATGCTTCATGGCATCGCCAGTGCTTCAATATGATGATGAAACATTTAGTGTAGATCTTCCAAACCATTAAGTGAGCTGGTTGTCACAAGGTCAAGTACTAGAAAATCTTTTAGCTTTGCGAAAACAAGTCATGAACTTTTTCAAAGAGCAGAATGAACCTTGTGAAATTTTGAAAAAAGATTTCTGCAGAAATGTTGCATTTTTGTGTGATTTAATGTAAAAAAAAATCATTTGCATACTTCTCTACAAGGTAAAACTAAATCCATATATGAAATGCTGCAGCATATTCAGACATTTCAGAAGTGGATTTTTTTTAAAATTGGCCTTATCAGATCAGTTGTTTTAACCGAACATTTTCCTGAACTGGCAAAGGTAATTGATAAACAAGATATGAATAAAAACTTGCAAAATTGAAATATGAATGAATATATAGGTGTTTTAGACTCCTTGATTGAAGAATACAATAACAGATTTAAAGATTTTGAGAAACATGATGCCACACTGAGGTTAGCTTTTCAGCCACATCTGGTTGATGTCTCGTATGCACCTGAAGATTTGCAGACGGAGTTGATTGTGCTCTCAGAAGATAACATTCTGAAGCCTCTACTTGACAGTAAAAAGGATCCCATTGAAATATGGAAGAATGCAGTTAAATACCCACAATGCGTCAATATGCTCGTCGTTTACCCCTTTGTTTTGGCACAACCTATTGTTGTGAATCAATATTTTCACATATGGCTCAAATCAAGATGTGTCTGAGATCACAGATGACAAAAAATCACCTGGAAGACCAAATAACAAGTTCTTAGCTCACAACAAACATTCACAAAAAAGTCATTTAATTGTATTTGCATTCTTATTTTGATGAATGTGATTGAATGCAACATCTTATTTACATGTCCTTAATTTGTTTTAACTTCTTTAAAGTTTATTTATTGATATACTAGCAAATATGAAAAATTTTAATTTTTTGCATTAGATTAAAAAATTATGTGTTAAAGCCTTCAAAATTTTAAAAATATTAGTAAATATGAAGAATTGAAATCTGTATTAGTTAAATAAAAAAGCCATCAAATTGTGTTTGCCTCTTTATTTTTTCAATTTTGATAAATGTGAATGTATGCAACGTGCATCGCAATGTTCAGCCTGATGAGGTCTCCGTTAAGCAACATTTGGCCTTCCAATGAAAAAAGGTTCCCCATCCCTGACCTAGAGTAATTGGCACCGATGGCAAGATTTGCAAGTGTGCCTTATCCTTTGAGCATTTAGGTTAATGTTCTTACTTTTATTAACAACTTTTCATGCCGAATATCTTTTAAAATGAGTGTGAAATATTACCTCAACCATAAGTTATTTATGTTTAATCCAAATTCTTAAATGTAAAAGAGTTTGTAACATTTAATGAGGCAAATGTATTATTTTGTCATTACTGCTATTGTTCCCTTAAAATATATCCATCATACTTTTCAAGAAAGATTTTATGTGAAGAGAATTTACTAATTAAAGCTGTCTTTTTATTAAAAACTGTTAAGTCTTTCTGAAGTAAATGTAGTACTTTCATTACTGCAAAGTTGATAACTTTATAAAGTTGGTTAAAAATATCAAAAGCAGACATGATATTTAATTTTCATTTGTTATCCATTTGAAATATTTTAATTCAGGGGTTTGATTTTTCACCAAGAAATTGGGTTACTTTTATTATTTATGCATATAAATTAAATACATATTAGATAATTATGCAGGTACATTTCATTGCCAAGAAAATTATCAGTCATATTGTATAATGATTTGAAACAACAATAGGAAATCTACATTTTGCTCTTACCTATTACATGCATTGTAATGTATAGATTAAAAGATTTATTTGGACAGAGGAGATCACCAAAAAAGTCTGCGATATCAGATAATTACAACATTGTTTTAAGAGTTAAAAATTGGAGTATGCCTTGCTAGATACCTCCCATGCAATTCTTATGGGGATAAATGGAGTAGTGTTGGGAAAAAGACTTTAAAAATTAAGTCTTTTTAATTGCCCATTGAAATTGATTCAGACGAAGGTTCCATCTTCTTGTTAGTGTATAAAAGACAATGGTAGCTTAAAAAATAGCAGAGTTAAATACTGTGCACACAAAAACAATACTCTTATTTGATAGAGGCACTATTTGGTTAGTTTCCTTATGCAGTCATGAACATCATTGGTAATTATATATTCCAGCTACTTTTTAGCTACCAAGAAGATGAAATCTAGCTCCCAAATGCTAAAAAAAAGTGGTGACACTGGTCGAATTTGTGTAGTTATTTTTACCATAAATCTTTTTTAATTTCCTTGAAATCAATTTAAATGCTTTCTATTATATTTTAGTAGATATTTTCTTGCACAGGTCATCTTATTTTCAAATATTTTGACTAAAATATATAATTCTTCATGTTTTTTATATCTGTTTCTATGAAAATGGCCGGTGTTAGTATGGCAATATTTTTAAGGTTATGGATGAAATAGATTTATGGTAAGAAATAAGTATCTTTCTATTCAGGAACATTGGTCAAGTGATCCATTGCTTCAAACCCCTGATTTTCAACTTATGATGTCTAGAGGTAGATATCTTGTTTTTCCTAAATAAAAACTACAACAAATTAAAGTGCAGTAATTAATAAATGGGTGAGTGAAGTTAAAACCCTAAAGTTGTACATAACAGAGAGCAACTTAAATACAAGTATAAGCACATAAATATAAGTAAACACTATGAATGAAAGTAGGAGCTGGTGAGCCAGAACTAGCCCAGCACTGGGGTGGACTGCAGGTCACATAACATCGTAGCAGTAAAAGGGTTAATAAACCTTCATAACATTAAAGAAAAAACTGCATATATACAATTGTATATTCAAGTATGTTGAAAATTTGCTGGAATTAAATTAAATTGATCAAATATGTATTTAATTTATATGCATAAATAATAAAAGTAACCCAATTTCTTGGTGAAAAATAAAACCCCTGAATTAAAATACTTCAAATGGATAACAAATGAAAATTAAATATTAATCATATCTGCTTTTGATATTTTTAACCAACTTTATAAAGTTATCAACTTTGCAGTAGTGTAAGTACTACATTTACCTCAGAAAGACTTAACAGTTTTTAATAAAAAGACAGCTTTAATTATTAAATTCTCTTCACATAAAATTTTTCTTGAAAAGTATGATAGATACATTTTAAGGGAACAATAGCAGTAATGACAATAATACATTTGCCTCATTAAATGTTACCAACTCTTTTACATTTTAGAATTTGGGTTAAACATAAATAACTTATGGTTGAGGTAATATTTCACACTCATTTTAAAAGATATTCGGTATGAAAAGTTGTTAATAAAAGTAAAACAAAATATGAACATTAACCTAAATGGAAGTGTGGTGTAGGAGGTTTGCAATGACCAACTGCACTTGTTGTTTTAATAATGGCTGTATTTGCTACTTAAACTACACAATACATATGCCCGAGATATGTGACTGCATTCCCAGATGGTCATGTTGCTACTGCTACATGGTGCCTTTCAGTCTCCACATGCAACTTCAAAATTGCAGGGACCCTTTGGCTGCTTTGATGTATCCTGGCAACCATAGCTTTCCACCTGTATAGCTATGGAAGCATACAGGATCTCCTTCTGCAAAGAATCTAAATTTATTTATTGGCATATTAACAGCATTTACAACTTTCTCCTCCCTCTCAGAAGATTTTGGCCATGCTGCTGGATGTAGTTTATCTAGCATTGTTTGTATGTGCCAGCCCATTAACATCTATGCAGGGCTCCTACCAGTGGAAGTGCTAGGAGTGGTTCTCAAAGTAAGCAAAACATTTGCTAACTGCAGCTTCCATTCTGCTGGTTGTAGCTTTTTTAGACAGCTTTTTAAGGTCTACACCACCCTTTCCACTTTTCCATTTGATGCAGGATGATGAAGTGCAGATTTAAGCTGGGTAATGCAATTCTTTCTGACAAAACTAAGAAACTCATCTGACCTGAAGGCTGGCCCATTGTCAGGTACCAGCTGGTCAGGAATGCCATGTGTGGCAAACCATCTCCTGAGGCAACTGATGGTGATTAAGGAGCTCATGGATCCTTTCATCTCCTTGTCTTCTATCCATTTTTAATATGCATCCACCAGTACTAGGAATGTATGGCCATGGGTTGGCCCTGCAAAATCAAGGTGAAGGCATGACCATGGCTTTCCTGGAGCACTTCCAAGGGATGGCAGGTGCTCTCCTTGCATTTGGTTGCATCTCACAGCACCTAGGACATGACAACACCAACTCCTCAGTGTCCTTATCGAGGCTGGGCCACCAGACATAACTCCTTGCCAATGCCTTATTGCGGATGACTCCCTTATGTAAAAGTTGCATCACATTCCTTTTCAGCCTCTCTGGGATTATGACCCTGTTACCATGGAGGATGCATCCTTTATGCACAGTGAAAGTGCCTGCTGGCTCTCTGAAGAAAAGTTCTCAGCCTCTCTCTGGGATTATGACCCTGTTACCCTGGAGAATGCATCCCTTATGCACAGTGAAAGTACCTGCTGGCTCTCTGAAGAAAAGTTTTGCCTCCTTGGATCTGGAGGGAAAACTCCACCCTCGAAGTACCCCCTCTCATACCTCTGCCAAAAGTTTGTCCTCACTGGTGGCTTCTGCTACATCCCCAGCTGTCAGTGTTGAATCCATAGGAGCTTCTTCTAGGACCATCACACCTGCTGGCTCAGGGAAATTTATCTCTCCTTGCTGTCTATTAGAAGGTGACTGAAAAAATCTGCATTTGCATGCAGCTTCCCAGTATTTAACCTATGAACTTCTCCCATTTCTGCTGGGAGTTCTGTCCAGACATGAGATTTTGAGATTCTTTGATGAAAACTGCACTGTGTTCAGTATATTGAATAGACTTCCAACATCAACTGTGTCTGTTGCATTATTCATGACCAGACTCAACACATGGGCATAACATCAAATATGAATTTGGGCAGGTGCAACGGAAGACAAATGAGCAAAAACATCATTGTTTGCACCTTGCAGCACCATCTGTTGTATTTATGATTAGATTTTCAAAGTTTATTCCAATATCTTGCAAGTTTTTAGAAAGAATCTCCTTCAGAGCTTCACTTGTTGTCAAAGTGCACTGAGTTACAGCAATCAAGCACTCTTGAGCGACTTGTTCAGGTATCACATATGAAAGTACTATACTCATGGGCATCTGCAGGGGAGGGGGGCAGTTGCCCCTCTCTGGATCAGGCTTGTGTCAAGGGCCTGTTTCAAGGGACATTGATGTCTGGTTAGGTCAGAGGATTAATGCGGTCATTTTTCTGAGGCCATACAAGCAGTTGGGGCCCCCCTGCAATATTCTTGAAACAAACCACTAAAATGTTAAGCCTGCCAAACCTGACTGTGGGAGCTTGCCTATCTCCTTGCCCCCCCCCCCTCTAGAAAGCCCATGGGAGCTTGCCTATCCCCTTGCCCCCCACTCTAGAAAGGCCATGGAAGCTTGCCTATCCTCATGCCTCCCCCCCCCTGAAAAAGTTCCAGCAGACTCCTATGACTATACTCATGTGATCTGGAACAATCTTGTGTTGTGTCTATTTTGCAAACTTCTTTGATAATATTTTTATTAAATTTTAAATGATTTAAATTAAATGATTAATGGTTACTTTTGATAAAAGTGTTATTTTTATTGTTTCTTCTTGGATAAATAATTTATATCTTAAATATATTTCCACAACATACAATCAAATTCTGATAACGAGAGAATTATTTCCGAAAATTATTTCTAAATTCTTCTGTAACAGCTGCTTTGCACTATTGTTATGTTTTCCTCTATAGTTTAGACCACATTTATCAATCAATTTGATCACTTTATTAATAACAATTTGTCTATGGTTGTCATGCATGGATTTTTGCTGTTGGAAAAGAAGTGAATGAATACTGCAATTATAATCATGAATCATGTGAGCATCAGCACATCATCTAGACTGACTGTAGCCTTCATGTTCTGATATTGTCATACATATTTTTAGGATTAAACTGTGTATAGCCAGAATATGATATCTCTGACCATTGGAGGTCCTATGTGCAAGACAAACAATGCAGAAAAGAGCATTTTGTTCACAGCCATTTTTGTTTTTAACCATCCTTTCGTTGAAATATATTTTTGAAATTTAAAAAAAGCAATTTTTTGGCTGAATGGAATGGTAAATAAAAAAGTGTTGAAAATCTATTGCTTTAGATTTTTTAAAGAAATTTAATTTCAGAATTTTTGCACTACTTTGTTGTACTTGTACAATGTTCCTTTTCTTCACATTATATTGGCATATGTATTTCTTGCGAAGCACTGGTGGTGTAGTGGTTAGCTTGTTGGCTTCCTACTTCAAAATTCCATGGTTAAAACCCCGCAAATGGAGGTTTTATATATATTTTTAAAAAACTATCAACAGTGCCTGGCAGTAGGCAGCAGTACTGTCAGTATGGTATAGAGCCGAAAACAAATGATGTTGGCTAGGTCTATATCCAATACAGCTGTAGCCATGATCAGGATGATTTGAACAGCTATAGTACTGTGATGTGAAAAGCAAGAGGGAAACTACCACATTACAATCCCTAGTAATGATTATATGGTTGGACAGTATGAGTTCTCTCAAGGTAAAACTAGCTGGAGGTAAAATATTCCCCCAATCGGATCTCTGAGTGGAGACTGCCTTGAGGAAAACATTTGTCAAAAGTAATTTACGAATAGGCACTTGGAACATAAGAACTATGAGAAAGGTAAGAGAGCTAGAGAACTTGAAAGAAGAAATAAGAAGAAATAGAGTTGACATCATAGGACTGAGCAAAACTAGATGGGAAGGAGAAGGACAGTTCAACTCAGAAAAGTT
This sequence comes from Tanypteryx hageni, assembly GCA_028673005.1. NCBI lineage: Eukaryota > Metazoa > Arthropoda > Insecta > Odonata > Petaluridae > Tanypteryx > Tanypteryx hageni. The sequence goes on from CM054114.1 coordinate 21,531,835, forward strand.
CACAGTAGTTTACTCTGGAGGAAGCAGTGGGGAAAGGAGAGTAGCTCTGGTATTTAGGAAAGATATGATGAAAAACATGAGAGGTATATAGGCCAACGTCTGCTCATGAAGATGAAGAAATCGGGAAGATTTGAGCAAATTAATGACATTTATGAAGAAGATGGAAGAGGAAAGGTAAACTGCATAATAATGGGAGATTGGAACAGCATAGTCGGAGAAGGACAGGAAGAAAATGTTGTCTGGCAATACAGACTTGGAAGTTAAAATGTACAGCTGACCCAAACTTCACCTACTTCTACTATTCCAAAACTGATAGAACCATTAGTTGTTAAATCAGTTTTTCCTTTGCTCAAGAACATTATTTTTTTGGAACAACATAGCTTCATCCCTGACAGATCCACTGCTACAAATCTCTTTGCTTACCAGAGCCATATCCAACCGGGTCAAAGTTTGATCTAGGATCAACGTTTCGACGGCTGACTCTGCCATCTTCATCAGGATGAAGATGGCAGAGTCAGCCGTCGAAATGTTGATCCTAGATCAAACTTTGACCCGGTTGTGTACCCGAGAAAAGTTTCTACAAGCAATCCACCGGGAAAGCACCAGATCCTACTTCAGCGCCATATCCTTAGTGCTTTTGATTCTACAGCATTTGTTCAAAATATTTTTAAGTGATATCTTAAAAACTATATTTTTTAGCTGCCACAATCACACCACCTACCAGCGACAATTGTTAACAATTGATGCTAGTTACATCTTAGTAACACTCCTTTTAATTTTATTAATTATTGGAGATTCCTGGCTATATCCAGTATCAGAAGGCTGCAAGGCAGGGGAGATATGTAATCGTTATGTTTAGTCCTAAATCACATTCTAGTAGATTAGAGGAAAATAAAATATTTCGTTTTTCTTTTTTCATTATACGTATTCATAAAACTATTTTATCGATTTACGTATTTTTGATTTTGGGTTGAGCCATTTAGTTTAATTGCCATACCTAATTGCGTTATATATTCCTAACAGAGGTCTTTCTTTTTCCATTATAAATTATTATTATCATAAAAACTGTGATTTATTTCTTTAGTAAAGTGAGGAATACGACCGTGTTTAGTTTTTCCCAAATTTACGTATATAAAATGTAATTTTGAACATAAATATTCTTTTAACAGATAATTCTACAGATTTTTCTTTCCGATTCTACAGATATTTTAAGTTTTGGAAAGGCAACACTGTTACAATATCCAAATTACCTATTCAGATCTGAAAACAATTGTAAAACAGAACAAGCAACTGAATGATAAAAACAATTGTATCATTAAAAAGACGAAATGCTCCTTCATAACCAGTTTTTAATTATTTGCTGAATTTCGAAAGACAAATAATGTATACAGCTTATTCATTATAGTTAAAAGCTACAAAATCCTTAATTCTATTTAAATCTCAGTGTAAAACAGTTAAAGCAGATATCAACATTCAAGAAATAGTAAAATTGAATAAAAGACAGGGTATTGGATCTTTTATTTATTTATTTATTTTTTCAAGTTGACGGCATTTCACTATCTTTCAGTCACATTAAATATTATCCACCTCTCTGGCCAGGTAAGCTAAATTATGGAGGCATTCCTGAACCGCAGGTGGCTATAACATATGTAATGACTGCACTGTTTGCTACCAAAAACACAATTTAAAGTTTTTGACACAAAGATATGAGTAAATTAAGCGAAACATGTTCAAGCATAGCAGCACCACTAATACTTGGGCTGCTTGGAGATTCTTTGAAATCATATTTAGAGCAGGTTTTCAAAAGTCGGCTTGCAATTGTCCTGGATATTCACTTGAAAGGCAATGTGTTGGCTTCTGTGGTCTTAGCATTACAGATTCAGTTATGAGAATGGCATTCTCTGGAGTTCAAGCATCCCTGTACATCCTGAATGTTTAATATTTCAGCGATGGATTAGCCCTTTACCCTTCTATTTGACCAGAATTCATCATAATATCTTAGTTGTTGCTCCTCAGCAATGACATTTTTGTTATAAAATTAATTGAGACATTGTGATACTGCAATAAAAGATTAATTATTGTAATAATTTATTTATTCACATGCAAAATCCCATAACAAATTATTATAAACATTCAAAAAAATAGTAGTAAAGTACTTGAAATATGATTCTCTTAAGAGAACACAGAGGGCATGAATCCTGCAAAAGTAGGATATTTTCCAAGGGCATCCTGCCTCCTGTTTGTATGATTTGAGGAGCTCGCACCGGGATTCCCTTTTTCCTTGTGTGTGTGTTTGGTATGGAAGGAGAAATGGGTATAATAATCCGAGAAGAGGTTGATTAGCCAAAAATACACACACACACACATTTCATTCATATAATTAAGAAAACTCACATCCACTACTTGACTATTTGATAGCATCATTTTTCTGTAATTATCACATCTGCTGTGGAAATTAAGGAACATTACACATTCAAATTGTTCTACTGTAAAAAATTATGAATAATGAAGGCTTGTAAATAACTATGGCATTCACTTTTACAGTTAAGTTAAATCCCTTTAATATCTTGTCTTTTGATGGCATCCTGAGTAAACTGTGGTTACCGAAATGAATGGACCAGAGAAGTTATAAAATTCCTTCCCAACAGAAAAGAAACCCATTACTTTGTAGTATATTTTTGCCCATCCATTCACAACTAAACATAATGAATGAGCTGTACTGGGAATAAAAATGCTCTGGGGTTTATTTTTCGTATCCTGATTTACTCGTCTACATGTTTGATTCATTATTATCGTAGCCTTGGTATCTCATATCTTTCATTGATAATTTTACCTTATTCAGCTCCTTAAATAAAGAATCTGTTAAAAAAGCAGCCCCGCTGTCCATGAAGGCCACTGGTTATCTGCTGGAGGGCAGGACACGGGGCAGTCGCGACCAGCGTTGCCAACTTTCATTCAAGCACTGTCATTGGAGAAAGTAAAAATTATCTACTGGAATTTTTATGCTACAGAGATTATTCAAAATTGTCAATATTGAAACATTAAAAATGTTATGTTATACAAAGTTTCATTCTTATTTGTCCTATGGAATAATCTTTTGGGGTCATGATAGATATGCCAATAAATTCTTCTTCCTTAAAAAGGCAGGCTATTAAAGCTCTCCTGGTAAACCATTGTATATTTCTTTAGCCATACTAACAATTCCCAATATATATATGTGTGTGTGTGTTCAATTGCTCTATGTTTGTAAAACAAAATCCTGCATTGTACCAATCTAATCAGAAGCTTTATAGTTATAATACAAGACAAAGATGATGTTCATCTCAAGGAATATTGCCTATCAACAATGGCACCTCAGTGGCTTATAACAAGTAACCATGTAATGTTTAATGTTCTTCAAATACTCCTATCATTAGAAAAACATTCAATTGTTTATTATTAAATAATGATTTTTATAGTATTCAATAATTACTAGGTTCATGAATTGTATTTATCCTGTAGTGATGTACTATTGCTGTTATGAGCTGCTCTATGCCTAATTGAGACCTACAGAGTCAAGAAAATTATTATTATTATTAGGTACTTAGTAAATGAAAATTCTAAAATTTTAAATAAAAAAATAATCACATTGTTTCATAATAGTTAACTTAGGTTATAAAAATAAATGTGTTATTATCATGCCATTATTATAAAATTAAATCTATATCTTCATATAGAGGTTGTTCAGGTTCTATGTGAGCCTTACTTTGAGTTGTAGTTCGTTTAACCAAGAAAGTCAAAATTTCCGTTTGTATTGAGGTTTAGCCATCTATGGGTGAATATTAATGGAGTAATTACACACTCTCATTGTGATACAGGGTAATACAGCAATACAAAATTTACACTACTGATATTAAAATGGTTTGATATTTATCTTAATTTAGTATGTATGTAAGTAGAATAGAGTTTCACTTAGATATTTGGCCATGGGTAATGTATATAATATTAAAATGTCATGATTGATATTAAAACACTTTGTAAATTACCTTAATTTGGTATTTATATAGAATGGAATGTTATAAAAAACACCGGCGCTATTAAAATTAAATTTACTATGGCCAGCGTTACATCAGCTGTGGCAGACAGTCGTTCTTGGAAGGTTATCTGGTGCAACATAACTATAGGTGGGCCCTATGAAAGGGAGAGCCATTTGGCCTGAGCCTCAAGCTCAATGGGGCCTCAAATTTTGGCAGTAGTTCAGACACGGATTTATGCACAGGTGCAATCTGGGGGCCTCGTCAAAAAGAGGGCCTCGCCAAATGTTGATTTTAGCCTGTTTCTCTTCCTTTCCGAAAAGCTGAAGTGACATCGCACGTAACTTACAATTTGATTTTTTAATCGATAATTAATAAATTTGCAGAAACAAAAACAAGAAAAGCATTTCATAAATAAAAAATCATTCAAATATTTTATTAGCTTTTAGGTAAATTTCTTTATTCATATTTTTATACATAAGGTACACACAAGCTGTAATGCAAGAAAAATCTCTTTTACGAGTTAACACAATGGGAGCGCCGGCATAAGCGGTGGACGAGCCAGCTATTTTAGTATATCCTTTAAAGGACTGAATTTAAATGACCTGGTAAATCCTCCTGGCCGGATTTTTTCGGCATTTAATCTTACGTTAGGACATGACTACGTGTTATCCTTCTTATCAGACAAACCAATAATGACAAAAGCACAAAACAAAAACTATCTTATAGATAACGTTTCATATTAACCCATATATTTTTATTAACTATTGGTAAGCGAAACTTCTATGTAAAAAATAGTAAATACCTTGAATTTTTGATAATATTTACTCCGAAATCTGGAAGATCCTCAATTACTGCTGTTTTTATTTTATAGTCTCAGTTGAACTTTTGTGTGGAAAATTCGGAAACACGGCGAAAGACACAATGCTACATCGCACTCACCACACTTCACTTGCACAGTGCGGCGAATTCCATTTTCCGAGCATACAGTGCATCTTCGTCTTCTACCTTGATCAGGCCAATGGCGACTATGCCGATATTCCAATCGAGTCAACTGTTGATTGTGAGCGCTTGGACGTCCCCTAAGCATAGGTGGTAAAGTGGGTTCTTCTGTTGCCCGCATTACTAATTCACGAATAAGTTTTTCCCGAAATTGTTTGTGCGACACAGTATTACCACACAAAGAACGGTAAAGGATAAATGCATTCAGCACTGTCAAATCCAACAAATGAAAAAATAATTTCTTTGTCCACTTCCATTTTTTCCTCGATATGGAATAACTGTTCGCCATTCGGTCGCTAAGATCAACGTAGCCCATGTTGCGGTTATAGTCTTGGACAATCTGAGGTTTTATAGCATTTCCTCTTTCGTCGGTGTAGTTTCCATCTGAAGGAGTGCGATGCATGTTGCTTAGAAGGAACACTTCTCTTTTATCTTTCCACACAGTAGCAACTAAAAATCCTCTTTCTCGATCTCGTATATCCCCCTTTTTCAATTTTATGTTTCGCCTGTCCCAATTCGAAGGCATTCCTTTTCTATTAGGTTTTACAGTTCCACAGGCACTTATTTTTTTCTGTGTAGATTGATGAAAAGATCGGGAGAAGAAAAATAGCTATCCATATAATCGGTATGCCCTAATCCCTCGAAACATTTCATTAGGTTGACAACTGTCCCGTGCGTCGCTGACATCCCTGACGATGCAGCTTCTCTTTGCCGTCCTACATAAACATGCATATTTATGGTGTATGCAGTCTGATCACAAAGTTTGTAGATTTTCAAGCCAAAACGTTTATGTTTTTTGGGGATATATTGTTTGAAAACTACGCGACCTTCAAATTTCACTATCACTTCATTGACAGCAAGGTTTTCAGAAGGATAATAAACTTCCCCATATCGAGAATTTAGTTTTTGAAATAAATCCCGTATTTTCCAAAGAGGATCATAGTCGGGACTGTCTATTTTTGGGGCATACACATTGTTAGAGAAATTAAGGTAGCGTAAAATATGAAGAAACCTATCCCTATTGATCGTTTTGCCAAAGAATTCACAGTAGTACAACTCATCTGTGGACCAATATTCTTTGATAGTGTCTCTTCCGGTGTGCCCCATCAACAATGATATAGCGACAAACTTTATCATTTCTTCTCTGGTAATCTCGGGAAGTGATGTTGATCGTTGTTGATCAAGCGATTGAAGATATTTAATAATATTATCCTTCCATAGCGTTCGAAGGAAGTCTATAGGTTCACTACTTACATTCAAATTAGGCGCTTTAGAAGTATTTATTCCTTGGGCTTCCCCAATAAATGACTGTTTTTCACGATTATCTGCATCAGATCTGTTTATCCATTCAGTTGGAGGTTCATTATATTCCTCCTCCGAATCTTCAGACTCAGCCTCCGAGTCATCGTTGAGAAAAACTGCGATTTCATCGTCACGTAAGGCACTCATTTTAGGGTACACAAAGACCGCACTCACATAACAAAGAAGGGACTCACTCAAACGCTCGAAAGAAACTGACCTCATCATATGATGAAACCTTCGGCCGAAATACCCACCCTCTTTCCCAAACGCCATGGGTTGCATATGAATGTCAACACAACCCTTACTCAGGCATGGTCATCTGCTTCTTATCTCACGCACTTCCAAGACCTAATAGTTGAGAAAGAAACAGCCTAGAAAGAGCTTACATGGCCGAAAATTTTCATTTAGATCTTTGTTTGGAAAGGCAATCTCACATAATGAAGTGACTTGTCAACCATAAATAACAAAAATTCCAGACCGCAATATTCCATCCCGAGCTCTAACCTAGAGGCGATAGTTGGATGAATATGTGGAGGGAAGTGTTCAATAACAGATCTGAGAAAAAGAAGCCTTTTTTAGAGAGTGAAACGTAAAAAAAAATTATTTCGAGCAAAGGAACTCTTCGCGCATATGTTGCGACGGCCGTCCTTTAAATGATATAGGAGCTGTAGGGCTTAGGCAAGGTCGCTTAGCGTACATTGTAATGTCACTGGACGCCATATAGTGATTTCAAGAGATATATAGCTTACGCAGTATTATTTGTGACATCAGTCTACAATTGGATAGATTTTAATCAAATACCCTGCAGCCATTTTTGAGTAAATAAAATATTTCTAAAACTACCCTTTATTTTTGTGCAATGTCACTTTTATGAAAAAATGGTCTGCAAAAGATAATATATTGCAGAAATACGAGATATGATTGGATTTTATGTACGCGTTTGGGCTCTTGAACAGCGAACAGACCAACAGTTAGACAGACAGACAGAGAGGCAGACGGCATGGCGAAAACCACGGCAGTATATTATAGATACAGACTGAATGAAATAGTAGATATAAAAAATCGCATTAGAAGTGATTTAAATGCGACAGACTAATGCTGACGGGCAGGGGCAAATATAGGGCCAGGCGATCTAGGCGGCCGCCTAGGACAGAGGTCGGCACCCTTTTTCACAAGAAGAGACAGTTTTTCAAATTATGAATAACACGTAACATAAGTAGAGCAGCAGTTACTGGCGGATCCACGGGGTTGACAGAGGCGATCATCCACCCCATCCCCCATTAGTCTTGCCGTTGTTTTCACGTTTTGCGAATATCACTGTGAAACAAACGGTTCTTCTAATAATAGGCCTTTCTATTTTTCCGCAATTTTTATTAAAATTAATAACGAAGCCAATTTCGTTCGGGGATGTTTCAGATGTTTTAACCAATATCGACCCAGTGGCAACATATGTCGCCAAGCAATTTAGAATTATTTTTCTTTGCATTAGAGCGACCTGAATATGTAGTTATATTTTTTTATAATCTCAATTTATTCTATAATAAATATACAAAGCCCGCAATCTTTTTGTTTCCATACCCTTTAAACAAAAATTTCAAATGTTTCTGTATGTTCGTCGATTTCCACTGACCTCTAGTCATCTTTCTACTATAAGTAGAATATAATTTTTGCGAAAGTTTTATGATAATCTCTCTCTCCCTATTTTTAAATTCTACATCGTGTAAGGGATAACATTTCAGATATTATATAATTACCAAGGGATCAACACGCTTTCGCCATTGTGAACATTGTTCCAAGGGGACAATATTTATTTGTAAAAAGTGCTATGTTCCTCGACACCCTAAATCAGTGGTTTTCAAACTTTTTTAAGTTTCGGCACACTTTTGAAGATCAAGAGGATTTCGCGTCTCCCCAGCTTTATATATTTTTAGATACGGGTGTTAGAAATTTTGGACACTTCCATTTATTGATTCGATTACTTAATCAATGTATTAAAAGAAAATTTATTGCCCTAATTACTCACCAACACATGAAAATCCTTGGTTTATTTAGGTACTAAACAAATTTTTCCGCGGCACCCCTAAAAATCTACTGCGGCACACCAGTGTAGCGCGGCTCACAGTTTGGGAACCACTATCCTAAGTTTTGATATGTAATAATAAAATTTTTCTAGAATTAAAGTTGGTTAATTTCCTTTTTTGTAAAACTAAAAGCTATTTAAAAGCCAATAGGCTTCATAAAATTAGTTAAACTAATGTAAAGTGTATGCCAAGTGGTCTATAATATGAACTACTATAGAATGGAAAATTGTATTGATTGATATTTTGTTACTAGAAATTAAAAATTTTTTAGAAGCACGATTTTTTTTTAAATATAGCAGTTCAAAAAATATATACGTTTGAAGGTGTTAGTACAACTGAAAGTGTTAGTATAACTGAATTAATTTATACATGTACGTACTTAAAAGAAAAGAACATACCAAAAAAGGCAATTTTATGTATCTGCACAGTGGCAATAAATGTTGCCATTAAAATAAACTTACTTCTGACAAAAAGAAAAATCTAAAATATTTTCTATATGTTATTTGTGCCTTTATGACAAAGATATAATACAAGAATACCATAAAATATGCAAAGAAAACGTTTTGGGGGTTAATAGGGAGAGTTCCTATAGGGAGCTGCACGAAAGTCATCAAAGAGACGCATGTAGCTCAGGAGCCGCAGGTTTCCGATCCCTGGCCTAGGACCTCGCGCCTCTTGGGATCTCGCGCCTCTTGGGATCTCGCGCCTCTTGCGATCTCGCGCTTCTTGGGATCTCGCGGCTCTTGGGATCTCGCGCCTCTTGGGATCTCGCGACTCTTGGGATCTCGCGCCTCTTGGGGCCTCTTCGCGCGGAGTTCTAGCGGCCTCCTCGCGCGGAGTTCTAGCGAGGTTTTCGTGGATATTTAAGCCATTTTCAGGCAAACCACATAACATATCGTGTCATAATAAAACCCGAATAAATATTTGAACTATATTTCCACCACACTCTCGGAAGTATGCCGTAAGCGTGCCCAGCTAAGCGCCCATATCATCTACCAGCCGCACTTGGTTTAATGATAAACTTATAGAAAATTATGCGAATAGATCCTTAGCTCCGATGATCTTTATCAAATCTTCCCTATCGTTCACGAGACCCCCCGAAACCCCACCCTGTCACACCCACCGCCCGCCCGCCCACCCATCGCCGAAAAAAAATTTTTTCGCCAATATCCCACCTCGCAGCCGCGTCTTTGGTCGCCCAGCGGCGCTCCCGAACAGACCCGCCTCACGAAATCGAGCCCCCAGTAATCGCCCCACAAGTTTTCAGAGGCCCAAAAAGTCCCGAAATCGGTCCCCGACCTCCATCCCCTCCCCCCTCCTGAGACGACGGCCCGCTCCCTGCCCCTACCCGCCCCCGACGGCCCCACTCTCTCCCCGCCACGCCCCCCGACCCTGGCGCCCTACAACGTGTACACCTCCCCACACCTCTCGAATTTTCACTTTCCTCCGGCCCATTCGGCTCCAACGAGTTCATCTTTGTCTCTCCTTCCTCTGCCGCCGCCGGACAGTCTCTCGAACTCCTATCTATGAACTTTTGCACCAATCGATCGCTTTTGATGACACTTTGTGGAAGTGTCCTGCTACTGGAGCCGACCTCTCGAGGTTAGTTTTTGTTGCGAATATTGCACGTCCCGGGTTCGATTCCAGGAACTATTATCGTTCCCATTTGATTTACATGGGAAATCCGGAAACCGTCGCGCAGGGCAGATTTCTCTTGCGTATCAAAATATCTTAGAATTGTAATATCGGTGCCGGTGCAAATTTTAACACGTTTTTTAAGTTTTACTAGATGCTCCATCCCTGGCGCCGATGGTGCACAAGCCGTTTTCATCCGCTACACGCGACAACCCTTCCCTCCGATAGACTTGATCTTCGCCCACGATCCTCGCTAAAGTCGCTGGTTTTGAGAATTATTACAAAGTGCATTTTATAATATTTTTTAAAAAGGCAAAACTTTTTCTGTTATCAAAATGCCCGCGCACGATTCAGTCCACCATCGTAATAGAATAATTAAAAATTAATTTTAAAAAGATGTTCGCTAAAAGGTAAAGAATAAATTTTGATTTCCTGGACTTGATTTAAATTCTTTGCTAAAGTTATATGTCTCTGTAAAGCTGTAAGAAGGTTAGAAGGCAGAACGTGGGCCAAACGTAATTACGGGGTTGATGCGAGTAGCGAGTTAGGTCGGAGCATATAAGATACTTGAATGAAAATTTACCAATTCTGGGGGTCCATTACCTTTTGACGCGGTGACCTCGTCACGAAATCTGACCTGGGAGAAAAAATGGTCGAGTAAGGAAACTGGTAGAAGCATCTAAACATTATAAAGAATATAAATGGGAATTCAGCAGATAATTTTGATTTATATTTTCAATCTTGAAAAGGAGAAATAAAATTGTGTTGTTGTATTTTTTGTAATTATGTATTTTGTTGTTTTATACATACATACATAGACTAACCATATAAAGAGGGAACCGAACAGGGAGACGACTTTGTAATATAAATATATAATAGTATTAGGTACTACATGAAAGCCGTGATTCATAAAAAACACTCACGTGTTTTTCCGGCGGTCGGCTACCTCCGACGTGTGGAGAGGGGACTTGCGCTGGCCCTTCAGCCTGAAGAGCAAAACAACAGGATGACTTAAAACCAATATGTAGTAATGAAATAAAGTTTACTAAGTTTCAGTGGCGGCTCGTGTATAGGCACTGCGGAACTGCAGCACCCCCTATTTCCACTTGATATTATCGATAACATTTAATATAACGAGTCCTTTTTTCTTTAATTCTTTCTTTATTTTTGTAGTACAATATATATTCCTTAAGCTTAATGTCAGTACTTCAGTAGCCATCCCCCAGTTTATGAAAAAGATGCGCAGCACCCTCACTAATTTTAGCTACGAGCCGCCACTGCTAAGTTTTCCAAAAAATTAAAAATTTAATTAAACAAGAAAAGACAAGGCTTATGCAAATCACAGAAGAAATAAAATTATTTTACAGTTCCTTAAATATTTCTTTTGCCCGAGTGCTGAGTCGCATAATTGCCAATATGTGCTTTATTTAATGCATTCTGCAAACGTTTAATACGCCAGATACAGAGACTCAGGCTTACTTAAGGATTCACTGAATAATTAATTGTACTAGCTGTCGGTCCTTTTTAGGATCATTCTGGAAACGTACTTTTTCGACACTTCCACGCGATTTGTACTATATTTATTCACAGTCGTTCACAAGTAAATTTAAAGAATAAGCACTGAAGGGAATGAAAACACTCTGGAGTTTATATTTCGTATCTTGATTTGTGCGCCTGCATGTTTGATCCTTTATCGTGCCCATGACCTCTCATATCTTTGATTGATAATGTTACCCTTTTCGGCTCCTTTAATAAAAATCTATTAATTCAACTCGAGTTTTACCTTGAATTGGAAGAAACTAAAGGAATTTCGTATTTATACAGCATTTTATTGTGGAACTAGGTAAGGAAGAAGAGAATCACTACTGGTAATTGGAATTATTAAGGGAGTAACGAGATACAATATGCATACGGTGACCATATTTTACGATCGAAAATTCGGCACGTATGGTCCAACAAAGAATTTTTTCTGATTTGTGAATTTCTTTTTATGAAAATTCCTACAAAAGTATAAAAATTAAATCACATATAACGAATCGTCTTCATTGAAAAGAATAAAATAAATGAAAATATATTAAATTCAGCAAAAAAAAACATTTATATTTGTATTACCAGTTAAGACAATATTTGTGTTTTTATTTTCGTCCTTTATCTACTGTTGAAATTGATGGCGTATTGTTACACTCGTATTTGTTGGAAGAACACAGCTTGTTAAATAATGAATAGTATATTGTTCTTAATTTTTTTCAAACATCTCTTGGCAAGTCTCGCAGTAATTCATTCGGATTATCAAGAGAGATTTTATAGTATCAATATTAATCTATGGCTTATCCGATCCTCAAATGTTGTCAATAAGCGAAAATGACCTCTCGATCGAAGCGTTAGTAACCGGCAAAGAGACGAGGACTTAACAAAGACGATATTTTCTGTTTGGAATATTAATGTTTTCACGACAAAAATCTGTAAGTATGTACATTTAACCATCTCTGATCTGTGGGTACTATCTCCATGTCCCATTCGGCTAGCAAGTTCTCATTAAGATATGAATTCTGGTCACACACCCACTTCATTAAAAAGATCATCTTGATGGATGGTTGGAACGAATGCAACCTTCCCTCGTTTTTCGAACTTCCGTATTTAAGAGTTATTGCTTATACGAACAGAGCAATTTCATGGCTATTTTTATTCGACTTACGAACAAATTTTCGCTTATACGAGTTCGTTACGTTCGCATTTAAATCCTTTTTTTCTAATATCGAATAAATGCGCTGTTCCGGATTAGAATTATCATCTCGGTCTCAGTACGCGCGTTGCCGTTCTGTGTGAAATTCGGTTCGCTGAGTGGTGCGCATTTTTATCTTTTAAATCAAGATATATTTTTATGAACCATGGCTCGTAATCGTGCCGGCCCCTAAGGTGTTGAAAGTGTTAAAGTGAAAAAAGAGAGAAGGGCTTTATGTGTAGCCCAGAAACTAAATGCATATTATTCAAAGATTGGAGAAAGGCGAGCGGTCGAAGGCATATGCGTCGCATTTAACCTATCGTAGGCTAACATAGGCTAAGATATCATGGCATAATACCGCTAATACGAGTAAGACATCATACGCGAATGACTAACAATGTCATTTAAATACATTAATATATCATTGTTGATGTTTTTTCTCAATTTGGTATCATTCGGTATTGTATTTAAGTTAACTGTGGGATATATTTTTATTTTGATCTTCGGAACCAATTAAAATTGTTTACATAGGAGGTAATGTGAACATATTTTCGTTTTACGAGTTTTCGCCTAACGAACAGGTTTCATGGAACGAATTAAGTTCGTAAAACGAGGGAAGGCTGTACCATCGTTAGCACTTTTCCTCTCCATTTCTTTTACTTTGTGCGGCAATAACTCTTTTATCTCTACCAAATTCTTATGCATGCGCAAATGTGACACATGAAGCTTCCCCTCCATTTTGGAAATAGCAACAACATTGAGTAAGAAGTAGAACCAAAGTTCTGATTTACGATTTTCGAAAATTTTCGGGAGAATAACGGGGGCATTTTTAACTGATAAAAAATAAACTATTGAACCATTACTAGTATCTATTCTTTCAAGAGTAGGCGTCAGCCTCAGAAATCCTGTGCTCGTATGCGACAAAATTTGTCGCTAAAATCACAAAATGATTTCAGTGCCACCACTCGTACCGTGTAAACGTGAACAAATCTGAATATTTTAACAATGACAACTTCCACATCAGCTGGGAGAACGTCAGACGCGTTTTAACGCAAATGTGTGCCATGCAACCGATCCCCACCGATGTTCTACTACAGTTGTCCGATAATATCCGGAAACAATTTTTAGAACCTGTACGTTTTGCAGCGCCCAAGTTAGTACCTATTGGTATTATCAGCTGACATGCCAACAATCTTATCAATGTTATCGTGCAAAGCTCGCATAACAAGTTGTGGGAAGTAACAATAATATAATACATAAAAATCTTTGAGAGAAAAAAGATTTTCTTCTATCACTGGCACCATCAAATGCAGTCAATAGAATGCATAAAAATCAGAACATCTTCATAAACACTCACGTGTGGCTGGTCCTGATGTATTTTCAGGATTCCTCGTGGAATCTCTTCATTCTGAATAAGAAAACAACAAGATGAATTAACATATATATGTAGTTATGAAATGAAGTTTCTCAATATATATAAATAAATACGTAAATGATACTTTGGGATCCGAAGGCGGATCAAAGTTTCAAAGGAAACGTATGAAATGTACATTACTCCTGCTCATCTCCAGGTTCACGTATCTCCATTGACCTGCACATTCTGGGGTCGACGATTTCCGGAAGAAGAACTTTGGTGTAAAAGAACACTAGTTTTTTTTCCATCTTCTCTTTCCAAAAAAGATCGTCTTTTAGTATTCGTCACACGACGCATTCTTTTGTAGTCCAAAACACAAAATCACAGAAGGGAAGGCCTGTCACATGGAGATGACCCTGAACTTGGTAATAGTAATTGTGCATTTTTTTAAGTTGAAGGTCTAGGCAAAAGCACTTTAAATTTTCTGAGGCACAATTTATTGTCATTGTCTATCTAATAAAAACAAAATGTGTAATGTTATCACGTTTTACTGAACTGGAATAAACATGTTCCAAAAGTGCGTTGAATTATTTATTTAACCTTGTTAGAATTATAAGTTTTACGTATTTTTTTATCAAAATAACCATACACAGTAACCTACGCTACATCTGTGGGCGTATATAAAGATCATAATCCTTCCTGAGGGTCGTACGAGCAAGAAAACTGTATTCTTAACTTAGGGGACGTGACCCACCGGTGTAACACGGCGGCTGCGGGCCCGATCGCCGGTGACCCACCCGTGGGTCACGACGCCTATGAGGAGAGACAAGCGTGACTTACCGGTTGGTTCACGCCGTCGTGAACGTGTTAAAAATATTTTTCATTCTGTCAGTGAAAGCTTGCGTGTTTTGAATTAGGAAGTAATGTTTCATAAGACGGGAAAATTGTATAAAAAACTAATCTAAATGTCCACATTTATTTTCAGCGCGGTGAAAGACATGGCATTCGAAAACGTGCCAGATCCCACTCTTGATTCTGAGTTCAACCAAATTCATGGCCGTTTTATAATAGATGGGCGGCATTTTCTGAGAGAAATCAGATCTGTGGAGCACCATCGAGCAACTTGCCTCAAAAGCAGTCAGGGATATTTCCGTTTGATATCAACGTCAACGAAGGCTCTGGTGTGGCGTTTAGTTTTTCAGTGTCCGCATTGCAGAAAAAGTAGTTACTTGTGAGCCTGACAGCACATATTATCCGGAAGATCACACAAAATCTACCTGTGGAACTAAGGCACATCTTACAATAGCTGATAGTGCCGTGTGGGGATTTATGTCCATAAGAGGTGGCCATGCTAATTTAGAGGAAGTATTTTCTGCTTTGGGCATCAGTAGTATAAATAAGACAACATTCCATAAGCACGAAGAGAAGTTGGGAAAAGTAAGTAGTTTCTTGTGCAAGTTTATCATAACAGCTTCAAGCATTCGAATGTTGTTACCATTAACTGACTGTCTTGACATGTATTTCAACATTTTTATAAGCATGGAAAGACATTATCTTGGATCTGATGCTTAAGAGAAGAAAAAGCATTAGCCATCGAACTTGGTGATGTTACACCATCTGGAGTTCCCTACATTACGGTGATTGTCAATGGTGGGTGGTCGCAAAGAAGTCACGGCCATAGATACATGGCTAATTCCGGTGTAGCGTGTGTGATTGGCCATAAAACAAAAAAGCTGCTCCATTGAAACAATTGAAGAGGCATTGAAGCCTTTGATTTGGAAAGCTGGCCAGTTACTGACTAACGACACAAGTAACTACGCAGAAAATTTTATGGCTTTAGTAGCAAAATTTGTTGGTGGAAAGCAGGTTAAGAGATCAAAAAAAGGATCATACCAGCACAGGGCTTACGGTGCTGGCCTCGATTTTCAGCTGGGGTTCATGTGGAGTTATGCGGCATGGAAAATTCTTGCGGGAAAAAGTCCCCATAAATCTCTGCGATCAACATGCCAACGCAAGTTGAAACGTCTACAGGCAGTAAAGAAGTGCCTAGACAGAAGACAAAAGGGCAAACCCAAGAAGCAGATAAATTTCGTGGATGGCGCAAAGGATTACGGGGAAATGTGCCAAAAGTTGGACATGGACAACGACGAATTCGAGAAAGAGGCGCCTTTGTTTATTGAAAACTTGAAAGTGAATCAAGAATCAAGAGATGCCATGCAGAGAGCCACGCAAGGTCAAGCTGCCAACGATAGGTGGTTTGAAGAAAGAAAAAACAGGCTGACTTCTTCTAACTTTGCCCTTGTCTGCAAACGGAGAAAGACATCAAAGTGGAGCCCCCTTGTGAAGCGCCCTTTGTACTCGATTCATTTTGAGAATGAAGCGACGCGGTATGGGCAGCTCCGAGAGAAAGATGCGATTAGGGAGTACGAGGCGATCACTGGGAGACGAGTATTCCCTTTATTATTTTGAGGGAGATATTCCTACATGTTATTGAGTTGTCGGCTTGGCAAGATGCCGACACGAGTGCCAAGTGCATCATCCCTATGTACCCCCAAAGTGATTATCCTGGGAAAAACTACATTCCAATGGACAAGTGCTGTCCCGACTAGCTTCATCACGGCGAACCAGTGGACTTCTTCAGAGAACCTTAGCCGTGACAGTAGCTCGAACTCTGATTGCCAGAGCATTCAATCCCCATGTGTAATATTCCAATTTTAAGTGTCTTGACAAATAAGTGTTCAATAATAATAATAAACTATCTTGAAAGAGACAACGAAGGAGTGTGTTCTGTGCTTCATTCATGATCCGGGAACAGTGCAGGGAATAAGGTGACTTAGAAACTTACCCTCCCCAACTAATTGAAACTTTTATTGGTCCCGTTTTCATCATTTTTCCCAGGGAGGATGTGGCGATTTTTTCCTCCCCTCCCCCTTTACTCCCGCACTTATACGATAGCACTTAACGAATCGCATGTACGAACATGCAAGTACGAAAATCGCTATTTCGAATATCGCCGCTATCGTATATCGCCGATATTCGTGATATCGCCGGACTGAACGACACGCCCACGAACGCCACGCCACGGTCGACACGCCCTCCCGGGGTGCCTCTCTTCTTTATATACCCTAATTACCCCTCACCTCTTTAACCTTCCCTCTTTCCCATGGTTATGCAAGAACAGTAGAAAAGCGACCAATCATCGGGAATAATTCAACCATTTCGAATTACCCGCCTGACGTCATTACCTCCCTCCTTCACCACCGGCGTCACGTGACAGCCCATTCTGATAGTGGCCTCCCGAGCGACGAGACGCACAGCGGAGCACCGAGAGGAGAAGTCGACGCAGGTGTATGCCATTCCATCCCATCCTACCCGGCTGAGAGAGAAACTATTCAGTGTTGAGTGGACATTGACCTACCGGGAGCCGGAAGAGTGACAGTAACTATTGGATGTGATTTAACTGACATTAACTAAGATTCGTTTCGAATCGCCTTCACCTATGAGGTGTATTTCTGTATTGTGGTATTACTTAAATCTATTCAAATTTAACTTGTTGGATTGTTATATTTCTATATTCTATCTATATTTTGTCATTTGCACTTAGCATATCAGTGGATGTTTTTGCACCGAAAATTATACTTCGCTGCAGATGGAAGCTGTATCCGCCGACGTTCGGACCTGTACCAGGTGGGTCAGGGTCTCCTCGGTGTACTACCCACCAAGGAAAGCGTGGGACCCGGACGAGATGATGGACGTCGTCGAGGATGGCTGCCCCTCAATCGTCATTGGGGACTTGAAAGCCAAACATCTCAGTTGGCATTCTAGGATCCCCAATCCGAGGGGTGCGCGGCTAAGAAATTTGGCCGATGAAGAGGGGCTCACGGTCCTCGCCCCGACCGAGCCGATCTTTCTGCTGTCCAGGGATGTCCTCGATGTTGCCATTTTCTGCAACATCAGAGCATCCCTGAGTATGCATGCTGTCTACGACATGTCCTCAGACCATAATCCGACCCTGCTGCTTCTGGGGAACTCGCCTGTGCGAGTACCACCATCGCAGCGTCTGGACCTTGCTCGAGCAGACTGGCAGCACTTCCGTGAATTCATCGCGGAAAGGCTGCCGGTTGTGCCTACACCGCCCAGGACGCGTGGGGAGGCAGACCGAATGGTTGACCTCCTCACATCCACCGTACAGCAGGCCATGGACGCTACGATCCCGAAGGTGGTCGTGGCCAAGGGTATACGAATCGCCCTGCTCCGTGGCGTCAGGGACACCATCACCTGGCGCAACAGCGTGCGGCGGCGGTGGCAGCGCTACCGCACTCTGGACCTCAGGATCCAGTTGGACTCCCTCAACAGGACCGTCCGAGACATGTTGAGACGTGCGCTCGGACGCGTGGGAGTTACATCTCTCCACGCTTTCCCTGGAGGATCAGTCCATCTGGAAGACCTGCAGGAGGCTATGCGTAACCCAGCGGCGCGACCCCCTGATAGTTCAGGGGGACTACGTCGCGAGGTCTCCAGAAGAGAAAGCCGGGCTCATGGCGGAATACCTGGAGAGGGTATTCTGTCCTAACCCGGCTACAGCTGAGTCGGATTTGGTGGAGGACGAGATTGCGGATGTGCTGGGGACGCTCGACCGCGGTCCCCTGCTGGAGTTCCCTCAGTTCTCGGGGGACGATATCATTGCAGTGATTCGTCGCCTCGAGACGAGGAGGGCTCCGGGGGACGACGGCGTCCCCAATATCGTCCTGCGACAGCTTCCTGTTGCCGCAGTAGAATTCCTGGCCGCCATTTACAACGGGTGTGTCGGGATTCCATACTTTCCGTCTGCCTGGAAGAGGGCAAAGCTCATCTGTCTCCCGAAGAAGCCCGGGACGGAGGTTGGCCCCGGAGACATCCGGCCAATCTCTCTCCTGGCCGGATTCGGGAAGACCTTTGAGCGTCTTATCCAGAAGCCGCTGCAGCACTTTCTCCAGGAGAAGAACATTCTCCCGGACGAGCATTTTGGCTTCAGAAGTGGGCACTCCACTACCCAACAACTGGGTAGAGTGACGCACTTCGTCACCGACGCCTTCAACAGGAACCACGCGGTCGCGGGGGCTTTCTTCGACATCTCGAAGGCCTTCGACCGCGTGTGGCATCCAGCACTCCTGTTGAAGATGGTTCGACTTCAGTTCCCAGCTTGGATGGTGCGACTTATTGAGTCGTACTTGCAGGGCAGGACGTTCCGGGTGTTTTGGCTCCGGGTCGGATCGGAACTGCAATGCATCTGCGCCGGCGTTCCGCAGGGATCCGTCCTGGGGCCGATACTCTTCAACATCTTCACCCAGGATCCCCCAGGGATTTTGCGTGGAACACCAGTCTTGCCCTGTACGCTGACGACGCGGCGCTCCTGTCGCGTTCCAGCAAGAAGTACGCGGCTGTGGAGAGGTTACAATTCGCCGTCGACGATCTGTCCACCTGGTATCGTCGATGGCGTATTGCGCTTAATCCCGCCAAACCAGGGCCGTCGTCTTCCATCCTGGAAGAGGAGCGCCGCCTGGAGTCGACCTGTCGGTGATGGGGACGGTCGTCCCCTGGAGCCCAGAGGTCACATACCTGGGAGTTGTGCTGGACCGGAAGCTTCTCTGGAAGCCTCAGGTTGAGAGTGTCCGCCGCAAATTTCCATCTGTCAGTACTATTTCCAAAGAACACGTACACTCTCTCAAGTAGACTGTGGAATCGATTTTATGCAGTCATTTAATGCAAGATTAAGGTTGTGCGATGCACAATGCAGGTATATAGCACGAGGTTGTATTTTTAAAATACAAGATTGCACTCCTGAATAAACACCACTCATTGTGGAGTCCTTGCCCCCTTAATTTATGCAGGGTTATCCCCTTTTCTTTTATCCTATTGCAAATTTGTTCCTGAAAACCTAAAGCTTTTTGGCATTCGATTATTTCAAATTATCTGCAGAGGAAAGTGTTTCACTAAAGTTACTTTTATCTTAGGGATATTCAGAAACTAAGGCTGTTACGTTATTAACATTAATGATTTCATTTACGCAGTCCTGTTCTACTTCTTGCAATTTGTCTATTATTTTATTTTCAGAAATATTCCCTGTATAATGTTCACTATGGACACTTGAGTTGACAGAGGATGACGAAGTTTCATTTAAAAAATCAGTACAAATAATGTTATTATAATATCGAGTAGAAACATTGCCGTGAAATGCTTAGTAGAAAAAACTGAAAAACTAATAAATGCTGTAATTTTTGGATTTTTTGCATTGCTGGCGTACAACTCCTTCTCCTTCATTCGCTTAGCTGCTCCACGTTTATGTTTATATTTAAAGGATACGATTATTCAATTTTTAAGTTACAAATTGGAATAAATTTTCACAGTCGTGTTATTGTTTTTGCACGCTATTCGACAGCCATCACAAAAGCAGATTATTGATTCTCTCAAGGACAATCTATAATTCGATTATGAAAAATATTCATTTTAAGCTAAAACCATTGGCGTGTCGGAAAATGGGTGCGCCCCTCGCCAAAACAAAATTCAAGTTTCGGAAAAAAATTTAAGGGCCTCAGGGAAAAAAATATGGGCCCGCTTTGGCCATTGGCTCCCCCGCCACTCGCTAAAACATAATATAAATTTGTTCAAGCAATCAATAAAAAAACAAGGTCCCAAGTAGGTTAAATTATAAAAAATTGACGCGAGAATTTAAAGTGGATTTCATATGAGATTCATTTTTACTGTAATTAGCTAATAATAATATATAAAAAGTCTTACTTTTTTAATTCAGAGCGCTGCACTGTTTCCTAATCATGGGCGGGGAAGAAATTTTCAGTTCCGCAAATCAAAAGTAAGGGTTCATCTAGATTGCACGAGATAAGGACAGAGGCGAAAGACAAAACGATGCTGATTTGACAACATGCCGAAAGAAAGTGATGGGCTCTGCACGGCTACTATCCAGCTAAGCTGACGGGAAGTAAGCACAACTCACACTATCGAAATAATAAGGAGTAGAAAAGAAGAATAAAAAGATTGGTCCACCTTCTCGTGAAAATTTAACGTGGATTTTGTGTGATACCCCTCTTCAGTGAAATTATAAATATTTGTTCATTTTTTATTTCACAAAAAACCTCCCCGTTGAATTTCAACGGACATCTCCCTAGTATCTTATATATATTTCTCTTACTCCTTCTGAAATAATTTTCACGACGCGCCACCAGACCGCGCCACTGAAGCACCCATGCCGATATTAATCGTTTATATCTCAAAAAACGGTAAGAGATAATGGTTCGAAATTTTACAGGATTTCTTGGTTCACATATAAAAAGTGATCGACAAAAAAATATTTGGAAAAACGACTCCGGTTCGACTCCAGGAAATTATTTCTCCCTCTCATAAGGTAACACGTAAAAATGGACTTTTCGATGTGCAGCCCGTTTAATAACCAAAAGTTTTCACGTGTAAAAACCTAATATTTTTCAAGTTAAATCGACATTTATGGACCGATTTGACCCATGCAGGGAAATCAACGATAAACACAAGAAACTTGATTAATTTTCCTTTAAAACAAACCATGTCCGAAGATCGATAGTCAATTTTTTCTAATTTTAATTTGAAAATGAATAAACATCTGCACGTCGATAAATGGGTTTTTACGTGATATCTTATGGGAAATATAAATTATCTCCCGGAGTCGAACCCGGATCTTTTTCCAATCAAAATGCATAAGTTCACATAGCATCAATTCAATTTGGTAAGAATTACTGTCTTTTGATCTTTAATTACTGAGAAAAATCGATTCAAAATTGTTCGTGACACGGGTTGGGATGAGCAAATTATTATTACAAAAAGTAAAACAAGTTAAAACTTTGTACAGTGTATCACAAATGGGCGCGTTTCGTGCGATGTAGCTATTGGAACTAAAGGATATAATTTGAACGAACGCACACTGTAAAACAACTAAACACCAAGAACCGATTGCCTCTCCGTCTACTAAAAGATGTCTTCTCCACCTAACAAGGAGAGGCTACGACCTTCGGGTCACGGATTTTGATTAAATGTGATCAAAATAAGGAGACCCGGGTCTCGCGGTTTTTGTGAATGGACCCCCTTGGGTTCGAGAAATAAGCTTCGAAAATATGCAAAAACATCGTATGCAACTTAATAGGGTTCATTGTCGAATCGTTGATTAGAAATTTACCTTTGTTGCCGCCTGGAAAATGGTAATTTAAACCGATAAATTTTGCGCTTAAAGGAAAATTTCGAGCGATGTAGCATGTAATACGACAAAACATGAGCAGAATTAAAATATTCAGTCTTTCCTGCGTAAAATAAGCCATTTCTCGTGATCGTGAGTTAATATTTAGGTATAAGTGAAGGGCTGCATGGCATTTTGGGGTTTCTCCACACCATTTCCCATGCATTCTTATGGAAATTGTATTTTGTTGACCCCATGGGGTATAAGAGACCCCACGATCTGCTGAGCTAAACAAAGTTCTTCCTTTGGTCCATAGGATGGCCCATGAAACTTTTGAATTCGATAGCTTCAACGGTGTAAAAACGTATAAAAACATACATGCATACACACACTAAAATATTTATGAGATTACCGTAAGCGCCGTAGGCAAACTTCGCTAGGTTGGGTATAGCCTATTGGGAAGCTTATATCTGCTTTTTGGTCCTTTTTCCTCATCTATAATTTGTAAAGATGCGGAAATCTCCTGTTCTTTAACGGTACTAAATTCAACCAGAAACGTTAAAAACTTTCTTTTTAAGGGGAGTTTACCGACACCCCTGCGCTCCGTAAGAAAAGCATTGGAATCAGTTTCGGGCATTATAAAATCGCACTTAAAAATTAGTTAGAATCAAGATGCGAAGTCGGGACCTAAACGGTTGTGTTGGAAAAAGAAAGAAGTTCATTTTGGTTAGCGTGAAAATTCAATTATGTTCCGAATTTCCCGGAAAATCCGTTATTAATACGAAAAAAACGCGATTTTTAAACAATGAGAATTGTCAGTTACCATGGCCACCTCATTTGAGCAAGTAGTAATATTGGGGGTATACTCGCGAACCCCTTGACCCCTTACGTCATTTTGTTTGTTTACGTGGATTTCGAACATTTTTGAAGAATCAGTGAACCTTTCCCATTTGAATTAAAAAACCATTTTATTCTTTATTGTAGCATCGTTTAAGAAATTAATTAAAATAATTTCTTTAAACCAAGCAAAAACATTTTAAACATTATAAGATTAAAATAGAGCCCCTTGACGACATTACGCCATTTTGTTTGTTTACATTTTTGTTAATTTATGTCTTTATGTTGAGCCTGGTTGAAGAAAGAAGTTTAAAATAACTTGGCAAGGTCAGTAACATATTTTTATTTATTTTACCTCTAGCGTTGAGACGCTTTTCGCCATCTTGACGACTAATTCATGATATTTCGTCTCACTTTCTTTTAAAGCCTCGATGTACGCAATTATTTGAAATCGGATTTTCATAGCTTAAAAATATAAAATTTCCAAGTTAAAAAACATTTTCTGCTTTAAGCGTAGTAAAAAAGAAACTGTTGGTAAAGAAAGTTTCTCATTTGAGAAGTATTTATTCAAGTCTCGAGGTTTCGCCTGATTTTAATTAATAGTTAAAATGAAAAAGGCCACATTTTTCCATACCAAACAGCTGGAGTCATGAAACGCTTCTGTATTCAAACACAGTCAAGTTTTAAACATGGCAACTCACAAAAGAACTCTTTAGGCAGCGATCTCTTAAACTGAAAACCAGATTAAATAAATAGAGCCTTCCTTTAGTTATTCAACGTTTTTGGGAGTTAAATCACACCTAGCAGAAATTTTCGACTGCGCGTTATGCCTACATTTTAATGAAAGGTGAAAATATTGAGGTGCGCATTATACATTATGTGCGCGTTATCTATGGAAAAATGCGGTAATTGTACACTCTTAGCATCAATAATTGCGATAAACTAAGCCCGCTGGTTAGGATACGCTACTATATACGGTATGTACATGTAGCACACTATATACTGTATTTCCTATGGGGATCCGAAATCCGGAAAATCCCAAAAAACCGGCAATCCGTACATCCTAAGCTTGCCGGATAAGGGTCCTTAAATGTACAAAGAGAAAACCGCGTATTTGGTCAACCGTTGTTTTATTGCAAAAAAACAAGAAGTAGTGGGACAATTACGCGAGTAAGTACGGTACTTTTCACATTGAAAAAAGTAACAAAATTTTTATCTGTTGCGAGGAATGACAAAATATTGAACCCCTGTTAAAATTACTGTTGGCGCTATTCAATATTTACAAGGAAATTTGTTTACAAAATATGACGCTAGATGGCATTGGGGTAATTTTGATCGCAATTAAAATTACTCTCGACAGCGTAGGGATCGTTATCAACCAGGGATGAACAAATCTCTTTAAAAATCTATTTTATGGAAAATGTAACAAACAAAACTTGGAGAAAAATAGATTGTCCACAACTTTGATAATAGAAAATATTTACATAATTTAAGTCCTAAAGGAGATATCGGGAAAAATGGCCAAATGACAAGTGTGTGAGGGGAGGGGGAGATGAAGAAAGGCGGGAAGAGGGAAGAGAAGGGGTCGGAGGAGGTGGGGGAGATTGAGCAGAGCGCCATCCGACGGACTCATTGTCAGTTAAGCGGAAGACGCTCACCACGCTCACACAGTATGGCGTCCGCCTTAGTTGTCAAGAGGAGAAGTAAAAAGCTACGGAACAGAATACATCGCGGTTGGCAGATGGCCTTCGCTGAAGAACTTCGAGTATCAATGGGTAAGTGGTTTCTCTTTAAGACTTGCAAATTCATTCTTATGATAGAATTATAAATAGGAGACCAGCTGGTCCTATAGAACTATGTATAGGGTATCTTCTCCCTCCATCTGCCGCGTCTCTCCCCCTCACAACCCTTCCCATTCTATCTCCCTTCCACTTCCCTCCCTTCCTACTCCACTCAAGGTCGTCAACGCCCTTGCGGTTGGACTGCCCGAGCCGGCCTCCCCTTAACCCAGTGGTTTCCGAAATTTATCCAGCGACGCCCCCCTTTTTTACAAAAACATTGTCGCGCCCCTGCCCCCTCACTTTTCATAAAACAATCTACCCAAATAATTTTCGTAGCTCGTATTTTATTCAAATAAAATTAAGAATTTATTACAACTTTCATAACAACTCACAAACAAATGTTAAACATGTAATAAAAATAACGTAACATACACAGATGTTTATTTATTGATAAAATCCTTTACAACTTTCTTATTTATAATTTATAAAAATAATAACCATAATAATAATATTATTAATGTGATGGGTGGGCTTGTTTTTCGGCGCAAAGTTTCTCAAAACGTGGTGTCATTGACGATATTGCTACTCGTAATTCTTTTTCAACCAATAATCGAAGTCGATATTTTGTCTTTATATCAGCTACAGCAGAAATCCTCGTTTCACACAAATAAGATGTTGCAGAAGGTAGTAAAATTTGTATCGCTTTGTTTGATAAACCAGAGAACTCTTTACTCACCCGTAGCCAAAACAAGATTTTCAGGTTCAAACGCGTTTCAACTTATTATCACAAGACACGTCTGTTAACCGTTCTTTTTCAGATGGAGTAAGACAAAAGGCAAATGTGTTCCTTATCCATTCATATTTAGAAATATCTAAGGTATTGTTAAAAAAAATGAGAATTGCTTCTGTAGAACAGCCAAGTGATTAATAAGCAGGTCTTTACTTTCTTCTATTTTATTAGCTGGGCATGTATTTTTTAAATTGGGTAACATCTCAAAAATATTATTTTGGAAATTTATTATCGATAGGTCTACTTTTTCATAAATGCAGTTACTTTATATTTCTGGATCAGAGTATGAATTTGAGGACCTTGCATTTATTTAAAGTATGTACTCAGCTTTTCAAAATTATCCACCAAATACGCATGTTCCAAGAAGAAAGTTTTGTTATAAAATGAATTTGCTTCATCTTTGTTATTATCACTAAGAAAAATGGCAATTTCTTCTTTTAGCTCAAACACCCTTTGAAATACTTTGGCACGAGAAAGCCAGCGTGTTTCGCAATAATATAGAAGTGCCATATGCTCTGCCCCCATATCGTCACACAATTTTCCAAAGAGGCGTCCTTTTAATGGAGTTTTTTATAAAGTTGATTACACCTGTGACATGTTATGTGGCAGCTCAAAAACTTTCGGTTCAGTTGATGTTTTAGTAGCGTGAACTCCTTTAGCCAAAAAACGAATGGATTTTAAAACACAACGCATTTCGCCCACAACGTGGGCATCTTCAGCGTCGACCTGTGAACGACAATGACTAGAATTCAACCGCGGAGATGTGAAAGTATTTCGTTTTGGAGAGGAACGAACGGCAACTGAAGTACGAAATTTTTTTTGGCGTGTGTTTGTTCTAATCAGTGAGTTTGTATAAGGTTTTGTTGAAATCAGTCTGTGTTCATGATAGTTTCACGGTTTTTATAGATGTGTAGATTTTCTAAGGAGTTGAGTGAATTGTTAGATGAAATTAATAATTTCATGTCATTTAAGTTTATGCCATGCCCAGTCTTGAAAATGTGATTAGCTACACTTGATTTTTCAAACCGGTTATATTTATAGTGCGCTAGGTGTTCTTTAAACCGTGTGATTAATTTCCTTTTTGTTTGACCTATATATTGTTTGTCACAGTGTGAACATTGTATCTTATAAATCCCCGATTTCTCTAAGTTTTCAGTTTTGTCTTTTGTACTACCAAATAAATTTTGTGGATTCGTGTATACTATTGCGTATTTCTTTTGTTTAAAAATCTTGTCTAAACCTTTATTTAGTGGTGAGAAATGAGGTAGTTTTATCTACTTGTTCTCCTTTCTATTTTGAAAGAGATGGAATTCAACAATGTTTTTGAAACTGTGTTTTCTAACTAATTTATTAATTAAATTGTTGTTGAATCCCAGGTTTGTGGCTATTTCTTTTATATGTTTTAGTTCATTTTCATATCTGTGTTTGTTAAGAGGCACATTTTAGAGTCTATGTACTAAATGGTGAAAAACAGCTGTTTTTTGGCTGATGGGATAAAAGGAGTTTTTGGGGATAAAATTATTAGTTGAATTCTAGTCACTGTCGTTCACAGGTGGCCGCTACTAAAACAAAACATGTAACAACTTGAAAAACCGTATGTAGCTCCTCACTCATACTTCTCGACACAAGCGATTGCCTGCGAAGCATGCTTCAATGCGTTCAAATCGCACGCGGGGCCAATTTTCGACTCGTGCTCGTAGACCTGCGTTTCGTCCGGATATCGATTTTCTCTGGAAAAATTCTCTTGCCTTGCCAACGTATCCTGCATGTTCGCTCTCAAGATGTCGTTCCAATTTATTAGGTTTCATGCTAACTGCAGCCAAAGCATTAGTACAATGCAAACAGCGATCTTTCCTCTCCATCAATAGCAGTATTTGTGAATCCCAATGATTAATATAGTGGATCGTATTTTCTGGATTTGTGTTTCTGTATTTCCGCTACTTAAACTGTCTCTATTGTCTTTGCTTGTGGATTTTCTCGTCAAACCGGTTATGTATTTAAACATCACGAAGGGATATTATTTCTCCTTTCAAAATTCGAGACTATAAAATATTTAAGACAATTAAATAATTATAATTAAATTTAAATTTAATTATTGAAAATTTCCAACGATTATCTATAACAGTTCTCAAGTTATTTCAATTTTAAAAAAGTTGCCGTTTTTTCGGAATCCAGCTTATTATATTGTGCTTACTAAAATTAATGATGTTGAGAAATATAACAGAATAGCAGTCCGTTGCAGCTACGCTAACAATTAATTTGCATTAATCTTACCGGTTTTGCAGTGTTTTTCGAAATTAATCATGAATAAATCTGAAAGGAATGGTGACAGAGAATTTCCCATTGTTGTGCCCTGGTTATGCTGGTATATGTTATGGTTTATTTGGAAGAAATTTTGTTTCATGCAAAGGCGTGTTAATAGGACGTGTTCAGCGACTAATTTTTGTGGTAAGTTTTGTTCTTTGAGCCAGGATTCGAGGAAATTTATTGTTACATCTATTGGTACGCTGGGAAAAAGGGACACAACATCGAACGAAACTAGAATTTCAGTGTTTTTGAGGGTTAAGTTTTTAACTTCATTGATGAAATGGGTGTTATTTTTAATAAGCGTCTCTTGAGAGGCCATTGTTTGAACTGTTCATTTAGCCATTGGGAAATTTTGTGTGTAGGAGAGTTGATGGCAGAGACAGTAGGTCTGAAGGGGATGTCTTTTTTATGTATTTTTGGGAGGCAATACATCCTAGGGATTATAGGGTTTGATATGTGAAGTTGGGTTTGGAGTTTTTTCGTGCTTATTGTGTTAAAAGTTTTTAAGGTGTTTTTTGTGTCTGTGATCATCTTGTTTAGGGGGTTCTTGGGGATTTTTGTGTTGCGTGTATTTATGTTTTTCTATTATGACCACCGAGTTTCCCTTATCTGCCTGCAAATAAAAGCAGTCCTTGTTATTTAGTTGTTTAATGGTATTGTATTCTCGGTGGCAAAGGTTTTTGTATTTCGGATTTTGGAGAGATTCTGTTTGATTTGTAGTAAGGATGAGTTTCTAATGATATTTTTTGTATTTTCGGGTAATGATTTAACTGTGGATTAATTGTCTGCAATGAGGTCTTCTGTTGGATGGTTTCTTTTAAGGGAGGGTGTACTTGAGACCTTTTTCCAAAATTGTGAGTTCCTCTTTTGTGAATTTTTTCCGAAAGGTTGATTATATTACTGTTGGGTAGTTTGGTGTTATTTATTCCGTTTCGTGTTTTTGAGTTGATTAGGGCGTAAACATTTCTACGAAGTTTTACCGTTTTATTGGGGACTTTTTGTTGTATGACTATGTATTTTGTTCATGTAGAGATCCCAAATAGACTGGTTGAAGCCTGATAGATGTTTGGTTATTTTGAGATGCAAATTATATGCTTCTAATTCTAGAATAGCCCGTTTTCCTTCCTTTCCTCCCGCCCTATTTCATTGTGTGTATCTAATATTGAATTTTACAGTAAAGGAGTTAATTTCTATTTAACATTAATTTCGCCGTAGTCTCCATCTTTACTTATTTATAAGCATGGCTTTCCGGCCAAAGGAGTTGAACAGATTCCACAAACTCTCAACACGAATTCACACTATTGCAGCCAATATTAAATAATATAAATATATTAAAATATTAAAAAGCAAAAAACAGACTTCAAATAGACGAAAGAATTGCGTTATTCGCTTTGCGCTTTTTATAAAGCTTCGAAATTACAGTCAAACTTAATAGATTATTATTATAATTCAGTAAACTCCGTGTGAAGTGTGGCCGAAAGACAAAAATCTATCTTTATTTCAATACTGGAATGTTACCTATTTCCTAAAGGAGAAGCAATTAAAATTGCAATTATAAAAAAACATGAAATTAAAAATGTCAGTTGTTTAATTTTATAAGGAGAAATGGGTCATTATTACTTTTAAACATGTAGATTTTTTACTTACATCGCAAAAGTTTTTGCCGGTACCACTAGTTGTCATAATTTGCCCTACAAAAACGTGTATAACACGCTCTTTGGAGGGCGTGTCCTCGTCTTTCTCTCTTTCTTTTATCTAACGCAGTGTTTTTTGAACCTTTTTTGGAATAGAGGAAAATTGGTGGAACATCTATATACATAAGCACACAGATATTTACCATGGCTATGGGAACGCGCATGCGTACTGCAGCAGATTAGAAGTTACAACCTGCTACTTTCTGCTTCCCTGAAAGATGGACTTAGGGTGTGAGAGCAATATTAAAATAATTTTTATTTTTAAATTCATGAAGATATCTAAATTTATAGAATAATTATTTTCGGTGGAATATTTCGCGGAACCCTTAGGCAATGCCAGCGGAACACCCGTTTAAAACACTGATCTGACGCATAGGCCATGGTTGGCAAATGGGTTTAACTCGATGTGGCAAAAAAATCTGAAAAATGATTATAGGCGTGCCGTACTGACGCCATGTAAAATTTATCTACATACAGTGGGCAAAAATCATAAAAAAATTTCACGCACCCTGTATATTTTACACCCTCGCGTGTATAATTCGTAGTTCATAGTATAACAGAAATGTATAATTGTTAATTATCGCGTTTTGTAATGAACTAGCGATAATCTCTTTAAGACGAAGACTTCCGCCGTTAACACAGCTTCTTATCTCGCAAATCTTCCCAATCTACCTTCGACAACGAACTTTGTGCGTGTTCCACTTCCCAAGTGGGTGACGTCATCCAACAGCCGTCGTTCGCATGAGAAGTGGATTTGCAGCCCCTCCATCACAACTCTCTCTGATCTGTTAGTTCCAGACGCGGCTACTCCTCGAAACCTATCGCGTCTCCCAGTCGCGTTCTATATCTCGTCCGCTCCACGCAGGATGGCGCAACCTATGCCAATCTTGAGCCGCTTGAAAGAGAGATGGCACGTATTTCAATTGTATACGAATGGTGAGCACCGCAGGCGTAGAAGCTTCACTGCACTCTATTTCGTTCATACCAGGAGTCTCCAAACGTTTTTACAAGTGGGCCATTTGATAATAAATTTTATGCTCGCGGGCCAGAGTATAAACATGAAAAACGTTTTGTAAAGATAAGCGCGAACGAATGTAGGCTCATTCACCCTTTGCACTAGGATTTTTTTCCTTTTCAATATTATTCACTTATTTATCTTTAGTATACAGTGATAACTCAACTTGTTTATCCTTAGGAGGTGTAAGAAACTGCAACCACAAGTACTCCACAGAAAAATATTTACAAATCCCATGTCTATCTCTCTCAAAAACATGTATCAAGTAACACTCAACTTGCGAATGCAAAAGTTAAAAAGGTGGTTTCGTGAATTGGGTAAATTATGATTTTTCCGAGAAATATTTCGACATGTTCAATCTAACTTTTATGTTTTCTTCACCTACCAAGAGAGACTTTCTGCTCTGGCCTTATCTATAAAACCTCGCCGTATCAAGGATAAATAAATTACGATACTGCCAAAAATGTAGATTTCGATGACATAATAAATCTTTTTTCTGAAAATGGAGCTCGAAAAATAAAACTAAAATAAACAACCAAGCGTTTGTTCTTTCATATAATGCTATTTTAAAACAAAGATGTGCTTTTGTTTTTAGCTCATCATGGGGCGCCAAAAATGACCTCTGCCCAGGGCGCAAAGTGGGGTCACTGCGGCCCTGCACACATATATAGGCCTAATGTTTTGAGCTTCAAATTCTAAAACACTAATACATTGCCACAATGCAGCAAATGTAGCAAAGCTGAAATGTGATGTAAATTCAATTTTGTTTTAATATGGGATAACTTTCCATTACAGATGTCAAAGTCCAGCGGCTGAAAGAAGTTCCTATGGAATACGAGAAAATGACACCTTAAAAAGGGATTACTATTGGTATGAACAGCACTCATCTCGGCGGGAGGAGACCCAAAAAAATCATTGGGAAATGGTTCAACGATGTGCAGAAGCCACCCATCCGCATATGACGACAGCATCGACAATAAGAAAAGTCGAGGATTCAATCAAAAATGGACACCTCCAGTTGCACCGATTTCGGCGTCGACGTGGAAAATGAAGACGTGCGGAGTTTTGCAGCGAAACTCGGACTTAAAATTACACGGAATTCGGAAAAAATAGTCCTTCGCGAGGAGCAGCTGCTTTACCTTAACAAAGGCATAGGATGCAAGAATGATACACTGCTCATGAGGTATGCTGAGCTCGGGAAAAGGGAAATGGTGGAATTGCTGCTCAGGTGTGACGGATTGGACCTGAATGCCCGGAATAATGACGACAAGACTGCAGCTGGCATAGCTTGGGATAAAAAACATTACGCCTGCTTGATAAAGTTGCTAGAGAATGATTCACTTTTTCCCTCCAGCGTCGATCCGAGTCACGTAGATGACAATAAAATCGGATCGGAAGAGTTGAAAGATTTTCTCGAACAAAGACTCGAATTGCACGAAGACGTCGAGTCTGGTGAGTTGGAGTCAGTCATTGAAGCGACGAAACGTCAAAGGTCGTCGTTGTACTTGAATCTTAAAAACAAATCAGCCCTTTATCGAGCAGCTAAGAAAGAACAACTTGAAGTATTCGCTTATTTGCTGTCCATTGGCGCCAAGTTCAAAGACGAGAAGGAGGAAAGTAAATACGAATTCGATGAATTCCAGAAGGAAGAATTGGAAGCTTTAATGGAAGAATATTTCATAAAATACGACAGATCTCACGTGTACAAATTGATGGCTTCGTCCAAAATAGCCGGAAAACCCTCCAATCAACGTAAGGCTGTATTGGAGGATCTCTTTAACCATTTGAACAAATTCAAAATCGTGTCCTCGCTGATGAAAGTTCTCGAGTACGAAGAAATTGATATTATTTTCGACTTCGAGTCCGAATGCATAGAACGTATTTATCATTGGACAAAAGATGAAATCTATGGTTTGACCGATCCGGGAGCACGTAGGATTTACATCGGGGCGAAGAAATGTGAATCCGAGAATCCTTTGGATAAGGACGTTGCTGGCACGCTCGCACACGAGTTGTGCCACCTTGCAGTGGGGACCCTGTATGAAAACAAAGCTAAGCCTTACGGCAAGGATGATGTTGCGAAAGAAACAGAATTTGAACGAATAGTGAGAGACGTTAAAGGCAGCTCGGATGCCACTGATGAAATTATTAGGTTAGTTTTTCTTTACCCAGAGAAACAATGGCACTCAGAGCTAATTGTCAGGGTGCCTCATCTTCTGGTGTTCTACGGAGAGAGAGATGGAAGGAAATTACTTCGTAAACAGGTTCCTGAACTGTTAAAGTACTATTCGAGTTACGTAGCAGATGCTTGCGAGAAATATTCCAAAGAAGATTTCTTCAAGAAGCCGCTATGTCTAATACAGTCTCTGCAAAGGTATCACGGATGCATTGAAGAAATGGAGACCGAAAGCCGTCCTTGTCAGAAATCCTTCAAGAAATTCGAACCCTTTCTGATTCCTTTTGAGGAGATATCGATACTGGTCACGTCCAACACCAAGTTATGCTGCATGCATGTTTACCACGATTTGAAAGACATTTACCAATTTCACGTGGACAAACACTGTCTCTTTTTCAAATTGGAGACTTTCCGCAAAAACTTGCAGAAAATTCTCGACGCTTTTAGATGTAAAGTATGCCATTATGTTGTTCTGGTATCGAGGGATGAGAAACCAGATTTCGGTTACATATCGGCTTGTTTCGGAAGAGCGGAATATGGCGATGAGAAGAAAGTGATTGTAATCGTCAGTGCAAAATTCGAGGGATTGAAATCTGAATGGAATAAAAAAGTCCTCAAGTACCAATGGAGCGATTTGTCCAATAATTTTAAGGATGTTCTATCGGCGAAAAATGTTACGTTTAAAAGAAAAACAAAGATTTTGAAGCATGTGATTCCTGAAGGAGAACTCGCTAAAATCATCCAACCAGAAGATTTATTAAGGTTAACAGATGGAGATGGCTTTCATTTTGACAATGGCATCAATTTGTCATCTCAAGGATACAATAAACATTATTTCATAGAGAGAACCTTCGTGAAAGTCGCCATTAAGAAGTCTATTTTCGATAACCCACCCGATTCGTCGGTTCTCTTTGTCACGGGATTGTCGAAAAGAGACGTTGACAAATTTGGATTCGACGAAAGAAAAGTTCAACGGATTCAGAGCTCGCGTGCAGAAATGATTATGGGTAAAAGTATTTTCTTGTTATTAATAGACGGCGGAGGACGTAAAATGTTTGATGAATTTTTCTCAAAAAATAAATCTATCGAAATCGACGTACATTGGCTGCATTTTTCTAAGGATGAGTTTTACTGGAGAAGGTCGAGGGGGAGTGACATTAAGCTACAGGAACATCGTAAAAGTGAGGAGTTCACCGAACTACAATTGATAGAGCTGTCACATGAACGTGCGGACAGGATCGTATTGATTGCAGACGACCCCGGAACGGGGAAATCGACCGTGATGAGTGATGTGATCAATAAAATAAAGGACAGCTGGCCCGATTGGTGGATAGGAAGGATAGACTTGAACGCTTACGCGGACGATGAACAGAACCCAATAGGGTTGGCCAACATCAAAGAAGAGACTGATTCCGACGAAGTCATCGCCTTTTTCATAAGAATGCTCGGGATGAAGACTTCCCTAGAAGTTCATTTGTTCAAGCATTTCATAAAAAGCCCCATAAAAAAGATAATATTTTTTGATGGCTTCGACGAAATCAGCCCCTTGTACAAAACCAGCGCCTTGAAACTTTTGCGAGTTTTGAAGAAAGAGACGAACATGCAGATTTGGATATCTACTAGGAAACACGAAAAAGTAGATTTGGAGTTGGAAATGGATACTTTTTCTTACTGCATGAAGCACTTCTCTGTAGAAGACCAAGCCAAGTTTTTAGACGGATTATGGAAGGACTATCTGAAATCGACCGACTGCGGAACTTCAGAATTAGGATGCGAGGAAGCGGTTCAGAAGATCCGCACGAAGTTGACAGAAATTGAACACTCTCTGGAGCCGAACCAGGATTTGAAGACCTTTGAATCAATCAAGGAATTCGACCATATGAAAGATATAAAGGAATCCGGTGTAAATTTTAACCAGGAGTTGGACGTGTTGCGAACAGGAATCGATCGGCTAGACTTCATTCCCTGCGCCCTCCGTCTCCTAGATAACGCGCGGAACTCCATCAAAGACGACGAAAATCTATTCACTGGATTGCCTTTGCATCTCTTCATGCTGGGTGAAGTAGCTTACAACGGAAACCTCAGAACTGACGTGTGTTCCAATATACATCGTCTGTATTCGGATTACGTCGAAGGGAAGATAATGATATACATAAGGGAAAAATGCAGAATAACGCAGCAAACTCAGGGCTGTAAAAATCTGTACGACGAAAAGAAAGAGGAGCTCATTAAATGCCACCTAGCGATTTCGTTACATGTCATGAAACCTCAGAATGTTCAGTGGGACTCAATCAAAAACATGAAATCGATGGAATACATACATGATATCGGAATAGTAACGAAAATCGAGGACCGTCTGCAATTTATTCACCTAACGTTTTCGGAATATTTCTTCAGCAAATGGATACTTGAAATCATCAAAACTGGAGAGCTGGCGAAAGAGTTGTTAGAAGAATTACTTGTAGAGCCTCGATACGGTGTTGTTAGAATGTTCGTGGACGGAGGATTTCAAAACGAGAAAAGCCATTTTTACTTCAATGAGCAATTGATTAATGAATTCGATGTAAAACGTATTTTTGTGATTTTCATTGAAAGAACAGATCAAAAGGAATTGGGAAATTGCATGTATATTTGGTACAAAATCATCGAGCAATTCGAATATGTTAGCAACGATGACATGATTAACGACTTCCTTTCCGCTGTAAGTAAAACTTCGCTACACAATGACAATGCGATGAATGTCATTCGAATACTCAAATCCTGTTTTAGCTATGAGTTGCTGACAAAATTAGCCGATTCGCACTTCAAATTCATGGGACGGCTCCTAAATACCGCGATTTGCAGTAGTTCCGCGGAAGATATTTCAGATGTACTGACTTTATTAAAAAGTGTCATCTTCTTCAATGTTTATCGCGCCAGCCCTGACCACACCATGTATTCAAGAATGTTAGGAAAAAGTGAAGAGATGGACATGTTGCTGGATTCCCTTAGAGATCCGTACGGCATTGATCAGACATCGAAGCTGCTCGAGAAAATGCATCATCCCAATTACACTTTATTTTACTCTGCCTGCCGGAACAGCGATCCAAATGTATTCCTTATGGTGATGGCATTCATGAAGAGAATAG